>OZ038497.1:85042042-85054542 GCA_964036315.1 Acanthosepion esculentum | reverse complement strand
TTTTTGTAAATAATGTTAAATATGATTATGTACACTTTAAAACGCATGAACACAAGATTATTCCTATTTATCCTGAAGCAAGTTCACAGAAATTGATAAAAATATAGTTTCCTGTTTGTATTATTTAATTTCAAGCTTTAAAATTCTATTTTTTTCTTTATACAGAATACAATGTGTAGAGCAGCGATTGGAGAAACAAGTACACACTCTCACAGAAGATATCAAGAGGTTTGCTATTTGTATTTGAATTATTTTTATCTCAATTGTTCCTTCTCCAATTTAGCTTTTCTTTTTTTCTTTACTCTTCCTGGTTCACTTCCTCCTGCATTACCTTTTTTCATTGATTTGATTACAGCTTGTCAACTCTTTATAGGTTATCTAAAGCCAGAAAATATTTTTAGATTGTAAGATTTTTTTTGAGATAATAATGAATTTAGTGATGCAAGTCTTACTAATTAATCCATAGCTGGGGAGAAAAGAGGTGGATTCATACCTTTCCCAAGGGTATTTATGCATAAGTGAATATAATGAACCCAACTGGAATTGGAACTCAGCTCGCGGATTAACAATCTCCAGTCATTATCCATTGCACCACCTGCATATCCAATCTTACAATACCTGGTGTTCCCAAGCAGTCACCCGTCCTGGGTATGACGGTAAACTGCATCCGCATCCACGGGTATGACGGTAAACTGCATATGCATACTGGGTACGGCGATAAACTATATCCAACAGAAAGGCTGTTTTTGAAAAAATAAGGTTGTCGGCTATACGTTTTTTGAAAAATAGTATTACCAGCCATACATTTTCGAACAATACATTTTTGAAAACCAAATGTTTCCGGCAATACATTTTTGAAAACCAAATGTTTCCGGCAATACATTTTTGAAAACCAAATGTTTCCAGCAATACATTTTTGAAAACCAAATGAAAGTCACTCAAAATCATTTTCGGCATAAAATGACCACTAAGGTTGGAATGCCGTTAAACAACCAAACCAAACCCAAGCAATCACCCATCTAGGTACTGACCAGTCTCAACATTGCTTAACTTCAGTAATCATATGGGAACTGGTGTTTGAACGTGATGTGGCTATAAGCCTGCATTTCCTTTTTGAAGAAGCATGTTTTATATAAACAGTTAAAGTCAATGTGTACACACACAAATTTCTTTTTAAATTAAAGTTTATAAGCACATTGTTTATAACTATTCCACTGATTCTAGATATTGACGACTGTAATTTTTATCTACACTTGAACTATTATTGTCTTCATCTTTGTTTCAGATGTTTGTCAATCAAGGTAACCATCAGAAAATTTTAAACTGAGCTACCAAAATAGATTATTCTCATTCCACTGACCATGTCTAGGGATATGTCATCTAGTTCTTATTTTAGTGCTGGTCAGTCATTGCTCACTCTGTTTTCGCTGAGTCTGATTCTGCTCTACCCCATCCCAGTGATTGAATGCACAAGAATTATTTCACCAAATTTGTGAACCATTGCTTTAATCCACTGGCCTTTTTGTTATGAAATACCTAAATCTTGATTGAAACTAATATTGGCCTTTTTACATTCACTTACATGAAAATATCCTTCAGGAAGGTATACATTCATCTCCTTTCCCAGCTATAGGTTAAATAGTAGTATTCTCAAAAAATTGTTAATGCAATATTCACTCACAAAAAAGAATTACTCTTACAATCCAAAATATATTTTGGTTTTAATCCACATAGTGTTGATAAGCTGTTAAACAAAACAAAAAAACTAACAAATCAGTCAGTCAACTACCAGTGTCAGATTGTCATTACTAACATTTTGTCTCTTCTGAGATTAATGTTGCAAGGAATAGCAAAGTGTTAGGACATTTACATTTTAAGTTCAAATAAGTGAAGTTTGGATAAAACAAACATGCATTGTTTAATGTTTCAGCTGACATAAAATACAACCTTTATAACACTTGTGTTTCTCTTTCAGTGTTTTATTTATTTCAATGAGATTAGTATGGCTATTATAAAGAATAGTGCTAATAATTCTACAATTGAATTATTTCAGTAGAACAAGTAACCATAACTCATTAATTTTAAAGAGCTCTACTTAATCATTATTAAGAGCATTATAAAGCATATATTTTGTCTTATGAAGAATTCATAAAAAGTATTGTAATTTTACAGTATTTTTTGTTTGTACTATTTGTTTTGTTCAATATTTTTATTGATGTTTGCCAATTACTAATTGTTAGTGATTTAGTAATTTTATCATTTTTTTTTTTTTTTTTTTTTAACTATGTCAAGTTTTTTTTCCTGATTATTTGGCACAAATGGCAAATTAATAATCCATACAATGTCACTTGGTGCTTATTGAAATGCAGCATTTGTATTAAATTAATAAAATAGTATGATCTTTATCTTCTTCAGGTTAACAGAAGAAGCAAAAGGCCATGTGAAAACAAAATCACGTCATTTGGTAAGGTATTAGCATGTATGAGCTTATACTGGGTTTTGTTAATTTGAATACACAGATTTTCTGAAAAAATCTCTAATCAAAGTTTTGTTTTAATTTGTATAAAATTATCATTTTTATAGTAAAAAAAAAAAAAAAAAAAAAATTAAATAACCTGTTCAGATCTATTTATTTTATATTTTCATGTATTCATGAATACCATATTAAAGTATTTTTTAAATATTAAACTCAGTTTAATTTTTTTGCTTGGTAAAATCTAAGAGGAATCTGCAATGTTATTGGTCCTGACTTGGCATTTTAGCTTCAGGCACTTTCCCACTGCCATAATGTAGCTTCCTTTTACCTTTTCTATAAATACTTTCATGATAATTAATCTGATAAATTTTCCTTCTCTGGTACCTAGACTTTATAAATTTAAGCACAGTACTAGATTGGCAGTTAGGTCTCATCATTTTACAGTTGAAATGGTTAGATGTAACTGTAAGTTCTATGCTAATAGTTTCTTCTATTAAACTTCTCACTTGTGGAACTCTCTTCCAGCTTTTTACTTCACAGTCAACTTCAAAGATTTAAATACAATATCAATCGTTATCTTTTGTCTTAATTCTTATTCTTTTATTGTTCTCACTCCTTAATAGCATTTTTTTTTTCATATTCTCTCAGACTCACTAACCCTTTGCATCTTAGTGACTCTATTTTGCTTGGGGTGAAATAATTAAAAAAAAAAAAAATGCAGTAGTAGAGGCTATCTCATGAAAAATAAAAATTATATGCATATTCAGTGATGGAAAACTAAATCAATTCAAAATATAGACAGACAGATCATCCTAAAATTCACCAATATGCAGTTATATTTAGTTTGATGTTTTATTTTCTAAATAAATAAATGCATGTCAGTTTATAGTAAAGTTTTAATCTGTAAGCATTGACAAATAATTGTATTTGCTTTGTATAGTGTCTTATTCCTTTATATCAGTGTTTCTCAACCTTTTTTTACTTCAGGGCCCAGTTGTGGTATGAACCAAAACACTGGGGCACACTTTAAATTGTAATAAAGAAAAAAATAGTCATGAAATTTGAAAATAGGAAAAATAATAAAGATGTCTCTTGAAATAAGTATTTATTTTTAAGACATTACATTGTATATTTAAGCAGTACAGTTTTCATTTAAAGGAATTTATGAAGAATCTGCTTTTTTTATTTTTTTTTAGAGAAACCGATAATAACGGATTTAAATCTCTTTGGGAAGGCAAAAGAGAGGATTATCCCCTCTTTCTTAAAGATTAAGTAATTTAGTATCCAGTTTAAAATATCAAATGATAAAGACTTTGACATGGAAGCCATGTGCTTGCTGTCTCTAGCCTTTTAAAAATAAAGATTTTTTAAATATAAAAAAATTCATAAATTACTCTTCGTTTGCTTGAGCTGCACATGGCTATCTTTCAAAGCACATTAGTGTGCCCGGGTGCACCAGTTGAGAAATGCTGCTTTATATGATGTCTCTCACATGTTATGTATTATAATTTTTAGGCTCTTCACACACTAAGAAGAAAAAAGAACCATGAACTGATCCTTGACAAGAAACTTGCCACACTAGATATCCTCCATGAGTTGGTGTTCAAAATTAAAAATGTTTCTTCTGATCAGCAGGTAATTCCTTTTCCATTTTCCTCTTTTATTCTTTTATAATAAATCATTAAAAAAAAGAGTCCACTTTACAATCTCTCTTCTCTTTTTGTCTAGTATGACATGTTTGTGAATCTCAAATAAAATTGCTTAATGCATTGGGTCATTTTTATTTTTATGCAGAAGAGGATCAAAGTCTTTGAAATCTGCCAATGAAAACTCAAATATCCAAAGAAATGTTTTCTCTATACTTATACAAAGTTCAAAATGTGTGTAGCTATCTATTATATACCATGCCTGTTAGGAAAATTGGAAATTATGGCTTTCCACAACTTCTTATCCTTTGTAGCTCTAACTAATGTTTGTCTCATTACTATCCCTCCTAGTCCCTATTCTGCCATCCACTTACACCAATCCGTTAGGTTGGTTACTTTTTCCTTCTCTCTGCCATTCAGTGTGTCCTGTGAGCGTTAAATTCTCCACACCCTTTTTCCTCATTATGTCCCAGAAATTTCAACTATCTCTTTCTGATTCAAGTTTTTGTTTCCATTTTCCTTAAAATTTCATAATTGCTCGCATATTCTGTCTGTGGTATCCTTCAGTAGAACATCTCTGTTCCCACAAATCTCCTTTTCAACTGTGAGGAAATTGTCTAACATTCACTGTCATATAGGAGGATTTATACTACATAGCTGTTTGGCACTCTTTTATTTGTTTCTAACAATTTTCCTGTTTCTTAATACCTTGTTTAATTTTTGGAAGGCATTTTTTGCTATTCCAATCTGCCTTAGGATTTCTATGTCACACTTTCTATTAAAACACTTCCCAGATAGTTAAATGTCTGTTTGTACTTTTGCATAAAAAATGCACTTCTGCAAAAAATCGTTTTGCAAAAACTCAATATCACCAAATAAGCTGATTTATAGAGTGGATGTAATTTACTTGTTATGAATGTTATTAGCTGTATTTCTTTCCTTATCTGTTTATTTTACAAGAATTTTCTTTTTGTTTAGGTTTTGGAGGCTTATGAATGTGGAGTTGCTGCTATGAAAGAATTGACCAAAGACATCAACCTTGAAAAAACAGAGAATGTTATTGATGAACTTCATGATGTAAGTGTTTACCTCAGTATTACATATGCAGTAAATATGCAGCAGTAAATTATCCGTTGTTGTTTGTTGATTATTATTGCTTTTATTTGTTAATGCTAAAAAGACAAACTACATAAACATAAGAAGAGTGCAGACAATAACTTGGAGGTGTGGTTGGCATAATGGTTATTGGTGTGGAAAATGGAAACCGCGAACCATGTTCAAATTCTAGCCAAAACAGCTTTCCACTTACTTTGTACTAATGCTCTTGAGAAAGGCATAAATCCATTTCTTCCTTTAACTATGCGCGAAACAGTAGAGCAAACTGAGCACTTTAGCATTGGTAGGGCAATTAATGTAAGTAAATGATAACTGGATTCAAAAGCAACCCGAAGAGGGATGGGCTTCGTCAGGTTAATCTTCTTTTAGATACACATTGCTGTTACGTTATTATGTGGTGTACCATTGATCCAACAAAGGTTACTGAATGCATGTGTATGCAAAAAAACTTCAGTTGTGCCTAAAGCAAATGCTTAGAATTTTGAAGCAAGTTATTTTCATGCCAAACTTCTTTTTTATGTAAAGGTTCACCTTGGCAATATTATTTATTCACTTCAGACCAGTGATTCTGAATGTGGGAATTTTAATATGTTTGGAGGTATTTTGGAATTCCTGTGAGAAGAGTGAAAAGTATTCCATGGCTAAGAACTGAGTCAGGTTATGGCTTAATCGATTAATTCTAAGCTTTAACCTGACTCAGTTCTTAGCCATGGAATACTTTTCACTCATATTCAGCTGTTGATGTAGGGGCAGAATTTAAAATGTTATGAACTGCTGATATAGACACTTATAGAGCATATATTTTGCAGCTGGATTTGAGCCAATTTTAAAAACTGATATGTTTTTTACTTTCTTCAATAGATACTCTTTTTAAATGAACTATTCTAAAAACTTCTCTAAATTTCTGTACTTTCTTTCCTTTTTTTTTTTTTTTTTTTTTTAAGGAAATAAATCTCTTGGTTCTAAAATAAATCATTGGAAATTACTAAATATTCTCATTATATAAATTTGTATTTCAATTAGTTACACGTACAAAGTGTTTCCAAAACAAAACTATTATTTAATATTATAATATAATATTAAATAATAGTAATATTGAAAAGAACTATTTTCTTGGTCTTTTGAAAGATCATGTGCATGTACAAATTTGAATAGTTGGCACAAAGTGTAATAATATTTCTCTGGTCAGTGCATAATCATTTGTATCTTTATACTCTGTACTTCTTAATATTATGTGTGTCTTCTTTTTGTGTATCTACTTAGAAATGTTTCTGCTCTGTATATCTAACCAATACTGCCTTTATTTTTTTTTAATAGACTTTCAATGAACATGAAGAAGTCAATCAGCTGCTAGCCAATACAACATTAGCAGGAGATGCAAATGTGGACATGAAAGAGTTAGAGAAAGAACTTGATGAGTTAATGAAAGAAGACAAACCGGACACAGAAGAGGATGCTTTAGCAGCAACTTTTGCTGGACTTGGAATCAAAGATAATGGTGTGTAGACAATTTTGATTTTAGACATATAACTTTAATATTATTTTTTGTGTAAAGTCAGTTTCATTGTCTTAATATAATTAAATGATTCTTTAGACATATATTTCTTTAAAGAAGGAAGAGTAATTGAAAGAAATTATGTTAGCATTATAATCTTTTGTTATCCTTCAAAGGATAACAAAAGATTATAATTTGAATTTTTTACTGATGTAATTTTAATTATCTTTTGTAAATACTCTATCAGACATTTTAAGAATTTTGTTAATTGAATGATACCTTATTTTTTTTATTTAAAATTATAAATATACTTCAGTAACTGAACCATAAATTTATATTGAGTTTAATATCATTCTTTTCTCTCCAATCATGAAAACAAAATTGAGAGCCTACAGAATTATAGCCTTTTGTTGTTGCTTCTTTGTGCCCTCAAATTATTTCAGAATCCACCTAGAGTTATGCAATTGTCTACTGATGGCTTTTAGATCACATTTTTTTAAATGATTATAATGCTAACATTTTTTAGTAAAAAATTAATTGTAATTTAAAAATAAATTAATAATAATTTGATTGGAACAGTAATAGCATCACTTAATGAAATAATATAAGAGTATTTTAAAATTATAAGCAATATAATGGTATCCTGATTTAATGCTATTTTGAATATATTAATTTTTATACTGTGTACTTGAGTTTTAATTACACTTGATAAATATCTTATGGCACAATTTTCTTATTTCATGTCCCTTTGAGTCTGGACTCTCTGATGAGTACTGTATATGCACTTTGACACAGTAGCTGGAATACCAGCCACTCAGGTTCAAAGGGTTAATAAACACATGTTGATAATTCAGAGTTTAAAGACACAGACAATGTATTTGTCATACTGTATTCTATGAGAAGGTGCTGAAAAGTTCTTGGTCCATCCTCTTTCCTAAAATCTGAACAAATGATGTAGAAAATTGGTGGGGGGATTCTTGGTCAGACTGATAACTTTTTATCATGCCTCCTAGATGTGTATGTATTTAAATATAATGTATTTGTTATAATTAATCTAACTTGTATTATTTACTATTTTTTATACTAATTTCATATACTGAATCAGTTTTGACAATGTCATGAAAATGTGAATTCAGATTTACATTACAAGCTCAAGTAAATAAAACGGAATGTTTAGGCATTGCTCTCTTAAATTATTTTTACATAACCTTTTTATACTATTTTATTTTTGATAATGTCAGTAGGATTTGATACATTTTATTCAAAGGTTAACTGATCAAACTCTTCAATATAGTATCCTGATAATTTCTATTAATATATACATCTTGAGCTATCATTGCTGGTTGGGAAACACTCAATAACAAATGACAAGTATGCATCAGACAAATATTTACTTTATTATAAAAATTAAATAAAATCTTATCCTGAAGTAAAAATGTCAGCACAATCTTAAACATTGTGATTAACTGGTTTTTGTCTTGTATGTTTTATTTGCAGAATTTCCACAAGTTCCTGCAGAGTCTCCTTGTCCTCGGTTGAATGAATCAACCATATCCATCAGCCCTTCCCTGCAGGAAGAAACGATGCCACTACTGGATGATGATGATGATGAAGAAGAAGAGGAGGAGGAAGTAAAGGAAAAAGCAGAAGAGATACATCCTAAAGCTGTTTTTTCTCCCCAAAATGGCAACACTGGTAAATCAACTGCAGTGGCTGTCCCAGCCTCCTGACCCTGAAATTTGCCCTCCAATCCTGACACCAGCCTATATATAGCAGCAGACATTTGGTAGCCACCAATTTTCTAGCAACTTTATCTTGTATCAAAGAAAAATAGGTATTTTAACTGCATGAATTGAAATAGTTTACTGATGTTATTTTAATTTGTCTTTTGTAAATACTCTATCAAACATTATAAGAATTCTGTTATTTGGATGATACATTAATTTTTCTTATTTAAAATTATAAATGTGCTTCAGTATCTGAACCATAAATTTATATTTAGTTTAATATCATTCTTTTCTCTCCAATCATGAAAACAAAATTGAGAGCCTACAGAATTATAGCCTTTTGTTGTTGCTTCTTTGTGCCCTCAAATTATTTCAGAATCCACCTAGAGTTATGCAATTGTCTACTGATGGCTTTTAGATCAAGTTTTTAAGTTCTATTCTGCCAAGCTATTTTTCTTTTTCTGAAAATTTTTCCCCTCATCAAACTTTAATCATATACTTAAATCTTTTTAATTGTTACCCTCTTTTATTTTTTATATTATGTTTTTTTTTTTTTTTAAATCATATTTCATCTTTAGTGAGTGGTTTCAGTTCAGATGTATATGTTGTGGAAAATTTATATGGTATCCTTAAAGAAGAGCAAAAATAGTGTGAAAACAAAAAGCCATCTAAATAAGAGCAATAACTCAAAAGTTAATCACATTTTATCACTCGAATGCAGTTTATCTGTTCAAAATAAATATATATATATATATATATATATATATATATATATATATATATTTCTACAAACATTGTTATTTAGTGGATACTCATATTTGGAATAGACGCCCTATTTTTTTTTATATTATTTTTAAACAGTGTGTATTACATCTACCAGTCTGTACACTTGAGAAATCTAAATAAAGAAAAATGTACCAGAGTACATTTTTCTTTATTTAGAGTCATCAAATGTGCCGGCCAATAGACGTAATACAAACTGTTTAAAAAATAATATAAATAAAAATGGGACATCTATTTCAAATACGAGTATCCACTAAATAACAACGCTTGAAGTAATAAAAATGTCAGATTCAAAATAAATCCATTAATTATATGTATAAAATCACTATTGAAACTGTTTACAATTTACATGTAAATGTACTGCTATGTTAACTGGTGGTATTATTTGTTATTGTGGTCTGTTGCATAATTACAAACTTTTGGAGGCTGCCATTGTATAATTTTGCTGGCTAGTTAGCTTGCATATCTACAACACTGAAGTAGTTGTTATATCTTAATGATATTTTATCCTCCTGCAAAGACAATGTCACTATTCTTATTCTTATTAAATGTCTTCGAAAGGAAACAAAACCATTCAATCCTTTGGATTATTGTTAAGACAATTCAAAGTCTAATTATACAAGCAACCCTTTATGATTGTATCTGTGATTTTATTTGTAATAATTTTCTTCCTGCTTTGTTCCAAGAAGAAACAGATTCTGGTGGCCATGATTAAGCAATTACAATCTGTAAATGTAACGAAATGAATTGATAACCTTCTTTTTATACTGACATTCTAAATAATAAAAATATTTATAAAGCATGACTTTTCTTTTCACTTGATTGGATAAGCACAAATTATTGCATACAAGATTCCTACACACGGTTTCAATTTGATTATTTAACAATGACATTTTTTATTGAAACATTTTAAGGTGGACAGTTTTTCATATTGAAATGTGAAAAATGCTTTTCAATGTTTCAACATTGTTAGCAGCAGTTTGTGCGTGAAAAAGTTTGCTGCTGGTGCAGATTTTTACAAGTGTTACATGCAGATGTTTGTTTATCACAGATGAAAATGCATATCATTGGTGGTGAGTATATAGGGAAAATAGTGCTTTGTAGCTGAGAACATCTTAATCTAATGGTGGTTATTGTGTTCCTTGTATCTGTTGTTTCTATGGAAATAAACAGTATTATTTTTTAAGCATTCTTTATAACTTATAAAACTTGCGCATTAAAAACACTTTATTTCTTGATATAATAATTTTTGCTATAATGAAAAAAATTCATCTGAGATTTCTCATTCAAATTATGATAGGTAATTAAGATATTGTTGCTTATAATTTAGCGAGTTTCAACACTATCTCCTTCAGACAAAAATACAAAGGTCATTAATGACAATATGATACAGGAAATTGTTAGAATATAAATAGCATTTTTGTTTCCTAACTCCTGTAGTTCAAATATCAAACCTATTTAACATACAAATTGCTGTTGTCTTTTTAATTTAGCTGAGAAAATTCCTTCTGGTTTTTTGCTTTTTACTTTTTTTTTAAATTCCAAAATCTTAAAAACTAGAATTAAATTTATCCTAAATTAAAAATGTCTCTCCACTTTACTTCATTGTTAACAAAATTAAATTTTAAGTAAGGGAAACTTTGTACAGCATTGCAATAATACATATCCTCTCTATCATACATATAAATAAATAAAATCGCTGGCCACTCATATTCAAGAATACCCATCTACTAGGGCAGCTAGCCAATCACTATTGTAGATACTCGCTCAGACACATCTGTGTTTGCTCAACACCTACAGAGCCCACCTGTGGTTTATACTGCAACTATGCTGAGCAGACCTTAGTTACAGTTTCTGAGAGAGAGAGAGAGTGTGTTATCTAACATGATCAACAATTTGAACAAGGCCAGCATGCAAAAGCTCTGTCTACCCAATTTCACTCACGAGGCTTGGGTCAGCCCATTGTATTGTTTTCAGGCAATTTCCAAAGGTGCTGCATGCTGGGATCAACCTCGATCCATTCCGATAACTTCAGGAAGTCTCCTGACAAATCGACCATGGTGAGATTTGAACAATAATGCAAATATAAAATTTGTAATTTAACTGACTGCAAAGTTTTGTAGACAAACCTTTTTGTAAATGTTCAGTTTGGTCTACTCATCAGGAGGTTTCAGCACTTTTATACTCAGTTAAAAATAATTTATGTGCTATTGGTGTTAAATTGATTTTTCTTAATCTTTTGTATATGTAGAATATTGTGGTTATTTCTCATATATATATCTATATATATATATATATATATATATAATCTCCTTTCCCTCTCTAATTTTGATCATGTCTATCACACTATCTCTCACTACTCTCTATATCACCTTACATCAGCTTAATACTACCCTTCAGAAGTGTAAGTTTAAATTGATTTTTTCATCCTTGGAAGTAAGGTCTGATGACCCAGGGAAAAAGAAACTCCCTGGGGAAATAAATTATGACCATGGAACTTAAAGTTGTCTGGTTTTCTTTAAATTAAATTATATATGCCTCTGGTTAGCAAAGTCAAATTACTGTTTTTAAACAACAAATTTTGCATAATTTTTCCTGAACACTCATATCTGCTCAAAGCATATCTTAATGTAAACAAATGACATTATATATTATGAAATGGACCAAGTCCAAAAAATTTTTTAATATATTTTCTGTTTATACATTATTTTTATACATACATATATTTAAGTAAATGTTCTGTTTATAATAAACAGTATTAACTACATTTACTAGCTTGAATGTACAAGAAATTTAATAGAAAATATGTGTCCTCTGACAGGAATCAAACCTGTATTGTACATGGAGCCGTCATATAGCCTGACATGCTATACCATATATATATATACTATGTGTATATTAAAATAATTGTCACACTTAATCCATTTGTTTATGTTAAGATATGCTTCAAGCAGATATAAGCATTTGAGAAAAATCATGGTAAATTTGTTGTTTAAAAATATTAATTTGACTTTGCTAACTAGATACTTCCTCTGTAGCTTAATGGTATAGCACATCAGGCTATATATATATATATATATATATATATATATATATATTACGAACTTGTAGCATATAGATGAACCACGGGTTTAAAAAAAAAGGAAAACATGGGATCCTTTCTCGGTTTTCACTCAGAAATGAAAGCGACACAAGGGAGTCAACAAAGAACAGATGCAAGACGATGGTTCTCAAAATAAAACATTTATTTACCAATA
>OZ038497.1:84282042-84299542 GCA_964036315.1 Acanthosepion esculentum | reverse complement strand
TCTTGATAAGATCCAGAGACGCATATGCAATGTAATTGGCCCTGATCTGGCATATCGTCTGCAGTCGCTCTCTCACAGACATACCGTCGCCTCCCTCTGTCTTTTTTTACAAATACTTTCATGGTAACTGCTCCGATGAGCTGCTTTCGCTGGTTCCCAGGCTGGCATCTAGCTCACACCCTTTCACTGTCGACACTGTTAAATGTAGCCGTCTCTTCTACTCCAATAGCTTCATGTCTCGCACCTCTCGCCCGTGGAACTCTCTCCTCTTTTCCTGTTTCCCTGATAGCTATAATTTCCAACTATTCAAATGTAATGTCAATCGACGTCTCCAGATGCCTTGGTCTATCCCCTATCCTTCTCTTCATCCTTTCCTCTATCACTCCCCTTTGCTCTCGCTCCAACTCTCTGTAACCCCTTGCGTGCTAGTGGCTTCCCGACTTGCTTGGGGTGATATGCTTAAAAAAAAAAAACAAAGCAAAAAAAAAAAAATTCAAGAATACTAACTTGTCTACGACGCGACATGATTGACGGCAGAATATCAAACGACAGCATAACAAATACGACGATGGAGCATAACAACAAAAACGTGAGACTATTCATATCATCATTATTTGTTTAATTATTTATCAATCTCTCCGACATATTCTCATTCCCAGGAATTCTAAAAAATACTTATTTTTAATATGAACATCACAGCAGATAACATACATTTTTCAAAAAAATACAAATAAACAATTTAAAAATCAATCTATTTTTACCTTGACATACGAAAAAAAGAAAAAGAATAACGTATATAACTTGAGTATAGTACGAGTTTTACGATCGTTTTTTTACACAAAAATAGAGGTCGCATTAGAATTTGCCTTAGCCTACTGGCTCGGAACGCCCCACGTTAAAAACTGGCCTTGTGCCACATCTTGCCTTGTGGGGAGGTTGGTAAATAAAGAAAGACACTACGAGACAGATAATTTTTTTGAAGCGGTTAAAATTTTAAAATCATGAATTTTCTGACCGGATGCTCTAATTTTTTTCTGGAGGGGTTCGTTAAAATAAATGCATGCAAAACAATTCAGGGGTCACACTTTTAGTCACTAGGTACTTCTACGAATTCGGTACGTAAGGTTTAAAATATTTTTTTTTTAAATATAAAAGCTTTCCTGAATCTTTCAATTTAGTTTTAAATGAACGCTAAAGAATTCATCCGGTAAGAAGCAAAATACTTTTTTTTTTAGTGTATTTCAGACAGAAATTATGTTGATTGGAATAGTTGCATTTTTTTCTCTCAGTAAAATCGATCACTTCATTCATTTTTTAGACATTTACAAACAAAACTTAATTTTCTGTTGTAAAAATCTTGCAAAAATAATATATATATAACTTTCTGAAACGTTATTTGAGGAAAATTAGCAAATTTAAAGTTTTAATTTTAATCAATCTGATTTGAAACAAACATTACCTACTTCTCTAGCACAAGATGTTGTATACAAATTTCCTAACCACGGGGTCTTGTTTTTCTGATGTGTTACTGATTTAATCGATTTATTGACGACAGATTGACCTCTGAACGTGATCATAATTATCTAGGGTGTAGCAGACGACAATTTTCATTATTTATTTATTTTTTTGTAAGAGGGAAGGGCAACTAAGTATCAGTTAGTAAGTAAATTACCTTTTTTGTAACACTAGTGTTGAATATAGGTAACTTTTCACCTTTTTCAGTTTGTTTTATTTACTTCTGACAAAACAACCAGAAGGCCTTTTTGGCTTCCAGGCTTCCAGTTGTTTATTCTCTAAAAACAGGTTACATTTATGAGGAAGGCAGAAGAAAATAACAAAAACATATAAATCTAAGAATAACTTCAAAAAACTAAATTTATCCCCATCTTGTTTTCAAAAATAGTGCCGAGAAAACACACACGCGCACATACAGACACACACATACAGACACACATATACTTTTAGTTTTCACTCAGTGGACGTATGCAAATTTTATAATTAATTTGCATGAATATTTTTTGAGCAGAAAGAACAAATAAATAAAAACATTAAACTCGGTACCTATCTTTATGAGATCGCTGGAAAATGAGCATAGCATGATAAAAATGGCATTAAACTTCTTGACGAAAACAAAATTTTATCGACAAAAATATTTATGTTACTTTAGGAAAGAACAAAAAGTATTTTTAATTATTTTTAAATTTTTCCGTCTTTTTTTAGAACATTCTAACTTTTAAAAAACGTCATTTTATTCAAATTCAAGATCGTAGCTTCCCTTTAAACCAGAATCTAAAGATTAAATTATTTAATCTCTATTTAATTTAAATAAATATATAGCCGTTTTTTTTACTTTTTGCTCGTGTTGTGCTTCCATAGATTCTTGAAACTAAACATTCAGTTGGGTCAACTGATGCACGATGTCGCACTACTCATTGAAAAGAGACATCGTATAAATTTTGATAAAGATTTCGATAATTGCTGTATAGTGTGTTTTTCTGATGTCATTTAGTAAGAATGTTTGCGTTTACACAATTAGTTATTGATGACAATTAAATATTAATAATAATTTTAACAAAACGTAACTTCAGAAAACGCATACACAGTTTAAGTATGTTTAAAGTAAGCCTAACAACGCATCAGCCCGGCTAGCTCAGTCGGTAGAGCACGAGACTCTTAATCTCGGGGTCGTGGGTTCGAGCCCCACGTTGGGCGCATTGTTTTTTTTATTACTTTAAAGTTTTTTTAAATTCTTTTTTTTATTCATCTCATTTTTTTTTTATCGTCGTTATTTACTCATTAAAAATAGAAATTTAAGTATATGTTGATATATCTATGCCTAAAAACTAAAAGAGATCATATATTAATTTTTACTTTTTTCTTGTTTTGTTTAAATAAAATTACGTCTCTAGGGATTGAACTTAGAATAGCTCCTTAAACATTCCCTTCCCACCAAGGTAGCCACAAACAAGGACAGATAAAAATATTTGAATGTTTATAATTAACTTAAAAAAAAAAGCAACCAAAAAAAAATGAAATAATTTTTATGAGAATAGACCTGCAAATGTGTAATCAATAAATTTTAAACAAGTAGTTGCTTTTATTTACTAATTTTAAATGTTCTTAACAAAAAATAAATACCGTAATTCCCCATGTATAATATGCATTTTTTTCTAAAAATTAATAAGCAAAAGTAGGGGTGCGTATTATGCACAGCTACAAAAAAATCTATAAAAAAATTGCCGTTTCATAGGTCGATTTCAGTTGCGAAATAACTACCCACCACAAACATACGGCAATTTGACACTAACATTCGGCGATTGCGACCGCATAACGATGTTTTAAATACAATCACATGTACTTACAAATGGAAAATAAAATAAGAATTATCATAAAACTAAAAATTAGAATAATAATAAATATTAATTATTCTATGTTTAAAACAATTTTCTAATAAGAGTAGGAAACGCTGGTTGTAATGAAATTGGAGAGGTACAATTTATAGGGTTTGTTTACCAAACAAGGGGTGCGTATTATGCGTGAGTAAAAGCATTTTCCCACACTTTCAGCACAATTTTAGAGGTGCATAAGGCGTATTGTACATGGGGAATTACGGTAAATAAAATAAAATAATAATAATAATAATAATTGGGAACGCCTCAGGCGCCTGGTAATGATCCCAGTCCCGTTCCGAAGAAGAGGTATTGCCTGGAAAGATACAACCTCCACCGGGCTTGAGTTTGATATTATTTTGAATTTGAAACAACATAGCCGAAGCTAGTTATTTAATTCACGTATTTTGAGATTGCAGAAAATTTCTACCAAATATTGTTAGGGAACACACGTTTAATCTAAACTAGCGTCTACAAAAAGTTTAACTTTGGGTCCCTTTCGAACTGGTAACCTCGACGGGGATTTGAACACAGCTTCGCACTGTAATTGCGGTAAAATTAAATACTGCAATTTATTTTTTGTTTAGAACACAATTTTTTTAGATTTCTGGAACGAGGAATTAACATTATTTAAATTAATTACAGTCGGACTAATGTTCTCATCTTTGTTGTTACTATCACAACGCTTTGACCGTCGTGCTCTCCGACCTTCATCAGGTGCCTGTTGATCCGGGTAACCATGAGGAAATTTCGAAATGAACACTTTATTAAATCTACGGAGGTAGATTGTTCTCAGTACACTCTTCATGTTTAGGGATATATTATTGTCTTCTTCTTTTTTTAAATACTGAGTTTATAGTATCCGGTTCAGGGATTGAACTCACTCTCACTATGTCACCAAATTCACGAGGTAACGGGACGGATATTAGAGAACAACACAAGATTCCCTTAGGCATGAACAGCGGGGCGAGAACAATCTTCACCCGCAGATTAAATAAAATAAAATTTCCTGAAGGTTACTAGGATTGCTAATACTGGAAGAAGGCCGGAGATTAAAACTACCGAAATGTTGTGGTAATAACAACAGAGATAAGGATATTAGTTCGACTGTAAATGTAAGGATAATTTTTGTATGTAAAGGTGCAAGTTGATTTTCTGCAGTTGTATCTTTTTCATGTTAAACAGTCTTATTATTTGAAGTTTTTGAAGAAATAGATATTATTTCTGTTATAAAGAAATTTCGTGCATTTTAGTAAATGTCATTAGTCACAGCTTATAGGAAAAAAGGAAAACACAATCGTATTGATTTAAGGCTGGTATGCTGTTTCAGTTGTCTGTGACTGTTTTGATTTCTAGCCGCATCGGTTCTCTTTTTGTGTAAAGGGAATCTTTTGGCTTAGATTTGTGTTGACTGACTATTACATATTGCAAAGTCTAGTATATTTCAGGGGTTACAAACTTGAAGGTTTTTTTGAGTTTACTAAGACCAATAGTGAATGGTTGAAAATTCTCCTTATATTCCACCTGATCTGTTTTCTACAACGTCCGCAAATTTCTAACCGAATTTTAAATTTTAGTTTAGGAGCTTTTTCCTAGAGTCTAATCTATCTATCTATCTATCTATCTATCTATCTATCTATCTATCTATCTATCTATCTCAATCTGTTCGTTATCTATCTGTTAATCATTTATATCTAACTATCTATCTATTGAACGTCTTTTTTGTGTCGGTTAATTTTTAAACGCTATTTAGATCTTATTGAATTTTAATTATTTAAATATTTTAATTAAATTATTAAATTTTGAGTATTACTACATAACAAATTTCGACATATTATGAGAAAGCCTAACTATTTTACAAAAAACAAAAAAAACATAACGTTTTCCTTTTCCCTCCCGCAATTTACATGAACCTTGTTGGCGGGGTACGAGGTAACCCCTGTCCTGGGGAGTCAGTATTGTTGTACTTTTTTTTAGTGATACCCCCCCCCCCAATAAAAACAAAAAACAAACCAAAAAAAAACACTAAAGTGATGAGGTTTTAAGAATTAGAGATTATCTGAGGAAGAATAATGTAGATCACGTTTTTTTTCATGTTTGTAAAAATACCCGGTATTTGAAGGGACTTGTTGTCTGTTGTCACATGATCCTCGGTCACAAATATTAGGCATCTACGTGCTAGTGTGGGAAATGAGGACATTAACCGTGAAATTAAGTGACTTGCCGTCATTTGATTTCTTGCCAAAAACCTGATATTTCTGCTTGAGTAGAAATTCCTAAAAATAATAACAGTTGCAACGGAGAAACTGCTGTGGATGATTATGTCGATGAAGATGATTATAGTGACACTGAAAAAAAAAGTAAAAGAAAACAAAAGCCCCCCCAAAAAAATGAACTATTTCTGTTAAAGTGTGGTATATAAAGTTTTTAGTTTTCGTGGTTAAATAAAAATTTAGCAAATAGTTTTAATATAGCGATCTTAAAAATAAACTTTGACAATCAAGCTAAACATAAGTTTCCCGCGCATTTTTAAAAAAAATACTGAGATGTAGGATAAAATGTGCACTCTTTCCATATCAGCCTGGCTAGCTCAGTCGGTAGAGCACGAGACTCTTAATCTCGGGGTCGTGGGTTCGAGCCCCACGTTGGGCGAATTATTTTTTTTCACTATGTAATTCTTTTAAACGTTGTTACAATATAGTTTATAAATTGTGGCTTTTAAATGGAATATAATTGTACATCTGTTTATGCAATAAGTATGTAATGTTTTCATGAAGTAATAAAAAATGAATTTATTTTCAACTCTTAGACATTTACAATCATAAGTAAGACTAAGAGTTGAAAATAAAATTTTCAATTCCATTATAACACTTTTTCAAAAAATGAAATAAAATAAATCAATGACTTAACAGAACTGCAGCACTTGGTTTCATATAAAGAAACTTAAATAAGTTAAAAAAAACCCCAACTTACTTAAACTAAAAGTCAAAAGTGGTTGATAGTCGCCTAGTATACTTTTTAATTACTAGCTGTTCTAAGTGATGGAGCCGAGAGAAAACAAAATATTTTTAAAAGAGAAGTTTTCAGATTCTTAAAAATTAAGGTAAATTACTCAATTTAAAAATTTTAAAATTTAAATCAGATGATTTTCCTTCAGCTTTCTTTAAAGATGGAACGAACGAAGAGGTTATAAATAGATAAAACAAATTCGCCCAACGTGGGGCTCGAACCCACGACCCCGAGATTAAGAGTCTCGTGCTCTACCGACTGAGCTAGCCGGGCTTATTGAGTGTTAGCTCTCAAAAGTATAAATACAAAACTACTCACATGTTCATTGGTTCTGTTTTGGCGCCAAAATTTCTTTTTGTTGTGATGCCAGGAATTATTAAAGTTTGATTTTTTTTTTAATATTTCACAGTCAGCAACAGAAAGTGAATCACATTTCAATTTTAAATCGAATAATACTCAAATAAAAAGGTACAAACATTTTTACATTCAAGCTAGATACTTTCAGTTAACAAATGCAATGGCCGTTTCTATTTTCTATGAAAGGTAAGGGGAGTAATAAAAAATTTCTTTTCTACTCGCCACATTTTTCTTTTGAATTTTTCTTATAAGATTTGAGAAAAAATTGATTTATTTATATCCATTTTTTATTTGTAAAGTGAAGTAAATATTGTTAAAAATGGAAATGAAATTAGAAATTAAAAATTATTTTTTAAATTTTAAAATTAAATTTTATTATTCGTTTTTTAATTAAAAA
The DNA here is from genome assembly GCA_964036315.1 of Acanthosepion esculentum. Classification (NCBI taxonomy): domain Eukaryota; kingdom Metazoa; phylum Mollusca; class Cephalopoda; order Sepiida; family Sepiidae; genus Acanthosepion; species Acanthosepion esculentum. The sequence continues at coordinate 84,292,390 of OZ038497.1, read as the reverse complement.
TGTTTCGTATGAATATTGTTCTGACTATAATGAATGTTATTTTCTATGAATATACTCCCCGGGATTTCAACCCTGTGGCAATACCTCCTTCATTGTACTAAAGTGGGAGAGGAGGTGGTGGATCAACTTGAATAGATATAGGGGCCACTTCGCGACCAGCAACCATAGACTCCATGATCCGATTGTCAAATGCAGGCTATGAATAGATTCTGGAGAGCTTAACGGGTTCAAATTACAGGGCAATTCTGATGAGTATTAGAATATACTGTAAGGCCAGCATCAGCTACTTTTTAGCATCCCGCTACCACTTTCTTATCAATGTTGAATTTTGTACAATTTTGTGCAAAAAGTGGATCAGAGACCCCCTTCAGCTTAGTAAATATTTTCAGGGAATATCAGCTTCTAATTGGTCAATGCACACAAGTGGGCGTTGCAATCCACCCACGTACAAATATTTTTCCAGCGCGTGACCAAGTCAAGTTTTCCTGCTAATTTTCCGTGAGCCTGTCACGTGATTACATTAATTATAAATAGCAGACACGAGCTTGCTGCTGCTGCTCTCTCTCTCATCTCGCTACAAGATGTAGTTGTAAAAGGATTCTCGTCTCGACCGTGGGCGGTCAGACGTTAAAAGCATATTCACGCGTGCACATACGTACGAAAATTTCCAAACTACACTACAAACATACGAAGTATTTCCAAACAAGCAACAAGAACTTTTCTGTTTGAAATACTTTTCTAAAGCTACAGTTTATTCAGCATTTCTCAGCTTTATAATTCATTCAACTTTTGTTTGTGAGCTCAGATAAAAAAATATGAAATCAGTCAAAGGGACATAACACCAAAATATTAACTTCTACGCATGTACATCATTACACAAAAATAAATATAAATGTTTGTTGTTATAAAAACCGTTTTTATTCCTTCTTGCTGTTTCATATTTTGTGATATTTTACGTTTAAATATAAATCGTGTGGCCATGTTAATAAACAGACATCTACAAATGGCCCATTCTTATTAACACCCTACAAAAACTTCAACGTATTGACTTATGAATCTATTACTGAAATAACCTTATTTTAATACGAAATACCTAAAAAAAAAACATCGATCTTCTTGATAAATTCACATTAAAATTTTTTTTTTCAGGGGAGCCTCTGGAATTAGGGACCCTGAAACTTAAGTAGATCCGCCATTGTGGTGGATGCCAACGATCTGCATGACTGTGGTAAGTAGGAAATTATTTCCGTCTAGTGGGTGTAAAACCCCGCTTTAAAAACTCTGCTACCTTGCGGTCACATCTAAACCTGAAAAGGCTATGAAAGTAAATCCAGACAGAAAATCTGGACTTGAGTCTCGAAGGCGGTTTACTGTCAAATCTTCTGGTAACACCTGAAGCCAAACCAGCCTCAAATGTAATAGCCTGTATTCGTTTGGATCTTGGCGCTTGACGGGGATCATCTATTAGAATTATTTTTTAATAAAACAGATTAATATATTGTATGAGATATTAAATTTTTATGAGAAAAATAATAAAAAAACGTTGGAATTGTGTAAAAATGAATATAGAATCTATTTCAATAAAAAAGGTATTAACTTGTATGAAGACTAGTTAAGAAAATTAGAGTGTTTCTAACACCATTCATTTGAAAAAGAAACCTCATAAATGAAGCCAGCCGATATAAAGAGATGGAAAGTACTTGGAAAATAAAAGTGATTCTTACTGTTACAGTGCATTTCTTGCTTCATTTAATTGTAATATACGGAAAAGTAGTCGTGAATATGAAAGGATTATGATCAAAATAAGCAGACATAACATTTGCAACTTATTTGATCAGTCATGCTTAAAAGAGAATTTGCTGCCAATAATACACACACAAATATATATATATATATATATATATATATATATATATATAAATATATATATATATATATATATATATATATATGTTCAGTTGTATGGATATTAGTTTGTAACCCTGGGTTTCACGTTTTTGCGATCATCAAACAAAAAGCGTAAAACCCAGGGCTACAAACTAATATCCCTACAACTGAATATGTTAGCTCTATCACAGATATTGAGCATTTTCCACTAAGTACCGTATATATTACTATAGCTACTGAGAGGATTGACCGTATTTGACGTGAGAAGGCAGTCACCGTGGAGAAAGGATACGACCACTCGGGTGTGGTAAATCAGAGATAATAAAGACTACAACTACTGTTGTTCTTGAAGAGGGAGAAAGAAATAAAAGAAGAAAGAAGACTCTTCTAAAGTTTATAAGCGAATGTCTTTTCTAAACATATGAGTTTTATCTCATATACGAATGACTTTAACATTATCTTCTGTCTTCTTAATTCCAGTTCTTTTATTGTTCTGACTCCATAATAATGTTTTTATTTCTCAGATTCATCTCCTTGCGTCTTAGTGGCTTTATTGTCTTGCTTCGGGTGAAATATATATATATATATATATATATATATATATATATATATATATATATATATATATATATATATATATATTATTGCTTATCCTAAAAAGATTCATGGAGGTTTTACATAAAAGAATATTACTGATAACAACGAAAATTCTTTTGTTAAATAGCGACAGAAATAATAGTGATGTTCCGATAATATATATATATATATATATATATATATATATATATATATATATATATATATATATATATGTATATATATATATATATATATATGTTGTCTTTAAATCATTTTTAATGGTAGCCATATGGAGGCCACGCCGAGGAGGGTCTTTTTTATGTCTTATTTGAAAATCCAGTTACACCATTCTGCGGAAATGCTATCAAAATGTTACGAAAGTAGAACCGTTTTATGATGTGTAGACATAAACCAATATGCATAAACCAATTCTTGACTGTAGCAGTACGACACACACACACACACACTCTCCCCCCCTCTCTCTCTCACACACACACACACACACACACACACACACACACACACATATATATATATATATATATATATATATATATATATATATATCCTCTCTCTTCAGCCAATACAGATTTTGTCGATAATTATAACCCTGTTGACTAAAATATGCGTCTGATTGTTTAAACTTTGCACTTTTTCATAGAATGGGTGGATCAAATAAAAGCGTTTATATATATATATATATATATATATATATATATATATATATATATATATATATATATATATATATATATAGGCCTTTCTACAGAGTTTTTGGGGGTGTTGTCAGGAAGCCTCGAGTAAGTATTTGCACGCTAAATTTAGTTCACATTATGATCGCTAGAGAGGGAAAATTGTTTTCTAGTTGGAGCTGTCCTCCCAAACCATCCTTACTGACCGGCCTAAACACACACACACACACACACACACACACACACACACACACACACACACACACACACAGATGTATGTATATATATATATATTTTTTTCGTTTCAACCTTTGGAAGTAAAGTCTGATGATCCGCGGTCCTTTAAAAGGGCTGTGGTGAAATAATTTATTATATGGAACCTTAAAGTGGTCTGTTTTTATTTTTTATTTAAATTATATATATATATATTATTCCAGGTCAGCCATGATGTGTTTCAAAGAAATAATCACTTGTATTCGAGCAAATTTGCGTCTTATCATTTTTTGACTTAAGTTATCACTGTTCCATCTTGCGGAAGTGTCTTTACTTATGTCAAGAAGTGCCGTAAGCTTTCCAGTTCACTTCACTTGGCTGTCGATTTTGCCTAGACATGTAATGATATTTAATGATCTTTTCGTCTTATGTACGAATATTCTTTCATAGATGTAGTTGTTGTGTTTGATTAAATTGGTCAAAATTCATGTTTTGTAATTCCAAGCATTCAAATTATTCCTACTCAATAGGCTCTAGAATAATTTGAGAACATAACCGTCACTGCTCACGTAAATAACCGTTAGGATAATACAATAGACCTTCTACTCAGAATGCATCACTGGCCAGCATATATCAATAGTCGTTCCCAAACACAACACACTTTGCATTCAAGCTTGAAACAGTGTTTCGGTGTTGACTTTAGTGTCTACTCTTATATTGTTTGAAAGTATATATGAGGTGTTTCAGTTGCTGACGAGACGAGATTTTACGTTTTGGGTTCACCCTGACGGGTATGTAGAAAAATTCAAGCCAGTCGCAGTTAGCTCCTCCTCAGTTCATTAATCCTTCAACAGGGGTCTCTCTCCCCTGGCTATAAATACTGGCTGACCCGTCTCTCTCTCTTGCTTTTTTCAACTCAGGCCTTTGGCGGCTATCTCGCGTGGAGATGAGTTAAAATCTCTCTTTTCAACGAACTCCAATATTTGACCTCTCACAGATACAGCGTTTCCCAAATTCTGGGAACACGCTAAGAACAATACACGTACGTACGTACACTCACCACAACTCACACACATAATTTCTCCATACAAACTCTATGTAACAGTCCATGTCTTTGTTTAACTTGTTTTGTTATTAATATATATTTGTTTACCCATATATATCGGTCTTATTTGTTTTCTTTGTCTTCTTTGGACTTAATTAAAGTCCAACATTCTCATGTAGCTGGACCGGCCAGCAGGAAATTTTAACCTTCTGATATCTCTTCACATCTATCACCCCCACGGTCCACTAGAAGTCGACCAATTTCATGCAACGACGCGCGGGGCCAACCAAAAGAAAAAAAGCCTATTTATGTAAGGAAATAATGTTCAGGCTCTGTCATTAGACATGGAGCACTGTCTTCTACGTCTGCTTAATGGGGGGAATTAATTATATATATATGAGTTCGGCGCTTCTTTGTATGTGTGTAATGTTTCATTATATACTTAAAAGTATTTAGATTGTTTTCTATATGAGGCTGCATAAAAAAGTCTTGACCTCCTGATAAATAGTTCGAAGTTGACATTTTGATTTGAAATCGAGAACCATTGATTGGATTAAGTGCATTGACAGAGAATGATTGATTTTTACGGCTTGCAGGAATTAATAGCAAGAACTGAATCATACACTAGTAAAGGTAAAATAGGTAACCTTTGCCCTGAAGAAAATTAACTATTTAAAAAAAGTTAAATTACCCTAATTTGCTAAACAAGAAAACTGAATGAATGGTCACATGTAGAGATCAAAACAAATAACGATTAAAATATTTCGAAACAAACTGATTTCGATTTAAGCCTATATCTTTAGTTTTTAACTCATTTATTTACTTTTTCTTTAAGTTCAGCTTTTTTGTCATATATGATTGTAAAATCACTAGCTCATATTAGTAATTCTCAATTTAACTGTATGTATGTTTAGTCTTTTCTGAAAATAACATCGTATTATATTATATTACATTATTATATGGAAAGTTTATTAAACATATATTAGTTACATTAGGGACATAACAAGGATGGACATGCACAATTACTGTTAAGTAATTCTTCTGCATATATAAAAAAAATTATATATATATATATATATATATATATATATATATATATATATATATATATAATTAGAACATCTGTCGGTGAGTAATTCCCATTTCTCTGTTTATTTCTCGATCCGTTGATGAAGGACACAGACGTGTCCGAAAATTCCGAACTTAAAACCTTTCGCTCCGTGATTCATTTCTGTCATATAGTTAATAATTAATATTTTAAATGTTTATCATACTGATTATATTGGTATCCTTTCGTTTGACCTCGTTTTATTAACTAACCTATCTATTTTATATATATATATATATATATATATATATATATATATATATATATATATATATATATATATATGTATGTATGTATATATATATATATATATATATATATATATATATAAATTGTTATATTTTTAATTTCGCGCATGCGCGTTGTTTGTTTTTGATTTTGTTGACTGCACAGTATAGTTGGGTCAGTTGGGCACCATCCGTGAGGTAAAGGGCACCATGACGCAATTCACTCCGCCAGAAAATTGGAAGCGGCGTGCTGTATTGCTTTATATTCGCGCCGAACGCTCCAATACGAACATTTCAGAGTGTTTAGGTGCCATTCTGAAGACAGTGCAGAGGATTCGGGAAGAGATGCCTGAGTCTAATGGTGATTAGGAAGGTACGACAGTACGAAAACTCACTCTGACTGTTCTGATAAGAAAAGAACTCGTGAATTTGTTGGTGAGGGACTCATACGTAACATAGAGGCCTACATCAAATAACTTAAGGGGGTAATGCTCCCTTGGGACAAAGAATGGCTGCTATGTGTGGCAACAGGAATCTGAATCATGCCACATAACCAGGAAAACCCAGTCATGGCTGTCAGACAATTTCTGCGACAACATCACCTCTTACATTTAACTCCCCAGACCGCAAACCTATTGATTATTATGGGTGGGGCGCAGTTTATCGAGAGACCAACAAAACTCTTTGTAACACTAAAGATGAACTGAAGGCAAGGTTTGTGGCAGCATTCACCAACTTAAACAAGGAGACCGTCCAGAAGAGATGCACGAGATTCCTGTCGTGATTGAAGTCAATGGCGATTTTATTGCATAAATTTATTCTTTAGTATTTCACGATATTTTGGGGTAATTTTAGTAAATATATCTGTCAAAATGAGATGTCAATGTTATTTTCATTTCCGCGTAATTTAGACGACAATTTATCCATTGCACTTTTTTGCAGAAGACTATCTCTTTACTTGATAGCTTTTTCTTTTGTTTCTCATTACAAATTTTATTATTTCCATCATTTTATCCGAGCTAACGTTCTGCTGTGGGCACGTAAATGATTCTTAAGGCCAGTTTCACTTTCACAACGTCTCTTACACACGTGGCAAACATAAGATTTGTCTGTATTACCTGTGCTGGAAAGTTGCCTGTCCCTGTGTACAATCGTGTGATTTTTCAATCCCGCTACAGACTTACAAACCTTGTCACGCAACTCGCATAAGTAACCTGTAGGTCTTTCTGGTAAGGTTGCATTCACAGGTGTTGACACCTGACCTCTCTAGCTAACGAAAGGGTCACTTTTCCGCAAACACTGCAAGTGTGTTGGCGTCCTAATAGCTCTGGGACAGTTTCTATTTCTTTCTTTCTAATGACGCGCTTTTTATTTTTTTTTTTTGCTTTAGGTTACATCTAACTACATCATTGAAACTCTTTCTTTAATCTAAAAAGAAATCCATAAAGTAATCTGGTTACTACACTCCAGGTCCCAACCGGACGTTACACACACACACAAACACACACACACACACACACACACATATATTCATACATACATACATATATATATATATATATATATATATATATATATATATATATACAGTGTAACCCGTATATAAGAGACCCGGATATAAGAGAGATTTTATCTGGTCCCAAATTAGAGCCATACTTACCTAAACAAAATAGACCAAACCCGGATATAAGAGAAACCCGGATATAAGATACATCTCCGGTCCCGACAAATCTCTTATATCCGGGTTACACTATATATATATATATATATATATATATATATATATATATATATATGTACAAATAAGAGAAAGAACAAATGGTGTAAAAATTCACAGTTCCTAGCATTTACCTTTTTAAAAAGTGCTCAGTACAAAGTTGAGCAAAATATTAAAAACATTTTACATCGCTACACAAACGCTTTCATGTTTCAATATTATGATTGTACTTCCTTTCCTTTCTTCCGAAAAGAGATAACGATTTGTTTTTAAATTTCCCTAATAAATCATTTTTATCACCAATTACCAACCATTGCCTGAGGAAGTAAAATCATAGTATTAAAACATGAAAGATTTTGTGTAGCGATGTAAAATGTTTTTATTATAATCTTTTATAATAAAATATAATAATAATAATAATAATAATATATATATATATATATATTTGTGTCTGTGTGTGTGTTTAATTCACTATTAAAAAAGCCTACGATTCTAGCATCATTTGACATGTGGGACACGGTGCACCCATACAGGACATGGTGCTATGATGGAAATTGTGTGCCTTTCAGGACACAGGCAATTGACGACTTTAAATAATTCACTTGTGCAAGGTTGTTCAGCAAAAACTTAGAATTTTTCTGTTGAAATACCTAAATGTAACCGCCACTTCAACTTCCGCCTGACAAATGACGTTACACAGTATGAAATGGACAAAGTCGGAGGACGAATATTTCTATGAAAAGTTCTCGGACATTCAGGCCGGTAAATGTTGTTTAATACCGTTTATTATAAAACAGAGCATTTACTGACATATTTTTATCTATAAAAAATGTATATAAACATAAAAATGTCTTAAAATAATTGTCGGAATTTGTCCATTTCATAATGTGTGACGTCATTTGTTTACATTTGGATACGCCATGAGCAAATATGAATCTACGTGAGAGAATCATGGAAGATTGAAGTTTAAAGGCAGTAAATTCGACCTTGCTAACCGAGCGCACCTCCGTAGCCAAATCGGTTAAAGGCACGTCAAGCTATATGACGGTTCTGTATAGGATACAGATTCAAATCCTGTCGGGGGACGAATATTTTCTATGAAAATTTCTCGGACATTCAGACCGGTAAATGTTGTTTAATACTGTTTATTATAAAACAGAGCATTTACTTGAATATTTGTATCTATAAAAAGAACGTATAAACATAAAAATGTCTTAATATATATATATACTTTATTTTAGGATATTATAAAGTGTGTATACATACATACATACATACATATATATATATATATATATATATATATATATATATATATATATGGTGATTATCATCACCATCACACACATATATACAGATCATACGACAAGCATTCATTGGCTAATCTCCTCAAAACTAGATCGCTGGTTGGTCAATTCCAACCAATCAGGTCGCCTGCAGAATGATATTTCCCTCGCACTAAGCTGGGAGCCTGTCACGTGATATACCACCTTTATATAAACAAAATGTCGGAAACAAGTGACAACAGGGCTGAATCTTCACTCGATCTATAGAGAGACAATTTTCTACAGTATTTTCTACCGCACAACATTATTTGGACATGGAAGCAAAACTCAAGTTTCACTGGAGTGAACATACAATTTTCTCTTTCCTTTACTTACGATGCGACATCACTTTGAGAATTTGCATGCACGTTATTCGTTTGCTATTAATACTGCAAATGCATCATTCATTCGCTACATACAGACTCTACCCGTCATTACGTTTAGCAATCGCATCCTGTTCAATTCTGAAACTCAAGAAAACACGAGGAAGCCTTTACTCTCCGTTTTCTCTTTCGTCTCCTTCCTTGCTGCCAAAATGTGATCTTCAAAAACTCTCGTCTTGACCTTGCGGTCAGACGTTAAAGAACATTACCAACATTCACGCAAGTACGAACTCTTAATCAAATGTTATGTTTTGAACCATTATGTTCTGTCTTGTATTTTTGCTATGTGCTATTTTACGCCAAATATAAATTACATGTGACCGCCACGTTTGATGGTAACCTCCAGCGTCTTTGCTTGTCCTTTTCCACGTCATTCCTAATCAAAGTTAAATAAATGTGGCGGTGTCCGCTACATCTGATTGACAATCCTTCACATTTTTATTACTGACCCGTCGTTCGTTGCGGATCCCGCTATATATATATATATATATATATATATATATATATATATATATATATATATATATATATATATAACTTTACTTAGACAAAATCTTACGAGTGAAGGTGGGGGGCTAGAGGAATTCTTTCTATCGTTATAATAGTCTGAAATACGAGCCTGAAAACAATTGTTTCATGGCGAGACACCTTCTAAAATTTACTAAGCTTAGTAAAGCAGAATCTAATAAATATGGATCATTTTCATAACAGTTGAACTGATTACAGTAGTTTTGACTTCTAGGTTAAGTTGGCAGCTATTACTCTGCGTCGGGGCGATCTAATCTTATGTGTGCATGTGTGCGGAATACAACAATCCACATTAAAATCCTGTTTACAATAGGTTTTTTGTCTTATGGCGGCTTCAATGAAAGTCAATATGCAAAATCCCCTTGCAAGATATTTAATGATGAGTGTGCCACTGTTACAGAGACTAAATGAATTCAGAAGAAATGTTTTACTAGTATTTTTTGAAAAAAAAAAAGATTCACGAAATTTTGGAATCTGAGAAAGTGATAAAACGGGTCGAGGGCAGTTAAGACGTTCATTACTAAGAGAGAGAGAGAACGATTAGGTTAGAGAGAGAGAGAGAGAGAGAGAGAGAGAGAGAGAGAGAGAGAGAGAGAGAGAGAGAGAGAGAGATTAGGTTAGGGAGGGAGAGAGAGATATTAGGT
>OZ038497.1:84209542-84277042 GCA_964036315.1 Acanthosepion esculentum | reverse complement strand
CCCATTACGTGTTCTTAATCCGGATGCTGGTCAATACTTCCGGGTCAGCTACCACTGAACATTTTATAAATTGCAGGGATTGTGCAATGAATTTCAGCCCGGACTGGTTCTCTGTTCTGTCTAGTTCGCACTTTCCTTTTCATTTGCGGTCACTGGAGTCTCTGTACATCCGGTCCAGGGAGCTGTCTTTTTGTAAACAAAAAGACTGTCTTCTTTAACATCACGTTATTAGACTCTAGTATCAGTGAATCATACATTTCCCCTCCCTTTTTTCCCCTTCTTTTCGCTGCGCAAATTCGCGTTGTTTTGATTTTGGTCTTCCCTCATACCATTAATCATTTCAATTTTTAATATTTTAATTGTATGTAGGGTGATTGTGGGAGTAAATGCATCTTTGCAATAAATTATTAATCTGTTCCCAGTCGACCCTGATGAGGTTGGGAACGAAACCGGTTGGTCTGTCTTGTAAGTGTTTTCATTTCTTATTTTTTATTTTCATATTTCACAATACCTATAAGAAACAAATTATATCTTTTCCTTGCAATATATATATATATATATATATATATATATATATATATATATATATATATATATATATATATATATATATTGTATACATTTTTTTCTCTCCCGATGATGGCCATGTTGGCCGAAACTAGTCGAGGAATTTAAATGAAATAATAATAATAAAAGCATAAGAATATTAATCTACAACCCAGTATGTCTGAAGATTGTAATTAATTTTTTTAATGATTTTTATCGTTCAAAAAAAAAAAAAAAAAAAAAAAAAATATATATATATATATATATTGCGTGGGGGTATATATTATTTCAAGCATTATTTTACTGGATACACGTATTTGAATATACAACATTATTTTTTTTAAACAACGAGAAAAATTAATAAAACTTCATAATAGGCTTTATTAAGTTTTCTCTGATGCGCAGACCGGTATACGGAATAAACATTGTTTAAAAAACGTAGCGTTTATTCAAATACGGGTATCCTTTCTATTGATAAAACTAACGCTTGAAGTAGGGAAGTAATAAAAATAAATTGTATTAAAAAATAAATCCCATTAATTATAGATGCATATATATATATATATATATATATATATATATTTAGTGAGGGAGACAGGGAAGAGAGAGAGAGGGAGAAATAGTAAGTACTGATTATTCAGACCACACGTTATATATGTAGAGAGAGAGAGGAGTGATAAATGGGAGGACGGTGAAAGAGAGAGAATGCGAAAGAGCGCGACGCGCGCGTGTGTATGTATGTGTGTGTGTGTGTGTGTGTGAGAGAGAGAGAGAGAGAGAGAGAGAGAGAGAGAGGTGGAAACTTGTGGTGGTGGGTTCAGTATTGAATTCGTCCAAGTCTATTTATCCTATTATATTCAACTTTTCTCCCAATTTGGTCAGTGTTTCTTTGTCCACCGTTATTTACACAAATATAGGAACGCAAACAAAACACGCGACGAGAAAAAAAAAAAAGAAAAAAAGAAAAGAAAAAGAAAAAAAATAATGCTGATAAAATCGTGGCGTCTTGCGAATAAATCGCGCCGTTCTTATGAATTGACAATGTAGACAAAATTCCGACGTCTGGGTTGAGAACTGAGTCAGTGTATGGAAAGACCATTGTGCAACCTGCATTTTTCCGGCTTCTTTTCTTTCTTTTCTTCACTTATTGTTCTCACTTCACCCTTTCAGTAAGACGTGAAATATCGCTTTGACGAGTGAAACAATTTCTCTTAGAGAATTTAGACTTTATTCTTGTTTTTTGTATTCTTTCATTTTTTATTCTGTGTTCTGTTAATATTTTCATTCTATTTACATTCATTCTTTCGTTTCTTTTATTCCCTCCCTACATTGTTTCATTCGATTTTTATTTTCCACATTTTTAGTCACACTTTCATTGTTCAAAAGATGACATGGAAAACACACACACACACACACACACACACACACACACACACACACACACACACACACACACACACACACACACACACACACAAATGACGTTTGAATATATATATATGTAACGTTTAAATATATATGCGGTTCAATAACCATAAAAACATCAAAGACGGCAACAGCATTTTTCCTGTCGTTGTAGGCTTCAACCAACCTTTACATAACATTGATGACGTCATATGCCTGCTTTTGGCGTCTTCATTCAACAGCCGACAAAAAAGACACAGATTGGAGTTGAAATATATTTTTTAAATAAGATCACACATTAAGAGACTAAATAGGGATTTGGGTTTACTTAGAGAATATAATTTCAACAGGGAACAGCAAGAACATTCCCGGGAAGAGTAAGGCCCACTTTTTTGTTTATTCCTCGTCTCGTTGAAAAAGGACACAGGCGTGTCCGTAAATTTCGACTTTAAAATCTTTCTCTTCGTGTTTCAATTTAGTCAAACGGCTAGTAATATATATCATCAATCTTATTGCCGGTATTGTTATCATTTTGTTGGCTTTTTATCCCCCAAATTTTATTAACCAACCTATTAAATCTTTCTCATTCACTCTTCCTCTGATTTCTTTTTCTGGGCTATGCTAAAGGAGAAGGCGTACTCAATGAAAATCACAGATACAACACACCTAATTGATCGCATAATGAGTGATTATGCTAAAATTGACGGCAATGTGGAGTTATTGCATCGAGTTTATGTGAATCTTGCAACGAGCATCAACTTTTGCATCACAAATGATGGAAATCATATTGAAAATGTTATTTGTTAATATTTCAGTTCAATAAAATGGTGTTGAAAATGTAATTTCTTGAAAATATGCATTTTTGCCTATGAGTCCAGACTTTAGGGATACCCTGAATATTGACATCAAATATAGATCAAATATGGATTGGAATCTGACAGAATCATAGGATAAGGAACAAGCAGGAAACGTTTATAAATTTAACATATTTCGCTTTTATTAAAGCTTCATCAGAAAATGAAATATGCAGAATGAACTTGGCCTGCTTATCCACTGAAAAACAAACAACACAAAAAATACCAGAATTTTTCTTTACGCCATATTTTATTTTCTCATGAAGCTTTAATAAAAGCGAAATATGTTAAATTATATAAAGTCGGTATTTATCCGACCTTCCCACGAGGCAGGATGTGGTACAAGGCCGATTTTTATGTGGAGCGATCCGAGCCCGTAGGCTCAGGCAAAAAATTCTCCCTGGACGCCGCATACACGGGGTCGGGTTTGTTCATCTCCCCAGAGACTCTGCCCATCGGCATAGCCTCGTCTGGGTTTCTTCTCAGACCGAAAGCAGAAAGTTCGACATCTTGGTGCTTGCTCAAGCCTAAGCTGGAAAGCAATGTCCCTAAAGTCTGGACACATAGGAACTCTCATTAACTATATTTATTTTTACCTCTACAGATTAAACATGGTTTTGTCGAAAGAAGAAACAATTGATTTCTTTATCTGGGACATGCTAAAGAAAAATCACAGATACAACATATTAGGTTTAGACATAAATAATTTCCATTTTTGTTTAGCAAATTTATTCTTCAAAATTAAAGTAAAATTACATTTTATTCAATTCTATATATTCACCATTATTTTGCAATGATTTGTTGCTACTTATCAGGCAGCTCCTCGGTACATTTTCAGTATAATTTCGGAGGTTTTAATGTGAAAAAGTTTTCGACGAACTCTTGAATCTTGTTTTCATTAAAGAAATTTCACCCTGTAAAAAGCGTTTTGCAGCGATCGGAAAAGATAATAATTGGTTGGCACAAGGCCATTTGAATATTGTAGTAGCCGAAGTGGGGGTTTGGTAGAACAGACCAACCAAGTTCCAAAATATTTTCCTCTGTTATCCTTTATATATGCTGTCTTGAGTTATCTTAGATAAGAATATTTCTTTTCATCCACTATGTACACTGCTACTCAAGTTCGTCGAAAAACTAAGGTATGTCAGTGTACTCCAAATTTATTCTAAATTGTCACATTGGTCATTACAATTGATGCCCCAGAAGAAGAAAAATTACTTTTGATTTAACCATATATATGTGTATGTGTGTGTGTGTGCGTGCGTGTAAGATGATAAGAATAAGTGGAAAATCTATAAACGACGTGTTTCGCCGAATGTCAGTGGCTTTTGGTAACTTCAGGTTAGAATGAGAGACAAAAATCTGTGTGTAAAGAAAATGCGTTGGCATATTTTAGAACAGGAATCGGTAACTTTTTACTAACTATGTGCCGACTTAGGGTTTTAATATCATTCAGTGTGCCAACAGCATACGTATTTTTATACAAGTCAAGGTCAATATACCTGTTCTACAATATATTTTATATCGTAATATATAGTATATATACTTTAGTACAAATTAAAATTGAAACCGCTAGATATCTTCTTTGCGTTGTAGTAGTTATTGGTTTGGACTTCGTGATATCATTTGCGGCTGCGTGCCACTGGAAATTGCTTGGCGTGCCACGTGTGCCGTAGGGTGCCGACCCCTGTTTTAGAATGACATGGCCTATAAACGGGTCGTTTATAAATTTTTCACTTTGTCTCATCATTTCCACTTTTCTTTCGGATGCTATTATGTGTATGTTTGTGTGTGTTGTGTGTGTGTGTGTGTGTGTGTGTGTGTGTGTGTGTGTGTGTGTGTGTGTGTACTGCTGCAGCCTGTTATTAATGAATTCTAATCCGAAAATTTCACTGTATAATGTCCGATCGATGTTATTAATATTCACCATTGAATTAAGGGCATTGACAAATAAAGTGATGATGATGAAAAATCTATATCTTATAATCACTAGACTACAGTCTTATTGATATGTCTCCATACACATATATTATTGTTATATAGGAATAAAGTGTCGCTGTCGACACTTGAGCTTGAGCAGACACAGGCGATCCCATTATTTAATTAAGTAGACCACGTGACCATAGAGAAAACGCATATATAGGAGGTAGCGTGTGTCTAATTGAGCGTTACTTTTGCTCTATCCTCTATTACTATACGGACCGCTATTCTCTAATTCCCTTCTCGGATCAATACGGTAATTACTATTCGAGCAAGTACTATTAGTGCGAGTGCTATTCGAAGGCGTCTGACACCAGTATTGTTCAACGGCGATTACAAAGTCTCTACTACAACGAACATTACAAAAGTAACAACGAGTATCCATTGACATTACAAAAGTGTCAAACGAGTGTTCGTTGACATCACAAAAATTACTTTTGAGCAAAAAATCTCCAAGGTATTATTTATTAAAAATAAAATCCAGCTGTCCAATGTGAATTCAGTTTCTTGTCTTGAAATGAGAACTTTTGCACACGCCTTTTATACAATGGCGTCAATTCATTGGGTGACAAGGGTATATTGATTTAAACTATTGAAATTATTTCGCTTCACAGTGAGACCTCGCTATCTGCGGAATTGACAACTGCGGGTATCCTTATCCACAGCTATCCTTCTCGAGGAAAGTTATATTTGAAAGGAGTAACAGCAACAGCAAAAACACAATGAAGATGGTCTTGAACGGCAACGCTTCTAGATCATTTCACATTAATGCGGCGGTCTCCCAGGGATCTATCCTTAAGCCTACGTTGTTTCTTATCAACAACCTTCCCGGTGTCATCAGTTCCCAACTAGGTATTTATGTTGATGACACAACTATTTACTCCTGTTCGACAAAGTAAAAATGGGCAGTTGCTATCGAAAATGACCTCCAATCTGTTGTTAAGGGGGGAGCAAGAAATGGTTTGTAAATTTTAACGCCTCCACAACTAAACTGCTATCTTTTTATTATCATAGAGAACCATTTTGCCCTCCATTAGCATGGCTGATGCTAACCTCTAGGTGAGTAACTCATTGTAGCTTCTTGGTCTCACGTTTTCTATTGACATGAAGCGAAGTGATTGTATTGAATCAATTGCTAGGTCTGCTGATAAGAAGGTTGGTTCACTGTGTCTTGCTAGACAATTTTTCTCGTCAGAATTCATCTTACAAATGTATAAATCTAACATTCGACTGTGCATTGAATATTGCTGTCATATCTGGTTTGGTACTCCGGATATACAGGTTGTCCCAAAAAATCTGACATAATTACGCAGGTCAATATTTTTGGCAATTCTCGTTGAAATAACCTCAAATTTTCACAGAATGTATAGAAACAGATCAATATTTTATATTTAATGGTTTATTTTTGTTATCTCAACGAGAATCTGCCAAGGAGATGAATCGGTTGTGGTGGGGATGAAGACAGTTTTCTGCTGAAATGGCCGCCGCGATCACCGGACCTCTCCCCATGTCATTTCTTTTTATGGGGATATGTGAAGGGACTGGTCTATGTCCCCCTCTTCCTGCTAGCATTGATGTACTCAAGCAGAGAACCACTTTCGTACTGGATAATGTTACTGGAGACATGCTACAGCGTGTCTGGCAAGAGCTTAACTACCGACTTGACGTGTGCCGTGTCACAGGCGGTGCACATATTCAACACTTATGAAATCAGTCCCATAAAAAACTTATGATGTTCAACACCTAAACTCTTCAATTTCATTGAGCTAGACTTAGTAGTTTTCAAGATAATTACTTTTAAAATGATGTCAATTTTGGGGGGAACACCCTGTATATCTCTAGATTTTCAGCAACAGAACAGGGGTGGGGGTCTGTAATGTTATCAGTCCAAACCTGACTTCTCGACTTCAATCACATTTCCATCACCGTGACGTGGCTTCCTTCTGTCTTTTCTATAATTATTTCGTGGCAGTTGTTCTAATGAGTTCTCCTCCTTGGGACCACGATCGCTTGAATTTAAGGGTACCACTAGATTGGCAGATAGGTCTCATCATTTTACTGTTGGTATGATTAAATGTAACCGTAAGTTCTATTCTAATAGTTTCTTTTCTCTCTCTTTTCTGATCTCTTACATCCCTGCCACCTACAATCTTCAAAAATTAAAACGCAACGTCAATCGACATCTTCTGTCTTCCTGAATACCGTTCTTTTATTGTCCTGTTCATCTACTGTCTTTATGAATGCTATTTTCTTATTCTCTTCTCTCCCCTCACTAAAGTGTTCTTATTCTTTTCCACACCTGGTAACCCCTTACGTCTTAGTGGCATTATCGCCTTGCTTGGCGTGCAATGATTAAAGAATACCCCAGATATATTAAAAAAAAAAGGAAGACAATTTAAATATCTCCAAAGTCTGGGTCCTTAGAAGAAAACTTAAATTAATAAAAAGTAAACGTTTCATTCAATGGATGTTTTTGTGTAATTCGTTTTATTTTGTCTATATTTCTGAGATGAAGTATTGTAGCTACCGTAATGCCTCATGTATAATACGCTTTCATCCATCATACGCACCCCTAAAATTGTGCTGAAAGTGTGGGAAAATGCTTCTACTCATGCATAATACGCACCCCTTGTTTAGTAATCAAAACCCTATAAATTTTACCTATCCAATTTCATTACGGCCAGCGTTTCCTACTCTTATTAAAAATGGTTTTAAACATAGAATAATATTATTCTAATTTAGTTTTATGATAATTCTTATTTTATTTTACATTTGTAAGTATTTTTAGGTACATATGACTGTATTTGACATCCTTATGGGGTCACAATCACCAAATGTTAGTGTTAAATTGTCGTATGTTTGTGGTGAGTAGTCATTTCATAACTGAATTCGACTTATGAAACGCCATTTTTTTAAAGATTTTTTTTGTAGTTGTGCATAATACGCACCCCTAATGTTGCTTATTATTTTAAAAAAATACGTCTTATACATGGGGAATTATTGTATATAAAGAAAATATTAGAAAAAAAATCTAATGCTTTTATCAACTGGACCAGTGGATAAAAGTGTTAGTTGAAATAATGCAGTGACTTGACCCAAAGAATTCTGAGTTCAATAACTGGCCACAGCAGAGGTCAACAAAAACTTGAGAAGTTGAGTTACTAAAGGGAAATAACTGTGACTGAGATATATAGAAGAGGCATGGCACATAGAACTAGAACAATCTAATCCGGTGGACAAAATAAAGGTTTTGGTTTGAAAGGTCGGAGCGTACAATAGCCGAAACGTCGTGGATATGATAACAAAAATAAGGACAACAGTCCGAACAAGGTAAATCATTTTATATTTTTCTAGTTGATTTGTCCTGCAAGTCAAATATGCCTCTTATTGAGGGGAGTTGCATCCCTTCTGTCGTCAAATGGGCGTCAGCATCCGCAGGGTGTGGTGGAAGCTATAGATAACGAGATCCTAGTGTAGTTGAATCATATTGTCTCCAAACCATTTTATCCTTTTAGATTTTAACAAACACATAGTATAATAGGTACCTCCAATAATTCGCTGAAAAAGAGAATAGCATGATGAAAAAGGCCTCAAACTTAAGAAAAACAAAGTTTTATCGTCAAAATGTTTATGTTATTATTAAGAGGAAAGAACAAAGTATTTTTTAATTATTTTTAATTTTTTTTTTTACTCCTTTCTAACACGTTCGAAATTTGTGTGAAAAATCTTTTTCTTTTTGTGTCGACTGTGTAACAGAACTGGTAATGGACATTTTCGCGTCGCCGTTTTCGGTGAAAAATACATTGATTTTGAAATTCTTGCAAAAATCAAATAATTGTCGGATTTTAATGCAGTTTTCAGAACTTATTCACAAATGGATGAATTTATTTTTGGAATTATTATTTTTAGAAAATCTTGGTAATATATATATCTATATATATTTTTTTACATCTGTTAACAACTCCTTACGTTCCTTACGTAATTTCATAAAATTTTCTAGGATTTAAAATCGCTACCGAATGGTTTTACATTAGTTAAAAGTAGGACACCTTGGAGAATGTAAATCATCAATTTTTTTCTTAACTACTACCAACTTTTCGAAAATCTGCTCCAAACCATAAAATAAAAGCTGCAATAAAACTATCTAATTATTTAATTAGATAAGCTTTTAATTGTTTCTATATATAATATACATTAAGGACATTATTGTCTGAAGAAAAAAAATTCGATGAATAATGAATTTTTACAAGAATTGTTTGCATTTTTCTTTTTTAATTATAAAGTTTCAAAAAATGTTTAAAATTCGTCTAAACATTGCTACTGTTAGGTTATTAAATTATTAAGTGAAGACTATATTTACTAAGCGAAAATTGAAAAGCTTAATACAAATGATCCCACCAAAAATCTTTACAATAATTAAAAATATTTTTTTATGTTGAGAATGTTCTTCTTTTTTAGGTATGGTGTTTCATAAGTGACATTATGGCCAGACGATCACGTATTCAAGGGTTTTCCCCTTTAGGGAAAATCCTTTCATATAAACGTTTTTCGGCTAAGGAAAATTCTTTCATTTCACTTCCGTGTTTCATCGTCTCTACGTTTCGGAAATCATCTCTTCAAAGATTAAAAAGTAAGTTTTATTTTATATTATCTCAGTTAGTTAAAATAACTGAGTGTGAGTTATTAAATTATCCCACCCTCAGTTATTAAATTGATAACAGATAATATAATAATTTTATTAATTACATTATCTCAGTTATTAAATTAAAAATTGAGTTATCGAGATAATATTAATAAAATTATTATATTTCATTTATCAATTTAAACATTTAATAACTCAGAGTAAAATAATTTAATTATTAATATAATAATTAACAATTTTATTAATTATTATATCTAAGTTATTAAATTAAAAATGTAATAACTGATAATATAATAATAATAATAAAAATTATTTATCATATTATCTTAATTATTAAATAATGAAATACCATTACAGAAGTAACTCAATAATTTAAGAAATTTTTATACTATTTTAAATTATTATAAGAAAGCTTCTTCAAAATTATGTAAAAAATTCAGTAAAATATCAGATAATTGCTTAAAATATTTTGTTCATTTTAAAACATTACCTGGTAGTTAAAAAACCGTTCTTAGAATTCGGAAATTTATACCAATTCTAGTCCACCATACTAAACCTGTTAACACCTTCGGCCATCAAACTATCGATGGAGACATGAAAATAACAAGACCACGTGGTCAAGAAATTCTTTTCTAGAAAATTTTATGCTATAAGTAAGTAATATTTGTTTCAGAACAGATTAATTTAACTTTAAATTTGCTAATTTTGTATATTTTATTTTTGCGAGATTTTTGAAACCGAGAATTGTTTTGTTTACATTTCTCTTAAAGCTTAAAAATAGCCGTTTCGATTGTTTTTTTCCTGAAGAATCAACTAAAAATCATTCAAATTTCTATTTGAAATACACCACAGTATTTTTTTTCTGGAATTATAAAATTTAATCCTTTAGCTTTCAATTGAAGCTGGAGGAAAGCTTCAAAAAGGATTTTTTATTTATGAAAAATAAATTTAAACCATAGGTATACCGAATTTTTTAGGTACCTAGAGTAGAGAAAGCAATATTTTTTAATACTGCATCATATTTATAAAGTATTGATACATTTACATTCCTTGATTTTTCTAATGGAATTTTACTACATTTCTTACGGATATCATGCCGTCCTGGGTATGACGATAAACTACATCTAGCAGCGAAGCATCTAATCAGGAGCGTGGAACCACCACTTAATTGCTGTTGTTTCCAGGTCCTCTCTGACTCGGGGTGATAGAATCTGTTTGGGTCCTAGCTATGGATAAATAGTGAACCCTCACACTGGAGTCAAAACACTATGAAAGTATGAAAATTAATTTTTATAGTAAAAATATCAGCAATACATTTTCATAGTTAAAAAATTGCCAGCAATACATTAAAAAAAATACCAGTAATATTGGGTTGGTGCATAATTATCAGGCGTTTTTGTCGGCAAGTTATTTGTTAAGAAAAATTGCTGTTTTGTTTACTTTATTTAATAAAAATATTATTTTATTTTCAGGTTATAAGAATGCGTGTCGATAATCATACACTCGGGAATAATCATTTAAAAATGTTATTGTTGAATTGTTATGTTACTGTTATGTTTATGTTATTATTAAGAATACTTTATTCTTTCCTCTTAATAATAACATAAACATTTTGACGATAAAACTTTGTTTTTCTTAAGTTTGGTGCCTTTTTCATCATGCTATTCTCTTTTTCAGCGAATTATTGGAGGTACCTATTATACTATGTGTTTGTTAAATTTAAAATTTTTTATAATACCGTAATTTCTCGAAAATAATACGCATGTTTTACTGTAAATTATAGGTGATAATAGGGGTGCGTATTATAAATAGGTTTAAACAAAAATATTTTTTTCGTTATTGATTTATAATAATAAATGCGTACTTGTTCTAAAATAAGAAAGATTTCGTCCCAATTTCCATTTTAAGTCGGCAAAAATAATTGTAACATTTTTTGTTCATAAATTTATGTTTTATAAGTAACCGCATTTTTTATCTGGCGCAAAAATAAAAAAAATCTATAAAAGGGCCAATTTTGAAGAAATGAGGATATCAATTTGACAGTTTATTGAAATTTTAATTTCTTTCATCATCATCATCATCATCATCATCATCATCATCATCGTCATCATCATCATCGTCGTCATCATCGTCGTCGTCATCATCATCATCATCATCATCATCATCATCACTTTCTATTATAGAATCAATATCTAAATTGTCATTAAACAATTATCATTCACAATATTATCTTCGTCCTGTTCTATGGATGTTCTTCTCCTAATGGATACATCAAACCCCTTCATAAAAAGAAGACACCAGTTTGCTGAAGCTTTAATTGTATTTCCAGGATACATGGTTTTCATAAGTTCTTTTGTCTTCATCCTTGCCTCCACAGTATTTATGGAACATCCACTAAACTTTGTTCCATATCTGGATATTGAGCGTTTCTTCCTCTACCTTTAGCTTTGGCACTTGATTTACACTTTTTCAGTTCATTTTTAGTCTTTCTCCATAAACGTATGTTAGCCTCAATCAACTCATGCTCTCTAACTGCAGCTCTGTTTCCTATTCTTTCTGCTCATTCTATTACATTTTCTTTGAAATTTGAAATATAATTCGCGCGTCTTGACGACATTTTGGCGGTAAAATAAAATGTTATATTTATCAGGAAAACCGCACAGTAATTTATTTTAACCGCTTAGTAATATTATTTTAGTTGTTTAGTTTCGATTTTATTCTTAATGTCAAAGCCGACAAAATGTCTTCGTAATTTTTTTTTTTTATTTATTGGACAATATTTATAGATTCGTATTATACATAGGGATATATTTCTTAATTTTAGGATCATTTATTGGGGTGCGTATTATTTAGGGGTTCGTATTATTTTCGAGAAATAACGGGAAATATTATTGAAAAACGCTTGATAATTACGCACCAACCCAATACACTTTTTGTAAAAGAAAATTCAATTTTGACGTTAAATGACGCATAAGGAGTTAATATGCAGCAAAAGAAACAAATATGGACATCATTCACAATTGTGGGTTTATTGTGTCGGATATTGTTTCGCACCACCCCCATAAGAATGCCTGGATTTCTGGGGTGAGGCGTTATCATTATTTACATTATTTACATTCACACCGATGTACTCAATCTATGTTGCTATCATAACAAAGTTTCGACCAGTTTGCATTCCAGTCTTCTTCCGGTGTCTATCGATCCTGAAACCTTTAGGGAATTTCGAACTGAAATCTTTATTTAATCTACGGAGGTAGATTGTTTTCGTTCCGCTGGCAATATCTAGGAGTAGTGCTGCGAGTTTAACTCTATACTAGTCGCCCTGGTGATTAAACTCACATTCACCATGGTCCAACGCTTTAACCCATTGTCTCGTGGAACATTATCCCGAATGTAAATAATGTCAATAGCCATAATCGGTGACTATAGATTGGTTCCGCAGCTGAAGGGTCTAAATATCTTTGTCTCCAAAGTCAACTAGTATGGCGGTATCCTTATGGTCGTTATCACTGCTGAAAAATCCACGATTGATATTAATTCGGGCATATGCAAGCATAACCTGATCTACTAGTTGCAAATAGGATTTAGTTCCCTTATCCCGATACAACGGAACAAGGGTATTAGATGTGAAGGGGGTAGCGTAACGGCTATCGGTGACGAAAGTAGCCTCGTCATTCATATTTCAGTCAAAGCTGCTGTTTTCACGTTTGCACACATGCTCTTGAGAAAAGTATGGATCTATCTCTCTATCTATCCATATCTTCTCCTCCAGCTATGGATTAAATAACAGGATAGACTGGATTATCTAGCCTTAGTAGACAACCAGTTTAGAGAAGGGTAACTCTGATTTCAAAAGGGATAGAAAATTCACCACGTAAAACCCACTTGCAAGTAAAGTCACAGTAGCACCATTTAGTGTAGTGAAATTGTGGCCCTGTACACCACGGGGACCGAGAGATACAATGGGCTGTCAACGTTTTCAATCATACAATTCATTGTTGTAGACCGACTTTTCAGATTAAGTCGACCGGTTCTCTTCATGTTGGATGGATTCTCATGTAGCTGATTAAAACAATACAGGAACGGCACATTTGTTCTGCATGTCGAGCATCTGAAATAAACTTTGAATGATAGAGGAGTGATTCTCAACCATCGTGCCGCGAATTATTGTTACGGTATGCATATATATATCTGTGTGCGACACTAGTAATGGTGTTATGATCCAGGTTCCTTGTACCACGGTGATGGTCCAAGGTAGAACCAATGAAGAATAACTCGAACACAGGTATGGAATAACACAGATATATTACAAACAGAATATGTACAAAAGAAGTAGAAGTGTTAGTAATAACAATCAGGTTAGGTCAGAGAGAACTATGTTGTCTCGAAGTATCACTATTCCAATGTCTTACAGTAATCGTCTGACTTCGACTCTGTCTCTGACTGACTCTGACCTGAACTGCTTCTGAACCCACGCGTGTCGAATGTAGGCTCGGCCAAAAAATGCCCGTAGAACCCGTATAAACGGGATCGGGTTGGTCAACCTCTCCGAACGAGACTCTGCCCTTCGGCGGAGCCTCGTCCGGGTTCCTCTCTGCCCAGAGGCAGAGAATTCGACCGTCTAGCCGAGTCGTCCAAAAAAGACTGACTCTGAACCTGAACTGATGTTCAACAACACGCCCACGTGTGTCGAATGTGGCAGAAGGCCGGTTTAATGTGGGCTCACCGAGCCCGTAGGCTCGGCCAAAAAATGCCCGTAGAACCCGTATAAACGAGATCGGGTTGGTCAACCTCCCCGAACGAGGCTCTGCCCTTCGGCGGAGCCTCGTCCGGGTTCCTCTCTGCCCAGAGGCAGAGAGTTCGACTGTCAAGCCGAGTCGTCCAAAAAAGACTGACTCTGAACTGAACTGTCTGCTTCCTCTTGAGGCGCAGTATTTATGATGTACGGAATAGTCCATTATTATTATCGGTAAGTTCCCATAACAAATGGTCCATCATTAATATTTTAATCTATATAATAAATGTGAATGTCACTGCGTCATTGTGTAACACTTTTATAAAACTTTACTCCTAGAAGCCGTAGCCCAACATATCATATCATTTGGGAATCAGGTCGACTCCGTGAGCAAATTAAAAATATTCCCGGCCGGATCCGGACACCCAATCCTAAAATTTTGGATTCCCAGGTTTTCTTTACTGTGATTGTTTTCAGCGATTTTTACATGACTTTTTTTTTAGAGAAATTATTTTGAACGATAACAATTTTTATCACTTTGGAATAAATTTGGGAATAATCGAAATTAATTGCAAAATCCAGCGAAAGTCACTTATGAAATAAAAATAATTGTTTGTACGGAAAGTAAGCACCTACGTACATCAACTTTTCTTTAAATTAAGTGGGGCAGTAGAATTATCGTTGAACTTTTAAAAGGTAAGCTTAAATATTAATGCAATACTTAAATGCAGCGATCAATTTTGAGTTCTTCTGTAGTTTATTGCTGCTACTCCTCCTACCTGTTGTGATGAAGGACCAATCAAAACCCTTCTTCAGGAGCTAGCTTAAATGCTGCCCAATAGGGTAGCTTTTAAGCTAGTAAATGAATAAGTATTAACCTTTTTATCCCAAATTAGCTAAAAAGGCTTTATCAGTTTTATTGCAATTTTCTAATTTTTATTCATGTGAATTAGGTTTCTCAAAAATAAGAACCGAGAAAGACTGCGCTTAGCTGAAGAAGAAATGGGAGTCAACTTATCGCATATTCGAGCAAACATTGAAGAAATCACGAAAAGACACCAGGCGCACGTTTCACATTAAGCAAGCTGCACAAATAATTGAATAGAAACATTGAAATAAAGTATGTTCATATTTGTGTGTGTATTTTAAAAAAAATCTACGGTTTTATTTCATGACATTTAGATGTATACCCTTTAAAAATTTTGCTATGTGGGCTGTGATATTTTCATTTGCTCCTAGATGCGCCGTTGCTTAAAAAGGTTGAGAGACGCTGTAACAGAGAAAGGATTTTGCGTATAATTTCTTCGATCGCGTTTCTTTACCAGTTGAACCAATTCTGCTTCTATGGTTTGTGCAGCACTTATGCGAAGAACGTCACCAAATGGACTAATCACCAGCCAAGAGTTTTAATTTGTTAGGGAAGCGATTAAAGATGCTGGAAAAATGTCGATTTGTTATTTCGCTGCAGAAATTACCTGACTTCATCTGTCATACTTTATCATTACATGAGATCAAACCAAAAATGGAATATTGCTGCCATTTCTAGGCTTGAACAGCCCAATCCTCACTTTCTGTCCAGCCTTGACAATGTTCTGAAGCTTTGACGCGGCCTTGTAGGCGATTACCGTATATACTTCTGAATAAGCTAAGTTCATGTATAGTGCGACCCCTAAATGTTTTGGTATGAATTTTAACGACACCAGAAAAAAAATACTTGTGTATAGTGTAACCGGTCAGCGAAAATGCATGATTTTTAACCTCTTCAAAAACAAACAAACAAAAAAACAAAAAAAACCTGTGTATAGTGCGCACCCTATTTTTTGCGTAAAATGATGATAATAAAAACTCTATACTCGAGTATATAGGGCAATTGTTTCCCACCTTACAACCTCTTTCTCACAGACAAAACATCGCAAGCCTATCGATATTCTGTCGATATTTCTATATGTAAACGTCCTATATTCTTTAGCGCCTTCAGTTCAGAACAATAGATTCAGACGTGAATGTCCTTGAAATAGGTTGAAATCAATACCCTTTAATGTTTGTCTGTAAGTAGATGTTTGCCATTCCCGAGACAAAACGACGCGTGCTCATTGACCCTCCAGACCCGCACGTGAGTTTTGCAACTGACGGGCAGCATCTGTATTTGATCGTCTCTTTAGAGACATTCTATAGTCATGAAAACAATTTTTTGAATGCCAGAAAAATGTGTGTGTGTGTGTGTATGTGTATGAGAGAGAGAGAGAGAGACAGAGAGAGAAAGAGAGAAAGTCAGAGAGAGACAGAGAGAGACACAGAGAGACACAGAGAGACATTCTATAGTCATGAAAACAATTTTTTGAATGCCAGAAAAATGTGTGTGTGTGTGTGTATGTGTATGAGAGAGAGAGAGAGACAGAGAGAGAAAGAGAGAAAGTCAGAGAGAGACAGAGAGAGACACAGAGAGACAGAGAGAGAGACAGAGACAGAGAGAGAGTCAGAGAGAGACAGAGAGAGACAGAGAGAGACAGAGACAGAGAGAGACAGAGACAAAGAGAGAGACAGAGAGAGACAGAGACAGAGAGATTATTTTGAGAAAATAGGAGAAAGAGAAATGATATGCTCACCTATCGTTTGGTTCACACTCCTCCTCGGTCTTTTGAAGAGAAGTAGAGGTTTAGCCTTTGTTTCTTGTTTAGGATTGGGTTTCTGGTTCTTTCTCAAATCTTTTTCTCCTCTTTCCCTTCCAGGGTCTCCTTGTGTCTTCGTGGCATTGTCACCTTGCTTGCGGGTGTTGTCTCTTACTCTGTAATCCACTTTCTCCAGTGGCTTCGGCCTTGTACTGGGTGGACATCATTGTAAGAAGGATAGAAAAAGTTGAATAAGAAATTTACTCGTTGCTTTGCAGTTTTTCTGTACGTTTTCCAATTCAAATCCCCAAATACTTTTCAGAAAACAGTAAATTTGAGCACTTTTTATTAGAGATATACACGTAGGTCAATGGATGGCAACTGCGAATGTGAAATCGGGTTGCCGATTTCGAATTCCAGTCGAGTTCGTTACATTCACGATCACAATTCTCGTAACCCATGGGAGTAAAAGAGAACGAAAAGAATTTTAAATAAAACCTCATGCTAAAAGCTTTGCCTATCATATCCATTTCTTGTCAAAATTATAGTTAATAAATAAATTATAAGTATTTTAAAATGGGGGAGTTACTTTTCAGTCATCCGGTATATATATATATATATATATATATATATATATATATATATATATATATATATATATATATATATATATATATATATATATATATATATATATATACACAAAATCATTTAATCATTTCACCCCAAGCAATGCGATAATCCCGTGGGGCATAAGGTGTTACTGGGAGTGAAGGAGATTTCAGTTAGGAGAAAGGGCAATAAAAGAACAAGGTTTTTGGGAAGATAGAAGATGGCGATCGGCGCTGCATTTAAATATTTGGAGATTCTAGGTGGCAGGGAAGCAAGAACTCGGAAGGGAGTTCCACAGGCGAGAAGTGCAAGAAAAGAAACAATTAGAATAGAACATACGGTTGCATCAAGCTAGTTTAACTGTAAAACGGTGAGACCCAGTTGCCAATTTAATAACCCGCTTAAATTCATTCTGTCGAGGCACCAAGGAGGAGTATAT
Source organism: Acanthosepion esculentum (assembly GCA_964036315.1). Lineage (NCBI taxonomy): Eukaryota > Metazoa > Mollusca > Cephalopoda > Sepiida > Sepiidae > Acanthosepion > Acanthosepion esculentum. The sequence continues at coordinate 84,259,221 of OZ038497.1, read as the reverse complement.
TTAGAATTAAGATTAAAACAATGTCTTTCGGAGTAATTTATAAACTGTACTACAAATGGTGGCATGGTAGACTAATGAATTGCAGCTCGAAATTTTGGAATTGGAGAGCCGAGTTCGAATTCCAGTCGAGTTCATTACATTCCGTGCTATTATCCTTGGGAAATGTATGAATCCAACTCTTCCCCCCTCGGCTATGGTTAAATAGTAGGACACACTGGTTCTAGCCTTGGCTAGCGGTCGGTCTAATAGAGAGAAAACTCTTAATTCAAAACTGTATGTTTTATACATACGATGCATCTAAGGAAAGGATTGTTCGCATTTTACTTGATGATCCAGACCACGGTCGACTCCTTTGTTTTTTTACTACAAATAGTTATACACTAGGTGTTTGATAAAGACCCTGATTAGCTGATACTGGATTTGAAACCGCATCATTAAGATGACCATTATTTAATTTTAATTACAAAGCTTTAGCTTACAGTAACGAATCTTTAAAACTACTGCTTAAGGCGTATAAGAATCATCCAAAGAGGAATCGTTGAATGGTTAAGACTTAACGGATTTCTAATATTTCTTTTACAGAAAATGATTAAACTTGATTTGTCCATGTATAAAATTCAGCATCTGTCTATATTTCTGAGATGAGGTACTGTAACTATTTACCCTATTTTCATTGTTCAGACTGTTGTCCTCAACTTTATTGTCATATTCACAGTCTATATTTCTGAGATGAGGTACTGTAACTATTTACACTGCATACATTGTTCGGACTTTTGTCTTCATATTTATTGTCCCATTCACGACGTTTCGGCTGTTGTATGCTCCAGCCTTCTTACGGTGATATTTGTTGGAATTTTTCAACCGAAGCCATTATTCAGATCACGGGGATAGAGTGTTCTAATTCGACGTGCCATGCCTTTGGATATCTCAGTTTCAGTTAATTCCCCTTGATAAGTTTTTGTTTTTTCTCCCTCCTAGATTTTGCTCTTTCCGAAGAGGCCAAGGATCGAACTCACAATTCTTTGGGTCAAATCACTTTTAGGATCAATCAACCAACACTTTTCTCCGTTGGACCATGTGTCCTTGAAGACTAAATATAGACTTCGGTTCAAAATTCAAACAAATATCACCTGAAGAAGGTCGGTTCGTACAACGACAGAAACGTCGTGAATGGGACAATAAAGATGAGGACAATAGTCCGAACAGTATAAATAATGTATTTAAAATTCGGATATAAAATTGCGAGAACAAAATACGCTATCGTGTGGTATAGGAAGTCAAGAATGAAAAAAGGCTGTCCATATTATAATATAGTTTGTATATTTCAGCTCTTAATTCACTGATAACAAGGTGGCGACTGCGAAACGGCTATTGCAAAATGCCGACTGGAAACGAAATGGCGACAGGAAACAAAATGGCGACTGCGAAACTGCGACTGTGACGTGTCCATCACCCTTTTTGCAATGTTTAATTCATAATCATCGGTATTTTTCTCTTTTCCAGAGCAAGAATGGAGTATTGCTGCCATATCTGGCCTGGAATTGCTCAGTACTCACTGTTCAGTATTTCTATTACTATGGCTGATGTTTAGACGAATTTTATTCCATTATTTACATTATTCAGACTATTATCCCCATCTTTGTCGCCATATTTATTACAACGTTTCGGCCGTTGTACGCTCCGGCCTTCTTCAGGTGGTTGGAATGTCGAACTGATCCTTTTATTTCGCTCACTGGGGTAGACTGTTCTAGTTCCACGTGCCATGTTTAATGGATGTCAGTTATCAGATATCTCTTGTTAATTCCCCTCTCCAAGTTCTCCACTGCCTTAACCGGGTATTGAACTCACACTCTTTGGGTCCTCTCACTGGATCTAACTAGCGCCTTTATACACTGTGCCATGTGTTCATGAGTGTGAGTTCAATACCCGGTTAAGGCAGTGGAGAACTTTTAGAGGGAAATTAACATAATTAACTGATAACTGACATCCATTAAACATGGCACGTGGAACTAGAGCAGTGTACCCCAGTGAGCGAAATAAAGGTTCAGTTCGACATTCCAACCACCTGAAGAAGGCCGGAGCGTACAACGGCTGAAACGTTGTATTAAATATGGCGACAAAGATGAGGACAATAGTCCGAATAATGTAAATAATGTACATAATACCTCATCTCATAAATATAGACGGATATTGAATTTTATTCCTTAGTTCCACCAGCTCAGCCCTTCACAGCTAGGACTCGCCATGCCATGTTCACGGTGGCAAATCATCCCAATCCACTTCGTTTTGCTTTGATAAGGGATAAGTTCCACACACACAGCTTCCTCTCCAGAACTATTACTTTGTGGAACAAATTCCCAAGAAAGAGGATGTTTCTCTGACGACTACAATCTTAACTGCTTCAAGTCATGTCAACCGGTATCTATCCTACACAACATGCATTTCTTTCTCCTCCTCTACAACAATATCACTCAGTAACCCTCTATCTTGAATGGCTCTTGGGTGTTTGTAGTGAGTGAATTTAAGTAAAAAATAGGGGCCAGCACTTGTTACACATTTGGGTAGTGTCTCCTCGTGGAATATTTTTAACGGATTGTTATGACAGTAGTGTATTAGATTCTTACATGCTGCTTCCCGTTTGTTACTCAGTAACATATTACAGCTTAGTAAATGTAAATGTCTATTATATGCGTTCGATGCGACATTTCTACCACTTTTAAGTTGCTAGCGTCCCAAAGCTTCTCACTAATCTCTTAATTACGTTATATTTCCACCCCGACTTTCACTTTTTGGACGTTTATAAATATTATTAGATTTGACGAGACCTGTTTACAGAAACCGGTTTTCTTTTGCTTTCGTCAGTAACTATCAGCAGTGGAAAAATAAACAAAACAAAAAGTAATTATTATACAAAAGGCAAAGCTTCTATTTATTAAGCTTGCCTAATTCATACATTGAAAACATAATGGGTGCCACAGGTTGTCAATTATTTCTTTAAAAAATTAGCGCCATTCTGTCCTGTCGTGGACGAGTCGATATTTTCTCTGTTAAAACCCCTTTTTTGTGTGTGATTATTCAAAATGTAAACGTTGTAAGCCATATTTACTTCTTGTCTCCAGTTTCTCTTTTCGCTTGCGTTTTTGTATTTTTTGCCCTCCCCACTCTCTCGTTTTTGTTGTTTTTAGTTTTTCTGTTTTTTTAAACCTTTTCTTTCTTTCTTTCTTTCTTTCTTTCTTTCTCAGTTCGACCGCCTTCCTTCCTTCCTTCCTTCCTTCCTTCCTTCCTTCCTTCCTTCCTTCCTTCCTTCCTTCCTTCCTTCCTTCCTTCCTTCCTTCCTTCCTTCCTTCCTTCCTTCCTTCCTTCCTTACTTCCTTCCTTCCTTCCTTCCTTCCTCGCGTGTTCACATCTATCTATCTATCTATCTATCTATCTATCTATCTATCTAAATCATTTACAACTGAGTAGTGATTTCGAGCCTTACTGATGCTCACTACTTCCGGCTTAGTAAATAGTTGTCTAAGTTTGATTCTTATTTGCTTTTTATCTTGTCTTTCTCAGTTCAACCGCCTTTCTTTCTTTTTTTAAATTCTTTCTTTCTTTTGCACTTCGACATGATCAAAGGGTTAGCAAGCTTGTCTCGCTAGATCATATTACGACTGAGTAGGGAGTTCGATCCTCACTGGGTGCCCCATACTTTCGGTGTTGTGCCACATCTAACCTACGTTTAGCAAATCACTATCTATCCCTTTTCTTATTTGCTTTTCTGTCTTGTCTTTCGACAGCTTTTCTTTCTTTCTTTTTTCTTTCTTTCTTTCGCAGTCTGTTCCTATCTATCTATCTATCTATCTATCTATTCAAGCAGATTTGGCAGGCTTGAATTTCAAATGTAGCTTCCTTTTATCAAACTGGCAAAGTGTAAAAAAGGCGCAAAGCAGTTCGTAAGAAAATAAATGAAGTGGATAATATACAACTTAAAAACGACACATAAATAACATTACCCAGACCCCGACCTGCGCATGGGGTGGCGGTTATTTATTGCAATTGTCAACTATTGCTTTTTTTTCAAAGACAGACAAAAACGCACAAACCCTTTTCTCACTTTTGAACTCTTTCTTTCTTTCTTTCTTTCTTTTATTCATTCATTTCGTTTTTCATCGTTGTGCCTTTCATTCATTCATTTATTCATTCTTATTTCTTTGTGCCATTTAATCTTTCTCCTTTATGTATTTTATTCATTATTCCTTTTCTTCTATTTTTTTTCACTTATTCATTTTTTTTCTTCATGATTTTCATTTATCCATCTTACTAACTTTCCTTCTTTTCTTTCCATTTTTCTTTCTTTCTTAATAATTCCATTTTCTTAATTTATGCTTTACATTGCCTTCGTTTTCATTCATTCATACTTTTTTTTTATAACGAGCAGTTATTAAAGAGAACGCTACTATTTATTTTGTAATCTTTCAGAAATGAAAATAGTAATTATTACAAAGTTCATAGCCACACCAACGGAGGGTTAACTTTGGTAGAAATACGATACTATAAAGAGATTGAACTTTTAATAACAAGTGGTATTCAGTAAAAAAGAATAAATAAAAATGGTGTAAAATGAGGGATTAGTTTATCATCGTCAAATCTATTTGGAAAGAAGAAATCTGGCAGATTTTAGGACCAGGAGAATGGAGAGTTTCTTTTCGGTTTTACAATATCACAGGAGAACTCTTCTAAAAGGTTTGATGGAACAATCTCCTGAAACCCATTACTTAAGCAATGCATATTCCGATTGTATGTAGAAAAGGCCTGTGATTGTATTAAATATTTATTGTACTATAATAATTGTATTATAAAATATAGTTTTGAGGTATTCTATATTTATGGGTGAAAGTGTTCAATGTCCGGGATAGAGCACGTGTAAATATAAGAGGACACTGAGATCAACACCGTATGGCGACATGTTGCGTTATGCTTAAACACAATCTTCAGGTCTGAAGATTGCGTTTAAGCTCGCATACCACATTGTGCTGCTATTGCTTTTGCAATGATCGGGGATATTATGTATGAGCAGGGTCATAAGTTTATCACCGGTGTTACGAGGAAGCATTTCTATAAAAAGTGTTATTTAAAGTAATTAAAATAGTTTAAATGTATAATAGGCCACTCTAGATTGTCCCAGTAATAAAATCCAAAAAGTTTTAATTCACTAAATAGCTTCGATCAGTAAATAGCTTTTGGAACATTCTAGAAAAATCGAGAACGCTTTAGAAGGTCCCAGAAAATTCTACCTAGTTGTTTCGGTCCCCTATAAATAGGTTTTTCAAAGGCACCCAGACAGTTTGTAAGTTGCTGTCGCCAAGCTAACTCCGGTAGATTCACGGATTCAAAGTCCAACCGTAAGAATCCTTCTACATTTTCTCCAGCCACGGAACGTCTGCATGAAACCCTCCTGGGACCAGTGGTAAATAGATATTTTGAACTTTTCATTGACCAAAGAATGTTATTTTAATATTGTCTTTGAATTCTTGTAAAAATTGAGTGGTCTGTTTAAAACTTAGCGGTTGTCCATTCCAAAAAGGTAACTACCTTCCTTCTTCCTCGTGAACTCCTTACCTGACCCCGTATTTGACCTTCTCGGTTCCTGCCTTAGGCAAAAGATAGTAGTTTCCTAAAATCCATTATGTTAGCTTTTGTATTCATGTTTGTTAACTGTTAATTTTTATGTTGTTAATGTAAATAAATTGTCTCATTACCAATAATCACACTTCAGGTTTTTATATTTTTTTGTTACCACCACGTGTGCGAAACATATTGTCTATCTTATCGCACGTGAGCGTAACACCGGGAACTATGCGATCAGCGCACTCTCAATGCATTTTCTTCGGAGTGACTTTTTTTCTCTCTTATTCAGACTTGTATTTATCACGTCGAAATTGTGGTCAGATGTATTACGGTGAACTACCGGTGCGTTTAAAGTGTTGCTATGCCGCATATTTCTGTAATGCTCATAGAGTTTTTTGACATTTCTAGAGGTTTCACCGATGTATATCAGTGGTCACTTTGTACAATTTATTTTGTATATTCCTGCTCCTGTCCTGTTGTTGTTGTTATTTTTCCACTTTTGTTCGGATTTTATGTCTTACTAACACGCATTTGTGTTTGTGTATGTATGCATAAGAATAATGCTGTGAAAATAAACGATAAAACAAACAACAACATAAAAACAACAAAATGCTGACCGATGTCGGTTAAGTTTAATATTTACATACATCAGATGTCAAAATTTAAATTTAAAGCTTCTTTAATGCTCCTATGTAAAATGTAATCGTTTTATTCTCACATGTCTTCCCCTTAACGTTTTCCCAACACACACGCGCGCTCGCGCGCGCGCGCACACACACACACGCATATATATATTTAATATCAAGTATGTGGTGCAGTTCAATTTACATTACAATGAATCATTCATACAGAAAACAGATATAGAAGTTAATGATATAAATGGCGATAATACATCTTCACAAACAAATTTACTAAAATTTTAGTAAATTTGTTTGCGAAGATGTATTCTAAAATTTTAGTAAATTTGTTTGCGAAGATGTATTATCGCCATTTATATCATTAACTTCTGATATCTGTATGAATGATTCATTGTAATATATATATATATATATATATATATATATATATATATATATATATATATATATGTGTGTGTGTGTGTGTATGTGTGTGTGTGTGTGTAGGACGCCCATGGCTAAGATACAAAGACAAGCTGAAGAGCAACTTGTCAGCTGTCAATATACCTCATAACACCCTCAAGCGCTTAGCAATGGAGCAAGTAGAATGCAGATCAACGTGTTTTAGTGAACTCATCAGTTTTCAATCTGTCTGAATTGTCTTCAAGAAGCGGGAGCAAGATCTAAAAGGTCAGCCAATCTCATCTCACAATCCTCACTCTTGCTCCATATGCGACCTCCTTTGTAAATCACTAGCGGCTCTTAAGTGCCACTTAAGATTATCTCACAAAATGTCATAACTGAATCAATTAAGCTGTCAGATCCTCATACGTCGAAATCGAAACCGACGGGAGAGTCCATTATATATATATATATATATATATATATATATATATATATATATATATATATACTAATTTCATCAATAAAACCTTTATTATTCTGAAGAAGTTCCTTCTCGGAACGAAACGCGTTACTATAAATAACAATGCAGTTATTAATAAGAAGATTTAAAATAATGCATGCAAGATTTCACAGCTCTGACATCACTTCTTCATCGTCAGCCTATGAACTTCACAGCCCTCCCTCGTACCTTCATAACGTACTGTCTGGGGTTAGTGTGTCACTTAGTGAACAAACAATATATTTTCCGACTTTGTTTGCTCTTGTGATAACGCTTCAGTAGATATTTCTACATTTAAACAGAACTAAATGATTTCGAGCACTCTTGCAGTAGTTGAATTATTAACGGCTGTAAACAAATATTTCATTTTTATTTGTAATTTTATGGATCATATAAAATCAGTGCTTCCTTGAATTGATCGATACCTTATTCCGATAATGAAATAACTCTAATAGCCCGATTTTTACAGGTAATGATACGTGTTTTGATTTTATCGTGGAGATATTCATATAGATATTACTTGAATTTCTTACATGAAGCATTGTTATCGCAAATTTCAGAAAAACTATCATGTTGCCATCTTTAATAAGCAACGCGTATCTAAAGCGCACAAAAATAGGATAAAAGACATGCTAGTAGGAATATTAGTAATAAGTTTCATCTAAGACATACGAATAACATTACAGCTAATACTACCAGAGAAACATTGTCGTATTGTCGCAGTTAGCTCCTCCTCAGTTCTTTAATCCTTCAACAGGGGTCTCTCTCCCCTGGCTATAAATACTGGCTGACCCTTCTCTCTCTCTCGACTTAGGCCTTGGGCCGCTACCTCGCGCGGAGGCAAGGTAAAATCTCTCTTTTTTCACTTAGGCCAATATGTGACCTCTCACAGATACAGCGTTTCCCAAATTCTGGGAACGCGCTAAGAACAATACACGTATGTACGAACACTTACAACACACACACATAATTTCTCCATACAAACTCTATGTAACAGTCCATGTCTTTGTTTAACTTGTTTTGTTATTAATATATGTATTTGTTTACCCATGTATATCGGTCTTGTTTGTTTTCTTTTGTCTTCTTTGGACTTAATTAAAGTCCGACATTTCCATGTAGCTGGACCGGCCAGCAGGAGAGTTTAACCTTCTGATATCACTTCACATCTTCACCCCCACGGTCCACTACAGTATCCTGTCGGTACTCCCACATTTTTAAACAACCAAAAGAAGGAATTTTACCTTACAGGACTAGCGATCAATCGGAATTAAGTATTACTCTTGCATCGTAACACGTAAAATATACGTAAGAAAAGAGTTTGTCTTTAGAAGTTTTACCTCATCCACCCTACGCTAGAGACTCCCATCTCACTCACCCTACTCTCGACCTCACCCCGTCGGTTTTAGAACGTTTTCAGATAATTACAACATTTCCTGGACAGGAAACGTTACAACAATTAGAAAGAGATTAAATTTTTTTTATTTATTTCAGCCCACCCCATAAAAATCCGCGCGATCACCGAAGATAAGCAATGTCGAGCCTGGTTTTACCTAGAGGGATGACTGCTTGGGTATAACAGGTTCTGAAAAATTGGATGTGCGGGTGGTGTAATGGATAATGACTCCGAATTGTCAATCGGAAAGCCGTGTTCCAATTCAGGTCGGGTTCGTTATATTCCCTTACGTGCAAATACCGTTGAGAAAAGTATGAATCCATTTCTTCTCCCTCCAGCTATGGGTTAATTAGTAAGACTTGTATCACTAAACCATTATTATCTCAAAGAAAATTCTGTCTAAAAATATTTTCTGGCTTTAAATAACCTGGAAAGGGTCGATAGGCCGTAAAAAACGAATCAAGTAATAAAAAAACATTTTTTGAGGGAAACTACTGCCTTGACTGAATTGATCTTTATATATAAGCTAATCATCCGCCTTAAAAAAGACAAGAAGAATTTTAGATAAAAGATTTTTTAATGTTCTCAATTTAATAGAAATTACATTCAGCAGGATTCGAACCATCACAATCTTCGTGTGGCAGGTAAACAATCATGTAAATTATATAAAAAAAGAAAACATATAAAATATATATAATGCTTTTCAGATTATAGAATCCTGAAGGCACAATGAGAGCGTCAAGTACATAAGGTGGAACAAAAAGACGGAAGTAACAAGAATAATGTATATATTTTTTTATTTCCATTAGAAATTTGTGTTGCGAATGATTTCCAAATGTGTAAACATATTCAGGTTGAGAATGGATGACATTACATCATTGATCAAGAAAAAAAAAGAAGAAAAATCTCATAGAAAGAATCGTCAATAGTTTAAAATATAAAACCGTTCACTTCGACATACACACAACCTACACACATGCAAATGAATAATGCCATATAAATATATAATTCAACCCGGCAATAAGAAAAAAAAAAAAAAAAAAGAATTCAGTAAATGTTACAGAATAGAGTGCTTCTTTGAATTGTCCATACGGATTAACGCCCTTTGTTCATGTAATGGCCACGGGTTGGTACGTCAGTGCGTTTATTGACAGCTGGGCCATAAAGGGTTAAATGAGAGACGGATTTTGAAACTGGGGGAAGTGACAGCGTCAAAAACAGTATCAGGGCAATGAAATATGCGCGAATAGGGGGAGTTTTTTTTGTATTAGATTAACCAACCTGCCCCCATGCGCCCTTTGATGGTCATTAAGGTCACCCGACGGGCAAATTTGAGTCGTTCTGAGAAAGATGGAACGGGTTCCTTGAGGAAGGACTAGATTTACAAGGCTTAAAATGGAGACAAAAAGGGGGGCAAAAAAGAGCCCTTTAAGACTTAATGGAGATAAACAAGAAAAGAAACCGCTTTCGTACGCACGCACACACACACACGCGCGCAGTCCTTAATAAAAATCCTTTTGAGTCCTCAGTTTCTATAATTTAAGCTGATTAGATTTCGTTGATTTTGACAGAATTTTGTGTAACTATATATATATATATATATAAAATGAAGAGGTTATAATGGTTCCAACGAGAGAAAAGTGTGTATATTAAAAAGAAGAGAGGTACCGTAAACTTTTTTGGTTGTAATGTGGATTTAAAAAAAAATATTATTCTTTATTTTATATATATATATATATATATATATATATATTATTATTATTACTTACAATGTTATATTTTAGTATATAGACGTGTTTGAGTAGACGTCCTGTTTTTTACAGTGTAAATTTAAATCTATCGGTCTGTGTATTTGAGTGTCTTCATAAAGAAAATGTGTTCCTTGGCAGGTTTTGAGCCTTCTTGCCTCTTTGTAGGGGAAACCATCATCAGATCCAACACATTTTAGACTGCTAAGCCACAGAGTACTTCACAGCCTAGCAACGTCCAATTACTCTTTTAAGAGTAACATTACAGCCACAAAATAATTTCAGTTACACTTTTAAGGTATTGGGTTTCACCGCGCGTTTCCATGCGATTATATATGTCGGTATATTTGACCGGGAAAATGTTGTCTTAAAAAAATGAACATTATGATTTACTGAAGTGACGATGCATTAAAAGTTCCATGAGTTTATCCGTTGTTCTTATTAATTTAATACTGAAACAATGCTATTTTTCTTAAGCATTTCACTTCAAGCAAGGCAATAAAACCACTAAGACGCAAGGGGGGTATTAAGCGTGAGAAAAAAAAACACTATTAAGTAGAGAGAACAATAAAAGAACAGAAATTAAGAAAACAGGAGATAACGATTGGCATTGTATTTAAATTTTTGATCAAAGTTGACTGGGAAACAAGAAACCAGAAGAGAGTTCCACATGCGAGAAGTGCGAGAGAAGAAACTGTTATCATAGAACTTACGGTTACATCTTGCCATTTCAACTGTAAAATGATGAGATCTTGCCGCTATTATAGTACTACACTTAAATTCGTGAAGTCTAGATACCATAAAGGAAAGTTCATCTTACCATGAAAGTAAAGGTGCTCCAATAATTTGGACAGATTTTAAATGTGAATTAAGTTTAAGCATCTAATGATATTTTTTTTTTTGTTCAGATTTAACAACTAAAGTATTTGGCAATTTCAACCCTGGAAAGATTAACAATCAAGCAACGTATTAAAGTTATCGAAGCCTATTACGAAAATGGACGTTCAAACAGAAATGCATTTCGCTCACTTCGCGATTTTTTGGTCAACATAATCGACCAACCGAGAGTGCCATTGGAAACGCTGTAACGTTGTTATGGAGAGGTTCAATTGCTGTGCGCGATGACGAATAGTGGTGTCTGGATTTTCGGCCACACTCTTGTGCACTGCAGCAATGTTTTCAGCTGAACGACGTAATCGAGCACGCAATGGTGTTTTCACATCTGCCACCGACCCAGTTTGTTTGAATTTACGAACAATCTTTCCAATTGCACTCTTGAAACTTTAACATGATCTTTGATTTTTAATCATTCTATGTTTAAAATTGCCAAAGACTTACGTTAAATCTGAAAGAAAAAAAAACCCATTACACGCTTAAACTTAATTCACATTTAAAATCTGTCCAAGTTATTGGAACACCCTTTATTTATAGAAAAGGCACAGGGAAGCTACGCTCCGTCGGTGGGAAAGTCACTGAAGCCAAGATGCCGGGACAGGACTAATACTAGATTCTTCTTTAGATAGCAGAAGCACCAGACCAGATGTGACAGCAAAATTCAAAACATGAACAATGTTGGATTCGTGGCTTGAGGATCAAGAATTAATGAAAGCGTTACTAGAAGAACTGGCATATTATATGTATAGAAATGTGTTGTACATTAATATACACATCGCATATATTTTTTATTACTTTTTGGGTGTAATATTTTCATAAAGTACAGTTACACCAAGTTGATCCGATATCTACCTCCCTCCACATGGTGGCAGAATATAACTCATAGTCAGTTTGACATGGTGAATTGCTCGCGTACTTGTAGGCAGGGTAGAAAATGTCCTAATCTCCACAACACGCATTTCGCTTAACGAGTCTGTGTGAACGGCTCTCAAAACGAGAGTGGCGAAAGAAATGGCAAAGGGTCAAAAGTTTCTTAGAGCAACAAAAAGACCGGAAGATGTGAAGAACCACGATCACCTACATTCTGAAAGTACATGAAACAATTTTTTAAAAATTGTTTTAGCAGCGCCAATGCTTTTAAGGATATGAGGTGCGTATAATTATTAGACTAGGATACGTTATTGATACGTCACTATTGGTTCGTAGGCGTTTGGATACTCTGTTACTCTTCTTTAAGTGCAACGGAGGGTATTGCTGTATGGTTGGGATCTCCAGGACCAGGCTCAACTCAGATCATGCACTGTCCTGCCTGAAGACAAGACCAAGGGTGGGGAAGAGGAACAGATAGGGCACTAGAATCTCAAAGAAATATCGGGAGGTGCATTTTAATCAAAAGAAGAGCATACAGAGATTGCACTGTTCTTGGAAATATATATATATGCAAATAATCTTGAAATTTTTGATGGGCCCGAAATGTTTAGATCGCGAGGAAATTTATATTATAGTATAATATATAATATACTATATTAATATAATATAATATAATATTAAGATCGTTATGTCCAAATTTCAGTGCATGTCGTTATATTCAATTTCAGTTGAGGTCTTTATGTTCACTTTCGTACAGATTTAAAAAAAAAATATTTCACCTCAAGCAAAGCCCCTAAGTTGAACGTGGGTAACTGAGCAGGAAAGAATATAAGAAAAAGAAAAGCATTATGACGGTCAGAGATAGGAAGTGGTGGAGGTCAACCAGGGAGGATTTCTTCCAACAAGAGTGAGAAACCCTGGATTTGGATTTTCATCATTGAATAAGGTTACTGACAACATAGCCCAGTATAGCCAGAGATAGGAAGTGGCGGAGGTCAACCAGGGAGGATTTCCCCCAACGTATGTGCGAAGGTCCTGGATTTGGATTTGGACCAGTCTGTTAAAGTTTTGTTGGAAACGTTTTCACTTTGCCGTATTGAGAAAATAATGAATTTTGGATGACATTTTATTCTCGGCTTATAAAATATTCTTAATGAAACAAAACAAAAAACAAAACAGGCGAACCAAATAAACTCAATTTCCCGGGAGACTGTAATATAGCAATTCTTTGTGAATTAAGATGAATCAGTCAAGGAAGTATTCATTTTCTTGAAGATGGCAAAAGGTAGTGGAAGAATAAGCTTAGTGCCAAAACTAAAAAAAAAAAATGTCTTTTATTTTTGCTTAATAAACCGATGAAGATTATAGCCAACGCAAAAACTCAAACAATTTACCCCACCAACACCATGAAAATATTTTGTAAATAATTTTCTTTTTTTAAATGCCATGTCCCTTCAAAAAGACGACGATTATGGCACACTACAAAATAATTTTCTGTATTATCTGTGATTTACCACAACGTCTTTGGAAAGATAGTGGAGTAGTCCCTCATTTGCTTTCTCTACGGTTTTGAACTCAGATTTGTTCTTCGCTTGGACTGTCTACCATCCAAGATGGAAATACAGTGTAACCCGGATATAAGAGAGTTGTCGGGACCGGATAAGAAGTCTCTTATATTTGGGTTTCTCTTATATCCGGGTTTGGTCTATTTTGTTCAGGTAAGTATGGTTCTAATTTGGGGCCCAGAGAAAATTATATCCTGGTTTATCTTATATCCGGGTCTCTTATATCCGGGTTACACTGTATTAATTTTCTTGAAGATGACAGAATGTAGTGGGCGAAACGCAAGAATGTGTTTAATGCCTAAAATTATAAAAAATATCTTATTTTTGACGAACAAGCATTTTGGCCGACGCAAACAATCAAACAATTCGCCCTATCAACACCACCATGAAAATATTTCGTAAATAATTTATTTTTTACATATGATATCTTTCCAGAAAGTAGGCTATTATGACACTACAGAGTCATTTTTTTAATTTTTTGTCAATTACCACAACTTCGTCGGAAAGATAGTGTACTTCATTTGCTTTCTCTAAGGTTTTGAATTCAGATTTGTTCTTCTGCTAGACTGCCTACCAACTAAGACTCGAGAGTCCAGTCTACTCTATTTATTTAACCCATAGCCGAGGGAAGAAGATGTGGAACCGTTCATTTGCAAAGGGCAAATTTAGACTAAGTTAGCGCAACAGATTAAGGCAGCTTTTGAACTCGTTTCACCGAGTACTCTTCTAGCGCCGATAACCGTCTCACATACCCTAAAAATGTTTTTTTAGAACTATGAAATAAAATGAATAAAAGAAAGAAAGAAATTAACTTTCATAATTTTAAAATTCGATAAACATAAAATAAAATACACGGAATGTTTTTGTTTTTCCTTTTCATACTGACAGACGTCATTGCTTAGTGAGCTGCCTCCATTTTTGCCGGTTGGTATTCCTGATGAGCCTGGCCACTGCTACTTTCTTCTGCCACATCTTTACAATCTCTTTTAAGTCTTCGTTCTGTTTGCTTAGAATAATGTATTCTGGCACACCCGGTACCCGGTAATCGCTGAACAGCTGCATCAGCTTTTCGTTGATAAACCTTTCTTTGTTTCGGGTGGCTGTGGATATCGCTAAGCTCTGTTCAACCCGGCCCATCATGTACTTCTCCCTCGCAATCCTTCCGCGCAGCTGATCACCATAAGCCACCCGCTTCTCCAGGTATCGGCGCAGATTGTACGCTTCGTGTTCGGCCACGCTCGTTCGGCACAGAAGTCTCACTCGTTTATTCGTGAGCTGGTCGATCTCAGTCGGAAAAGAACGATTTTCCAGCAACTTCCGGTAAAACTCTGCCGGGTCCACCTGTTCCTCATATTTGCGAACCATCACCAGTTTCTTAATCTGCTGTACCAGAGAGATATTCTCCAACTTTGTGGCACGAATTAACCGGTCACGGTTGGTGTCGTTAGCGCAGACTATCGTCCACCATTTTTCGTAAGACATTCGCTCCCGGTTCGGCACCTCTCCAGGCTTTTTATTCGCAAAGCAGACAGACGGTCCAACCTTGGACAGCAAACAGTTTATCTCATTCTGTATCGTCCTAATCGTCAAATCCTGGTTTTCGATCGAAGCCAGCAAGTCGTTGACGTAAGCGTTAACTTGTCGTTTTTTCATTATGCTCTCTTCCGTCAGCCACCTTATATAGTTTTGTGCGATATTTAACTTGTGTTCCAAGCTAAGTTCGCCTTTTTTGGGTCGTTTCCCCGTCGTGCACATCAAAGTCATAGCCGTGGAGCTGATTGGGGTGTCGACGGAAGTCGACTGAGATGTTTCACTGCTGCCGTCTGTACTTGACCTGCTGCTTTCGACCGTGATTTCTAATTGATTATCTTCGATGAAGCGTTGCAACATGGTTGTCTCTAGCGTCGTGTGGTTTATGGAGAAGCGAATTTCCTTAACTCTATCCAGAAGGAAACCGAGTGGTTTTGAGTACAAGGCACTTACTTGCCACATCAGCTTCAGCTTCGTCCTCCTCATCAGCCTTTCAATTTCGGCGTCGTTCATGGTGATTTTTATATCAAATATGCGATAATATATATATTAAAAAATTATATATATATATATATATATATTCATATGCGGTCTCTTGTTTTTATGCTTTAGTTTTAGCTGGGGTGAATTATTATTTCAAAGGCGATTCACTTTTAGCAGAGTCTTTCATGTATTTCCCTTTAAGGAAAAGGAACGTTTTCAAAGTTCATCAGTCGCGACTGATAGGCAGGCGATTCGTCATCTATAGAAAAAGAAAATAAGATTAATAAATTGGTAGATAAGCGGACAATTCTTTAGCTATACAAAAATTAAGGCGATTAATAAACAGGCGGACGATTCTTTAGTCTGGCTAGAAGCTGCTTATTTAGTTTGGATTATGCGGTAGAAGTGTCTATCGATCAAGAATTTTGTAGCAAAAATGATGGAGTAATATTAACAACAGAATCATAATACTGAAAAGGAATGCTTCATTTGAAAAGCCATAATAACATTAATAGTAATATTAGGTGTGTGCAAAAATGTCACCAGCACCTTCTTTTTTGAAAACTAGAGATTTGAATACAAAGCAAAAATAACTTTCTGAGAGAGAGTCATTGGGTGTGCCATATTTGTAGCCTAGTGCCGAACTAATCCATACTTAGGCATTTCGGCGTGGGTTAATGGCCAACAAGCTGAACTTATCGATCACTAGAAGGGAGTTCAATTCTCACTTGGTATTCCATATTATACATTTAATCATTTAAATTAATAGTTAGATAAATCGGAACAGACTGACATACGTAGATAGGTTTGAATGGATTTGTCTTTTTTTTTTACGGTTTATCAATCTTTCGTAGGTTATTTAAAGTCGTAACGTATTTTGGGATTGAATAATTCTTTTTTAATTTTTTCTGCAAGTGAATATTAGATTAAGCTGTAGAGAAGAAGTTGATTCATATCGTTCCCAAGGGTATTTGCACGTAAGTGAATGTAACGAAATCGACTGGAATTTGAACTCGGCTCTCCGATTTCTCATTCCGAGCCATTATTTATTACACCGCCCGCACATCTAAGATTACAACACCTGGTATTCCCAAGCGGTCACCCGTCTAGGTACTGACCAGGCTCGACGTTGCTTAACTTCGGTGATCGAACGAGAACTTGTGTTTTAACGTGATATGTCCGTAAGCAGGCAGATAGATAAATAGATTGGAACAGAGACAGACAGATAGATAATAATAGTGATATATGTATATATATAGGAAAGAGAAAGAGAGATAGATAGATTGGAACAGAGACAGACAGATAATAACAGAGTGATATATGTATAGAAGGAAAGAGAAAGAGAGATAGATTGGAACAGAGATAGGCAGATAGATAATATCAGAGTGATATATATATATATATATATATATATATATATATATATATATATATATATATATATATATATAAGGAAAGAGAGATAGATATATTGGAACATACTGAGATATAGATAGATAGATAATGACAGACAGAATGATAGATATGTGAAAAATGTAGATATATAATTAGAATAGTTTTATAGAGACTTATAGCGAAAAAAAGATTAATTAGAAAACCTGCGATGTATTGATAGACAGAAGAGCAGGTTTAATGATGAATAGAGTTATAAAATATGTATATATTCAAATGTAAAATTATTCCGACAGAAATTTACTGATAAACGTTTTCTATGTAAGTAGATATGGACATACCCGAATATCGCATCAAGATTTAATTTTGTTTTTGAAACAAACGCGTCATTATCTAGGTTGCGATAGGTAAGATCTAGAGAAAGATGTAAAATTACCTTGGAAATACAAAGTAATGTCAGTAAGTGTAAAGATGTGATGGTCCACGCGATGAAGAAGGTAACAATATGGCGAAGTAGAGGCGAATAGTAAAAAAAAAAAAAAACCAAATTGTAGAGACGCAGTATTTGAAATGGAACGTAAAAAAAAAAAGAAAAAGTAGTTATGATCACTTTACCTTTGCGCGGGGGCGTCTGTGACGTAAACTCACAAAAAGTATAATTTTTTTTATTCTAATTTTCTATTTTTTTTTTCGTTATTTGACGGACTTTATTAGGGCAAATGTGATGCTTTTATTTTATAACAAGTATATTTTCCATGCTGCCTTTGGAGGCATTAAACATTTTTATCGATTCCAATTGTATAAAGTAACTAATAATAACAAAACAAAAGTCATTGAAACAAAGCAAGTTCAGTCGACCATTGATGACAATTCCAGAACAACGTAACTAAACAATTTTTTCTATCCACTGCCAGCCGCAATGATGGAGAAAGCATTACCTCGAACACGCTGCAAGAGCCACTCCGTTTCGCGAGGCTCGTTCCTTAATCGAGACGCAATCACGCCAATCCTCCGAAGGAACACCATCGAACGAGGGCCAATAACCCCTGAAGTCTCCACTGCCACATATTTTACAGTTACTCAGAATTTACAAATTTAAACACGGTCATAAATTTAAAGAAATGGTCGACTGAACTTGCTTTGTTTCAATGACTTTTGTTTTGTTATTATTAGTTACTTTGTTCTAAATGACTAAATGCTAAATGACGTATTCTAAGGTCTAAATGCTAAGAAATTTAGTTAACATGTTACTGAGCGTCTTTAAATTCAAAAAAATTCTTTCGAAGTTGCTGTATGACGTAATCTAGGATCTAACATTTAAATCTTTTCGGTTAATTTGCTGAATATTTATGAGCGTTTTTAAATTTGTAAACTTTTTCTATTTGGAAATGACATTTCTTTCTTTAAGCAATTCTCACGTTTTCAGTTTACGCATGTCTCGCGAATTCAATTCGATCGAGTTTTTTTTTAAAATTTGAATTTATAACGTATACAATGTAGTTTAGTCACCGTTTCATTTATTTTTCAAGAGTGATCAAGGATTGCAAAAGCTTTCCGAAAAATATATCTGTTTTAACAATAAATTATCTGTTGGAATTACAAGTTTTTATTCTTTTTAATAAAACAAACATTGATTTAAAAGTTATAATTTCTTGGGCTGAATTAATATTTGCGATAAGTAACTTTACATTATTTGGGGGAATTTACAGAAAAGATTCGAAAATAATGTCGTAATCAAGTTATTGACGTTCCATACCTGTTCGATCAATAAGTTAGGACGGAAACCTTTATCAGTACTGGAAAGATCAATAACAGTTAGTGCACTTATGAAAGCAATTTTCTTTTATGTATTGTTTTAATAGAAAAAAATTATAATTTCAACCGAAAGTACCACTGGTTCCTCGATTTATGAATGCCGAAAACGGCTAATATGAATATTAACTAAGGAGAGGAGATAGAACGATGTACCTGGGGTGAAGAAAACAATACATGCAAAATCCATATAATCTTAAAACTTACTGCAACTGAATGAATTGAAACTGAAGAAGGTGGAAAGACAGTGTTGCGCCAATAATTCCTAATTGTTTTGAAAATAATTATGACGTATTCGTACATATAAATGTTATTCTAAAGTATACAATGTAGTTTAGTCAGTGTTTCATTTATTTCTCAAGAGTGATCAAGGATTGCAAAGCTTTCTGAAAAATATATCTCTTTTAACAATAAAATATCCTTTGGAATTACAAGTTTTTATTCTTTTTAATTCAACTCCACCAATGGAATCAAGCGTTTTTACAATTGTACGTATAATTCTTGTTTGAATTTGATTAGTTGAAGTCGCGTTGTTTCCAAGAAACTAAAATAAAAGAACAACTTGATACAGTGTAACCCGGATACAAGAGACCCTGATATAAGAGAAACCCGGATATAAGGTACTTCTTCTCCGGCCCCGACAACTCTCTTATATCCGGGTTACACTGTATTAATAAACAGCAGACTTGAGCATGATTGGCGGATCAGGTAATGGTTGCTCCAGTTAATGCTACGCAGTAACTACTTATTTAAGACATTGCATATTATTTTGCGAATGGATCAAAAATTCCCAGCTAACAAAGCCATTGGGGTTTTACTTTGAAAAGACTGACTTCAAAAAGTTCAGAGGTCATCCAAGAACCGCCATAGTCACAACGCTGAACCGAGACATTCAAATAACACGGCAGAAAGATCCCACTTTTCCCTCGGAGAAGTTTACAATCAAGGAAGATCTGCAACGAATCCGAAAACTCGTAGAGGACAGAGAAGGCAGGCAAAATATTTTTCGAACCAGTATACAATGTCACTGAAGATGAGAGAACATTAATTCATGACCTCAAATCGAAACAGTTTTGATGATGATGGGTCTTGATCTAAGAAATATTTAAATATTTTTTTAATCATTTCACTCCAATCAAGGCGATAAATCCACTAAGCCGCAATGGGTTACTGAGTGTGAGAGAATATGATAAAGATAAAACATTATTAAAGAGAGAGAACAATAAAAGATCAGGAATTAAGAAAACAGAAATTGAAATTGTATTGGAATATTTGAAGAACAAAGTTGACTGGAAATCAAGAGTTCCACAAGCGAGAAGTGCGATAGAAAAAAAACCTTTTAGCATAGAATTTACGGTTACATCTAGCCATTTCAACTGTAAAATGATGAAACCTTGCCGCCAATGGTGTAGTACGCTTAAATTCGTAAAGTCTAGATACCAAAGAGGAAACCTCATCAGAACAATTACCATGAAAATATTTCTTGAAAAATCACAGGGAAGCTACGTTGCAGCGATGGGAAAGCGACTGAAACCGAGATGCCAGGTCAGGACTGATAACATTGCAGATTATTCTTCGGATTTTATCAAGAATCTCTAAATACATAGTAGAAGCACCAGACCAGATGTGACAGAAATATTTTAAGGATGGACGAATAGTAGACTTATAAATATGTAAGATAGATTCTGGCGAAAAAAATTGTCTAGCACGACTCAGTTAACCAAATCTCCTAGCAGTAGAGCTAGCAAGTGATTCAATATAATCTTTCCACTTCATATCAGCGGAAAACGTTTTACTGCTGTTGCCAAATCTCATACCATGAAGGCGTTGGGCCTACGAGAGCCATTCTGTACCTCCAGTTGTCACGGTCTTAGCAAAGCGTCGGAACATCCTCCAGCGCTAGATTAATCTGCTGGAGGTCCTGGAGGACGACATCATTCCAACAGCAGCGTTGTTTGTCACAAGGTCGTGGCCAGTTTGCAGATAGCGGTTCGAACTGCTAGATGACTCTGGTAGTGCAGTCATCCGATCGTTGCAGGACGTGACTGAGACAGTTCTGTAGTTGCACTCGATTTAAACGTTTTAAAAAAAGCCAGCTATTAACGATTTACAACTGGAGAAGTTAATACCTTCACGGACAAACGACGTTCACATAAAAAAATATCGCCATTTGCTGGAAATAAATAACTATAAAGAAGCTGACGGCGATTTCTTATGGGCGCTGCCATTTTGGTTTCCATTGGATACTCCACAGTACATCATCATCATTAGTCCCACGACTGCTTCAATTGTCAGAGGGATGGGGGCAGAAGAAACAGACAGTCTTTTCCAGTTTGATCTGTTGGCAGTGGCTCTCAGGAGTTCCAGGCATTGTCATGTCCGTTCACTCTTTCTCTTAAAAGCATAGAGGATGCGAACGTTCCACATTCTGATGGTGTTTATCACCTTAGTCACCCACTTGTCACACCCATCCTGGAGTGAATCAATGAGACTCGCGGCCGTTGATGTCCCGGGTCTCGACCGATCTGGCATCGTGTTAGTTTCATTCTTCTTTTTCATGATCATTTCAGTGGGATTTCAGATATATTGGCGGCGCCCATCTCCTCTCTGCAGTACAGACTAAGCTAAAATACATCCGCAATACGAAAAGGTAATCGTATTGTGTGCTAAATGTCTACGATGGCTTGGAAATAGCAATAAGCGCTTGTTAATTTATAACACTACCAATAAATATTTCATGATATCCTGGAGACGTATATATACGTCGATAGCAGCGATTGTAAGCTTCGGAAAGACGTATAAGTACGTCCACCCCAGTGGAACTGTCAAAAACGCAAGAATTGATTTTCCCCGCTTTTTTCTCGTCGTTTGGCACCCGCTTGCAACGGGATCGTCATTCTCTCTCCCTATTCCATTTCTCACCCCACCCCGGTGGCGATGGCGGAGATGGCGGAGATGGCTGTGAATCAATGAGAGTTTTAAAGAGACTATTCGCGTGAATTTGATTTTGGTCGACAACTCTACGCGATGGGGAAGTCCCCACACTTGGCCAGAAGGGCCTCCCTCGCGGCTCAAAGGGGATTGAAACAGGTGAGGTCAGGTAAACCTGGTTGCATCGGGATGTCGGATGCTTGGTCTCGCTTTGTTACACCATCACAACTTGCGCTGCCCTCTTCCGTGGGCTTAGCCGTTGAGATTGTGTAGATCTTTGCTTATTCCGCCGTTGGGGTCTTCAAGGGTTGGTCGTGTTCGGAGGAACTTCGACCTTACCGCTATGAAGTAAAACCTGGTTGCATTGGGCTGTCGGATGCTTGGTTTGTCAAGGTCCGCCATCGTTATGCCAGTCCGACTGGCTCTGCCGTCTTCCACCGGTTTGGTCGTTGAGATTGTGTAGATCTTTGCCTATTCTGCCGTTGGGACTTTCAGGGGGTTGGACACGTTCAGTCTGATCCTTCCTCTTTGACCTTACCGCCATGGGTGGCTCTAGGGGATTTGGAACTCCATACGGCTTCGCTCTTGAGGTAACCATCACAAGAAACGACCATATATATTTTACACTGGATGTCGGAGTGAATAGTTCGTCATCAAATACATCACTTTGACTTATTGTTACTTTAATGATAATGATAGAAACGAATCAATAGATAAATCTTCAAGTCAGTGATTGTGATAAGTTAGGAAAGCGTGATCGGACCAAAAATATTCAAAATTTAGTTATTGTTGAGAAAGACACAATAAGGAAGCTTATACAGCTGATCTTTCTGGAGGAAAAGGGGCTTGGGAAACTTAACACTCACAGGACATACCGAAGGCAAAAACTGCAAGTAACATACCTAACTAGTTTGTTTGAATGGATAACAGAACGGAGACGGGTGGCAAAGAGTCCAAATTTACTTAGAGCAACAAATTACTGGAAGCGGTGGAGAGCCACGATCGCCCACGTCCCGAAGGGACACGGTACACAAAAGAAAAATAAGTAGTGAAACGGACAGTTTTCGGCACAGAAGCTAAAATACAAGATTAGGGAGACCGCTTGTGTACACTAGTGTATAACTAGCTTCAGTATTTGTTTTTCGTTTGAATGATTTACGTTACATAAATTGAATACGCACTACAAAACCGATATATATATATATATATATATATATATATATATATATATATATATATATATATATGTGTGTGTATGTGCATGTGGTGTTATGTACAAAATCTCGGAATGATAAATCGTAGAGTTGAGTTCGGCTCCCATTCCACTTGGGTTCGTTATATTCCCTCACGCACAAATACCCTTGGGAAAAGTATGAATCCACCTCTTCTCTCTCCCAGCTATGGGTTAAATAGTTGAACTTGTATCTGAAAATCATTACTAACCTCCAAAATGTTGATAAGCCGTAAAAAATAATTATAATAATCTTTCTCCCTTCTCTCTCTCTCTCTCTATATATATATATATTAGTTTTTAAGCCTTTTTATTATATTCTTACTCTGTCCTGGACATTGAGTTATACCTGGATTCTATCCTCTTAAAATTTTTATATATATATATATATGTATGTGTATGTATGTATATGCTCCCCACTTGACCAACCGATGTGACACAATTTTGTTAACTTCCACCACCCTCTTGAGTCTTAAGCTTGGTTTTGTAAATTCAGA
Source organism: Acanthosepion esculentum (assembly GCA_964036315.1). Lineage (NCBI taxonomy): Eukaryota > Metazoa > Mollusca > Cephalopoda > Sepiida > Sepiidae > Acanthosepion > Acanthosepion esculentum. The sequence continues at coordinate 84,235,741 of OZ038497.1, read as the reverse complement.
AATGTTAGACGTTTGGCATATGTGGAGAATGAGGTATATATATATATATATATATATATATATATATATATATATATATATATATATAATTCAAAAGACTTATCTTTCAAATTGAGACACTCTTTCCCGGCCTTTAGAACAGAAGAAGCAGAGATTTATCTATTGTTTCCTGTTTAGGATTGGTTTTCCGGCTCCTTCTAAAATCTAATTCAACTCTATACTTCTAAGGTCGCCGCCTGACTGAACTATGAAACTTTATTTACTACTTATTTATTTATTTCTCTCCCAATAGAAGTAGATAGGTTCACCTGTCGCCCGGTTCATACTCCACACCAATCTTTTGAATAGGAATGGAAGTTTATCTTTTGTTACCTGTTTAGGATTAGGTTTCCGGTTCCTTCTAAAGTCTTTTCATTCTATTCCACACCCAGTAGACGCTTACGCCTTGATTATATATATCATAATTTCTAATACTGATCTACAAGATAGGTAAATCCTTCTTGCTTGGAAATCTTTTTAAATCCAACTATTATCATTAACATGGTCACTTCGACGTGGTGTAATGTTTAGCCGAGCCTTTCTCGCTTGATCAATTACGAGAGATTAGTGAGTACGATCCTCACTGGGTGCTCCACACTTCCGGCCTTGTGCCACATCTACGCTACACTTAGAAAACCATTCGACATTGTGTGATGGTTAGCAAACTTGTCTCGCTTGATCAATTGCGAGAGATTAGTGAGTACGATACTCACTGGGTGCTCCACACTTCCGGCCTTGTGCCACATCTACGCTACACTTAGAAAATCATTCGACATGGTGTAATGGCTAGCAAACTTTTCTAGCTTGATCAATTACGAGAGATTAGTGAGTACGATCCTCACTGGGTACTCCACACTTCCGGCCTTGTGCCACATCTACGCTACACTTAGAAAACCATTCGACATGGTGTAATGATTAGCAAACTTGTCTCGCTTAATCCATTACGACTGGGTAATGAGTTCCATCCTCAGTGGGTGCGCCACACTTTCGGCCCTGTGCCATATCTAAGTTACGTTTAGAAAATCATTATTCTCATCAATTAACAGGCTTGGTACCAAACAAAGCTAAGTTTATTACATTATCCAGAAGGTGGTTAGCGGAATTGAGGAGAATGGTAGCAAGGTGGGGGGAGTTCTTTAGAATGAGCGTTGTAATTTTTTCTACCCAAACGAAGAAATGTAAACTTCCATTCGTAGGCAGCGAGTATTTCTTGAAGCCCTATAGCGGCGTGTAAGGATTTTTGACTTCAGTACAAGTAATCTTTATGTAAGCTAGTATATACGGAGATCATTCCTCTAGGTATCGCCTATATGAACGGCCATAATATATACGGCTATGCAACAACAAATACCTATGAACAGTGGGGTCTGCTGCTATCGATGTGGAGAGTTTGGTCACATGACCTACGCATGCAAACTCCGGGGAGTTAGGCGCCTGAAAAACATTGTGCAGACAAACCGTTCAAGTCGCTGCTACAAATGCCACCGCCTAGGTCACTTAGCTCGCGACTGCTACTCTCGCCAAATCCGTTGTTACCAATGCAATAAGGTTGGTCATATCGCCCGTTATTGTTACTCCGTGGCGAGTCGCTGTTACTTGTGCAACCAGCTTGGTCACATTGCCCGCCACTGTGACAAAGACATCGAGAACGGGGCGTGTTACAACTGCGGCAGTCAAGGTCACATCCAGCGGAACTGCCCTTCCACAGACACACGGACTTGTTATCGGTGCGGGAAACGTGGCCACATTGCTATAGGATGTCCTGTGTTTCGGAAGTCTTCTGATACAGTGAAAGTGATTCCACTACCGGCACCCTCACAGCACGTTAAAGAATTGGCAGCCGAGCCCATAGTAAACGGATCGAAAGCTGGAAACTTCGCCGACATGAAAACTCAAGACAAAATACTTCGCGAGGATGAAACTGTAACCTCAGAGGCCACCACTTTGGACAAACTGCTGGATAGTTCCAGCGGTAATGAAGTCGAAGAAATTGACCCCGGCAAGGAGATTTTATCGCAAGACGTTCTCTATGCTCAGGACGCAACTTCTTCAGCCCATAACGTCATTATGGAATCTGGAGCCCAGAAATCCTTAAGAGATGACGATGACCCCGCTTCCTCAAAGACTGTCTCAGATTCTGACGGCTACAAAAATGAAAGGGATTCTCACGAGGTCAGTGATGGACAGAACCCTGTCAATCAGCTCTTGACTCTCTGCAGAGTGGCACTCGGTGATGGAACCAAAGAGCCGGAAATTAATTCTGAAAACGACAATGATATCCAGACTAATGATTCTTCAACTGACGCAAATAATAACCAGCCCGAGACTAACGAAGATAGTGATGTTTCTGTCGTTCCGACTTTGAAAATATCCGCAGATGATTCACCTCTGCAAACACTTAAAACGTCAGCGGTTACTAACGACTTGAACAGCCTTACTATAAAATCAGTTTTAACCCCAGGAAGTAGTAACGGCCACTCCAGTCTTGGCAGTAGCCCGGCTGGTCAGACTAGTAAATCCACAGATTTAGAAAGTACTTTATCGACTAGTTCCTTCTGGAGCGACAAGCCTACTGACCACGACGGCGATATTTCTGGTGACAGCTTGGACAGTATAAAGACTGCAGCGGAGGCCCTTTCGCCACCTGATCAGTTAGACGTGATCACTACCGCCTCTTCTAGTGTATTGGCTATCACCGAGGCCCCTACAGAGAATGAAGAAACGCAAACCGGCGCTGAAGATATTTCCGGTCCAGACTGTTACGCTTCGGCTTGTTCTGATACCGGGCAAGAGGAACTGGAAAGTCATCCATCTCGGAGTGATGGCGGCGAATCTGAAACTTCACCGGCACAGAGTGATGGCGGCGAATCTGAAACTTCACCGGCACAGAGTGATGGCGGCGAATCTGAAACTTCACCGGCAAAGAGTGATGGCGGCGAATCTGAAACTTCACCGGCAAAGAGTGATGGCGGCGAATCTGAAACTTCACCGGCAAAGAGTGATGGCGGCGAATCTGAAACTTCACCGGCACAGACTGAAGAGCCAAGTACAGAAACGTGAATAAGTTTTTTTCTTGAAGTTTCCCAAATTTAAAAATGTATTTTTTCATACACAATGCGCTTAAAGCAATCACTTGAAAAGAAAATAACGCGTCATATTGACGTCCCCCCCCTTTCCTCCCTAACCATTCAGAATCGATCTGAATATCTCTTAGTATGAACACTTGAAGCAATACAGAGGAATATATTTGTTTCACGGCTTGGTCTGGAGTTCACTGGACGAGGTGGAGAACTTTATTCGGGCATGCGTTTGGCTTGCTACTTGTTTTCATTGACGAATTAAGAATTGTCGCTGGAGATTTTTCTTGGCTTGGACCTGCATTACTTTGTTAGAATAATTTGTAATTCTGAAATATATTAAATAAATTTATTCCAATAATAAAGTCGACCCGCTTTTGTTCTGAAATTCATATTTACTCCCCACCCACTTCTCGTTTGTCAAAGCAAACTTCACTAACATAGTCTCTCATTTTGATAAGTTTCTAACTATTATCCCAAATTTTGTATTTATCAAAGTTAGTTTCTGTGTTCATTGAGACCGTGCAAAACTGGAATAAATTTAAGTGAAAGAGTTACTTATAGAACTGATTAGCGAGGTAACTAGCCATTGCTAGGGAATTCTTACTTGGTATTTGGGGTCTTGTCAGACTGATGTAATATAGCCAGCTGTTCTTGATGTCAATTACTATTTGAGCGAATTCAATGTTAGCCGATGACTTCTTGGTTGAAGCCAGAATGAGTAAAGATTACTTCATATCTGAATTTCTCTCGTTTTTCTTATTTTTAAAAAATCTCTATTGAAAGTTTAAAAACTATATTCCGATTTAATCTTTGACGTGAACACTTTCTAATCGAAAAGGTGTTTTTTTTTTTTTTTTTTTTTTTTTTTTTTTTCCCCCCCTCAAGTATTTCCAATTTTTACATAAACTTATGTAAATACATTAGGCGTTTTTATTTTTAAAATTTTTTATCTACTAATTGATGCCTAGAGTCAAATCGCAAGGCTCAAGAGTGTATTTCCTTGTAAAACGTTGACCAAATTTCAATGGTAAGTGTGCAAATTACTGGCTTATATATATTATCGGCCTCATATCTAAACACTTACATAATGCCATCTTGTATTTATGGTTGCAACTAGAAATTGCTATAGAAGACTACTTTTGCGTTATTTGGTAAATTTAACTACAAAAAATGAAATCGTAATTTGCTTTCTCAACCAATAGCTTAAATTGCTCATTGTATTTTTCTTCAGCGAAAACTCTCTACAAATGAAGATGATGAAAGTGACGTGAAGATGTAACTATTGGTATTGCTTAAAATAAAATGATGGAATTGATTAACATTCGCCAGGCTAGACCTAACACGTCGCACATGAGCGTTGTTGTAGTAAATGTGTTAAACGGAAGTTGTGTGTGTGTGTTTTTTTTTTTTTTTTTTTTTTTTTACAAGACCGTGTTACAGAAATAGTTCCGTGTTCAATTGGTTAGAAAAAGAATTCAAGTTTTGCTTTTGAGGTAAGCCTTTCTGAATAGAAAAAAGTTGATCAGACCTAGCATAATTAAGAAAATAGTGAAATAATTCGAATTTCCTTCTGAACTTAAATGAAAAAGGCTCTCAATTATTTTTTTATTTTTTTCAAATTATCCATAAACGTAGATATTTGCAAATAAACTTGAAGAAAAATCTAATTCTTTTACGGGTTTAAAATTGATTGTTTGTTCAAACTACTTGGGCCGAACAAAATCTTTCAGGAAGTCATTTTGTCACGTATTCCATGACTACTTCAATATTTACTAGTTTGCAAGACAAACATACTAACTTCCTTCATAATAAATAACCAGTAGAAAAAAACTGGTTTGCGTTTGAATCTTAATACTTTAATCGCTTACTTAGTACTTGACACTGATTCTTATGGGATAGGCGTGATGTGTTGGTATCGTAAATCCATTGTGACTTTGTGTTCGTTCCTCCATTGAGTGTTTAATACTAAGGTCGGCTTCACAGAACAAATTAGCCTAACAAATGTCTATGCAGAAAACCCACTGTAAAGGATTGTAAACACCCCTCGTTTTTGATGCTCTATAAGCATGACCTTGTGCCAGTTATGCATATAAATATATGCATATAAATATTATAAATATATTATAATTATATAAATATTATAAATATGCATATAAATATGGATTTAGATTTGACGAATTGTTTACCCCATTCACCCCTCACTCTTTGTTTACCCCATTCACCTCTCACAAACAACTATTATTAATATTACTTTCATTACTACTACTATTCTTTTTCTTTCTTTCTTTTTCTTCCTTTTTCTTTCTTTCTTTTTCTTTCTTTCTTTCTTTCTTTTTCTCTTTTCTTTCTTTCTTTTTCTCTTTTCTTTCTTTTGAAACCAACAAGGGAAAGAAGGAAGGCCGACAAATTGGATTTGTCAAAGATTGGTCGTAAAGTACTTTCTTAAATGAAAAGGTGAAAGTTCTTTATTTAATGAAAACAAAAAATCAAGTGTATTCTGATGCCCGAATAAACAAATCCCTTTGATACTATCTGATTATAATTGTTCTTTCATTATTAATTATTGCCTTGTAAATTAAAGTTTATCACAGGAAGGTAGATCGTTATAGATAAAATCCTAGTGTATAACTTACTATTATCTGCAGTTTCAGGTATCTACTGGAGATCTTGAAACATATTTACTCCGTATAAGTGTGTGTGTGTGTGTGTGGGGGGGGGGGGTAAGTAATGTCGAACATTCCAACCCCTGAAGAAGACCGGAGCGTATAACGGACGAAACGTTGTATAAATATGGCGTCAAAGATGAGGACAATAGTTTGAATAATGTAAATAGTGTCCATCTGGCATGTTTATAAATCTGTCATTCGACCATACATTAAATAATGTTGCTACATACGGTCTGGTGCTTCTGCGAGATATCCCGGAATTCTTACACCGCCGGCTTCTCTCTCTCTCTTTTCTATAAATATTTTCATGGCAATTGCTTTGATGAGCTTTACTCCTTGGTATCGCTATCGCGTGAATTTAAACGAAGTACTAGATTGGAAATCGTTTTACAGCTGAAATTGTTAGATGTAATCTTAAGTCCTATTCTAATAGTTTCATTTCTCGACTGTGGAACTACCTACCGGCCTCTTGTTTCCCTGGTACCTACTTTAAGTTTAATATAAATCGCCATCTTCTGTCTTCCCGAAACCTGTTCTTTTATCCTTCCTCCTGGCTAACGTCTTTCTCTTTTTTTTTTCCCACTCTCGGTAAACTCCTGTAAAATAGGTAGAGTAAATAATCGATAATTTTGATTATTACGAAGGTTGAGCTATATCTAATATTCTGAATTCTGACCGTTGGCAAATTTGCTTAGTTTATTTTCCTAGCGTCTTTTGTACAAATACCTTTTATAACGATAAAAATATAAAATCGAAAAAAATAACATTAATATTGTCACCTGTCTATATTTCTGACATGAGGTATTTTGTACACTATTTACATTATTCGAATTATTGTCCTCATCTTTGTCGTCATATTTATTACAAACGTTTCGTCCTTTCAGTATCTGTCTATATTTCTGAGATGAGGTATTATGTACACTATTTACATTATTCGGACTATTGTCCTCATCTTTGTCGCCATATTTATTACAACGTTTCGGCCTTTCCGTATCTGTCTATATTTCTGAGATGAGGTATTATGTATACTATTTACATTATTCGGACTATTATCCTCATCTTTGTTGCCATATTTATTACAACGTTTCAGCCCTTCAGTATCTGTCTATATTTCTGAGATGAGGTATTATGTACACTATTTACATTATTCGGACTATTGTCCTCATCTTTGTAGCCATATTTATTACAACGTTTCGGCCGTTGTACGCTCCGGCTTTCTTCAGGTGGTCCTCAAGGATACATGGCACAGTGGATAAAGGCGTTAGTTAGACCCAGTGACAGGGCCCAAAGAGCTGGTTATGGCGGTGGAGAACTTGGAGAAGGGAATTAACAGGAGATAACTGATAACTGACATCCATTAGACATGGCACGTGGAACCAGAACAGTCTACCCCAGCGAGCGAAATAAAGGGTTCAGTTCAGGCCGGAGTGTACAACGGCCGAAACGCTGTAATAAATATGGCGACAAAGATGAGGACAATAGTCCGAACAATGTAGTGTATTATGTTATAACGCTTTTGAATATTTCAGTGTCGTCATATAACTTTTTTTATTTTTTAAACATCGTAGCATATTTAAATGTCAGTGCATTTAATAGAATTATTTGGCCCCCAACGAGTGGTGTATCCGCAAAATGTCAAGTCGGACGAAAGATAAGTCTTTAAAACTTTCTTTCATCTATTTTCTCTCTCTCTCTCTCACACTCACACACACACACATATAATTTGTTACTTAGCTGATTGATGTTATTTTCAGCCCCTCGACTCTAGAGTTTCGTGGACGGTCCCTCTATCATTCGCTCCATTCATTCGTCAGGAGATATATATTTTCTAGTTTTTCGTCACTTTTTTTATTGCGTTAAAAATAATTTATGCACTTTCATTGGTGCAATGCTGATATTTCTTCTTCTTTCAGCGCGTGTGCGCGCCCGCGCGTGTATAGGGATTTACTAAGGGTAGCTAAGATGTGACACAACGCCAAAAGTATAGGGCAACCAGTGAGGATCGAACTCACTACTCAGTCGTAATTGATTTAACGAGAGAACCTTTGCTAACCATTGTATCACATCGAAGTGCACAAAGAAATGAAGATAGATAGGAACAGACTAAGAAAGAAAGACAAGAAGAAAGAAAGGAACAGACTAAGAAAGAAAGACAAGAAGAAAGAAAGGAACAGACTAAGAAAGAAAGAAAGAAAGATAGGAACAGACTAAGAAAGAAAGAAAGAAAGAAAGACAAAAAGATAGGAACAAAGAAAGAAAGAAAGATAGGAACAGACTAAGAAAGAAAGAAATACAGGAACTGACTAAGAAAGAAAGAAAGAAAGAAAGAAAAATAGGAACAGACTAAGAAATAAAGAGAGACAGGAAAAGACTAAGAAATAAAGAGAGACAGGAAAAGACTAAGAAATAAAGAGAGACAGGAAAAGACTAAGAAATAAAGAGAGACAGGAAAAGACTAAGAAATAAAGAGAGACAGGAAAAGACTAAGAAATAAAGAGAGACAGGAAAAGACTAAGAAATAAAGAGAGACAGGAAAAGACTAAGAAATAAAGAGAGACAGGAAAAGACTAAGAAATAAAGAGAGACAGGAAAAGACTAAGAATGAAAGAGAGATAGGAACAGACTAAGAAAGAAAGAAAGAAAGAAAAAAATAGGAACAGACTAAGAAATAAAGAGAGACAGGAAAAGACTAAGAAAGAAAGAAAGAAAGAAAGATAAGAACAAAAAAGAAAGAAAGATAAGAACAGACAAAGAAAGAAAAGATAAAAAGCATATAGTCAAACTTAGTGATTTACGAAGCGTCACAAGGCTGAAAGTAAGGAGCACCTAGTGAGAATCGAACTCACTATTCAGTCATAATTAATCTAGCGAGACAAGCTTGCCAACCATTACACCACGTCGAAGTCCTTTTGTTCGATTTGCACCCTGTTTCATATATTTTTCATCGAATTTAGATTAATTATTTGCAATAGTATTTACTACTTTCTCTCTCGTATATAGATATAACCCCTCAAATGTTACTTTTATGATGCCGTAAATCTTTCAAATAGTAGCGTTAATGACGTAAAATTGATATGTTTGATAACATTTTGAATTTGTTCAGGTATACTTAAATCCTGTATTATACCCGTCCTGGGTATGACGACTACATCTGCGTCCTGGGTAAGACGATAAACTACGTCCAGCAGCAAGAACTCTGATCAAGAAGTTTTGAGGAGCGTGGAACCAACTCTTTATTGCTGGTGTTCCCAGGTCCACCCTGACCCGGGTGGTAGCACCTGTTAGGGTCCCAGCTATGGGAAATAGTTAACCCCCAAACTGGAGTCAAAACGCCAGGTAAAAATAGGTTTTAATACCAGAAATACTTTTTTGTACAATTTTTTTACTAGCAATAAATTTTTGAAGAAAAAATTTTTTGAAAAAAAATAAAATTACCAGCATTACATTTTTTTAAAATTTTTTTATCAGCAATAAAAATTTTGTCAGCATTAAAAATTTTGTCAGCATTAAATAACGCATTGAGATTGATATGCCATAAAACAAACCAAACCAATATATACTGAGATAGATAGATAGATAGATAGATAATGAAGAGAATAAGTTAGATAGATAGATAAAAAATATTACCATCAATAAAAATTTTGTCAGCATTAAATAACCTATTGAGGTTGATATGCCGTAAACCAAACCAAACCAAACCTGTATTATATAAAGGTTAGATGATTATAGGTTAATCGATTTTTCTTGTGTTTTATTATAAAATTAATTTTATAATATCCAATCCGATTGTTCACGCAAACATTTTCAGCTGATTGAAATGTAGCGATACATGACTGCTCAAAATCTAAAACTCTGCAAATAGTTAATCTCGTGAAAGCTACCAATTATTTCCACACAGGAGAAAAGGACAAAAGTCCGTACAAACATATGTCCGCAAATCCTTCGTTTTTGAGTTATGAACTTTAAAGAACGTTTACGGTAGATGACGCTGTGTTGCAATGAAGACTAGGTTACATTTATCACTCGTGTACATTTGTGGCTAGTCTGCCTTCAACATTTAACGTGTGGAGTAGTGAGTTAACTGAGAAGTACCCCGTTTAACAATTGCAGAATATTCATATGATGAGCTGGCAGATACAATTTTTGCATACGGCCGCACGAATGGTAATGGACGCGGGGCTGCACGGCTGTATCAGATTGCGTTTCAAGACCGAAAAACAGCCGAGTCATCCAACCTTTGCTGTCGTTTATCGTCGCGTCACTGAGACAGGATCGGTGGCATCACAATTTACACAACCAGCAGCAGTTTACGATTAATGTGTGAGCTGGAATTGTAGGTAACTAGTTGGTCTCTCTGCACCACTTACATGAGCTGTCTATAGGGACTTTTGTTTTTAACACACTTCCAGACCTGCTAGAGGATGTAACTCCTGCTAATACGAAGATGCATAGGTAGGGGAGGGCCGTTTCCATTTTCTTCACGCAAATCCCCCCCTCTCCCCGACCTCAGTCCTTTGGAGCCAGTTAAAACAATCGGTTTATGCAGCAGACATTAATAATTCAGAAACGCTTCATCGTCGTGTCATGGGGCCTGCGAAACCATTTGACACCGTGTGGCAGTATTTCAAAGAGTGCGCCAGTCAATGATCCGACGGGTGAATAGGTGTGCAGAAGCAAGCCGAGGACATTTTGAGCATTTGTTATCAGTTGTTGTGTTGAGGTACAACAATGTCCTTTTGCACATATTTTTATATTTTACATTATTTTGAAACCTTCCCCCAAAGTTTATAAAAGTATTTTTGGATTATATCATGGATTGTACATTTAACAGCGTTTACCGTAAATTTAAAACTTAACTCAAAAACGGAGGACTTACGGACATATATTTATATGAATTTTTGACCTTGTATTTTTGATAACCTATATATATATATATATATATATATATATATATATATATATATATATATAAATTGTTTTCAGATAGAATGTATCTGTAATGGAAGAAAATGAATAAAAAGAGTCAAGAGGAAAAACTGTTCTTATCCAACGTGTTTCATCCTCGGAGGGACTTTATCAAGACTATGTAAGATTTCAACCACCTGATAAACATTCATAAGCCTTGATAAACCAACGACATCATCGCCTTTGTATATGAACACGTGCAGCAAAATAAATCCGACATTGCCTTCATAAAGTCGCTTAGAGGACGAAACGCATTGTCACTTTTTCATATATATATATATATATATATATATATATATATATATATATATATATATATATATATATATATATATATACTACTGTTTATTAACGACCGGTTTCGCTGACGTGCGGAGGATGGGATATAATAAAAAATAAAAAATATAAATAATAAAAATTAGTCTAGAAAGAAAAATAAAACTATGTAAAGAAAAGACGTTGGTATTTTTGAGGATAAGAGTAATATTAAAAAACCGTATCAGATATGACGAACATAGAAAGCGTTATATATATATATATATATATAGTGGACTCTCTCGCCGTTTTCGACGTATGAGGGTGAAGCAGCTAAGTTTCTAAGAACCGACAGCCTGACAACAGCACAGAAGAAGAGGATTCACACCTTTCCCGATTTTCCAAGAGGAGCTTGGACGTGACACAAGTCCGATAGTAAGCGGCACCCAGTGAGAATTGAACTCACTACTCAGCCGTAATTGTTCTAGCGAGACAAGCTTGCTAACCATTACACCACATCGAGGTGCACACACACACACACACACACACACACACACATATATATATATTCATCTACAGACAGACTGTTTCGCAGCTCATCAGCAACTTATATATATCGCAGTTTCGCAGCTCATAGCAACTTATATATATATATATATATATATATATATATATATATATATATATATATATATATATATATATATATATATATATATATATATATATATATATATAAAGTTGCTATATATATATATATATATATATATAAAGTTGCTGCGCTGCCCCAAATTTTCCAGAGCTTCAGATATGAAATTGTCCAAATGAAAGTTTCACAAACTTTTTCGTATCTCACTGGACATTTGACACAGCTATTGAAATCGTTTCGGCAGATAATAATTACAGATTTTTGGGGCGGAAGCCATTTTGCCCTGAAATTTCACCGAACTATTGGCCAGCCCCTCTTATGGATTGGGATATTCGAAAGGCAAATGAATGGTCGAATTAAAAAATTGAAAAACAAAATAAAATTGAAAAAAATAAAAGAAGAACAAGAGAGAGGCGGAGACATTCATATAATTCTTAATGGACGCTCGAAACATTTCCTTTCTAGTTGTGTGAATGTTATTAAAGTCTCTAACCCATTGTCAGTGTTCACAATAAAGGCTACTCTACTGGATGCCTCTTTTGCCATGAGCAATGAGCAAGTAAACAAAAGCCAACAGCTGCGAACGCTTGCTAAGCATCTTAGATCTATACTTCCTTTTTGGGGCACTTTTTCAGCAGGGGTCGAGACAGGCTGGGCTTGAATAATTTTCCAAACAATGCTGAAGCTGGGATAGCAGAGACTGTGGTGGTCTGATCAAAGAATTGCCAGATAGGTTTCCTATCCAGGTGCAGATGTTAAAAGGATAAGGATGATCGCCAAGGAACAGGACATTGTTTTGTTTCTATTACCTTTGGAAACTTAAGGGAGTTTGTCGTAGAACAATGTTTAGAACTCTAGTCTCTTCTGGATTTGTCCCAGGCAACGTCAAATTTTCAATTTTCAATAGCGTAATGTCAGTCATCCGATCCTTACAATGTATACATTCCCTATTGGATCTCTGTCTTCTTCTTCTAAGTGTTGTGTCCGTTCAGAATGTTGGCGACATTGGCTCTCCACAATTTCCTGTCCTTTGTAGCTCTGAGTAGAGTTTGTCTTTTTGCTAGCTCTCCGAATCCCCGTCCTGCTAACCATTGACACAAACTCGCTAGTTAAGTTAGGCGTTGTTTTCCTCTGTCCCTCTTGTCTTGTGAGTGTTATATTTTTAAGCCCTCTTTTCTCATTTTGTGCCCCAATTATTTCCACTGTTTTTCTGATGCTAAGTACAAATGTTTTTTTTTGTTTTCATTTTCTTTAAAGCTTCATCGTTGCTCACATGTTCAGTCCAAGGTATTTTCAACAACCTTCTGTAAAATCACGTTTCTTTTGCTTCAAGTCTCTTCATCTGTGAGAAGTTAGTCCAGCATTCACTGTTATATAGGAGGACTGATATTGTATAACAGTCCAGTACTCTTTTGTTGATTTCTAATAAAATTTTCTTGTTTCTTAATACTTTGCTTAGCTTTTGGAAAGCATCTTTCACTATCCCAATGCGCCTTCAGATTTTGGTGTCGCACTTTCCATCTTTTTTTTTTTAAATAATTGCTTGATTTTGGTATCTTCAATTTGTAATTTGCGTTTTGGACTGTTCTCTTTTGCTGACAACCATAAATTCTGTCTTTTCGCAATTGATGTTTAGTCCTTTCTTCTCGCTTTCCTTCATTACTTTCTGTAGGGTTTCCTGCAGTTTATATTCGGTATCTGCTATCAACACTGTGTCATTATATCTTATGTTTTAGCCACTAATAATGATTCCTGGTAGGACTAATTCTCGCAGAATCACCTCACTGTATAAGACTGGAGAGAAGACACATCCTTGTCTCACACCCATTTACCAGAGGAAACTAAGTAAATGTCTCTCTGTGAGGGTGGGATATATCACGAATCAAATCGATCAATCAATAAGTAAGTTTTTATAACCTATCACAATTTCTAGGTAAGATAAGGTTTACGACCAGATCACGTTGAAACACCGGTTCTCGTTCAATCGCCGAATTTAATCAACGGTGAGTATGGTTAGTACCTACACGGGTACCAGATGCTATAAGCATTCATGTGCGGTTGGTGTAATAGATAATGGTTCGGAATTGGAAATTGGTGAGCCAAGTTCCAATTCCAGTTGGTTTCGTTATATTCACATACGCGCAAATACCCTACTTCTCCCCCGCGCTATGGGTTAAGTAGTAGGACTTTATCAGTTAATCGTTATTATCTACCCCCAAACTCTTACAATCTTAAAATATAAAAAAGGTTGATAAGCCGTAAAAAACATATCAATCAATCCAGGTAAGATAATACTTAAAAAAATATCAAATTATATACATCTTAATATCAACTTTAATTATAAATTTTATTTTTAATAATTTCACTCCAAGCAAGGCAATAAAGCCACTAAGGCACAAAGGGTTACACTATGTAAAAGAATAAGAAAAATGAAAACATTATGAGGGAGAGAGAACAATAAAAGAAGAATAATCAAGAAGACAGCAGATGACGATTGACGTTGCATTTATATTTTTGAAGGTCATTGGTTGGAAAGCAAGAATTGGAAGAGCCTTCCACCGGGGTGAGAAAAGAAATTATTAACAAAGAACTTGTTACAACTAGTCAGTCCAACTGTAAAACGATGAGACCTTGCTGCCAATCTAGCAGTGCAATTAAATTCATAAAGTTTAGCTACCATAGAATCATCCGAACAATTACAATGAGAGTATTTATAGAAAAGGCCCAGGGAAGCTACATTACGGCGATGGGAAAGTGATTGAAGCCGAGATGCCAGGTCAGGACCAATAACATTGCAGATTCTTCTTTGTAATTTATCAAGAATCTCCAAATATATAACAGGAGCATCGGACTAATATTCAAAGCAAGGACGAATGGTAGACTCATGAATATGTAAGATAGGATCTGGAGAGAAGAATTGTTTAGCATGACAGAGTGAAACAACTTTCCTAGCAGCAGACCTAGCAATTAATTCAATATATTCTTTCTACTTCATCTCATCAGAGAACGTTAGCCCGAGCAGGTGCAACGTGTCACTCTACTGGAGGATAGCATCAGCCATACTGATGGAAGGCAGAAAGGGGTCACTCAGATGATTAAAAGAGAGCTGTTTAGTTTTGGAGACGTTCAAATTAACAAACCATTCCTTGCACCAGTTAATAGTAGATTTTAAATCAGCTCCCAATTTGACTTTATCGAACCGATTAGACTTACTATTAAAACAGGAGTAAATGCACGTGTCCTCAGCATCAATTCTCTACTTTCTTTAAATTATAGAATTGATATTATCACAAATTTTAAATAATATTATCATAAATTATATTTTTAATTATAACTATTCCCTATTTTCTTTGGATAATACGCGCTTTATATTTCTCATCATAACTTTTTTTTATTTTGACTTCTTGACAAATCACGAGATTTAAATTTTATTTTAACATATTCTCTATGTACAAATTTTTATCTGAATTCCTTGGATGAGGAATTATCATTATTTACACTCTTTATATTCAGACTAATATCTTCACCTTTGTTGTTATCACAGAGTTTCGGCCGTTGTGCACCCCCCATTATACAAATCTCATGGATTAATCCATTGATCTTCATTTTTAAATTTTATTAACCACAGCGTTTCTTAGTAGCGACAGTGTAGATGATTTGGAAAGAGTTGGATGAGTCTAATGGTGATTACGAAGGTACGACAACTCGGAAAACTCACTCTGGTTGTTCTGATAAGAAAAGAAAGTACTCTCGAATTTGTTGGTGAGGGCCTCAGACTCAACACGGAGGCCTACATCAAGTGCCTTGAGGAGGTGGTGCTGCTCTGGGTCAAGAGGGTGGCTGCTGAAAGAACTTATATCTGGGAACAGGACTCCGCATCATGCCACACAAGAAAGAGAACCTAATCTTGGCTCTCAGACAATTTCTGACACCGCATCCCACCTTAGATCTGGCCACCTAACTCCTCAGACTGCAAATCCTTCGATTATTATGTGTGGGGCACAGTTGATCGAGAGACCAAAAAACTCCTTGTTTTCCAAAAATGAACAGAAAGCAGCATTTACTAACTTAAACAAGGAGACCGCCCAGAACGGTTGCAGGAGATTCCGAAGTCGTCTGGAGGCCGTGGTTGAAACCATAGCGATTTTATTGAATAGATTTACTCATGTTTTTGTGTGGATTAATTTTCAGTCAAACAATTTACAATTCGAATTTTGGAATAATTATTTTCGAACAATTTTCTCGATACGCAGATTTAGAGAGATAAGAACAGACTGAGATAGATGGATAGAAACAGATAGATAGAATAGTGTGCGATAGATAGATAGATAGATAGATAGATAGATAGATACATACATACAAACAGACTGGGATAGATAGAAACAGAAAGAGATAGATAGCAGAAGAGAGTGAGTGACGTTCTTATGACGCATCGTTGCATTCGATTTTGGGCTGGTTTAAATTTCCACTAATTTCGACACATTGTGAAAATTTCCGTTACATGCTGTTTTGTCTTATGCCAATGCCACTGTCATCTGGATTCAATTTCACAATTATTCCACCACCGCAGGGGACAGTCTTTTCTTTTTGGTGTGGGGTATTTTGACGAGAAAACAGTACGCGTTCTTTCCTACAGTTTTTTTTTGAGAGATTTAAAATAAAAAAAAATTAAAGTGTTATAAAATCCATTACCTGAAAGTTTTGGAAAAGATTCGCTGCATGAAGCTAAAGTAACTTTTGTCACGAAAGAAAAATAAATAAAATGGAATGAAAAAACCCCCCCCCAAAAAACAAGTCTCAAATTATTAAACGAGATATGGATTTGTTTCGATTAAAGTTGGAATGTTGCGATGTTTTGCGCCAAAGTTAATAATGTAAGTTTTTTGGGGGGGCATTTGTAATTGATCATTAGTGAGCATAATAACGACGAAAAGATGAACAATAGCCCGGATGTAAATATTGTAAACAATAGCCCGGATGTAAACAGCGTAAATAATGACAACGCCTCATCCCAGAAATTCACACAGAATTTCTTTTTCTATGTCTTTTTTTTTTTTTTTTTTTTACTTAATAAATGAGCAAAAGTTTTCTTGTAATTTTACGTTTTTAATTTTACGTTTTTTTTGTTCTCGTCTTCAGTCACTTTCGCACCACCGTAACGTAGCATCCCTGTACCTGTTCTATAAATACTTTCAGGGTAATTGTCCTGGCGAGCTTTTCTTTTCTTTTCTTTTGGGATGGGTTGGGGGTTAGATCTTTAAAAGTTACAGGTTTTATCCTCCACAGAAAAATTGAACGTATGGGGGACTAGCTAGGGCCCCGTAGAGAAGTGCGGTATTATGGTGAGTGTAAGTAAAAATGTGTTGTTTTGGTGCAAAGAAAGTTATAGTACACTTAGGTTAAATATAGGACAGTTGAAATATAGCCTTCTCCATCCACCCTTTGGTCTTGTGTCATATTTTCTGTATTATACGAGAATAAAATCGCTTTCCCCCTTTGATAACTAGACTTTATGAATTTCAATGTAGTACGAGGTTGGCGGCAAGGTCTCATCATTTTACATTTGAAATGGCTAAATATAACCGTAAGTTCTATGCTAATAGTTTCTTCTCTAGCACTTTTCTCTTGGGGAACTCTCTTCCGGTCTCTTGCTTTCCAGTCAACAGTGATCATCAAAACTGTAAAGGCAATGTCAATTGTTATCTTCTGTCTTCTTAATACCTGTTCATTTATTGTTCTCTCTCTATAATAATGTTTTCTTTTTCTCATATTCTCTGACACTCAAATTAACCCAAAATGGCTTTATTGCCTTGCTGGGGAGAAATGATTAAAAAAAAAAAGAAGATTTATAAGCAGTTAATTCCAATGATGAAGAAATAGTAAAAAATAACACTAAATTTGATTCGATCTTACATCGCCATGGAAATTCACAAATCTCGTGGAAATCCAGGCTCAAATATAAGCGACAAATATTCACTTATCCGCGAATCACGTGAATGCTTAAAGGCTCAAATATAAACGATCAATATTCACTTATCCGCGAATCACGTGAATGCTTAAAGACACAAACATAAACGATCAATATTCACTTATCCGCGAATCACGTGAATGCTTAAAGGCTCAAATATAAGCGACCAATATTCACTTATCCGCGAATCAAGTGAATGCTTAAAGACTCAAATATAAGCGACAAATATTCACTTATCCGCGAATCACGTGAATGCTTAAAGACACAAACATAAACGATCAATATTCACTTATCCGCGAATCACGTGAATGCTTAAAGGCTCAAATATAAGCGACCAATATTCACTTATCCGCGAATCACGTGAATGCTTAAAGACTCAAATATAAGCGACCAATATTCACTTATCCGCGAATCATGTGAATGCTTAAAGACACAAACATAAACGATCAATATTCACTTATCCGCGAATCACGTGAATGCTTAAAGACTCAAATATAAGCGACCAATATTCATTTATCCGCGTATCATGTAAATGCTCACAGATTCAAATATATTAAGTCACGGCCGTACCAATACAATGGTCTTTTCCAATTTCCTGCAATCTGCTTTAATCATTACCATCGTTACAAACAACGCCTTCTTCATCACCTTTATTCCATCTCATAAATATTCTACACAGCTTGAAATCCCCCGCTCCTTTCTTCCTTCTTTCCTCCCTTCATTCCTTCCTCCCTCCCTTCTTTCCTCGCATTCTTTCGCAGGTCGGTGATGCCATT
Organism: Acanthosepion esculentum; assembly: GCA_964036315.1. Classification (NCBI taxonomy): domain Eukaryota; kingdom Metazoa; phylum Mollusca; class Cephalopoda; order Sepiida; family Sepiidae; genus Acanthosepion; species Acanthosepion esculentum. The sequence goes on along the minus strand of OZ038497.1, from coordinate 84,217,343 downwards.
CATCTCATCAACTCGGAGGACTGTCACGTTGGAGGTAATGTTAAAACATTTGCCGTACTTTCCCCTTTAAATGCATAACGCTCGCCGTCCGAAACGGCGACCACCAAGTGATGCCGTGCAAACATATGCAGTGCATTGGAAAATACACGCTTAATTAGTTACCGTGTTTGACAACGCCCTCTATTTCTCAATTGTCACCATTTGTTGTTCGTTCAGGTTTTGTTTCAAAGATAAACGCAAGCTTTGTGCTTGATGAGTCAACCATTTCAGATTCACAGAAACAACAGATCTATCTATCTATCTATCTATCTATCTATCTATCTATCTATCTCAGTTCTATCTATATATCTATCTATCTATCTATCTATCCATCTATCTATCTATCTCAGTTCTATCTATCTATCTATCTCAGTTCTATCGATCTATCTATCTATCTATCTATCTCAGTTCTATCTATCTATCTATCTATCTATCTATCTATCTATCTATCTATCTATCTATCTATCTATCTCAGTTCTATCTATCTATCTATCTATCTATCTATCTATCTCAGTTCTATCTATCTATCTATCTATCTATCTCAGTTCTATCTATCTATCTATCTCAGTTCTATCGATCTATCTATCTATCTCAGTTCTATCTATCTATCTATCTATCTATCTATCTATCTATCTATCTCAGTTCTATCATCTATCTATCTATCTATCTATCTATCTATCTCAGTTCTATCTATCTATCTCAGTTCTATTTATCTATCTATCTATCTCAGTTCTATCTATCTATCTATCTATCTATCTATCTATCTATCTATCTATCTATCTATCTATCTATCTGAACGGTCACTATCTATCTATCTATCTATCTATCTATCTATCTATCTATCTATCTATCTGAACTGTCACTATCTATCTATCTATCTATCTATCTATCTATCTATCTATCTATCTATCTATCTATCTGAACGGTCACTATCTATCTATCTATCTGAGATTGAAGAAACAGTAGATATTTATATATATATTGCTCATTATTAAAAATATTAAAATGATATTAAAAATAGAGCGTTAATGATAATATATGAAAAGATTACTTAACTTTTAAATATCAATTTTTTCCCGACATGTTTCTTAGTAAAATGATGTTTTTCGATGTCATTTGGTAAAATTTCCAGGCTTCTGGGGTTGTGGTTTAAATAATGTTTAAAATCATAACCCCTGAAAACTGAACATTTTACCCAGAAACATCGATGTCGGCTTAAAATTGATATTTAAAAGTTATGTAATCTTTTCATATAATATATATCTATCTATTACGTAATTTAGACGACAATTTATCTATCGCACACACACACACACACACACACACACACACACACACACACACACACACACACTCTCTCTCTCTCTCTCTCGATATATATATATATATATATATATATATATATATATATATATATATGAGCCCGTAGTTGAGTGGTTAGAACGTTCGCATTCTGACTCGGGTTCGAATCTCACCACGGTCGATTTGTCTAGAAGGAGACTTCCTCAGGTTATCGAACTGAAAGGGTCAAATCTAGCGTGCGGCATCTTTGGAAAGTGTCTGAAAACCATACCACGGGTTGACCCAAGCCATGTGAGTGAAATTGGGTAGACAGAACCCTTGGGGGCTGTCGATAGCTGTGCTAGTACGAAGTCACAAGTCATCGTGGCCGAGGGTTGAGTGTGCTGGCCTTGTTCGAAATATTGATCATACTAGATAAAACGCTCTTTCCCAGAAACTCTAACTAAAGTCTTCTCAGCATAGTCGCAGTATAAATATACATGTGTGCTCTGTGGTTGTTGAATAAACACAAATGCGCCTGAGCAAGCATCTGCATTAGGGATTGGATGGCCGCCCTAGTGACTAGCTATACTATATATATATATATATATATATATATATATATATATATATATATGTATATATGTGTGTGTGTGTGTGTGTGTGTGTGTATAAATAAAAAGAAATAACAGTAAGATATATAAATCGGTGTTCTTATTGATATTTTTATTTTTACAAAACAGTGCTCAATGTAAATTTACAGAGCATAAATATTATAAATTAACTGATTTAAAATATGGTTTCTTCGCTATACAGTAATAACCATGTTTCAAAAACTGAAGGTAAAAACTTCAAATTTAATTATATAATTAATTAAATAATTAATTAATTATATAATTAAATTTGAAGTTTTTAGCTTCAGTTTTTGAAACTTGGTTATTACTGTGTAGCGAAGGAACCATACTTTAAATCAGTTAACTTATAATATATATATATGTATATATATATAATGTTAAAATGTCTTCCTACCTTTATATAGCTGATTTTAAAAAAAATTGCAAACTAAGCGAAGGTTAGTTAATATCTCAACTTAATATGTCCGATTGCATAGTAGGATTTTCGAGTTGTTGGGTAAAAGCACCTTTGTTAAGTGGAAACATGTCGTTTTAAATTTTCATTTCGTGCTACTGATAATAATTTTTCAACCGGTGTTCGTCAATTAAATAAATCTTTTACTTCATTAATCATGTTGAAATCCAGCATCACTTGTTTGTTACTCGAGGAAAAAAAAATGACCCCCCCTAAAAAACAAACAAACAAACAAAACAAAAAATAAAGAAGAAAAACGTAAAGCTGAAAAAAGTAAATACACAAAACGACATAATAAATTTCTACATATGGCAATATAATAAATGCATATAGAAGTCTCGGTGAGAGATGCATGCACAAGAAAATAGGTTTACCCAAGGCAATTACTATACTCACAAAGCAATATAATGCTTTCAAAAGGCTTTAATTGTTACCGAAGTATGGGATTAGTAGACGTATTTAAATGTATGCGTCATCTAATGCTCAGCTATTGCGGATAAGAGCTTCAGCACCAAAATTTTCCAGCTACGCATCTAAAGAGTTTGGATGTTGTTGTGGTGTCCTCCCTCTAAAGAGTCTATGTTGGACTCTTCCGCCTACTATAAGATTAGTAGGAGAGAAGGCCTTGGGGGAACATTCGAATAGATTGAACGCTGGGTCAACCGACATGCACTCACTAGTCGTGTAATACTTTTCTGTTGTACTTACTGTTTAATATATGATATATCTGCAACACTTGTTTTATTATTTCTTTAACCATTTACTTGGTCACAACATCTTAATCTGTTTGACTGTTCCCCCAAGGCCTTCTCTCCTACTAATCTTATAGTAGGCGGAAGTGTCCAACATAGACTCTTTAGAGAGCGGACACCACAACAAATGCGTTATCTTGAACTGTGGTCTAAAAAAGAAAATAAAGAAAAACGTATACTTAAAGCAATGATTATCTTATAATTTCCTTCTGAAGATAAGACATTAGTATTTATTTTTGTATTAGAATTGGTATTGCTTTTAAAAAAATACTAATTTTCCCTCATTACCATGCTCTTAGGCCAGAGGGTTTCTGAAGGAAGTTGTTGTTTGAGTGGTAAGAGTAAGTGGTAAAAACTGCACTTTATGTGTATATGCGGGAAAGATAACCCAAAACATCGCGGAAGTCAAGAAAGTATCCTCTCGGAGGTCGGTTCCATAAGGTGGTTGTTCTTGGGAAGAATGGAACTTCCTCCGCACTAATGGAATACGAAGGGAATAGACTACAACATTTACCGAGATATCGGATTAGTAGACGTATGTGAACCTATACTTCATTTAACTTAGCTATTGTGGATTAGAGATTCAGCACCGACATTTTCCTGATATGCATCAAAACAGTTGGTGCGTTTTATTTTGAACAAATTCATACATGTTTACACAAAACAATATAATAAACGAGCATAGAAGGTGCGGTAATGGATATATGCACAAGACAATATAGTATGTACTCAAGGCAATAACTACACGCACACAAGACAATACAATGTGTACAGAAGGCAATGTAATAAACATACGCAAAGCAATAGTCATGTTATAGTTTGTTTCTGAAGAAAAATCATAGATAGAATTAATGTATTAGAATTGGTATTACTCTTGCTTGTTTCTTTAATACTTATCGGAACATGGGATTAGTAGACTATTTAAATCTATGCTTCATCTAATGCTCAGCTATTGCGGATATGAGCTTCAGCACCAAAATGTTCCAACTACGCATCTAAAGAGTTTGGATGTGTTATCTTGAACTGTGGTCTAAAAAAAAAAAAAAAAAGACTCAATAAAACGTGAATCATAGAGGTTGCAAATACGTTGTGGAATTTCAATTCGACGATTCATGCCTTCTTTGTTTTTTAGTGGAAAGAGAATTAGATAGAAAAAGAATAAGAAGTGTTACTCTTCGTTCTATTGGCAAATGTCGCGACAGCGTACCAATTTATCACTTTGCAGTGACAAGTAGAATGCAGGTCCTTTGGCGTAACATACCATGAATGACTGGTTTAGGGGAGAGGACAGATGCTGTCCCAGTCGAGAAGTTCTCATCTTCTCCCTACATCTCATGGAATATGATATATTTCTCGTAACTATATATACAAGTTGTCATGTATTTGTATATTTTTTGATAGGATGTATTTTCTTTCTAAAGAGAATAACCGGAAGTATATTTGTGTTCGCGCATGCGTATAGCTATTTTATTTTAATGTTCACACATTATAGCTACTGTGTGGGCAAATTGAAGCCTGGTTTCGCCGAGTGATTCACACTGCATATGCGATAATTTAACGGATTGTTTTTAACATTAGATATTTGCAATAAATGATGAATTGTAAGCCCCGAAATGATACAAGACGATGGTGTCTACGCATGCATTTGATTTTATTGCAAGTAAATCCAAAAGCTAAACAAAGTATAAAAAAGCAAGTCAATGTCGTTAGAAAAGATATACGATATCAATCTTCTTATATGACAGTGAATGCTGAACACTTTCTTCGCAGATGAAGAGGAGCGTTGAGACAACAGAGATGAGATTCTACAGAAGGATGCTGAGAATAACACTTACAGAGCACGTGAGCAAAGAGGAAGCTTTAAACAAAATGGAAACAAAAAGTATACTCATACTTCAACTAAGAAAGAGACAGTTAAATTTTTTTTTGGATACATAATGGAGTAAGTGTGTTCGGAGAATTTGACATGTACAGGATATAACGAGGTCAAGAGGGGTAGGAGAAAACAGCGAGTAACCTATCCAACCAGCTTATGTAAATGGATAGCAGAACAGAGAGTGGAATAATAGTAAAAAGACAAGCATTGTCTAGAGGTACCAAAGATAGGAAGTTGTGGAGAGCCGTTATCGCTTACATCATTTTTACAGTGATGTTCACTCTGTACAAGACCCGGGTTACAGAGCAGGTGGCACAGTTTATGCGGATAGGTGGGGAAGATAACGGTTAACCCTAGACTTAAATAGGTTAAGATTGTAGTCGGGGAACCATCCACTTTGGAGTCGGGGAAACATCCTCTTGGGAGTCTGTTTCACAGAACATTAATTCGCAGGAAGAAGCTGCTCAAGTGGAACTTGCTTCTCGCCAATGGAATCCGGAGGGAATGAGGGTGGTTTGCTACAATGTCAGTAATTTGGCGGGTCCGAGCCCTGAAAGTTAGAACTGGCGAAACCAAGGAATGTAAATAGCAATAGAGCAGTGAGAGGCTTTCCACATCAAGTCTGTGAGAGTGAGTTTTCAGGATGGGAAACAAGGACGACGAGACGCTTTTGAACCCTATCGAGACGGGAAAGTGAGAACTGGGCACCCCCTGCCCAAAATACGACATCAATACTCCATTTTATGTCTGATCTGGCTCTTGTAAAGGTACAGGATACCACAAGGAGTCAGGTACAGGGAACAGACTATTTTTCCTGCATCTTTAGCGATGGATTGCATGTGACACCTTATGATCCTGGTCCCGGCACCAATAATGTGACACTTTCTGGGGGCTGATCCTTGGTCACAGTCAACAATAATGTGGTACCTTCGCCGCCTTCGGTCACGGGACCAATAGCTTATCACCTTCTGGGTTCTAAGTTCTTTGGTCGGATCCGAATATGTAGCGCCTAAGCCCTCGGGCTCATCTAGGATGCATGATGCCGCAGTAAGTTACCGAATTAACCTGTCCAGTCCCAACCTTTGTTCTATCCCACGTTGTGAATTTTTAATCATAGGACGGTCAGGTCCAGTTGCTGTCGGATTCTTTGGTACCAAATCTATCCATTAGGGTAAAGGTGTACATCAATAAAAATGAAAAATAAAACAAAATATGACGCTCAGTTAATAAGTAAAAAAGTTCACCGTTATATCGGTTTTTGGCTTACAACAATTATTGTCCCAACCCGTCTTAAATGGGTGTGACACCTGGGAAAGTTCTCAGAGATGGATTACGAAATTCTATTTGCAATATGAAGCAGTTCTGTTTTGGTGTTAGCGTAATTCTGCTTTTCGGCGTTATCTGTGTTCTGTTTTTTTATGTTAATTTCGAGATGCTTTTCGGATTAACTTTGTTGGTACAAGGGTGAAGATTACTTCTTGGTCTTAGTGTAGTTTTTCTTCAAAGTCGGAGTTCTTGTAATTGGCAGGAATCGCATGGGCAGTGTCAGCGAGCTGGTCGGTCTTCAATACGCCTCTGGAACAATATGTGAGACGAACTTCAAAGCCAACTCTCTTCTCGGCCTCGTGCGTTTGCTTATATGGGCACTTACTCCACACCGGTGTTGGGCAGGACGTAGGCTGGAGTCTCGGTGAGTCCCCTAACTCCAACAAATGTCCATTGTTTAGAATTGCTTACGCTTGCAATTTTTGATACGACTTCCTCTTTCACGGGGTATGGTCACAGAATATTGATCCACCCATACTCCTTCTCTCGTCTATCGGCATCTTACACTAACAACTTTTGAAGGGCGTTAATAAATTCTCTACCTTTCCTGTTGTCTTAGCTGCACCCGCCATTGTGGCTATCATCCGGCCAATGGCTTCTCGGTCATCTTGTCGCGACTCAATTTACTTCATCAATTAGAAGAACTTATCTCCTCGACGTTTTGCTCACGTAGGGTTTTCCGGTTTGTCGCAATTAAGAATTAAACTTATCCTTCGGAAATTTGATTACGCAAAGTCATTTTCTCACCTTGTCAAAATTCTGGTATTTAACACATGGCCCTTCTTGATCAGCCATTCCCTGAATTTTATACTTGTTTACGAAGAATCTCTGTTCTTCATTTCTGGACGACAGATCGTATTTTCATTGATCCTGGCCATTCCATATTCTGAATCAACACTTTCTTTAACGCCCGTCAAAATTGGCATTTTACAGTTTCATCATATCTGAGAATATCATTCTCCATTCCTATATCTCACCGTTTGATTCTATTGTGTTTTGATTCATCAATTGTCAAGATTGCCTATTTGTAAAATTACAGTTTACGCACTTTCTCGTTTTATAAACGTAAGACGCTATTGTTCTCAGCTTCGGGTCCTCTGACCATTTTCCTTGTTGAGTCAGCTTATCTCGATTATCTCCTGCGCCTTTCGTAATTAATTACTCTCTAACTTGTCACATTGCTTTATCGTAACATTATCCTTTCCGCAAGTCTCATTCTCTGAGAATCTTAATTTCTTCTTAAAATTAAAATCTTCAATTTTCTTCATTGTAGCTGATCAGTCTATCCTTCATTATTTTCCAGTGTTAAACATCTCCAACCCTAAATAGTGTCACAGCATGTATGAGTTCCACTTGAGGTCTGGAGTCCCAATAGGTCTTGAAGTCCCAGTAGTCGCTCAAAGCATGGGGCTTCCTCGAGGGGACGCCCACTCATCGT
>OZ038497.1:84192042-84204542 GCA_964036315.1 Acanthosepion esculentum | reverse complement strand
GGGTAATACGATTTTGCAGTTCACGGAAAACATTTGCCAACTGATTTACAGTAATGCCTGAAATCACATTAGTTAGTTTAGCTATACTTAAAACTAGGTGCATTAAACTTTATAACATTTTTTACAGATTATTTCTATCGCAAATACAAATAAAGTTATAAATTTTTTAGAGTACACACGAACTTTATGGACACCCTGTATATATTTAGGCAGCATATTTTAATTCAAGCAGGTTTGATTAAATAATTTAGACATATTATGTCTGTTTATTTTAGTTTTAATCATTTTTAGTCCACGAATTATTTTCTTGGTGGCTGTAGAAAATTGATCAAGAAAAATACCTAAATTTTCTTTCAAATAATATTTATTTTTCCAAGTACTTTCAATCTCATCTGAGACCATCTTCATATATGTGGATATGTATACAGTAGGTCCGTAAATTCAAAATATTTTTTTCACTGTTCATTTAAACTACAGCTTTTCAAATTCAAAATTTTCAATTATGCAATGGAGATAGATCACTTTTAAAATTTATTTAAAAAAAGAAAAAGATTTTAATTATGTTATTTTAATTTAATATTTTTGTATAAAACCTTGCTGCAACAAATATTGAAGAACTTTGTTGCTTTACTCATCATTAATTTATTTTTGGCCACGACTCTCTGATATAAAGGGCTTCCAGATAGTGCTTATTATTATTTTGAAGTACTAATGTGTTTTCGACTAATATCTGTCTAAACTGTGAATGTGGACATGAGTCTGCCTTTAAATGTTCTGAGATTGAACTATGCTCATTCAAATGAAACGTAAGCCGTCTCGTCAACGTCAAAATTACAAAAGTTACCCCCCCCTGCGTAATTCAAAATTTAAAATTTTGAATTTGAAATGCTGTAGTGTAAACGAACAGTGAAAAAAAAAATATTTTGAGTTTACGGAGCTACTGTATACACATCCACAGATATTCTCAGATGGTCTCAGATGAGAGTAAAAATTATTTGAAGGAAAATTTAGGTATTTTTCTTAATCAATTTTCTACAGCCACCAAGAAATTAATTCGTGGACTGGTCCTCAAAGACTCATGGCACAGTGGATAAAGACTTTGGTTAGATCCAGTGACAGGACCCAAAGAGTGTGACTTCAATACCCGGTTAAGGCAGCGGAGAAATTGTAGAGGAGAATTAACAGGAGACAAATGATAATTGGCATCCATTAAACATGGCACGTAGAACAGTCTACCCCAGTGAGTGAAATAAAGGGTTCAGCTCGACATTCCAACCACCTGAAGAAGTCCGGAGCGTACAACGGCCGAAATGTAATAAATATGGCGACAAAGATGAGGACAATAGTCCGAATAATGTAAATAATGTACATAATACCTCATCTCAGAAATATAGACAGATACTGAAAGGCCGAAACGTTGTCTATATTTCTGAGATGAGGTATTATGATCACTATTTACATTATTCGGACTATTGTCCTCACCTTTGTCGCCATATTTATATATATATATATATATATATATATATATATATATATATATATAAAAGGAGATAGCGGTTCGGATTGAGTTCGAATTCCAGCCGGATCCATTGCATTCACTTAGGTGCTAATACCCTTGGAAAAATCTATGAATCCTCATCTTCTCCCCGCTAGCTATGGGTAAATAGCAGGACAGACTGGGTTCTACAGCCTTAGATGGCAACTGGTCTCGGAGAAGGACAACTCTGAATTCAAAACCTGCGGAGGGTCGTTTGGGGACCTTGTGGCGCGTTGTGCACCAGATCTCTGTATTCGGCTCTTCAAAAAGTGTGGATGGATCTGCACAAAACCTTCACCACTATTATCAAATCACATGTGCTGGCATCTGGCTGTCGGTTCCTAGGAATTCAGTTGCTTGACACTCATACATCGAAAAAACGACCAGAGTGTCCAGTATATATATATATATATATATATATATATATATATATATATATATATATATATATATATATATATATATTACAATGAATCATTCATACAAAAAGTAAATTAGTAAAGTTAATGAGATAAAATGGCGAATTCACTTCGCTAACTAAATTTAAAAAATGCATTAATCCACTAACCACTCGATGAATGTTATGATCCTTGTTTTTTAAAATTATAAACTGTAGTTGATCTTCCTTAATTATGCAAGTACTTTCGACAGATTCTCCGGTCATCATCAGGTATGGAAACTATTTTCTTTTTGGGATAATTCAGGTATTCAAATTGTTGATCACTCTCTCTCCCAGAAACTGTAACTAAGGTCTGCTTAGCATAGTTGTAGTATAAACCACAGGTGGGCGCTGTGGATGTTGAACAAACACCAATGTGCCTGAGCGAGCGTCTACGATAGGGATTGGCTAGCCACCCTAATAGACGGATATCCTCAAATACCAGCTATTAATTAATTATTAATGTATGTATGTATCTATGTTCATAAATTTCCTAATTCTTTATAACTGGTTCCTTTTACCTCTCTCGACAATATGAAGACACCAGGCCCGGGTATTTTTATATCTGTGTCACAGTTTATATTTATTTACAATTGACACATGAACAGCATCAACTCTTGAAAGTGGCCCAAATAATTTCTTATGCCTCAGCGACAAATAAATTAATTAACTTTTGATTAATGTAGCTATTAATTGGCAAAGAGTAAGGAAATGTGCCAAAGATTATGCCGAATAAAATCACTCGACTGTGATAATGAACAGGAATAGTAAATGAAAGAAGCTAGATTTAATTTTTAAATAGCATTTTACGCATCCTATGTATATGGTGGCTATCATCTGCCGGAAGTTTCGGACGTCCATTTTGAAATATTATATCGCGGATGTTTCTTGCATTTCGTTTTCGTTTTTCTGTTTAAATCGTTGAAAGTTCTTAGCCACTGGAGACTAAATTTGGCCATTTTTAAGATTAATGATTTGCTTACAACCAGCTGCAAAAAATAAGGTGGAAAATATTTAATTTATTTTTCTTTTGATATTTATATTATTTTCTATATCAAACGCGAAGTTCCTTATCATGGAGTAATGGTTACGAGTTCAATTCACACGTGAGTTCAATTCACACGTGAGTTCAAAGCGCACTAAGTGTCACATACAACATTCGACATTAATTAACATTACTACGTTGACAAATCAAGCAATCTAACTTAACCTGTATTATTTTTTTATCATTAATACTTCCATTATTTTTAATCGTTATATTATATGTGGTTGAAACTATTATAGTCATATTTTCTACAAGTCTGTTGCAGATGAAGTTTGACAGGTTTCCGTCTGTGTTTAAATGGATCCTAATTGAGCTATTGTCAAAGAGATGTGACGCCAGTCTTCTTGATAAGTATGTAGTGGTATGTCCCGGAACTCTAGTGTTCCGCAAGAGGTCGCTAGAAACAGTGATATATAAGCTAATGGATTTTTTTTAGTAATTTTTGTTTAAATTTATGTTAGTAATTTTTTTATACACGAACGGCATATTGTTAGTAAATCCTTGGTTAATATAATAAAATATATAAGAGATGGATATTAGTATTGGGATGTAATAATTTTTAAGCAGGGGGTTCCTGAGACATGAAAACTATTTCAAGGGTGGCACAAGGGTAAAAAAGTTGAGAAACGCTGTTTGATGAGTGGGATTGAACTAATGCCCTGAAATGTTTGAATAAAAAATCGGAATATTAACAAAATCAATTGAACTTTATGGCTCGTTATTCAAATATTACGAACCTATATAAGAGTATGTTTATGTGTATGTTTTTGTCGGATATGCTTTCGTCTTTTATGTCTTATAATCGTTTGTTGGAAAGAAACTCTTTCCATAATATTTACATTATAACAGCAACTTACTTTTAAGTGTTTTTTCTTTTCTTTTCTCAACTTAATGGTCCATAAATATTCCTTTTCCATTCTTTACAAGCTTATTAGAATTCTTATCCATTTAATAGTTCTTTTTCGCAGTTTCTCTTTGCTGGCTGTTACACCTACTTTACTACCTTTCATCTCCTGTTTTTTTGAAAACAATTTTTAGCTGCACAAATAAAAAAAAACATTCTTTAACCTCGCGTAAATAGACACACACACACATACGCCCATCTCAGATCTGATGTTTGACACTCTGATGTTGTCCTCTCGCCAGAAGGGGTCGAAAGAATCTACGGCCTGCTCATAGATTAATTAAACAGCTCTCTGAAGTTCCAGACACTGTGGAGGGTCGAGAATTGACAGAAGGGGCATCTGACCCGTGATTCTCGGGGATATGTTTGTCATTAGGATAAGGGAGAAGTAGGGATAGCTTTACTCTTCGAGGGGTCTCTCCGCACCCAACGCTTAAACGCCCATATTAATAATCATAACAATAATAGACATCACACAAGATGAAAAGCATATCAGGATTCATGTTAACACCTGATAACTATTAGCCGAAAGAGACAACTGAATGTAAGTCACAGTCCATGTACTTTCGAGAACATTATATATATATATATATATATATATATATATATATATATATATATATATATATGAAGAGAGTGAGAGAAATAGAGATAGATAGATAGATAGATAGATAGATAGAGAGAGAGAGAGACACACACACACACACACACACAGACAGAGACAGGAAGCACGGTGGAGTAATGGATAGCGGCTCGGATTGAGGAATCCGGGTTCCAATTCCAGTCGAATCCATTACATTCACGTAATGTTAATACCTTTGGGAAAGGTATCAATCCCCCCAGCTAAGGGTAAATAGCAGGACACACTGTATACAGCTCTTCAAAAAGTGTGGTTGGTTCTGCACAAAACTATAATCAAATCATATATGAAAATTGTCTGGCTGTCGGTCCCTAGGAACTGAGGTGCCTGACCCTCATACGTCGTAAAAGGGTCTCCGGTAGATTCCCGGTTGAATACATATATATATATATATATATATATATATATATATATATATATATATATATATATATATATATATAATTTTAACATTCGTCGCAAAAGTTTCCCAACGTATAAGTTTGATAACTGATTTCATTCTTTTTTCAAAAGCTCTTTTCATTTATTTTTCAATTTTCTGTCAGGTTCAACCCATGCTAATTCTGTGGGTAGCTTCAAACTTTTGAATATAGTATATATATATATATATATATATATATATATATATATATATATATATATATATATATATATATATATATATATATATATATATATAGTATAAAATATAGTTTTATGGTATGCTATATTTATAGTTAAAAGTGCTCAATATCAGAGACAGCGTATGTATATAAAAGGGAATAGTAAGGTCAAAGCCAATCGGTGACAGTCTGTTTCATGCTTGAAGGTAGTCTTTAGGCATTGTGTGTTGTGTTTTGATTATTTATATATGTATTTCAATGGTGCATTATAGGTAATAAGTTCTATTGTATTACCGTAATATTAGGTGAGCGGTAACGGTTATGTGTCAAATTATTGTAGGCGACATTAAGTGGAAATAATTGTGAGTCTGAATGCTGTTATTTGTAGCTATTTTATAATGTTCTTTCTTAACTTTTTACTCATTATTTATTATTTTATTATTTATTACTTTATTATTTGTTGTTGATTATTATTATTATTATTATTATTATTATTATTATTATTATTATTATTATTATTAAATTTAGTTGTGTTTATGGGTGAATTCGTAGTTTGTTAATATGCTTATTATTTACTTAAATTGTTTATTTATTTAGATACTTCGTTTAATCTTTTTTTCGGGAGTCGGTCAATCTTATTTGTTTAGTTTAAAGTATTGGCTTCGTCTAAACTATGTTAAATTATCTGCGTTGTATATAGTGTATATATTTGTATTTTTCATGGTGGTATTTTAAAGGGTATTTATTTTTATTTTCCGAATTTAAAATAATGTAATAAGAATTTATTTCCGTGTTTGCATTTTGAGATGACTTCTGATCGTTTATTTAATAATTTGTGTTTGTCTAGAAAGGTGATTATAGTTATTTTCTCCTCCAGACAGAGTTCACAGTTTTAGGATTTATGTTGTAGGCTGATGCCGTTTTCCTTATTTTTCATGATATTTTCAGTGTAATTTGTTTTTCATTTTTAATCTTTATTAACGACCTCCCCAATGACATCAGCTCTCAACTTGACATCTATGCTGACGACACTACCAGTTACTCCTGCCTTTATATTAAAGCTGATCAGTCAGAGAGGGTCAAAATGGCAGCCAATGTACAAAACGACCCTAAGACCATCATTATCTGGGGCAAAAGATGGCTTGTCAATTTTAACACCTCCAAAATTAAATTGCTCTCCATTAATCATCTGAGGACTACTCTCTGCCTTCCATCAGCATGGCTGATGCTATCCTCCAAGAATTGACGCATTGCTCCTTCACGGGTTAACGTTCTCAGCTGACATGAGGTGGAAGGACTACATTGAATCCATCGCTAGATCAGCTGCTAAGAAACTCGGTTCACTGTGTCGAGAGAGACAATTTTTATCTCCGAAATCTATCTTGCATATCTGTGTCTACCAATCGTCCATGCTTAGAATATTGCCGTCATATATGGTCCGGTGCCACTGCTTTTTTCCTGGAGTTCCTTGATAAGATCAAAAGAAGAATCAGCAATATTATTGGTCCTGATCTGGCGGCTCGGCTTTAGTCATTTACCCACCGCCGTAAGGTTTCCTCTCTGAGCCTATTTTATAAATGGTTTTATGGTAACTGTTCGGGTGAGCTCTTCCCTAATGTACATCGACTGTATGAATTTAAGCGCAATACTAGACTGGCGGCAAGATCTCATCAATTTACAGTTGAAATGGTTGGATGTAACCGTAAGTTCTATGCTAAGAGTTTCTTTTCCCGCACTTCTCCCTTGTGAAACTCTCTCGGTTTGAGGAATATATATATATATAATTTATATATATATATATATGTATATATATATATATATATATATATATATAGATGTATATATAATATATATATATATATATATATATGTATATATATATATATATATTAACCACTAATATTATCTCTCTCTCTCTCTCTCTCTCTCTCTCTCTCTCTATATATATATATATATATATATATATATATATATATATATATGTATGTCATATATATATATATCATTCACAGACAGTACTATTTCGCTGTATCACAGCTCCTCAGTGCGACTAGACTTCCGAATGCCTCAAGCCAGGATTGAAACACAACTAATTTGGTGTCAGCCAGAGCTATCTTCACTCGGTAGAGTTACACAACTAACTCTAGCGTATTGTTTTTACAAATGTAAACAAATGCCAATCAGTCAAAGTGCTCCATTCATTTTACTGAAGAGCTTTGTATATATATATATATATATATATATATATATATATATATATATATATATATATATAAATGTAAACAGATTTGGTTAAATAATTTAGGCATGTCATATCGATTAGTTTTCGTTGTGAACCCCTCGAGTTCACGGATTAATTTTTGGGTAGGTTTAGAAAATTGGGTAAGAACCAAAATTTTCTTTCGAATAGTTTTTATTTTCTCAAGTACTTTCAGTCTCGTTAGGGGGTTACGTTTTCTGTGAATTTAAAACATTTCAATCTCGTTAGGGCGTTAAGTTTTCTGTGAATTTAAAACATTTCAATCTCGTTACGGTGTTAAGTTTTATGTGAATTTAAAACATTTCCTCTGATATTTAATTATTTTACCAAATCTGTTTGAATGAAAATATGTTAAATATACACAATATATATATATCAATATGATATATTAATGATCCTGGCCTGAGTACTTTCGACAATTTCAAATTGTCATCTTCCGGGCGTAATATTTCCATTTACAGATAAACACCAAGTCGAAATACATATATATATATATATATATATATATATATATATATATATATATATATATATATATATGTATAGTTAGCTAATACTGGACTCTTCGGTCGATTTCGACGTATGAGTGTCAAGCAAATTAGTTCGTAGAAACCGATAATCAGACCACCCGCACAAATCATTTTGATTATAGTGATGAAGGCATTGTGCAGAACCAACCACGCCAACTGAATACAGAGACCTGGAGAACCATGTGCCATAATGTCTCCAAACGACACTCCGATTACTCAATCCGAGCCGCTATCCACTACACCACTTATTGCCCCACCTGTATACATACATATATACATACATATATACATACATATATACATACATATATACATACACATATACATACATATATACATACACATATACATACATATATACATACATATATACATACATATATACATACATATATACATACACATATACATACATATATACATACATATATACATACACATATACATACACATATACATACATATATACATACACATATACATACACATATACATACATATATACATACATATATACATACACATATACATACATATATACATACACATATACATACATATATACATACACATATACATACACATATACATACACATATACATACATATATACATACACATATACATACACATATACATACATATATACATACATATATACATACACATATACATACATATATACATACATATATACATACATATATACATACATATATACATACATATATATATATACATCCAAACAAGTTCGATTAAAAACAACCGACAAGGTGCTTCTGTTTAGATTTTTATTGTATTTTTCAAAATTTGGATTAAGGTGTTGAGTACTGAGCTGGAAATTGTATGTAGATAAGCTGTCACTGCCACAGCAGGGCAGTAGGGCCTTCTCTCATTAGTTACCAATCTACATCAAAGTCATTCAAACGGCTTTCGAGATATGCAAAATGACTGGAAAGATCCCAGATTAATGTCCTGTGTATAATTAATATATTTTACATTATTTACCTTATTCGGACTGTTATCCTCATCTTCATTGCCATATTCACAACGTTTCGGTCGTTCGATGATCCGGCCTTTATGTCTCTCTATATATCTCTCTATATCTCTGAGATGAGGTATTATGATTACTTACACTATTTACCTTATTCGGACTGTTATCCTCATCTTCATTGCCATATTCACAACGTTTCGGTCGTTCGATGATCCGGCCTTTATGTCTATGTCTCTCTATATATCTCTCTATATCTCTGAGATGAGGTATTATGATTACTTACATTATTTACATTATTCCGACTGTTATCCTCATCTTCATTGCCATATTCACAACGTTTCGGCCGTTGTACGATCCGGCTTTTTTCAGGTGATTGGAATTTCGAATTGAACCCTTTATATCGTCCACTGAGGTAGATTGTTCTGGTTCCACGTGACGTGCCTCTTCCAGCGTATAAAGGCGTTAGTTAGATCCAGTGTCTAGACTCAAAGAGTTGTGAGTTCAATTCCAGGCTACAGCAGTAGTGAACCAAATAAACTTTTAGAGTTGAGTTAACGGGGAAAAGCTGAGACATCTGGAAGAGGCATGGCTCGTGGAACTAGAACAATCTACCCCCTGGACGAAATAAAGGGTTCGGTTCGTAATATCGTTGTGAATATGGCAATGAAGATGAGGATAACAGTCGGAATAATGTAAATAATGTAAATAATCATAATACCTCATCTCAGAGATATAGACAGATATATAGAGAGACATAGACATAAAGGCCGGATCATCGAACAACCGAAACGTTGTGAATATGGCAATGAAGATGAGGATAACAGTCGGAATAATGTAGATAATGTAAATAATCATAATACTTCATCTCAGAGATATAGACAGATATTAATATATTTAACATTTGACTTTCTAGGGTAATGAATAATTATTACTTACTTTGTTGCTATTAACTCAACATTTTGGCCGTTGTGAATTCCAGCCTTCTTCAGGTATCTGCAAACCGGGTAACCTTCATGGAATTTCGACCTCTAATCCTTATTTAATCTGCGTTGGTAGACTGTACATGTAAGATAGAATCGGGCGAGAAAACTTGTCTAGCCTATCACAGCGCAGCGACTAGCAGCAGACTGAGCAATTGATTCAATATAATCTTTCCACTTCATGTCAGCGAAAAACGTTCTGAGAAGCCTCAAGAGTCATTCTCCTGGAGGTTAGCTGATGGAAGGTAGAAAGAGTTCGCTCAGTCGAGACCAGTTTCGTTTTTAATGCGTTAAAATTAACAAGGCATTCCTTGCCCCCAGTTAACAATTCATCGTAGGTTATTTTTTAAATCAGCTGCCAATTTGATCTTATCGAACTGATCAGAATTACTATTATATATATATATATATATATATATATATATATATATATATATATATATATATATATCGTTCCCCACACCAAATCTATGGTCTCCTGGATAAGACAATAAACTACATCCGCGTCCTGGGTAAGACGATAAACTACATCCAACAGCAAGCCCTCTGATTAGGAGGTTTTGAGGAGGGTGGAACCACTTCTTAATTGCTCGTGTTCTCTGGCCAATCTGACCCGGGGTGATAGCACCTGTTAGGGTCCCTTCTAAGGGCAAATAATTAACCACAAACTGCAGACAAAACACTCTGAAAGTGTAAAAATAGGTTTTAATCTTTGAAATGCTTTGCAAAAAAAATTATAACCAAAAATAAATTTTTTATGAAAAAATATTACCAGAAATAAATTTTTGAAAAAAAAAAAAATTTACCAGAAATAGATTTTTGAAAAAAAAAAAATTACCAGAAATAAATTCTTCAAAAAAAATATTACCAACAATAAATATTTTGACGGCATTAAATAACCCATTGTGGTTGATATGCCGTAAAACAAAACAAATCAAACTAAACCAAATCTATGATCTGTCACCCTCCAATCTATGATACGGGGTCCCCCACTCTAATAGATCTCAATTTTCATAAGCTAGTATTCATATAAAATGCAAATTTTATTGTAACCTAATTAAGTACAATAATGGATCATATGTAATATGTGAACAATTCAACAAGAAAAAATGAAATAAATACAATATATCTAAATCCAAATTAGAGACATGTCATAATAGATCGTTCCATCTTAAATAAATCATCAATATTTTCCGGCAATTTTTAACATCGACTTCAGATTTTTCTTGTTAGAAGTTAAATAATTTTAACACAATCAACATTATGGATAAAAATATATAATTTTGAATGGTGTTTATTCGAGACGGAGAATTAGTAAAACAAATTTACGGATGTGGACGAAAGAAAAAAGAAGACCACAGAATGACGTCAAAATCCGTGAAGATTTTGAAGAAAGACAGAAGAGGGAGTATGTAGATTTGTGTATGCATGTTTTTGCGCGCGTGAGTGTATGTGTGTGTGTGCGTGTGTGTGTGTGTGCACGCGCACGTACGTATATGCGTACCCCCCTTAGATACGTAGAGAGGTATATTTGTTTGTTTTTCATTGCAATCGTTTGTTATTGTCACCTAAAAGAAATATAATGATTTTCATCGACGAAAGCCTTCCCTGAGTCAATCGTGTATGTTTTGCTCATTTGTTGGGAGTTTTCCCTTATTTTTTATGCTTATTATGACAGATAAAACAGCATAACCTCTGCTCGTTGTGTAGAACGAGAGAAAATTTAATAATAATAATAATAATAATAGTAATAAATAATAATAATAATAATGACAACAGACTCTGAAAAGATGGAGATAAATAGAATAAGAATAAAGAAGGAGGCGGAAAAGAGATAAACTAAAAGAACAAGGAGGGGAGGAAGGCGGAAGAAGACTAAGAGGAAAGAGAGGGCAAAGGACAGACAAGAAAGCAAGAAAAAGAGTGAAAAAGAATGTGTAATAAGAAGAAAGATAAAAAAAAATTAAGAATGAGAAAAAATAAAGAAGAGAGAAAGAAGAAAGAAAGAATGAAAGAAAGAAAGAAAGACAGAAAGAAAGAAATAAGGAAAGAAAGGCCGAGAGTAGGGAACAAATGGGGGGGAATTCAGTGGATCTACTTTCAGAAGATGGAAAAAGTAATAAAATTAGCAAGAAAGAAAAAAAAGAAAAAATATATCGGGGACAGAAAGAACAAAGCTTTGAAGAAAGAACAAATGAAAGATTGAAATGGAAAGAAATGGATAAAGATAGTCTTGAAAAGAAACGATGCAAGAACAAGGCCCTCAAATAATAAAGTATAAAAGCGATTTGAAGAAAAAAAGAAAGAGAGAAACGAGGAAAGAAAGAATGAAATAAATAAATAAAGAAGGTACAAGCACTAAGGTAACAAAACTGGAAAATAGAGAAGAGAAAGAAAGAAGGAAATAAAGAAAGGACAACGTTAAGATAACAAAACTGGGAACAGAAAAAGATTAAGAAACAAAGGATAAGAAGGAGAATAAGCAGAATAGATCTATCTATCTATCTATCTATCTATCTATCTATCTATCTATCTATCTATCTATCTCAGTCTGTTCACGATCTATCTA
>OZ038497.1:84142042-84189542 GCA_964036315.1 Acanthosepion esculentum | reverse complement strand
AAAAATGAACGCTAAAAGTGAACATTGATTTCAACACGTAGAGGCGACAGGCTGTTTCATGCTAGACCCAATCGTCAGGCCACGATTGCGTCTAGCATGACGTCGTGGACTGACGATTGTGTCTAACATGAAACAGCCTGTAAGTGTTGACTTCAATGTTCACTTTTATATTTATACACGCTCTATCCCTGATAATGACCAGTTTGCCCCATAAATATAGTACACCGTAAGAGTATATTTATTCATATATATATATATATATATATATATATATATATATATATATATATATATATATATATATATACGAGTGTAAACCAAAAATTATCAGCACTTTCGCCTTAACATATCTTTAGCCTAGAGTGCGGAAAATTTTTGATTTTCCCTTGGAAAATTTTAATATATATATATATATATATATATATATATATATATATATATATATATATATATATATATATGCTCCTTCTTGTAGGGTAAGCACTTTCTAAGAAAAGGAATTCGTCGGCTGCTGCTAATTAACGCTAAAATCTCTTCGCTATGAACTGAGCACTCTGGTAGAGGGGAATGCTTATATTTCGTATATAATACGTTAAAAATCGGTCGGGTTTTGATCCCGGCTTAAAGCAATCGCATGTCTATCCACATTGATGAGCTGTGATACAGCGAAACAGTTTGTCTGGGGATGAATATATATATATATATATATATATATATATATATATATATATATATATATATATATATATATTGAACAATAAAAAAATATTAAAAAATTAAAATCTTCATTCAGACACACTGAGTTGTATATTAATATTCTTTCGTTTTTATTATTATTTCATTTAGATTACTCGACTAGTTTCAGCCAACATCATCAGGAGAAAAAAAATTTCTGTTTGCTGGTAGCATTGAACTACAGAAATGAATTTCTTGATGGAGAAAATGAACCTTTGTCTGTAGTTTTCATTTGTTTTTTCATTTTTTTAACATGAATTTTGGTCAGTCCTTGTGTTGGTCAAACAGTCTCATTTAAGTTGTTATTTAAGTTGAGAGCTGGATGGATTCATGCTGCTTTGAATTCCCTTGGTCATTTTGACACTTTTTTATTGGTTCCTAGAAAGGGGGTGTGTCCATGTTCAGTGTGTGCCTGTGTGTTATTTGGTTCTTAGGGAGTGAGTGAGTATGATGCTTGTAAGCGTGTATATATATATATATACCGTTATAAATTTCGTATAACTCTCACAGTCGCCGCTTAGTAAGATTGTAAGGAAAACACCGGAAACAATAGGTGAAGAAGGGGCTAATCGCATGAGAACATGCATTAAGAATACAGTAGTTCAGTGGGACTGGAAAGCGCTATGCCTTTGCGGCCCATTTTTGCCCCTGTTCTCATCGCAGATGGACGAGTCCATGTTTCATTAATAAGTATAGAGAAGGTTAGTCAGTTTTTCTACACACTTCCTCCCTTTTTTTTTCTCTTTTGAAATCGTATTTTCTTCTCTTCCTCCCAACATTTTCCTAGGACTTCTTTTTTTTTAATTTACTATCTCGGCGCGTTTGAGTATTTATAATTCGAGTTGGCAAGTCAAAAGTATCGTACAGCACTTCCATCAGGGGAACGGTGCCTCGGCTCGTTCGGCTGTCAAACTCTCCGCCTCGGCGGAGAGGAACACGGACGGGTTAGGGTTAGAAAGTTTCGTCCCGGGAGGTAGAAGGATTCTGAACCCGTTTATACGGGTTCGAAGGGAATATTTTTGGCCGAGCCTACGGGCTCGGAGAACCCACGATAAATTAGGCCTTGTACCACATGCAACCCACCTGGCGGGGGTGGGTCCGTTAAATATAACTGCACTTCCATCGGTAAATTTCTTTGTTGGGGTTTTATTTCATTGACATATCTTAATTGGTTTAAATGCCTTTTTATGTCGCCAAATTTCTTTTCTTGCTTTGTAACTTGTGAAGAAAACCTTATCTCCAGCCTTGAAAAATGTTACTGTTAATTCCGTACTAAACCAACATTTTATTTTGCTTCCAAACTTGTCAAATACCGATTTAATTTTTCTGGCAAATATTAGTTCGGCTGGTGACATCCCCGATAGGGTCAGTCTGTAAATACTTAAACTGTTGGAACATTACTTATACCGTATCCTCTCTGTTTGATTTCTTTAACAAAATTTGAATGTGTCAACAAAACGTTCAGCCTGGTCATTTGATCTTGGTTGGTATGGCGGTGTTGTTATATGTTTAACTGCATAGTATTTACACAAATTTTGAAAGTCACGCGAAGTAAATTGTGTGCCATTATCGGTCACAATAGTGTGTAGAATTCCAAACGTCGAAAACAGTTCATGAAGAAAATTTAGTCACAGTAAATCTTCTACACTTAAATAATTCAGGCCATTTTGAAAAAATGCTCACGGCAATCAAATAATACGAACTATACAAAGGTCCAACGT
This sequence comes from Acanthosepion esculentum, assembly GCA_964036315.1. Lineage (NCBI taxonomy): Eukaryota > Metazoa > Mollusca > Cephalopoda > Sepiida > Sepiidae > Acanthosepion > Acanthosepion esculentum. The sequence goes on along the minus strand of OZ038497.1, from coordinate 84,187,086 downwards.
AACCAACATACAACCTAAACCAGGGTTTATTAGTGTTAAATGTATTTACTTGACCCCCCACTGAGTCAGGTTGTGACACAAGGTCAGTTTTTAACGTGGGTCTAAGCTGGTCTTAGCTGGTCATAGCTTGTCCAAGCTGGTCAGAGCTGGTCATAGCTAGTCTTGGCTGGTCATAGCTTGTCCAAGCTGGTCAGAGCTGGTCTAAGCTAGTCATAGCTTGTCCAAGCTGGTCAGAGCTGGTCTAAGCTAGCCATAGCTTGTCCAAACTGGTCATAGCTAGTTTTGGCTGGTCATAGCTTGTCCAAGCTGGTCAGAGCTGGTCAGAGCTGGTCTAAGCTAGTCGTAGCCGTGATACTACCAGCGCAGGGACGGAGCCCTACACGAGGTAAGTATCTGTTTATCAGTGGTAAGTCAGGGTTGATAATTTACAGGTGGCAATTTAGCTGCTACAGCACAACCTCTGCATAACTGAACCAAATTTTGAATATCCTTGTCCATTATAGGCCAATATGCATAACTTCTCATAAGGGATTTCATTCTTGACATACCCGCATGTACAACATGAAACTGCCTCAATATTCTTTTTTGTAAAGAAACAGGAATTACTACTCTTTCAGCGTACATAGGTACTTTATCACAGATGGGGGGGGGGGAAAGAATTATTATTTTCAGTAACACCTGGAGTATTTTTTCTTTCTTTCCATCACACTTTTACGTCATTCATCATCTTGAAAATGTAGTCATCCTTTTTGGATTATATTTTAATTTCGTCCAAAGTTAAAGGTAGTTCCCTTATTGTGTTACACAAAACTTTTATCTCATTTTCAGAAATTAAAGATGCAATCACCGTTTTCTCAACATTCCTTAAATTTGTGGATTAATCTGGAAAAACCATCAGCATGTCCCAATTTCTTTGATGGTAAATACTCTTAAAATCATAATTTAGCAAAATCGTTTCTCAACATTGCACTGTCTTGGTAGTATGTATCGGAATATGTTTCTTTTTCAGAATCTAAAATATTCAATAATGGGCAGTGATCTGCTTATAGAATTAATTTCCTACCTTATACCGTGAACTTTTTTCACTGCAAAAATAATAGCTAGTCCTTCTTTTTCGATTTAACTGTAACTTTTTCAATCGTTATTAACGTTCTCGATGCATAGGCAATTGCTTTTATTTTGCCATCCTTGAATTTGACAAATAACTACTCCAATGAAATAATCGCAAGCATCTGATGCTAGTATTTCTAAATCTGGATTGAAATGCGTTAACAATAATTCAGGTGTTAACATGTTCTTTGTCTTCAAAAGATTTTTGATATTCATCGGACCGATTCCATACCGTTCCTGTTTTCAATAAGTTATTTAAAGACAGCATCAGTTTATGCATGTTTGGCACAAAAACATTGTAATAGCTTGCGAACCTTAGAAGTAATTGTAAAGTAGCAACGTTTGTTGGGACAGGCATAATTTTAACGGCCCTCGTTCTTGATGGGTCTGGCCTACGTCTTTTTGCATCAATTATTTGTCCTAAGTATTTTACTCCTGAAAAAATTGACATTCTCCTCACCGAGTTTGAACGCGTAATCCTTTATTCTCTGGGAATACTTGTTATATGTGTTTGGAGTGTTGTCGTCCATTTTCGCTTTTATGAGTACATCGTCTAAATATACAACAGCAAAATTTAAGCCAGCAAGCATCATATCCATTACTGGCTGGAAATTGCTAGGTGCCACTTTTACCCCGAAAGGTAGCCCATTAAAATCGTATAGACCCTTGTGCGTTTTAATTGTTAGCAATTTTACATTTTCGTCCACTTCAACTTGTAAGTATGCGTCTGACAGATCAATTTAAAAAAAAAGTTCGCCATTTTAATTTAGAAAAAAATTCTTTCAGGGACGGTAACGGATATGTGTGAGGTTTGTAGACACACATTTAACTCTTTAGAAAAATCTGCTCATACGCAAATATCATTATTTTTCTTTTTCACATACACTGCTGGAGATGCCCCCTCAGAATGATCTGTGGACGAAATAACTCTCAGAGTTTCCAATCTGTCAAGTTCTTTGTTAATGGGTTCCACAATTGCGAAAGGCACACTGTATAGATTTAAAAACAAGATCTACATTTTCTTTTAAGTGAAAAGTTGCTTTCGCCGTTGTACATTTTACAAGACCTTCGGAGAACACTAGTAAAATTCTTTTTTTAACTCCTTAAAAAACAAAAAAACAAAAAACTTTCAGTCGCCATACTTGTTGTGACGGAGCAATACACTTTTTTACAGAATGTATTTACAGGCAAACTCCATAAACCAAACAGTTTAATTTAATCCGCGCCCAACCCAATGCCTTAGCTATTAAAATCAATCGAAACACTAGGCATTACATTTCGACTCGAAAACATTTTTCCCTGAGCCACCACTTCCAACTTTTTAGGTTTTCTCTAATGTAGGTTCACAAATATTATTTTTTTTTCATGAATTATATTAATGTCGCTGCATGTGTCCAGTTGAAATTTGACTTCAACGTTATTCATCTTATCCTTCAAAAATCTTCTGTTCTGGGCTTTTTAAGCGTTTCACCCCAAGCAAGTCGGGAAGCCACTAGCACACAAGGGGTTACAGAGAGTTGGAGTGAGAGCAAATAGGAGTGATAGAGGAAAGGATGAAGAGAAGGATAGAGGATAGACCAAGGCATCTGGGGACGTCGATTGACATTAAATTTGAATAGTTGGAGATTATAGCTATCAGAGAAACAGGAAAAGGGGAGGGAGTTCCACAGGCGAGAAGTGCGAGACATGAAGCTATTGGAGTAGAAGAGACGGCTACATTTAACAGTTTCGATAGTGAAAGGGTGTGAGCGAGATGCCAGCCTAGTAGAACGCTTAAATTCATGAAGTCTGGGAACCAGCGAAAGCAGATCCGCGGAGAAGTTGGCATGAAAGTATTTGTAAAAAAGACAGAGGGAGGCGACGGCACGTCTGTGAGAGAGCGCCTGCAGACTAGATGCCAGATCAAGGCCAATTACATTGCATATCCGTCTCTGGATTTATCAAGAACCTTGAGACAAACATAAGGGGCGCCAGACCATATATGGCAGCAATACTCCATTCAAGGGCGAATGGTTGATTTGTAGATTTGAAGGATCGATACAGGTACAGGGGGCAAATTTTCCTTGCGGTGGACGAAGCTATTGACTCAATGTATTTGTTCCAGCAGACAATGGGGAACCGAGCAGTCACAAAGAAGTGCTCTCGTGGTGTTGAGCGTCAGGCATTCTAATGGGGGGGGGGCAGGAATGCTTCTCTGTGGTTAGTAATAGAGAGTAGTTTTGTTTTTGACGCATTAAAGTTAACCAGCCAATTCCTGACCCAGTTCACAACTGATTGGAGGTCATTTTGGAGTTGTCAATATAACTTTTACTATATTAAAATGTTTTACATTTTTCTTTGCTTTGATTTGCAATGACTTTTTCTATGATTCAGTCTTCTACAATGGAAACACTTGAACGAGGAATCTGCCCGTCGATCTGATGTGCTGTACCACTCAGCTACAGAGAAGCGTCTGGTTAGCAAAGTCCGAATTTCTATTTATAAACAACAAATCTTCGAACGATCTTTCTCGAACAATCATACCTGCTCACGAAACGTACCTTAACGTAAACATTGAGAACATAATATGAAATAGATTGTCCGACAATTATTTAATTTATTTAAAATATGCGTTCTTCAATAGTTAACTGACAGTTCCGTTTAGGACACAGGTTCGATTCCTGTTGGAGAGCACATATTTAAATAAAATTTCAAACCTTTGATGGAATCAATTTCAATTCAATCAAAGTGACGTCATATAGATGTTCAAATTGAATTTTTTATGTGAGAGAGAAGTTTCAGCTATGACAGTCCAAAAAGTAGTGAAAAAAGACACGAAAATGAAATCTTACGTGAAACCTGTGAGGCCACTTGTTATTCCAGGACAAAAAATTAGAAGGTTAGCGTGAGCGAAGATTATCTTCAATAAGTTGGAAAATGATCCTGGAATATATATATATATATATATATATATATATATATATATATATATATATATATATATATATATATATTGAACTTAGTATCAATGCTTTAGGAGCTTCCGATCCTTAGCTATGGTTAATTAATGATGAACATGTCATTTTTGTTTATGATCAAATTTCATCACGTTTCTTCTGTTAAGCTTGGAGAGTAATTATACATTCTTATTGCTCAAAGTAGAGTCCAATAGTGTTATAAAAATCTTGGTGAATTCCAGTAAGATATCTTTAATCATTTCTAAGATACAACGGCTCAAAGCTTGATCTAACAAATGGACAATTTTGTTTTTACACGATTTGGACAGTTTTGCTGTTTCACTCGGTATATAATATATATAATATGTGTGTATACCCCGCATACACACGTGAGTGTGTGTGTGTTTCAAATCAGTTTGTTTCTTGATGTATTCAATAGAAGGACTTTATAATTTCAATGGATAGAACTTAACTTCTATCCAACGGTAAAGGTTTTTCAAATCAGAAAATCTATACTGAATTACATTGTATTTCAGCAAATTTAATCGCTGCACATCTTTCTTTTGCTTTAAATGTTCATTAACTCAGTTTAGTACGCACACTATATCACTAAATATGAACAATAGAAAATATACCCATATTAAAATTAGTAGGATATATTTTAAATTTATATTTTTGGAGGAAAAAACAAAAAAAGAAAAGCCCCAATTTTAACCTTAAAACAATTTGTTTAGTTGATATTAAGGTTTATTTTATTTTTTTAGTCAACTACATGGCCGGGGAAGTTATTGTAGATAAGTGAAATGTTTGATGTTGCATAGTTATTTATAGAGTAATGCATCGTTTCTCAACCGGGGTTCCATAGAACCCTCAGGTTCTGCAAAAGGTTTTCAAGGGTTCCGCGAGAACAGGTGAGATAAGCTAATGCACTTTTGACTTTTTATTTAATTTCATATACGTAATATTACTGTTTACATTCTGTTTGCATTTATATTATAGGTGTATGACATATGTTACTTATGTTTACTTTTTACGTTTCAGTTTAGAATTTTTTGGTGTGAATGAAAACTCCCTGATGAAGTATTATAAGCGAACAGTATGAATTTTATTTAGCATTACCGAAAAATTTGACAAAGAAGTATTAATCTTTCATTAAACCAGTTATTCAAAAATATATACTATGATATTTGCCACGTGGACTACGATGAAAATAAAATGAGAAAGATATGGTATATACTTTTGTTTTTGCGCAGGGGTTCCTTGAGACATGTCATTTATTTTAAGGGTTTCGCAAGGGTAAAAAGATTGAGAATCGCAGGAGTAATGTGTCTGAAGAAGAGATTATTTTGTTCCGGTAAATCATGTTTTCATCATAGCTCTTTTGTAACTCCAATATAACGATTGGCTCTAGACTTGAAGAGGTTAAGTATGTAGTGTTCGGGAAAGCATTCCCGCAGGAGTCAGTTTTACAAAATAATGCTTCTTTGAAAGAAGCTGAGTGGAACTTTCTTCTTACCAATGGTATATGGGGGAAATTCTGGTTAGTCATTCCTGTGAACTTAACAAGATTAGTCTTAGCTGTAAAGTTTTGAAGCAGTGATACTAAAGAATGGAGCACGTCTGAATATTTGTTATACAAGTAGCGATAGACTTGCGACTGGGAGGAAAAGGGCTGCAAGGTGGAAAACTAGTTATTCCCTGGCGGGAAAACTATATGCAACGAGTCATTCATATTATTATTTAGGAAATAAAATTCCAAGGAGACAACAGTCAATCTGCTTCCGAAGAACTATGCCTTAAGGCAGCGTTTCCCAAACATTTTTCTCTGGGCCGCATTTTCGGAATTAAAATTTGTCCGCACCTCACCAAATTTTATGTGATAAAAAGTACATTTGAAAATAAAAAAACAGAGAGAGGTTTAAAGGGAGATAACTGCGGATTCGAAGTCAGAACATTATCATTGATAACTCTCTCCTCCAGTTTGCAAATCCTAGTTACTATATTCTTAATACTTAATATCATGCAAAAATATCACAGTGATAAAATCGGTCAAAATTATTTGTAACTATTTATACTGGGACTCATCCATGCAATTACAGTTAATACATAATATTTTAAATTTTGAAATCATATTTATTTTTGGCATATGAATTTTTTGAATCGGTTTCTAAATCTTTGATTGACTTTCAATTATTCCGCCACACCTGCTATCATATTCCGCCTCACCTGCTATCCTCTTCCGCCTCACCTGTTATCCTCTTCTGCCTCACCTGCTATACTCTTCCGCCGCACCTGCTATCCTCTTCCGCCTCACCTGCTATCCTCTTCCGCCTCACCTGCTATCCTCTTCCGCCTTACCTGCTATCCTCTTCCGCCTCACATGCTATCCTCTTCCGCCGCACCTGCTATCTTCTTAGGTCTCACCTGCTATCCTCTTCCGCCTCACCTGCTATCCTCTTCCGCCTCACCTGCTATCCACTTCCGCCGCACCTATGAAGGGCGCTACATCGTTTGGGAAACACTGCCTTAAGGGGATGTAAAGCATAAGTGGCTCGCTGATATTGAGATTATTTGAATCGCAAGTTCAAGAGAGTCGAAAAAGATTGTGTAGCACCAACATTTAACATGAAGAGGGCTTTCCTGTTTGCCTTTATAGCTAGTGGAAAATACACAATTCTCTAGGCGTGGTTAAGTCATAGTTTTTTACTAATTTAAGTACAGTCCATAATAGTTGAGCACTTAATGAACTTCAAACTGGTCTGCGAGGAGAGTTTACTAACAATCGCCCCACGATAGGTGCCGAAATCATTTTTGTATGCAGTAATTACAACCATACAGATCATTGTGCCTTTCAAATACATTAACGATAAACGTTTTAATGAAAGTAGAAACAAAAAGGACAATTATACATAGAACCAGAAAGAGACAGTTCAAATTTAATGGACATTATGAGAAAAGAAAGACTAGAAAATTTGACACTCACAGGATATGTTGTAAGTAAGGACAGAAGGAAACAGCAAGTAACCGACCTAAGGTGTTTGTGTAAATGGTTGACAGAACAGGAAGGAAGAGTCATAGGAAAAAGTCAAATATTGCCCAGATCTATGAAGGATAGGAAGTTGTGGAGAGTCATGATCGCCGATGTCCAGAGGGAACACGGTGCATAGAAGAAGAAGAATTACTGCCATATATTACCCCATGGTGGGATAATTCAATCTTATAATTTGGCAACGAATATATTTTTAAAAAGTCGTAAAATTCAACTAATCTTCATATTCGATTATGGTGGAACTGTGCAATGAGCACAGCGAACAAAAATATTAATTTTCTTTCAATTTTTTCCCCATATTATTAAAGATTAAGAACTCCAGGTCACGAATATATCCATTTTATATCGTTAATTTCACGCGAGTTGTTTTTGATTTTGTCGACTGTTAAGTATAGTAAGGCCAGTTACATCGTCTGTAAGAAAAAGATCACCGAGACGCAATTCACTCGTACAGAAATTTGAAATTTGCTGTACCGTTTGGCATTTACTCCACTGCCTTAACCGGGTATTGAACTCACATTCTTTGGTTCCTGTCACTAACTAACACCATTATCCACTGTGCCATGTGTCCCTGAGAACATCTGTGCATGAATTCCTGGGTATTATAAACCTTATATCTTCAGCAACCATTTTTACCAGTGCTCATATTGCAATTTGGCCTGTTATCATTGCACGTTTGTACCAGAGCTCATATTTCAATTTTTGTTGTTATTCTCGCTTTTCTCTGGCACTCCTTATTACTGGTTCCCATATTGTATTCATTTCTATGCTTGGTCGGCTCAGGAGATTTTTGTGGCCTAGCATATATACTGATTCCTTAAGTTTACGAATTTTCCAATGGTGTTCTTTGTCTATGATCTCAACCTGATCCCACAGAGGGTGGTGATCCACCTTCTCTCTCCATGTGTGGTCAGCGAGGTCATATGTGGAGAGAGAAGGGAGATCACCGCCCTCTGTGGCATCAGGTTTAGATCATAGATAAAGAACACCATTGGAAAATTCGTAGTTTAATATATATATATATATATATATATATATATATATATATGTGTGTGTGTGTGTGTGTGTGTGTCTGTGTATATATATATATATATATATATATATATATATATATATATTGATATATTTTTTAAACTACATATTTTTCCCCTAAAAGGTAACCTTATTTTGGCCAGCATCTCATCAGAAGAATCGTTGGCGACTGATAAAATGTTAACGAGAATCACAGAATAATAGATAAACTGGGAGGAAACGTGGAACTACGATGAAAATACAATTTAATATTAAAAAGAGAGGAAAAAAAGAAAATGGCAAAACCAGAATAAATCGTCCCAGTGAGTATAAAAAGCAAAATATAGACTCACAATCTCCCAGTAAAGAAAGAGGCTGAATAAATTTCTCCTTCTTTCGGCACAAAGAAGGTCGTTGTAAAATAATATATACTGCCTCTAAAGTATGCAGATGTTTTACCGACAGTGCTTTGCCCAAAATGGAAAACTTCGAATTGTGTCTTTGTATTCACAATCTGGATTATGTAAAAGGTCTATCGCGGAGTTCTGTGCCGTCTGCGTCAGACGTGTATTACGGGTAATAATACTCTGTCTGATATTGCCAGGCACATGTTGTGCCAAGGAGCTGATATATATATATATATATCACATTTTTTATTATTAATCTTTATAAAAATTTATTCTAAATTAGATTGCTATGTAAATTCATTGTAAATTGGTCCCTCTACGAAAGTCAAAACAAAACATGCTCACAGCACGTAATTTCTTGAAATTAAAAGAAAAATAATTCATTGTAGATTGATCCCACCATATTAGAAGTCCGAACAAATATGTCTATACGATGTGATTTCTGAAAATTTCTTTAAAATACTTTAAAAAAAATTCACAATCCATAATGCTTAATCGATAAAAAAAACTCCAAATTACGAATTAAAAAAATATATCTTTATTTTTTTTTTTTTACATTTAAAAACATTACGAAGTAAGAACATATTTTGTTTTGGCTTTTGTAGAGGGATCAATTTTCAATGAATTTATATAGCAAACTGAACCTCCTATTAACTTTAATCAAATTTAATAATAATAATTATAATTGTTTTTGATATTCGTGATCTGATGTGCTTACTGTATAATAACATGAAAAAAAAAGACTTTGAAATAAGATTAAAAATAAAGATTATTTCTGATTACACACTCTATTGTCATTGTACAGCGCCATCCATTTTTTTTCATATATTAACACTATTTTGATGTTTAATAAAAAATCTATTTCTGGTAATATTTTTTTCATTAAAAATATATAGCTGGTAATAATATTTTAAAAATTGTATTGCTGGTAATATTTAAAAAAAAAACTTTTCCTGGTATTAAAACCTATTTTTTTTTACACTTTCATAATGCTTTTTACCTCAGTTTTGGGGTTAACTATTTGTCCATAGATAGGACCCTAACAGGTGCTACCACCCTGGGTCAGGGTGGACCTGGGAACACCAGCAATTAAGAGGTGGTTCCACGCTCCTCAAAACTTCCTGATCAGAAGCCTTGCTGTTGGACGTAGTCTATCGTCTTACCCTGTACGCGGATGTAGTTTATCGTCATACCCGGGACGGCTTAACTTCTGTGATCAAATGAGAACTTGTTCTTTCGACGTGATTTGACTGAAATTAAATAGAAACTATGCAATGAACACCATTCTTCAATCTGGCCATTTGGAGTTTTGTGTTCGAAACGACGGTCCTTACAGGGCATCTCTAATTTCTTTTTCTTTCTAATTAATTTCTTACATAGGAAAGACTCGAAATATAGTTCATTGTTTAGAATCTGTAGGAGACAGGAGGAGATGAAACGGTGGAGTAATGTATAGAGGTTCGGAGGAATCGGGGAGCCGATTTCGAATTCCAGTCGAATCCATTACATTCACGTACGTGCTAACCTTTGGGAAAAGTATGAATCCTCTTCTCCTCCCTCCACCAGCTATGGGTAAATATGGGTTCTATAGCCTTGGATGGCAACTGGTCTACCGCAGAAACAAATGGCAACCTACTGCGGGGAAAGATGCCTTGTCAGTCGTGTATCAAAAGATACATGATCACCTAAGCGTGTATCCCACACATTAATAATAAGTATGTTTGTCATTAGGCAATTCAGGAATGTGGCCCAATGCTATATTGTTCCACTGTTTAATTTGTTACTTTTAGGAGCGTTTAACCTCGTGTTTGTTTTACGTTATCATTTCTTGGTGCTTCTAAAGCAGCAAAAGTATTCAATGTTTTCTGATTTAAATCCGAGCTGTCACGTAGAAGTCTGCAGGTCAATAACAGCCTCGATCTTTCGTATCTTCAACTCATTCTGTTTTAAATAGTAGTGCCTCAGTAGCGGAAGAAAGGTTGCCCGCTACCAGGCTTAAACATCGATGCCTGTTGATTGTTGAAAACTCGTTAGCGTTGTTCGCAATCAATCCTACAAATGTTGGCATTATTATTATTATTGTGGTTGTTATTGTTTCTTCTTCTTCTTCTTCTTCTTCTTCTTCTTCTTCTTCTTCTTCTTCTTCTTCTTCTTCTTCTTCTTCTTCTTCTTCTTCTTCTTCTTCCATTTCGCCACCTCTTCCCATTCTTTTTTCCTTTTATTTCCATTTCTTCTTCATTCCGCCTCTACTTTTTTCTCTTTTTCGTTTACTCCTTCTCTAATTCTAACTCCTCTTCTACGTTTCATCATCTTTTCCTCTTCTTCATCCTCCTCCTCCTCGTCCCTCTATTCTCTTTTATTTCACCTCATCCCCCTTCTTTAATTTTGTTCATTATTCACCTTGTATCCATTAATAATAATAATAACAACAGTGATAATAATAATCATCATCATCATCATCCTCATCATCCTCATCATCATCAACGTTTTCCCTATCATTATTTGACCGATGTAAAAGTCAGTGAGTACTCAGGAAGAGATAAATAATGAATTTTCTTTCGTTTCGTTTTTTTTATAATGTCTATCAAAGAACAACGACATTGCCGTCATTACGTTTCTTACATTTTATTGTTGCGGGTGACAAGAAATGTACTGAGTGACGTTGAACCATAGTCGGCCACCTAGCGAGCGATTTGTTCAGCTTGTCTGACGCGATTAACTTCCCTTGGTTAACTTCTTTTTCTTTATCGCCCCACACGTTGAGCAAATCATAATGTATTATATCTCCGTATAATTAAAAATAAGGCGTGTGGATATATGTAGCATAAATAATGTCTGCGTGCGTGTGTAGGAATCGTTATAGGTTAACAATATGCATAGATATAATTCCTTTTGTGCAGTTGTGTGAGATTATATACGTACCCTTATATCCACCACCATATTTTGAAGCACGGACACACAAACACACACATATGCGGGGGAATCGAATATATATAATATATATATTCGATTTCCGCGCACGCAGAGAGAGAGAGAGAGAGAGAGAGAGAGAGAGAGAGAGAGAGAGAGAGAGAGAGAGAGAGAGAGAGACGCACACACACACACAAACACACATGTAAATTATTTAATGTATTTAATTCAACCACAATTTTGATACAAAAAATGCCAAATTTGTCAAAAGGGAAATAATTTAATAGTAAAATGGAAAATTCTAGAATCTTATCAAAATATAAATCTAAGCCACTGTTTCTTTTCTGAAAGAATTACCACTTTCCAAAGCCAACATACATGACCGCAAAAACGTTTAAAATACCAAAAAAACAAAAAAAACGGCTAAATCTATTCCCTCATATTTTTGAAAACGTCCATACCAAACCATAATAAACTCATCACAATTTAAACAGTATTCATCACAATTTAAACAATATTCATCTATTAAAAAAAAATATATATTTATAAAATATTGCTCGCTTACCAGACTTTTAATTATGGCACTTTATGTCCTCGACAGTTTTGAATGACCTTTCAATCACCCGATGAATATTCATGATTCTTCTCAAATTTAAAACCTTAACATTCTTGCTCTTGTATATAAACACGTGCAACAAAATAAATCCTTACAGTTGATTTGATAAAATCATGGAGCGGACTAAACGCGTCGGCTATGAATAGTTTTTCCTCTTGTCTTTTTATTCACACACACACACACACACACACACACACACACACACACACACACACACACACACACACACACACACACACACACACACATAATTTTTTGTGAATACACGTATTTGAAATAGATGACGTGTTTTTTATTATTTTAAACAGTGTTTCTTACATCTATCGGCCAGCTCACTCGAGAAATCTTAATCAAGAAAATTTAATTCCTCGGCAGGGTTCGAACCTTCTTTCTGTCTCTGTAGGAGAAACCACCGTTTGATTTCGGTGTGCTTTAGTCCGCTCGGTCACAGAGAGCAAATAAACTATTAAGGTTTTATTTTGCCTTTTTTTAAGGCATTTCACCCCACACAAGGCGGGGGTGCCACAAGCACGTAAGGGGTTACAGAGGATTGAGAACAAGAGTAAAGAGGCGTGTTTGAGGAAAGGATACAGAGAAGGACGAGGAACAAGCTCAAGATGTCAGAAGATGTCGATTGACATTACATTGATTAGTTGAAGGTTAAAGTTAGGTGGGACCGATATGCCAGCCTGGTAGCTCACTTAAAAGGAAAACACATTTCCTCGTTCAGTTTATTTTGCTCGAAAGTCCATATCTGATCAGTTTCAGATCTGAAATGTAAACAAAACCATTACTAAATAATTAATGAATTTATTTTTAATCCGACGTTTGTTATTACATCAAAAGTTATGTTTAGTTGACACCCGAGGCATCTACTTCAAATAAGGGTATCCACTAAAAATAACAATGAAATAATAAAAATGTCAGATTAAAAATAAATTGATTATATATATATGTATGTATGTATATTTTGAACAATAAAAAATATTAAAAATTAAAATCTTCAGACACACTGGGTTGTATATTAATATTCCTTCGTTTTTATTATTATTTCATTGAGATTCCTCGACTAGTTTCGGCCAACATGGCCATCATCAGGAGAAAAATAATTTTCTGTTTGCTGGTAGCAGTGAACTACAGAAATTGATGGAGAAAATGAACTTTTGTCTGTAGTTTTTATTTGTTTTTTATTTTTTTAATATGAATTTTGGTCAGCCCTTGTGTTGGTCAAACAGTCTCTTTTAAGTTGTTATTTGAGATAAGAGCTGGATGGATTCATGCTGCTTTGAATTCCCTTGGTCATTTTGACAGTTTTATTGGTTCCTGGAAAGGGGATGTGTCTCTGTTAAGTGTGCGTGTGTCATTTGGTTCTTAGGGAGTGAGTGAGTATGATATGTGTAAGCGTGTATATTACTATGGGTGTGTGTTATCATTTGGCTCGTTAGGGAGTGTTATCTGCTCTGGACTTTTCTATTCTCTCAATTATAGTGAATTTTTAACATGGCTTTTAAAATCGTGTTTTTCTAGGCGGAAATGTTGTTCTACAAGTAATAATCTTTCATGGGGAGTCGACTTAATTCGATTGCGATAATTATTAATGCTGCTGCAGTGAAAGGGCCATTCAGATTTTCCGACATATTGTTTCTGGCATAGTGTGCATTCTAGGAGGTAAATTATGTTATGACTTCTACAGTTAGAGTCGTGGTAGATTTTGAAAGTAGATTTAGTGACTGATCAAGTGAATGAATTCGTGTGTCTAATGTGGTTGCAGCATAAGCTTCTTGTGTTGTTACATGGTTGGGAAAATCCTGTTGTTTTTCTTGTTGGTTTATTACGGGTTATCTTGTCCCCTGAAATGTGATTACTACCTATGATTTCTTTTAGGTTCTTAGGTCTACAATATGATAGAAGACCGGGTTCCTCAAACAATTTTTTTAGGTCTGGTTTGAGATGTAGTATTTCCCAGCGACCTTTGATTATTTGGGATAGTGGAGGCAGAGTGGGGTTGAAAGTATTACTAGAGGGATGCGTCTGGGTTTATTTTTAATCTTGTACATTAGGGTGTCTTCTCTAGGTGTGGGAATTGCTTTATTTATTTGTTCCCTGATTAGGTGTTGTTTATAGCCACCTGTTGTGAATTGATGCTCCAGATTTTCAATGTGATTATTTAGTTCTTCATTGTTGGAACATATCCTTCTGAGTCTAAGTGCTTGTGAATAGGAAAGGTTCTCTTTGAGGTGTTTAGGGAGGGAAGACTTAAAGTGTAGATGTACTCATTATATATATATATATATATATATATATATATATATATATATATATATGTACTCAATATATATACATATATGTACTCCTTATATATATATATGTACTCATTATATATATATACTCATTATATATATATGTACTCATTATATATCTATATACTCATTATATATATATATGTACTCATTACATATATATACTCATTATATATATGTATACTCATTATATATGTATGTACTGTTTGTATATATATATATATATACTCATCGTATATATATATATATACTCATCGTATATATATGTACTTATATATATATATGTATACTATATTTATATGTATACTTATTATAAATATATATTTATATTCTTTCTATGTATATGTATGCTCATTATATATAGATGCCTACTCATTATGTATATGTACTCATTATATATATATATGTACTTTATATATTATGTATACTCATTATATATATATGTACTCTTTATATATATATTCATCATATATATATATGTACTTTTATATATATATGTGCAATCATTATATATATGTATACTTATTATAAATAGTTATATGTATACTCTCTCTCTCTCTATATATACTCATATATATATATATATATATATATATATATATATATATATATATATATATATATATATGAAGGAATATAGTCTTAAAGTGTGCTATATTTATGGGATAAAGTGCTCAATATCAGAGATAGAGTGTGTGTAAATATAAAAGTGAACATAGAAGTCAACACTTAGAGGCGACAGTCTGTTTCATGCTAGATGCAATCATCAGGCTTGACCATTGCATCTAGCATGAAACAGACTGTCGCTTCTAAGTGTTGACTTCTATGTTCACTTTATATATATATATATATATATATATATATATATATATATATATATATATATATATATACTCATTATGTATATGTACACTTATTATATATATATGTATACTCATTATATATATATATATATATATATATATATATATATATATATATATATATATATATATATACTCATTATACATATATGTATACTCATTATATATATATACCCATTATATATATATATATATATACTCATTATATATGAAGAAATATAGTCTTAAGATGTGCTATATTTATGGGATAAAGTGCTCAATAGCAGAGATAGAACGTGTTGCAAATATAAAAGTGAACATAGAAGTCAACACTTAGAGGTGACAGTCTGTTTCATGCTTGATGCAACTGACGTGGCCTGACGATTGCATCTAGCATGAAACAGACTGTCGCCTCTAAGTGTTGACTTCTATGTTCACTTTTATATTTATACTCATTATATATATATATATATATATATATATATATATATGTATGTATATACATACTCATTATATTTAGCTTTTCCGGTAAGAAGACAAACTACGTTCTACAGCAATGTATCTGACCAGGAAATTTTGAGGAGCGGGGCACCACCTCTTCATTGCTGATTTTCCCAGGTGAACCTTGACCCGGGGTGGTAGCACCTGTTAATGTCCCATTGCTATGGGCATAGAGTTGACCCAAACAGGGGTCAAAACACTGGTGGTGTAAAAATAGGTATTAATTCCAGCAATACCTTTTGGAAGAAACAGTTATTAGCAGCAACATAGTTTTGAAGGAAATTATTACAAAGAAAATATTACCAGCAATGCAGTTTTGAAAAAATATTGCCTGCAATAGTTTTTTAGAAAACTATAAAAGTGTAAAAATAGATTTGAATACCAGAATATACTTTGTAAAAAAATTATTACCAGGGAGAAAATTTTTGAAGAAAAATTATTATCAGCAATATATTTTTGAAAAAAAAAAATTTTACCAGCTATACAGTTCTTGAGAAAAAAATATTATCAGCTATACATTTTTTGAAAAAAATATTACCAGCGATATATATTTGAAGGAAAAATATAACCAAAAATAGGTTTTTAAAGAAAAAATATTACCAAAAATAAAAATTGTCGGCATTAAATAACCCATTGAAGTTGATATGCCGTAAAACAAACCAAACAAAACCAAGCAATCATGTATATATATATATATATATATATATATATATATATATATATATATATGTGTGTGTGTGTGTGTGTGTGTGTGTGTGTGACCGTGCGTGTGTATAGCATACCTTAAAACTATATTTTATTCCATATATATATATATATATATATATATATATATATATATATATATATATATATATATATATATATATTATGTATTAATTGATTTAAAATATGTTTTTTTTCGCTACACAGTGATAACCATGTTTCAAAAATGGAAACTAAACCCTTTGAATTTAATTTTGTTATCAAATTAAAGACATTAGTTCCATTTCCTCGTCAACTTATTTTTGGAGTAACTTATTTTTTTAAAATTTACGGTTTTAAAGGCACGGCAAAGATTCATAATTGAGGATTTCCAAGGATACCGAGAAATCCATTCATCTAGACAAGGGGTGGTAGGGTGTTCAATTTTTAAATTTTCATTGTATCAGTTAATATTTACATTCGAAAGCGGAGTTATGTTTAGGGATGGGTAGGGATGTATTTTTCAACACATTCTGACATCCGCTAAATGTATGTCGTCTGGGTTTTTTTAATAAAATTTTTTATTTTTAACGGCAAAGATTCTTACGGAATTTTTTCTATTTGTATACTTAAAGATTTTGGGGGGGGCTGTTTAGGCTAGAATATGTTTTAACTACATTTCTAAAAAAATGTTAATTTTTAATATTTAATATACTATATTTCTTTTTAAATCCAAGTAAATGTATTATAATTACTTACATTATGTAAAATTATTTTTTCTTATCGAGTATAAGTATGTATATTACCAGATCGTCAGCTCTATCATTGTTATTCAGCGTTTTCCAAACTCCCCCGCATATAAAATAATATATATAAATATTGCATATATATATATATATATATATATATATATATATATAAAATATGTATATATATATATTTATATTTATATACATACACATTTTACATACATACATATATATATATATATATATATATATATATATATATATATATATATATATATATATATATATATATATATATATATACATTTGGGCAACAATCCCTCTTTTTTATGTGTTTCATTAAAGACGACTGCCACTGTGTCTCGATTAAGATTTTTATTTAATTTTTCTTGTGTTGTTCGTATAACTGTTTTCAATAATACAATCTTATAATTGTTTTCTATTCTGGACATAAAGTGCTTGAAAATTGTCCAAATATGTCCGGATATGCAGAACATTTGGACAATTTTTACATACTTTATGACCAGAAAAGTAAACACTTATATGAACAACACAAGAAAAATTAAAAAAAAGCTTAAATCGCAGTACCTTGTTAGTTGTCATTAACGAAACAATATATATATATATATATATATATATATATATATATATATATATATATATATAGTTAAATTCCCAGGTCAATTCTGTGTATAAGACAAATTGGTATAAGATGACAAGTTTTAGTTTATTGTCGACGCGGTTCGTCTTCCGACTTTTTCAAGGCGAAAATGTAATCGAAATCTTTTCGTCGTTACAGTTACATACCATGAAAAAATTGGATGACGAAACGAAGCGGCAAAAAAGATTTTTTTTCCACTTGTCATCTTATACCAATTTGTCTTCTCCACAGAATTGATCTGGGAATTTAAATATATTGTCGACATGGAAAAAAATCTCGTAGTATATTAATAATTACATTAACCAGAAAGAGACTTATGCAGAAGCGTCTCTGTTTGTTTGAATTTGGATTTTGTAATGTAACTATAACAACAAAAAACATTTTGATTTCATTTTTGCCTTGAAAAACGCGTCGGCAATAAAATAAGATTTTTTCCAGTTGTCATCTTATACAATACTTACATATATATATATATATATATATATATATATATATATATATATATATATATATATATATATATATATATATATATATATATATAATATCGGCATAATGTATTCTTTACATATGTAAATGTGTATAACATATATTTAAATGTGTATATATAATCTATAATATGTGGCCACTGTCATGAATCAATAATCATGCATCCTCACATGGAGATAAATCTGTTTATTCGCCTCCGTCGTTGCAGTAAAAACGAGTGATTCTTTCATGTTCTATTTAATGACATGGTTTAGTGATTTTCTATTAAAACTGAACTGAAGACTTCAAGGATCACATTTTTTCTTTTCGGTTTAGATCAAGTGGACAAAGCGGACATCAACGCCTGGTATTTCAGTGCAAATGTCATTATTTTATGAAGCCCTTTTCATTCCTATGTATTCATAATTGGTATCCTTTGGATGAAATAATGGTTATGTATGCCCCCACATAATGCTATATATATATATATATATATATATATATATATATATATATATATATTGAATTAAATTTCCAGTGAGCGGTGACCGACCACGGCTACATATATATATATATATATATATATATATATATATATATATAATAAAGTTTCCAGTGATATATATATATATATATATATATATATATATATATATATATATATATATATATATATATATATATATAATTATATTTGCTCTATTCTGTATTGAGCACTCTTTTAAGAATAGTATTTTTGGTTATTGGAATTTATTCTGTATACACCAATACTATACATATATATATATATATATTTTCTATGAAAATTTCTCGGACATTCAGGCCGGTAAATGTTATTTAATACTGTTTATTATAAAACTGAGCATTTGCTTAAATACTTGTATCTATAAAAAGAACGTTAAACATAATATATATAAATGTCTTTAAATAAATTGTCGGACTATGTCCAATTCTAATATATATATATATAATATATATATAGAGAGAGAGAGAGAGAGAGAGTATGTGTGTATGTACTGTAGTTTTAAATAAGTGATCTCTTTGTTCTGTTTTCCTAACATGATTAAATGCTTTTCATCTAACAACCAATTTATTCCTATAATAAATGCATAAATATGTAAGTAAATATATAAATTCAGCCGTCTATCTATCTATCTAATTTACTTTTGTCTTATCAGAGCTCGGACACTGAGTAGGGCCCCCTTCCAATTAGTCTACAGTCTCTGGTTATATCTATCTATCTATCTATCTATCTATCTATGAACAGAGTCTGTCTGTCTATCTATCTATCTATCTATTTTAACGTTGTATTTAGTGTTTGCGTAGATTTTTTAATAAAAAATTTGCCTTTCAACAGGTTTCCCAGATTATTGAATGAACACCCTCCCCACCATCTTCACACCTTAAACCGCCCTAATATTATTTTTGCGTCTAAATCACATTTATTCCTCTCTTAAAATAAAAAAGTATATTATGCCATAATTGCAGACTGTTTTCTTCCACCTTCAATGTTTGACTCAGTAAATAAAAAAATACGCCATTCTGATATGACATTCTTCAAAACACAATATAATGCGATGTTTTTTAATGATAACTAAATTCTCCAAAAGCCATCTAAAATTATATCATTCGAACACAGTATACACTTTTACATGAGAATTGGTTTTGGTATGATCAGCAGAGGCTCATTTCACTTGCCCCTTATTTTTTTTGCATCCAGCGTTGTCATATTGTATTCCTTTTTCATCGACAATTGCTATTTATTTAAAATGCACAATATTTAATTACGTCCAAGTAGTTTTTTATTTGACTTATGTGAAAATCACACATCAACGCGATTAACATAATTCAGCTGATGCAAATGATTTTCAACATTTTGGGCTTTTGAGTATGTATCTTCCTGCATCCTATAATTACTATTCTGCAACATTTTGACTTGACAACAGAACATCATTCAATGAGAAAAATCCAACATAAATCTTTACAAACCAATTTTGAATACAATTCATTATTCACAGTATCTTCTTTATAAATAGCACCAAACTTTGAGATTGGAAAAAAAAAAAACGAGCAATTTTGATACATTTTTATTTCTCCTAAAAAATGGTATAACAGCACAATCAAAAGCAGTTTTTTGAAATGGAGTTTAAAGCTAAACACTCCTAAAACTCATTAACACAAACACAGAACAAACTTTTTGGAAAACCCAAAGAAACATTTTTTTAAAATTTATATTGTTTTATATTTAAATCATTACTTAAACATCAGTATGCTGATAATAAAAAAGTTTTCTTGCAACAAAAAATTTTAAGTAAATAAATTTGCATTGAGAAACAAACTTTTGCATCCATATATTTTATCTACCTAATATTGCTATCAACTATTCAAGTTTTTTTTTTTCAGATCAATTCCGTTTTTCTCTATCAAAGTTTTTAGAGTGATTATTACCTATTCATATTGTGTTGCTTATTTTTGGAACATATTGTACAGTCAGATGTTGGTCTTGTTATCCATAATAATTGAGGTAGAGAGGGGAATTAACAGGAGATAACTGATAACTGACATCCATTAGACATGGCACGTAGAACTAGAACAGTCTACCCCAGCGAGTGAAATAAAGGGTTCAGTTCGACATTCCAACCACCTGAAGAATGCTGGAGCGTACAACGGCCGAAACTTTGTGATAAATATGGCAACAAAGATGAGGATGATAGTCCGAACAATATAAATAGCGTACATAATACCTCATCTCAGAAATATAGACAAAATTTTGCATTTTGGTCGCATTTTTACCTTTCTTAAAATATAAATAGCATATGACGCTGAAAATGATGCTTATTTTCTGTCTTCAATGTTAAAATCACGATACAAAATACACTAATTTTGACAATTTAAAAAATGAGAGTTGATATGACAAAAGCGCTTTTTTTTTAATATAATTAAAATTAAACACTCCTAATTCTATCAATTGGCAAAAATATTATCAGACTTTGGTTCCACCTCAATATATACATATATATATATAATACATAAAAGGTTAATGGTCAGAGTTGAATCAAAGCAAGAAACAGTAGTATTAAAAAGTGCTCAATACATGTGTGAAAAAATAAAATAAAATTAAAAATAACATATAAAGCTTTTAACTTTTAAAATCAGGAGGTCAGTTGAATCTGCTACCTTGGTTTAAACCTTACGGTCTCCTCAGGCGATTTTTATCAAATGACCCCTCAACGCTTTATTTATTTAAAAAAAGCTAATGAACACTATATTATTATTTTCAAAAATAAATAAAGAAACGTACGACGTTGGGTGGAATAGAAAGGGAGTAGGAGGATCTGAAAAAGACGAAGACAAATAAGGAAGACTACTACTACTACTACTACTATTATTACTACTACTCGTTGGTGGTTAAGTAAAATCTACATTACTTTTGTGTTTTTATCCAGCCGCGTATGAGGAATTTTCTAATTTTTTAAAAAAACATACAACGTGTGTTAGCACGTGCGATACCCTGTCTTCATCAGCCGCCGACCAGGGGTGATTTCACGGTTTCGGTGGCTATGGCGGGACCGCCACCCCAGGCGCCACCAGGCAGGGTATGAAGAAAAGCTAATTGATCGTTCCTCTTTGTAAATTCTCGTAATGAAATAAATAAAACGGTTGTTCCTCTTCGCCGCTTCTGTCCGTAATGAAAGTTCCAGAACGCGTTTGCCGTTATTGATGCGCTCGTAAAAATTGTTATAGACGACTACGCATATATTTCACTTGCGCATGTTAGGTCGTGATGTTGCGCGCATAATATTTCAGTAATCTTTGTTCTGATCGTAACTTTCCTTTCTGGATTTGTCGCCGATTTGGTCGTTTTTCCTCTTTTTTATCTTTCATTTCCATTACTGGTCCAAATCACTCAAAGTAAATGTCGTATATTATTCTACAAAAGGAACTGATCTGTTGCCCTATGTGACCCTTAAGATTGTTATTAATGATAAAAGAAAGCTCTTTGTCAAGATTTGTCCAAATAGTCTTCTGGTTACCTTTGGGCCACTGGATTCTTGGTTTAATTAGGATTTCTCCAGGGTGCTGTCGCTCAACTATGGAATCCTGAACGCTGGGGGTGTATTCCAGATTCATAATCCCACCACTCGATTTACAATCTCCGAAAGGAGAATTACGTTGTTTACACCAGCGTGCCTTATGGATACGTACACCGTTAAATCTTCTGCCGCAATCATACGTTGTATCCGGGTCCATATACAGGTCGTTTCCATTAAAGTCAGTCTGATGGGTGATATATTCTCCCTCCCCGCTACAGTCACCCAGAGGGCATTCTGCGTCTCTTGTATTCTTCATGCTTTAATCTAAATTCTTGTCTTTCCAAGATGTCACTCCAACTTTCTAGAGGGTCACTTCGTCTTTCCGAAGAGTCATCTTGCTTTCCAGAGAGTCTTGGTAATCAATTTTTAACATACAACGTGTGTTAGCACGTGCGATACCCTGTCTTCATCAGCCGCCGACCAGAGGTGATCTCACGGTTTCGGTGGCTATGGCGGGACAGCCACCCCAGGCGCCACCATCAGCGTTTGCCACCAGGCAGGGTATGAAGAAAAGCTAATTGATCGTTCCTCGTAATGAAATAAATAAAACGATTGTTCCTCTTTGCAGTTTCTGTCCGTAATGAAAAAAGTTGAATCTGTTACCTTGGTTTCAACCTTACGGTCTCCTCGGGCGATTTTTATCAAATGACCCCTCAACGCTTTATTTATTTAAAAAAAAGCTAATGAACACTATATTATTATTTTCAAAAATAAATAAAGAAACGTACGACGTTGGGTGGAATAGAAAGGGAGTAGGAGGATGTGAAAAAGACGAAGACGATGACAAATAAGGAAGACTACTACTACTACTACTACTACTACTACTACTACTACTACTACTAGTACTCGTTGGTGGTTAAGTAAAATTTACAATACTTTTGTTTTTTTTGTTTTTTTTATCCAGCCGCGTATGTGCTTAAGAGGAATTTTCTAATATGTAAGCAAGGACTTAAAACTTCTGAATTCTGGTTTAAAAGGTTCTTTCGATCGTGAAATGTCATAATTAGTAATTTTTACTGTTGGCAGAGGTTACACACACACACACACACACACACACACATATATATATATATATATATATATATATATATATATATATGAAGAAATATATAGTCTTAAGGTGTGCTACATTTATGGGATAAAGTAGTCAATATCAGAGATAGTGCGTGTGTAAATATAGAAGTGAACATTGAAGTCAACACTTAGAGGCGACAGGCTGTTTCATCTTAGACGTAATATTGCGTCTAGCATGAAACAGCCCGTCGCCTCTAAGTGTTGACTTCAATGTTCACTTATATATATATATATATATATATATATATATATTGTTTGTGTGTTCGTTTTACACCGAACGTTAAACTATTGCAGCCGTTTGTCAAACTTGTCTAAAATTATGGTTGTATTAATTATGCTTTTGCTTGGTCCCATTTTTTTTTAACATTCACGTACTTGTAAAATTTAAAACGCCTTTTTATGAATATATATGAGAGTCAGCGTGAACAGCTTTTTGCCATTACTCTTAATATGTAATGGATATCGTCTGGGAATTAGACATTTGAAAGCTGAGTTCGAATTCTATTGGAAACGGTGTGAATCCAGCTCTTCTCTCCAAGCTATGGGTTAAATAGCAGAGCAGACTGGGTCCTATAGCCTTGGTTGACAATCAGTCTACTGCAGAAAGAAACGGGAAATATGTGGGAAAATATTCTGCCATGTAAGTCATGAATCGAAAGAGGCTTGTATCTGGAATTTTTTCTCAAAAATTTGTTAATGCTATGCACTCTAAAAAAATTTAAAAATAATTATACTTATAATTCAAAATATGTTTCAATAAAGGGTTGATAAGACGTAAAAAGCAAAACAATCAATCCCCAAAACAATATCATACACAATATATTATTTTACTGGAATAGATATCTCTCATACATCGCGGTTATATACGCTAAGATCGCCGACATATCTAGTAAAAAAAAAAATAATTTAATCATTTCCCTCCAAGCAAGGCGATAATGCCACTAAGACGCAAGTGGAAGTAAAAGAGAATAAGAAGACTTTTGTTAGAAGAAATAAGGAGAGAGGAGAATAAAAGAATAGGTTTTCCAGGAAGATAGAAGATGGCCATTGGTATTGCATCTTTGGAAATTGTAGATGGCAGGAAAGCAAGAATTCAGAAGGGAGTTCCACAGGTGAGAAATGCCAGAAAAGAAACTTTTAGAATAGAAAAGACGGTTACATCTAGCTAGTTCAACAGTAAAACGGTGAGACATAATTGCCAATCTAGTAGAACACTTAAGTTCATGAAGTCTAGGCACTAACGAGGAGAAGATTGTCAGAACACTTGCCATGAAAGCATTTGTAGAAAAGACAGCGGCAAAGCGCGTCACGTCAGTGAGAAAGTAACTGAAGTTGAGATGCAAAGTCAGAATCGATTATATTACAAACAGTTCTTTGAATTTTGTCAAGAATCTCGATATATATAGAAGGAGCATCAGACCAGATATGGTAGCAGTATTCAATGCGCAACGAATGGTAGATATATAAATGTGAAAGATGGATTCCGTCGATAAAAAAATTGTCTGGCACGACACAGTGAACCAACTTCCATCTCAGTAGACGTCGCAATTGATTCAATATAACCACCTCACTTCATGTCAGTGGACTACTGGTTGTTTATTTGGTAATACTATTTTATAATATACTGCGAGAATTCAACAGGCTTAAACGAAATGTATATTTTAACAGCGGCCTGCGAAGAATTATAAAAATGAAGTGGTCTATGAGTTCACACTGGCATCTGAAGAAGTCAGAAGAAAGAAGTAGCTTCTGAATATAACCGGTGACCCTGATTACAAAACTATGTACAGTGCCGTGCCAAAAGTCACAGAACAGTAGTATGTACAGGTAAAGGTAGCACCACCGTACCTTGACATCATGCCCAGTGTTATATAACCGGTGACCCTGGTTACAAAACTATGTACAGTGACGTGCCAAAAGTCACAGAACTGTAGTATGTACAGGTAATGGTAGCACCACCGTACCTTGACATCATGCTAACATGTGGATAACATAGTGGCCGAGTCCTTACTATTAAGGACTGCAGACATCTGGTTAGAATTATCTGTGGTAACAGACAAGCGATACTGTTACAAATCCCATCCACATTCGATGCAGGAGGTCGGGAGCTTGTTTTTTTTTAGCCTCCATCGGATATAGTTGCAAAAGGCCTACCTGGGTGCCCATGTTACGACCAGGATATCAGAGACAGCGCTTCATCTGACATAAAGGACAGCCCGACCTGGCCGTATACCTTCGGGAAATTTTACAAGTAAGACTCTCTCTTTTCGCACATTTCACACTGCTTGTTGTATACATATGTTATACTTTCTCTGTGTCGGAAAAATTAGTGATAAGTATGTATATATCGGTATAAATAATCTCTTTGAGAATCATGCATGTTCTTCATTCCATTCTTTCAGCTATTCTCTTCCGTCTGTGTATTAATATATCACAGATATAATAATGGTTACAATTAGACAACGCATCTTGTTTCCACGTTAAGCAATATTGCGTCTTGCCAATTCGAAATGAGAGACAATTTGAGAAATCTAGATTTAAAATAAATAGATACGTTGAATTAAAAATTAATTTTTTTTTCTCGCGTGCTCATTATGTTTAGAATATATATATATATATATATATATATATATATATATATATATATATATATATATAATCCATTATATATATATATAATATTGCACTATTGGCTCCCTAGCCTTGGATGGTAACTAGGCTAAGGGAAGAACAAATGTAACCAATTGGTTAAAAATTGGGCAAATTAAAAAATGAGCGACCTTTCTACTTGTTAGCGTTTCATGATATGATTATCTGGGGAAACACCTACAGCTCTACCTCAAGGGCAATGACACAAAGTGCTGTTATCTATCTATCTATCTATCTATCTATCTATCTATCTATCTATCTATCTATCTATCTCCGTCTGTTCATTATCTATCTATCTATCTATCTATCTATCTATCTATCTATCTATCTCAGTCTGTTCATATCTATCTATCTATCTATCTATCTATCTATCTATCTATCTATCTATCTATCTATCTATCTCCGTCTGTTCATTATCTATCTATCTATCTATCTATCTATCTATCTATCTATCTATCGATCGATCTATCTATCTATCTCCGTCTGTTCATTATCTATCTATCTATCTATCTATCTATCTATCTATCTATCTATCTATCTATCTATCTTCCCTCTATTTATATAAGAATTAGCGGTTGCATCCAAATGTTAGGTACATTTCTCTACTAAAGAACTTACGGATATGTACACTAATATATATGCACGCAAAGGGAGGAAATGCAATTAGCTTTGACAATCGACGTGTGAGGTCCGAATGTTGGCTGAAGCCAAAGTCCACTTCTGGTCAGGTCATGAGTTATCAAAGGCTGGCCTTAATGAAGAGAAAATAAACATACGTTCACACTTCACCCATAATTGGGTCAAGATGGGCGGTCGTCAAATTCGCTGGTTTATCTGTCATCACATGAAAGTGTTACGGCTTAAACATTGGCACATGTTTTATTTATTCTTTTTATTGGGTTTGTCAAGGTTGACAAATGGAGCAACAGCAATTTTCTGTCGCTGTCCGTGCTAGTCAAGTCGTTATGGCAGGGCTGGTGCAAGGGTATCGTGTCCTCCACTCCCGAATCTATGATACGCCCCCCGCCCCGCCCACAATAGTGCATGTCAATTGTCATACGGTAATATTCATATAAAATACATACTTTATTGAAACTTAATAATGTACAATAATGGATCATATTCAATATAGATGAACAATTTAACTAGAAAATTGAAAGTAAATACAATATATCTAAATATAAATTAGAGACATTATTCATCATTATGGTTAAGAAATAGCGAATTTTATATCGTGTTTTTTAAGTTTAGCATGAGCAAAAAAAATTCTCGGATTTGAACGAAAAAAAAAAAAAGGACCCCAGAATGACGTCAAAATTCGCAAAAATATTTCATCCTTTGAGTAATCGTTAGTTGTCCTTAGTTTAATTTGTAACGAATATAAATGTAAAAAATGCAAAAAGAAAAAAAATGATAAAAAAAAAAATGCAAAAGAAAAATGGAAAAAAAAAAATGGAAAAAAAAAAAAAATAATAAAATAAATAACAAATGTTGATAAGATAGCGAGGGTCAGCAAGCACTGCCCGGGATCCCCAATCAGGCATGTCATCCGGTCGGAGGTTCTTGGGGATTACGCAACGACTTTGCGTTATGGGATAACACTCAGAAAGTTAAATGGCAAAAGACTTCACTGCGCGCTCTATTCAAATTTACTAAACTTTTGACAGGCCCATAGCATAATAATTATTTATATAGTAAATACAGATAGAAATAAAACGAATCCGAAATAAAGTTGCAGTTTCAGTCGGATCTTGAATTGGCATTTCACAATTTGAGGGCTTAGCCACTTCTTTTCCTCTCAGTCAACTATCGTGACATGTCAATGAAGATAGCTTTTGTCAAGATATCTAACGATACGAATTCTTAGACAAAAACACCCCAGCATTATTATTTTATTCTTCTTCTATGTGCCGTATCTCTTGATGACGTTGGCGATCATGGCTCTCAACATTTTTTTATCCTTCGTGCGAATGAAACCTGTATGTCTTAGCGAGAACAATTTTTTAGTGATCTCTCCTAAACCCTTTTTCAGGAGCCGTGGTGGATTAATGAAGAGCGGCTTGGATTAAGGAATCGCAAAGTCGAGTTTGAATTATGTTCACTCAGGTGGGAAAGGTATGAATCTGTCTCTTCTCCTCGTCCCTCAGCTATGGGTAAATTAGCAGGACAGACACGGTCGTATAGCCTTGGCTGGCAACCGGTTTTGAAGAATGAAAAACTCTGAATTCGAAACTAACCTGGAGAGTGTTGGGCTCCGTCAGGCTATCTTGCCCAGGAAAATCACTTCTATTGTAGTTGCAGTACATGTGGCGCCCCTACGACCTTAATGAATTATGGATTTCGTGATCGTGAAAACCTGTTCCGTCATCCATTTACTCAAAATCGCTAGGTAGGTTGAGCATTGTTTTCGTCTGTCTCTCTTACCTTCAACCTGTCCCCTGAATTTCCAAGACATCATTATGTGCCCTAGAAATTTCAACTGTCTCCTCATCATGTTAAATTCTTCTTCTTATTGTTTTTTGAGTTGGTCTTTTTTATTATTATTTTATTATTAGTTTTACTTACATTGTTGCGTTTTTTATGGTAATTGTAATATTACCTGTTTCCTTATAAGGCAACATTTAGCACTCACTGACCGAGCAGCCAGAGCTACGGTTGGGTGAAATTGAGAAAAATCTTTCTATTAAAACAATTTTCAGGAAAATAAGTTCCTGAAGGCCAGTAACTGTTACTATCCAGTATTGATGGGGCTTCCTTCCGAATCTTCTCTTTGAAGTAGTGTGGAACGTCAACATCATGAGTATGTCACTATTTTCTATTCGAGTTAAATTTTAATTGTTGCTGTAGTTGAAAGTCCTCAAATGATGTGATTTGGTACAGTTCTTTGTGGTTCTGCAACGCCAGTTCTCGGGGTTCGAAGAAGTATGGTTCTCACTACGACCTACAGGCTTCATTGGCTCGAAGCCATTTTTAACCAGTGAGGATGTTCTCAAATGCATCCATGACTACCGTGACTCTGCTCTTCTCTGCCAAGACTTTTTATCTCATCTCGTCTTTTCGCCTACCGCGGTTTACTACCTATTGGGCACGACTCAAGTAACCTTTTCTTCCATCTTTTATCTTTGTTTTCTTACTTTGTGTCCCACCCACCACTATTAGTCAGTTAATCTCTTGTCTGTTTTCTCTTATCTGGCTTTATTCCCTGATCCATGTTGACCTTGGTTTTATCTTTTAGAGTTATCTAAAGCGTTGCTCTTTAAATTGATAGTTACACGTTTCTAAGTTTATTTTTAAGCGATTTTGTTAACATCCATTTTGGCCTACATACAAACATGCATACATACAGACATACATAGCTACATACATACATACATACATACATATATACCTACCTACCTAGATAGATACATACATACATACCTTCCTACGTACCTACCTACATACAAAAATACATACATACATATATACCTACCTACCTACCTACCTACATACATACATATATACATACCTACCTACCTACATACATATATGCCTACCTAGATACATACATACATACATATATACATACAAACATAACTACATACATACATATATACATACATACATACATATATACATACATACCTTCATACATACATATATACCTACCTACCTACCTACTTACCTATCTACCTACCTACATACATACATGCATAGATATATACCTACTTACCTACATACATACATACATATCAACAAACATACATACATACCTACATACCTAGATACATATATACATACATACATATATACATACCTACCTACATACATGCATATATACCTACCTACCTACCTACTTAACTATCTACCTACCTACCTACATACATACCTACCTACATACATACATACATATATACCTACCTACCTACATACATATATAACTACCTACCTACATACATATACCTACCTACCTAGAGACATACATACATACCTACCTACCTACCTAGATACATGCATACATATATACATACATACCTACATAAATACATATATACATACATATATACATACATACCTACCTACATACATATATACCTACCTACCTACCTACCTACCTACTTACCTATCTACCTACCTACATACATACATACATACATACCTGCCTAGATACATACATACATATAAACATACATACATACATACCTATAAACATACATACGTACCTACATGCATACACATATACATGCATACATACCTTCATACATGCATATATACCTACCTACTTACCTATCTACCTACCTACATACATACATACCTACCTACCTAACTACATACATATATACATACATATATACATACGTACATACCTACCTACATACATACATACATATATACATACACACATACATACATAGATACCTACCTGCATGATACATACATACCTACGTACGTATATAGCTATATACATATGTACATATACGTACATAGCTATATACATATATATACATACATATATACATACGTACATACCTACCTAAGTACCTACATACATACATACATATATACATACACACATACATACATAGATACCTAAATACATACATACATACATGCATACCTACGTATGTATATAGCTATATACATATGTACATATACGTACATAGCTATATACATATATATATACATACATATATACATACGTACATACCTACCTACATACATACATACATACATATATACATACATGCACACATACATACATAGATACCTACCTACATACATACATACCTACGTACGTATATAGCTATATACATATGAACATATACGTACATAGCTATATACATATATATATACATACATATATCCATACATACATAAATACGTATGTATATAGCTATATACATATGTACATATACGCACATAGCTATATACATAGCTATATACATATATATATACATACATACATACATACATACATACATACAGAGATTATACTAGGTGCTTCCAAAATGGATAACTTTTTCCGCAACGAAAGAAGGAAATTACAATAAATCTGGGAATTATCCGATTTAAACGAGATTTTCTGTACTTATTCATTACTAAATAACTTTTTTTTTTACTGAATAGGTTATTTTATTAGTGTTGTATGAGAATAAAGTATCGTTGCCTCCTGGACTTTGAACACATGTCACCAGTGAGCAAACACAGGTGATTCCATTTCTAATTTAGCAGACCACGTGATGGTAAATGAAATGTATATATGAGAATTAGCGTCGCGTCTAATTGATCACCATTTCTATTCTATCCTCTATTACAATACGGATCACTCTTTCTACACTATCCTCTATCGCTATACTATTCACTGTAGTATTTCTCTATACTGCTCACTATACGGATTACTATTAGTGCGAGTGTTATTTGAAGGCGTCTGACACCAGTATTGTTCAACGGCGTTACTATACGTTGTATCTGCGATTACAAAGTCTCTACTACAACGAGCATTACGAAAGTGACAACGTGTGTTCGCTGACATCACAAAAATTAGAAAACTTTGCGGAAATATTCTTTTGCGTCAGTTTCATGCCGCTCGAGATTTTGTGTATTTTAAAAAAATTTTTTTTAATTTCACTTTTTTTAAAAGTAAAATATAAAGAAAAATCCTTGAAGATATTATTTCAGTAAAATGTCTATGCAATATCGAAATGTGAGCATACGGAAAATACGTCCCGAATCTTGCAACAAATAATACGATAAAACACAAAAAATAATTTTTTGAGAGTTAGTGCTTGCATCTCTATCTATAAAAGGCAGGATGTGTGTGTGCGCGCGCGAGCGCGCGCGTGTATGTATGTGTGTGTGTGTGTGTGTGTGTGTGTGTGTGTGTGTAACAAATGCACGGCCGCAATTTTCGACGGATTTGCACCAAAATTTACATGCACTTGCTCCAAGTTAGTGAAAAAGGCCAAGACCGACTTTGCATTTCCCAACTCCCATCGATAGTGGAAATAATCGATTTTTTCATGCTTCTACGGCAGTTTTCATGTAGTTTGCGGCCATTTTCTACTGGCCAGAATGAGAGCCTATAGCTGGCTGCCACGAATAGGCAGGAAGATTCTATTGGCCAGCGTGAGAGCCAACAGCTGACTAACACGAATGTTAACTAGCATGCTAGCATGCAAAAAAAAATCGATAGCTGCATTCGTCACAAGTGGGAAAAATTTAAATCTGCATGGCACTTTACTCCAATTGACTCATTCGCTTGCTTAAACTCAACGTTGATTCTGATTCCGCAGAACTGGGTTGGGTGTGAAAAAGTATATGTTGTTAACATTTTTTTTCATTCGGTTTTTTCAGTTACGAGTCCTTTCTTTAAAGCTGATCGTTTTGTGTTCATTTTGTTTAGTTCTTTTTTCGTAACAGATTTAATGTTTAGTATAGAGCTTAGGAAAAATTCGCAGTGTGAGATAGGCAAGAAGTAAGGCATGTAGCAACATCAGCACGGCAAAGGGCACTCCTTTAAAGTCAAGGAAGGGCAAAAATATTTTAAGTCAAGTGATAGCGATTGCTGTATGAGTCGTACGATTTTTGAATCAAGCACGGGCAAAGCCGGGCCATGCTGCTAGTATTTTAATAAAACATTATTTTCTTTTCGATTTTACAGGAAAAATCTTCATTGAATATATATTTTTTTAAAATACTTGTAATTTTTCAGTGCGATTTTGAAATTCATCCCCCGTTCCTGTTTGAAAAATTTGAAAATCTAAAGTTTAATATTATTTTTGAGTGTGAACATTTTTTTAAAGAATTTAAAAAAAATTATATTTTTATTTTTACAACGTTTACATAATCGTTTGTACGGAAGTTCAAAAAGGAAATAATTCTGTGACTACAGTCAAGTAACAGTATACATTAAATGTCTTTATCAATTTTCCACGACTTTTTGTAGCACTTTGTTTAGTTTAATAAGTTTTAAAATCAGAATATTTGAAAAAACAAAAAACAAACTTAGGTGGTATTTAAATATTTTATGATATGAAACAGGTACGAAAATAATAAAAATATAAAAAACAAAAGCAATGAATTAAACTCCAAAGTATCATTTTACCTGTTTTAAATTATTTTGTTATACTTCTAATGTAGCATAAAATCAATTCTACTATGTTTCCTAAAAGCATATAGAATAAAAATAAAATTATTTCTAAACAATTAGTTATCTACACCTTTGTGCAAATTAATTGAAACAACACGATTAATTCCGTTATTATTTAATTAATTTTTTTCGTATTTTTCCAATGAAACATGACGCAGTACCCACGTTAGTACTTCGTATGTCCATTCCACAAAGTCGTTCCTTGCAGATTGACCACAGATTGAATGTAAATCGGGAGAGTTTCCGGGCCAGTCTATAGTACTTTGATTTGCTCACTGGTAGGGCTTAACAGTGTGTTCTCGCAGTGTTACAATTTTCGTACGCTTTCTTGGAGTAACGTCCATCGCAGACAGGACAACTAATCGACAGTCGAGACAATAGTCTGGGCATTATGAAAATCTGATGCAATCACGGATGACGCAATATTTTTCAAGGCCAAACAAATTTCATCATACACCACGAAAATAAATTCATATTACTGCACACCACTGCAAATGAGCTAATCTGAGGAAAAACAGAAATCGATTACACCCTGTCATTCTAGTGGGTCTAAAACTGACCGAATGGTGAAAGAAAGGAAACTAAAGTGGTTGTTTCAGTTAATTTGCACGAGGGTGTAAGGTTAAAGATAATTTATTTTAAAGCATAAACAATACCAATTTCTAGATTGTAGTCCTTTTGATCTTTGGTACTTATAAAATTTTTACACGCCCTTTGGACGGCACGCACTTTCAGGATAACAGTAGACAGTGATTGCTGTTCACCTATGACTTTGATGGTAGCTCATGCACAACTGTGCGTAAATAAACGTTATTTTTGCCATGTTTTAAGCAAAATATAAGCATTACTTTAAAAAAAATCCAATTCATCCTAAAATCTACTGATTTACTTTGAAACAAAAATTGGATTTTTAAGAGATTTTTAAAAATTTGTTGTTTACATTTTTCGTTTATAATGGC
This sequence comes from Acanthosepion esculentum, assembly GCA_964036315.1. Classification (NCBI taxonomy): domain Eukaryota; kingdom Metazoa; phylum Mollusca; class Cephalopoda; order Sepiida; family Sepiidae; genus Acanthosepion; species Acanthosepion esculentum. The sequence continues at coordinate 84,152,937 of OZ038497.1, read as the reverse complement.
CGTTCGATCAGTCAGATGAGTTACGAAGGATCGTGATTCTTCTTTTTTATGCGCCGTGTCTCTTCAAGACGCGGGCAGTCATAGCTCTCCACAATTTCCAATCTTTTGCATCTGTTGGTAAATGTTGTCTTTTCGCTATCGCTCCTAATCCCTGTTCTGCAAACAGTTTACTCAAGATCGTTAGGTAGGCTATGAGTTGTTTTCCTCTGCACCTCTTGCTTTCAATCAGCTCTGTGAGTGTCGAACTTTCCAAGCCTTCTTTACTCATCATGCACCCTAGAAATATCAACGGTCTCTTTCTGGTGTTAAGTATAAGTGTCCTTTTTGTTTCCATTTTCTCTAAAACTTCGCCATTGCTCACTTATTCAGCTAATGGCATTCTCAGCATCCTTCTGTAGACCCACATTTTTGTTGCCTCGAGTCTCTTCTTTATCTGTGATGACATTGTCCAGCATTCACTGCCAAAGGAGGGCCGATATTATATAACCGTCCAGTCCTCTTTTCTTTATTTCTAATGAGATTTTCCTGATTCTTAATACTTTGCTTAGCTTTTAGAAGGCTTCTTTTGCTATCTCAATGCGCATTTTCCGATCTTTGTTAAAATACTTCCTAGATATATAAATTGTTGGACTTGCTTTATTTTCCTATCTCCAATTTGTAATTCGTATGTTGGTCTCTTCTCTTTGCTAACAACCATATATTGCCTTCTTATAATTAATGCTTATCCCTTTATAATTAATGCTTATCCCTTTATAATTAATGCTTATCCCTTTCTTGCTTGCTTTTACTACCTTATACCTCTATAAGTTACTGTAGTTTCCTTCCTGTGTTTGCTATCAACACTGTCATCTGTAGATCTATTGTTGTTAAAATTGTGGCCGCCGATAATGAATCCTGGTAGAAATTATAATTCTCTCACAATCACCTGACTGTAAATGTTTGTATAAGTCCGGTGAGAAGACATATCCTTGTCAGATACTGTTGTAGCATACCTACGGACGATAATGGGTATGTCCCTATTCGCATAAATACAGTAGTAAATACTGTATGTTGGTCTGCAGTTGGAGATTCGTTTCCAGTTGTTCTGGCCAAACTCTCTGCCTCCGGGCAGAGAGGATCCCTAGACGAGTCAATGTCGAAGGGCAGAGTCTCGATTCGGGAAAAAGCTACCCGGACCCGTTTTATACGGGGTCTACGGGGAATTTCTGGCCAAGCTTACGGGTTCGGATACCCCACATTAAATTCGGCCTATATATATATATATATATATATATATATGTGTGTGTGTGTGTGTGTGTGTGTGTGTGTGTGTATATATATTTATATGTATGTGTGTGTATATATATATATATATATGTATCTATATATGTGTATATATATATATGTATATATATGTGTATATATATGTATATATATGTTAAACATATCATAAATGTCTTTAAATAAATTGTCGGACTATGTCCAATTCAAAAATATATGACGTCATTTGTTTACATTGATACGCTAAGAGCAGATATGAATAGAAGAGATTCATGGAAGATTTAAGTTTAAAGATAGTAAAATCGACCTTGCTAACCGGACGATTCTCTGTGACCGAACGGTTAAGGCACGTCACGCGAAATGACGGTTCCGTATAGGATACAGGTTCGATTCCCGTCGGAGAACGAAAATTTTCTATGAAAATTTCTCGGACATTCAGGCCGGTAAATGTTATTTTATACTGTTTATTATAAACAGAGCATTTGCTTAAATACTTGTATCTATAAAAAGAACGTTAAACATATCATAAATGTCTTTAAATAAATTGTCGGACTATGTCCAATTCAAATATATATATGTATATATTTATATTTATATATATATATATGATAAAATAAAGGACACATAGGAAACGTTTATCAATGTTTCACTTTTATCAATGTTTCACTTTTATTAAAGTTTCTTCATTCCCTGATGAAGGTGAGACATGTTAAATTGATAAACTGATTTCGAAATCCTCTTTTCCTGGGTTTATATTAAAATCATGAAGCGGCCGAGGAATACAGTATGTGCAATAGGATTGCCATTCGCTTTGGTCAGGGCCTTTGATCTTTTCTTTCGCTTATGCAAGTAATTAGTTTCAAAAACGAAGTCTGCTGATTGGCCTGTCTGTAAGAATGCCTGTGTTAATGCTAAGTAAGTGTTAAGGATATGATAAGTAGGTGATACTTTTTCAGGGTTTTTAAATATATTTTTTATTTTATTTCATTTATTAAACTCGGTTTAGCGCTACGCATCCTACCAGGATTGAAGTACGGATGCGAGACTCTGACAATAAACGATAGTCAAGCAGAGACAAAATCCTCATAACTCAGAGAAAGATGAAACATAATAAAAATTCGAAAAGCGTTTAATATGAGCGAACTCGAATACCATTACCTAGTTTTTTTCCTTTCGTCTTTTGTCTAAACGGAAGAACTACATTTACTAGTCATATTCTTTTTCAATTGCTTTCACACTTACAGCTAAGAACGATTCACTACTGGTTGTCGAAACTCCTACTAGCGAACTAGCATTGGTTGATCCATAATGTTGTAGTTGACTGTATTGCACATCATCTGCCATCGATCACTGCATATCAGGCCAGTGTGCCGATCTATTCAAGCTTTCCTGCAACGGGAGAGTTATTTCCATCTTCAGATGTTTTGTCATTGGAGTTTTTCTCCTGCAGCTACCTAAGGTTTGTATTTGGCTCTTATCCATTGACCTGACTGGTTAGGTTAAACTTGCCAGAAGATAAACTTCCGTTCGTACATCTACCCGGTTCTTAGGAGCACGCAGTCATAGTAGTTTAACAGATAATGTCAAACGTTGAACTTCATGATAGTAAGCAAAACAGTTTAATAAGATATCAAACAGGAGTCTCTGGTATGATTCAATCAGTCCGGCACGCCAAACACAGATGGACATAACATTTAGACTGTTGTAGAGGCCATAGTTGGACCGTAACAGAATAGATACAAAGAGACAAGGCGAGAACACGGAGCCAGGAGAAGACGATGTGGAAGCAACAAGCTAATGCATTATGTAGGTTTAATATAGTCACGCACAGACAAGAATAGATATCAATTATATAGGATATGGGAGGATTTAATACTTTGGAAGAGGCTAGAAGGCTGATGATAATGATGAATTAAATGGATTTAATAAAAAAAAAAAACACAGGAATAAATCTGAGTTTTTTGTTAATATATATATATATATATATATATATATATATATATATATATATATATATATATATATATATATCATAAAGAAGTAATTTATACAAAGAATTGATTAGCAATGTTAATGAGATTAATGGCGATATAACTTCGCTAACAAGATTTAAGGAGACCTTAATTTACTATCAATTCCTTGAATAATACAATCCTTATATTTGAGTTGCTGTATATTTAAGTTGTTGTCAGATTGAATTGACGATCTTAGTACTTTCGACAATATCAAATTGCTATCTTCAGGGCGCAATTTTTTTCTCTATATACAGGCAAAAACACTAAGACGAAATATGTGTAGTGTAGACCGAAAGATGTTTTTTAAAATGTTATTTATTGACAGTTATATTATTTTGGAACGTGCGATACCGCTAGAGTTCTTGTTTAAATCAATAACGTGGGAATTTTGTTTGAATTTAGTAATGTGATAAATTCACGAATTTTTTGATGTTATATGTGTTTTTCAGTTAAAGTGGTATTGTCTTAAGTTTAATCCAATTACTAGAGTCTTAGTATTTTTCCACAGAATTTAATATAGTAAAACTCAAATAAAAGGATCGTATTATATATATATATATATATATATATATATATATATATATATATATATATATATATATATATTGATGCATGTTTCATTAAATAATATAGACAAGTTTTGTCTATTTATTTTAAGTAAATTCCTTTCATATTGTCTGATAAGCTTAATAACATTATCATTGAAAGATGAAAGAAAATCACCATATTGATACAGGTTTTTTAATCCTATCTAAGCTTTCGGATTACATTCAATATTTTAAGCAATACACGGACAAAACAATAATGATAGTCTATTTTTGTTGCATGAAAGACTTCCATGCAATGATAAAATGTATACGAGACGCGGAAGCGAAAATTGCACCGCAGTTTGTGACATCACACATGACCACGCAAGAGTGAAAACGAGAAGTATTAACTCTTTTAAATTTTCAAAAATTCAACCTTAGCGTTGCAACCGCACGCTCCAAAATTTCTTACTGTTAACAATAACACATTTCTAAAAAACATATTTCGATTCACATCTAATCTTTCGTGTCCCATTATTACCGGGACGTTCTAAAAAAAACAAATCAATTTCCATGCCTGATGATGTCTGTATGAACAGATGAAAGTACTAGCAAAAAGAGACCTTATACAGCTTGAAATTATTAAAAACAGGGACCATAACATTCATCTAGAGGTTCGTGCGTTAATGTCATTTTAATAAATTTGTTTGCGAAGATATATTCTCGCCATTTATATCATTAACTTCACTAATCTGTTTTTTGTATGAATGATTCATGTAATATATATATATATATATATATATATATATATATATATATGTATATATATATATATATTGCACGTGGAGGGGTGGTGTTAATAAAACAGTGCTCGATGTAATATATTAGAGCTAGTATATATTAATCAATATACATATTATCCCTCACGGGTAGTATGGCTCGGAGTTTCATGCAGAACGCAATCTTCAGGTGCTGAGTACAGACTGACTGTCATGTAATTGACATTTTAATGAATGTATCTGGTAACGTAACATTGACGCAGTCCATATAATACGGGGATTACGGATTTTTAATTTAAAATTATATGTAGCATTTAAAATAGACGGGATTTTTATTCTATATATTAAAAAAAAATAAAGTTATCAATATTAATTTTATATTAAGCATAAAGGGAGGTTACTGTGTTACTTCCCTTTTTTTTTACAAAATTTTAATACCTAAGAAAAAGAAAGGTTATAATTTACACTGAAAATGAATCTGGATCAACGTATTTCAACAGATATTTATTTATATGCCGACTTTAACCATCAGTTCATTCTACTTGTTTAATAAGCTAGGGTTATTTAAATGTTTTAAGATAAGTAATTTTTCAGTAACGAATAAATAACGTCTATTGCCTTTCCCATTAAAAGATTTGGCTTTTGCTGTAATATCCCACGTAATAATGGGTGAATTGCCGACATTTTTAATTGCCAGAAATGTTTGGAAAGAGCAGTACTTTCATGTATCTTACATTGCATAAAGTCATTATAGTGTTTTGTAGATTATGAAACATCAACCTCATCTAAAGTGAATGAAACATGCAGCAACATGAATACATGAAAAGTTCAAATAAAACATTAAATTCTTCGTGTAAAACACTTGCACATATATATATATATATATATATATATATATATATATATATATATATATATATATATATGTATATATATATATGTGTATATATATATATATATGTATATATATATATATATATATATATATATATATATATATACATACACACACATATATACATATATGTATGTTTATATATATATATAATCGAAATTCTTAATAAGTAGCATGTATCTATTTGCAAAAGACTATGTACCAAAAACAATATGAATTTTTGTACTTATCTGTTTGGTTTGTCACGAGCGTGAAATTGTGTGTTCTGTTTCTATAACATCACGGAGCAAAAGGACAAAGATTCATTTTCCCGTTTAACGATGCGTCATGCATATCTCCTCAAGTCACGTGACTCTTTTTAATTCTCGTGGATATTTATAATTATTTTCATTGTTATTTTTGTTTGGTCAAGGGGAGATAAATTTTTGTCTCCCGCTACAATAGAAACGTAATTTCTAAGGATTCCCAATGAAACCAAAATAAAATTTGACTTGGGTATCGGAATGTATGCTAGCTCGATATACAATATTACAGTGTCTCTGTTTATTTTTACTGTTTTTTGTTTCTTTTTTCTAAATATTCTAAATTTACTGTATGGTTGCTTAGTTCTAATGCTTTTACATATTTAATTTTATTATTATTATATTTTTGGAGTTAGTAGATAATCTAACTTGAACTTATTTATGCAAATTATTTAAAATATTAAATGGTTGGTTGAACTCCTTATTATCATATCTATGATTATATAAATCTTTGGTATATGGTTTGTAATAGTCAGAATTCAAGTCCAAGTCAAATTGAGAAAGTTGATCACTTTGGTGATTGTGGTAATCTTGTGGCTCATGATCTTTAAAAGAATTTATCAGTTCCTCTCTCAATCAGTCTATGTTTCTTGGACTTGTTTTATGGAGGAGAATTACACGATCACCTCTGTAAAGTCTGGTGTACTTAATGTTGAAAATAAATCTTAGTCAACACAATAAAAAAATTCCAACAATTTTGCATGCATCAGCAGAATCAAATGCACCCATACCAATGTTAAATTCCCTGTTATTTCTTTTGGTCCACATATAACCATTATGGAATAATATAGGTTTTTGTGTCTGCTTTATGATTTTAATTTTGCGATCGCTAATAGGACAGTAATTTTTTGCTAAATTGATAGCAGGCATTAGTGTATTCTCAGTGATGGATGGTTAAAAGTCACAAATATTAAATTGGATGAATGTACATTCTTTCTTCTTTTATATTAGTAAACCATTCTATGGCTTCTGTTATTTTATGCCACTGGTTAATTCCAAGAGTATCTTCATATATTCGCATGCTCTTTCAAGGTTGTTTCTACTAATTTTACTGTTATTTTTAGTTGGGTTGAGTAATCGGTATTGTGGGTCGTTTAGGAAATTAGTTTTGTGGTCTTTAATCGTGATGACTGCTTGCTGTTTATGGAATTTGTAAATCCTATGATCAATTTTTAATTCAGTGGCTGTTTTTGGTTTTATTGTTGATGTTATTTTCCCAATAGTTGGGTGCCTTGTCATAAAACTTATTAACTTCTATGTTAATAGCTTCGTGGTACTTATCCACATCGATTAGGTAATAGTTACCCGTTTTGTCTGGTTTAATAAATATTTTATCTGAATTTTTAATCATTGCAACATACTTTTGCATTTTTTGTTGTTGGTCGTTGGTACTTTTGACTATTACCGAGAATAAGTGTACCTCCATTAACAGGCATTTTAAAAATTAAAAATATCTCTTTATTTTTTTTATAGTTTTAATTCTAAGCTCATAGATAAAATTCAATATTTCCAATAAGCAAAAATAGTTTGCTATGTTTCAAACTGAAATTAAATTGATTGGGATGATTTTTTCTTAATATTAGTAAAATCGATAAAATCGTCCATATTGTCAAATCTGACAACACAGCGTCATTCTCTTTATTAAAAAAATCTTTCAAAAATAAAAATACTTTTCTGAAACTTTATCTGAGAAAAAATTAGGCGATTGAAAATTTTATTAATCTGAATTGAAAGAAATATTACTTTTAGTTTAAAACATTGCAGAAAAGTATTTCTTAACTTGGACGTGGGTGGTTTTTATGACGTGTTGAGACATTTATCGACAGCCTAATGTTTGAGAAATAAGGGGATAATAATTGTATAAAATTACATGACGAATGTAAAGGTAAACACCTTTTTTTTTTAACTAACCAGTAATATTAAAAATCTAAAATATTAGGGACTTTAGTTTTGTAGTTTTACTCATGAAGAGGTTTGTTGAAGAAATGTTCGAAAATTACGAATAAATTTTAAATTTACTATAGTTACGGCTCTCATTTTCTGATATTGTCGTGTATGGACGTCCGTATTTAAAAAAATCGCCATGTTTTCACACACATACACACACACACAAACAGAAATTATTTTTAAAATACTGGGAATCGCTGAAATGTTGTAAGCTTTTTCATTCATGATCAGTAAATACAGTTTTTATTTAATATCAATATCACTTGACAGCTAAAAATTAATACAGAATTTTAAAAGATTTAAAGTTTATAAATTATTCAATTTAAAATAAAAACAATGAAAACAATTCTGGTAAAATTCAATTGTATTGTTTATTTACAAGAATAATTTTACATTTAAAACATTCTAAAAGTTAATGTAATTAGAATTAAATACAATATTTATCAATTACAAATTCATAAGGAAATAAATATGAACAAAAATTATTCACAAATTTACTAAATTATTAAAATATGTAAACTAATTAGATTTTTATTTACCATTTTATAAAGTATGAACCAATTGGCAATTAGTCGATGTTTTGCCGACCATTCCAGTAAATAATATAATAAATAAAAAGTGTAAATAAACAATCTAATAAATAAATAGTGTTTATTATTTTTGTTTTCAATTTTCAAGAATAAAGAAAATGTATAAATTCTCTTTCATATGTTTTGGTTTATAAAATGTCTAATCATCGCCTTTTAAAACAATAAACGTTGCTGAAGAGTGAAGATATTAAAAAAAAAAAAACCCGGTGTCAATGGAAAAACAGTCCTTTTGATACTCCGTCTTAGAGCAGGCAGGTTTCTCCATATTTGCCGTCCGATCTGTGTTTTTTTAAACCATTTCTCCCTAAGCAAGGCGGGAATGCAACTAATACACCGGAGGTTACAGAGAGTGGAAGTGAGAGAAAAGACTGAGTAGAGGGAAGATTGAGAAAAGGATAACAGATCAACGGGATTTAAGGAGATAGAAGATGAAGATTGAGGTTGCATTTAAATTTTTGAAGATTTTAGTTATTAGGTAAGCAAGTAAACGGAAGGGATTTCCACAGGCGAGAAGTGCGTGCAAAGAAAATAATGAATTTAACTATTACAACAGTAAAAGGACGGGACCTAAATGCCAATCTAGTAGCACGCTTAAATTCCAGGTACCAGGGAAAAAAGCTCGTCTGAACAGTTGGAATGAAAATATTTGTAGAAAAGACAGAGGTTAGCCACACCGCGTCGATGAGAAAGTGAGTGAAATCGAAATGCCAGATCAGGATCGATTACATTGAACAGAGAAGTGTTGCATTAAGTGCATTGACAAGGAATGAGATTTTGCTGAAAAATACTGCATAAAACTTATTCATTATTAGGATAGTGATGTGCGTAAACGTATATATATATATATATATATATATATATATATATATATATATATATATATATATATATTAAGTGTATATATAATATCTAAGTAAATGCTCTGTTTTTTTTGTTTTTTTATAATAAACAGTATTAAACAACATTTACCGGCCTGAGTGTCCGAGAGATTTTCATAGAATCGAACCTGTATCCTATACGGAATCGTCATATAGCCTGATGTGCTTTAACAGAGCATTTACTTAAATATTTGTATCTATAAAAAGAATGTATAAACATAAAAATGTCTTAAAATAGTTGTCGGACTTTTTCCATTTCATAATATATATATATATATATATATATATATATATATATATATGTTCAAATTGTTGATCACGCTAGGTAACACGCTCTCTCCCAGAAACTGTAACTAAGGTTTGCTCGGCATAGTTGCAGTATAAACCACAGAAAACATTTGTGAGCAAACACAAATGTGCCTAAGCGAGCGTCTGCAATAGGGATTGGCTAGCCGCCCTAATAGACGGGAATACTCGATTACGAGTGGCCAGCTATTATATATATATTTGAAAAAGTCCGCATTAGGACGAAACGCGTCAGCAATTACTGTTTTCTTATTGTCATTTATTTACAAATATTGTCTTCTCTAAAAGTTAAATTTGAGAAATTTTCACATATATATATATATATATATATATATATATATATATATATATATGAGCAAGGATATACAAGTGATAGAAATTTTGGGGAATTAGAATAATCATATATAATGTGTATAGTAATTTATCATCTCGAAGAATCCTCAACGGAATAATGCAGAAACTCCTGGACGGCCGTTTTGTCCTATTTTGGACTCATCAGCAGCGCGCATCCACTACCGACAACCGAACCCTGACCGTTACGATACAACGCAAGCGTCGTACCACTGGACCAACGGGCCTCGGTGACGAAGAAACTGACTAGACTCAATGTAGTGTCACTAAGTTCCGTGGTGATACTCCTCCAAGTATATGAAAACCAACTGTTTGTGCCCCAAGAGCCACGTCTTCTTTCCCTAAGCCACTCCCTCCAGAGCATTAGAAGCTGTCTCAAGCAAGGATATACAAGAGATAGAAATTTGGTGGGATTAGAATAATCATTTATCGTAATTCATCGAACCCTCTAAACTTGATGAATTACTTTAAATGATTATATATATATATATATATATATATATATATATATATATATATATATATATATATATATATATATATATATATCAAGAGAGAGTGGCTTTAGAGCTAGTTATCACTTCCGTAGTCAAATCTTCGAAAGTTTCCGTGACAATATATATATATATATATATGTCTAATTGAATAAATTACAGATATAATGTTTGCTAATTTTTTATTAAATCCGTTCATACTCACGGATATTCTTCCGTGTATTGATGCTAAAAAATGAGAAAAATGTATTTAAATTTCTTTTTTTTTTTCATTTCGCAAGTACTTTCGATCTTTTCCCAAGATCATATTCAGGGGTGCAAGTGCGACAAAACTATATGTTGTTGATTATTATAAGTATTTATATAAAGATGTCCGTTGTTATTCATTACCGTAAAGTTTTTCATTATACTTTTAAATGCAAAACGGTTGACAGTGAGCCGAGCTTTCTTTTTCCTATGTTATAATGTCATGGTCACGCGCGCAATAAAGCATGAAACATCAGTTCCTTTACAGTCATTTCAGAACATTACTGCAGTATTCATAACTGATT
>OZ038497.1:84099542-84139542 GCA_964036315.1 Acanthosepion esculentum | reverse complement strand
GAAATATAGCTATATTTATGGGATAAAGTGACTAATATTAGAGAGCGTGTGTAAATATAAAAGTGGGCATTGAAGTCAACACTTAGAGGCAACAGGCTTTTTCATGCTGGACGCAATCGTCAGGCCGCTTCAATGTTCACTTATATATATATATATATATATATATATATATATATATATATATATATATATATATATATATATATACAAATAAGAGATAGAACAGATGGTGTAAAACTCCACAGTTCGTAGCATTTACTTACGTCTACTTCAACAAATCAGAACATCATACTTGGCTACATCCATAATGCATTTGTCGTTGATATTGTTTCATACAATCGTTGGGTGACATGTCTGGGAGCTAGTTTATCGTGACATGAAAAAAATAATCCCCCCACCTCCACCGTTTGACCTTGTTTTTCTTTTTTACCGTAGATCTGACATTTAATTGTTTAATCTAGAGATACCCACAAGTATATTTTTTATTCTGACCTTATGCAACCCGCTTTAACTTCTGAAAAGAGGCAACGATTTCTTTTTAAATTTCCCAAAATTGTGTGCGTGGGTATATATATATATACCCACGCACACACGAGAGCGCGCGCACACACACACACACAAACACATGATACAAATATAGTTTTAGGTATGGTATAATAATGCGTAAAAGTGCTCAATATCAGTATATATCAGTATATATATATATATATATATATATATATATATATATATATATATATATATATATATATATATATATATATATATATATATATATATATATATATATATATATATATATATATATATATATATATATATATATATATATATATATATGATGGTTTCGTATAGGATACAGGTTCGATTCCTGTCGGAGAACGAAAATTTTCTATGAAAATTTCTCGGACATTCAGGCCGGTAAATGTTATTTAATACTGTTTATTATAAAACAGCGCATTTGCTTAAATACTTGTATCTATAAAAAGAACGTTAAACATATTATAAATGTCTTTATATATATATATATATATATATATACGCACACACACACACACATATATATATATAATAATACATAAAAACACGTATGTTAATGGAATTTTAACAGGTTTAATGACGGGCAGAATGCTGGTAGGCCATATCTCTTTTTCGAAATAACCCATCTTCATTGTTAATGCTTAATTTCTATTTTAAAGCTATATATATATATACATATATATATATATATACACACATACATATATATATATATATATATATATATATATATATATATATATATATATATATATATATATATATATATAGAGAGAGAGAGAGAGAGAGAGAGAGAGTCACCTTCAAAGATTCGCTTATGATTCAGAACAGATTTTCAGTAAATGGTGTTTCTGTTTGACAAGAAAAAAATTATGATTTAAATTCTGCTTTTAACTAATATAAATATGAAGAGGGTGAAATTTTAATTTCTCAAATTTTATAAAATTAAGTGAGGCTAACAGGTGTATAAGAAAAATTTTCTAAAAAAATACAATTTAAAAATATTTTAATTCATTTGTGTATAAGTTCAGAAAAAAATTCATTAAAAACTAACAATTATTTGATTTTTGTAAGAATTTACAAAACTGTGTTTTTAACGTAAAAACGACGCTGAAAATCCTTATACTAATCTTTGGTTCACCCACTGACGCCAGAAAAAACAAGATTTTAACCAAATTTTTGAACGGGCAAGAAAGGATTAAAAAATGAATGAAATAATAAAAATACTTTGGTCTTTCCTTTTAATAATAACAAACATTTTGACAATAAAATTTTATTTTTATCAAGTTTGATGCAATTTTTCATCATGGTATGCTGTTTTTTAGTAAATCTTTGGCGATATTTATTTTAAATCAGTTACTCATTTTCAAATAAAGTTTCAAAAAAGTACATTTGATTTTTGAAATTTTTTTTTTATAAAGAAAATTCCGTGGTGTTGACAGATGGCGAAAATGCTTAAAATCAGCCATTTTTTTTAGCGATTTGCAAACAAAAACAAAGACAAAAAATATAAAATAAAATAATTCCAACCAATTTAAATTCGGTTTGAAATACAGTAAAGTATTTTGCTTACTGGAAATATAAAATTTAATCTATTAGCTTGAAATTAAAACTTAAATAAAAGCTTCAAGAAAGATGATTCATTTTTAAAAATCCATTTTAAACTTTAGTTAACGCTTTTCTGTGGAGGTACCTATATATATATATATATATATATATATATATATATATATATATATATATATATATATATATATATATATATATATGAATGATAAAATATAATTTTACGGTACGCTAAATTTATGGGTTATGGTTGTCAATATCAGGGACAGAACGTATGTAAATATAAATGTGGACATTGAAGACAAACCCAGATGCGACATTCTGTTTCATGGCATGACGATAGCGTTCAACATGAAACAGTCACCTTTGGATGTTGACTTTAATGCCCACTTATATATATATATATATATATATGTATATATATATATACTAGCAACATGGCCCGGCGTTGCCCTTGCTTGATTAAAAAATATGACAGCAATCGCTATCACTTGACTTAAAATATTTTTGCCCTTCCTTGACTTTAAAGGAGTGCCCTTTGCCGTGCTGATGCTGCTACATGCCTTACTTTTTGCCTATATCACACTGCAAATTTTTTCTAAGCTCTATACTAAACATTAAATCTGTTACGAAAAAAGAACTAAAGAAAATGAACACAAAACGATCAGCTTTAAAAACGGACTCGTAACTGGAAAAACCGAATGAAAAAAGAATGTTAACAACAAATATTTTTTCACATCCAACCCAGTTCTGCGGAATCAGAATCAACGTTGAGTTTAAGCAAGCGAATGAGTCAATTGGAGTAAAGTGCCATGCAGATTTAAATTTTTCCAACTTGTGACGAATGCAGCTATCGATTTTTTTGCATGCTAGCATGCCAGTTAACATTCGTGTCAGACAGCTGTTGGCTCTCACGCTGGCCAATAGAATCTTCCTGCCTATTCGTGGCAGCCAACTATAGGCTCTCACTCTGGCCAGTAGAAAATGGCCGCAAACTACACGAAAACTGCCGTAGAAGCATGAAAAAATCGATTATTTCCACTATCGATGTGAGTTGGGAAATGCAAAGTCCTGCCTTTTATATATATATATCATCGACTCTCCCATCGAATTCGACGTATGAGGGTCAGGCAGATCAGTTCCTAGAAACTGAGATCCCGACACCGACACATGAGATTTGATTATAGTGGTGATGGTTTTGTGCAGGACCATCCACACTTTTTGAAGGGTCGAATACAGAGACCTGGTGCACTACGTGCCACAGGGTCCCCAAACGACCCTGCTCAGGTTTTGAATTCAGAGTTGTCCTTTTCCTAGACCAGTTGCCATCCAAGGCTATAGAACCCAGTCTGTCCTGCTATTTACCCATAGCTGGAGGGAGAAGATATATATATATATATATATATATATATATATATATATATATATATATATATATATAATCCAAATTATTAACTCTTGACAGAACACGTCGGCCAGTAAATTATTGTAGTTTAACGCGTTTAAAGGCGAGCAGATTTTTGTAAAAAGTGTTCTCAATATTAAAGAATAGAGTAACAGTAGTTAAAAGAAAAACAAAAGAATTAACTTCCGACTTCAAGTTTCGCAGCCACATTTTTCGTCAGGACGACAGAAATCCATTATTGTTCGCTAAAAGATATATTTATATTTAGTTTAAATACGATACAACCCCCACTTCTACAAAAAAAAGAAAAAAAACCGCGCTGGCTCTTAAGTTCAGGCGAATTTCAAACTTGTTCTCGATTAAAAACGTTATAAAATAACAACATCTAACACTTAACAAGGATTATAAAATAGCATCATTTAATCTGAAATTATAAATAGTATATATTAGGTTGGCCAGAAAGTCCTGACTCACTTAGGAAGAGGAAAGAAAACAACAAATCTATTTTAAATTTATTAAGTGTTGAATATACATGCATGCGAACTGATAAGTGACACTGAGTTGCGTCCCTTTGATTAGGTAATATTTGTACCTAGACTCATAACGAATAATTTGATTATTAAAATGCTGTTTAGAAGATTGAGTGAATTATGTATTATGCAAGTTGGATAAAAGATGCTGGAATTATACTTGCATGAATTGTTTACAGTTCTTTAACGTCTGACTGGATTAGTCAAGACGGGAGTTCTTTGAGAGTCACATTTTGGCTGTAGTGTTGAGTGACGTAGAGAAGTTAGGTTCGAGAGTCCGCGTGTCGAAACAGAGTGAGCGAGAATCCTTTTCTGAGAGAATTACACGTGTTGGGTTTTTATATCATGTTCTCCCACGTGACAGGCTCAAATTTAATTGGCGCCTAAAACAGATCTTGCGCGTGGGAGCAATCTGATTGGTCGATACTGACCAATCAGCGAGTTAGATTGACGGTGATTAACCAATGAATGCCTGTTGATTATTTGTAAGTATGATGTTGTTAAAATCGTAACAGGAAGAATGCATTTACCAACGGAGGTTAAACTGGCTGTTGTGGAAGATTCCACAAGCTCATTGATAAAATCCAAGGAAGAATAAGCAATATTAATCGGTCCTGACCTGGTGGCTCGGCTTCAGTTACTTTCCAACCACCGTAAATGTGTCTCTCTGTGTCTTTTCTATAGATACTTTCATAATAATTGTTCGGATGAGCTCCCAGCTATGGCACCTTTGTGGTGAGAGTTATTTTCCGACCAGTACAACGAATGGTCAGGATGTTTCGATAATGACAACTTGAAAGAATTGAAGCAATATTGTTCAGTGTTTTTGTTAGCGGCTTTACTACCTTGCATGGGGTGATACTGATTAAAAAATATTGAAACGTTTCTAATAATTTAAACTACATGATCATTGGTAACATTTACTGCGTTTATTTTCCTATGATTTTTTTTACATAAATATCTTTTATAATGATGAAATTATTAAATGTAAAACTATAAAATGGAACAATTTCATATCATATGACGTCACGTTATAACGTTTTTTGAAAGTTTAAACGTTATCGCTTTATAAGTAAGTGTCTTAGTACAGATCACGTTTTAAATTTCTTGGGAGATCAAGATAAGGGCTTTTCATATCGTTATTTAAATGAAATATATTGTATATACTCGCGTAGAGCGCTAGTTTTCTTAATCGATTTTTTTGACACAAAATAAGGGCTAACACTATGCACAGGTATTTTTTTTTTATTAGGTTAAAATTCATGCATTTTCCGTAACTGGATGCGCTATACACAGGCAATTTCTTTTTTTGCGTTGGGGGGGGGGGTCTTGATTAAATTTCATGCAAAAAAAATCATGGATAACACTATATACGTGAAATCGGCTTATACCCGCTAACGGACAAACATAATTATTGTTTCATCATCTCTCTGTTGTCAAGACTTTGTTGTTTAACTAGATTATCTTATTTATTTATTTTTTTTAAATGCTTATCACCCCAAGCAAGGCTGGGGGCCACTAGCACGCAAGGGGTTACAGAAGGTTTGGAGGAAGAGCAGATAGGAGTGAAAAGGAGAGGATGTGGAGAAAGATAGTGGATCGATCAAGGCAAGGGGGTTACAGAAGATTTGGAGCGAGAGCAGATAGGAATGAAAGGTGAAAGGATGTGGAGAAGGGAAGTGGATAGATCAAGGCAACTGGAGATGTCGATTGACGTTACACTTAAATAGTTGGAGATTATATTTGTGAGGGAAACAGGAATAAGGAAGGGAGTTCCACAGGCGAGATGTGCGAGACATGAAGCTATTGGAGTAGAAGATACGTCTACATCTAACAGTTTCAACGGTGAAGGGGTGGGAACGGGATGCCAGCCTCGTAGGACGTTTAAATTCATGAGGCCTAGGAACCAGCGAAAGCAGCTCATCGGAGCAATTACCGTGGAAGTATTACTAGGATAAGAGAGAATAAAGATGTTGACGTGTACACACACACACACACACACACACACACACACACACACACACACACACACACACAACACACACACATACAGCATACACACACACAACACACACACACAACACACACACACAATATACACACACACAACACACACACAACACACACACACACAACACACACACATATCTGTTAATGAATTCCATAGATTTATTTCATCCTGACGAATATTGTATCTACGAAACTTGAAGTCGCAAAATAAGTCATCGGAACTTCTATTTGTCTATGAACTATAGGTATATTTATATATACATATAGTTAATATATAAGCATATATATAATACATATAGTTAATATATAAGCATATATATAATACATATAGTTAATAATTACTCCTACAAAACAGAAAAACGTAAAGCTACTGAAAAACTAAATAAAAAATTAATTAAATCTTCATTGTCTGCCGTATTTAATGAAACATGTTTAAATGAAAGTTTGCTGCCCAAATATACTTTAATATTTATATATAAATATATTGCTTAAAATTTTCTGTATTTATAGGGGGGGTAACATTGGAGATAGCCTTTTTTTGTTTTTGGCAAAGATATTGTAGCTACTGTTCAAAATACAACTGATTCGTTTACATGAAAATCCAGCATTAATCCTCATTTTTATTGGAAAGGAATCCAATCGATATTTTTAAATAGCTTTGATTAAATCTTTAAGAAAATATAAGAAATAAAACAAACAAAAAAACCAAAAAAAAAAAACCCAAAAAAACTTTACATTGTTTTCTTTCTACAAACATTTTTTTCCTTGCATCGAAATAAAAGGAGGTAAAAAATTTTTATGGGATAAGTTAATAAAATTGAACAAGTTTCTCCTGACAGAACTCCAAAAGCACATTAATCTTCAGAAAAGCTATAAAAAAAGAAGATATACCTCCATTTGTAAGTAATGTGAGCATTAATTCCTATTCTCTTGATATCCCCTATTTTTTTAACATCCAACCTATAAACGAGAAGACCATATAGGTCAAAGAAATTTTAAATAAAAATGATATAAATCACTATTTGATCATCACCGAAAACATTTTGATTGATAATTCTGAAAATGGTAATAGCTTTGCGGAAATGGTAAATTTATAAGGGAAGTTAGCATTTAGTCTTCCTAAACTGGGTTCGAATCCACTTGCCGCTAACAGACGAACATAATTATTGTTTCATCATTTCTCTGTTGTCAAGATTTGTTGTTCTGTCTATATTTCTGAGATGAGGTATTATGTACATTATTTACATTATTCGGACTATTGTCCTCATCTTTGTCGCCATATTTATTACAACTTTTCGGCCGCTGTATGGTCCGGCCTTCTTCAGGCGGTTGGAATGTCGAAGTGAACCCTTTATTTCGCTCACTGGGGTAGACTGTTCTACGTGCAATATTTAATGGATGTCAGTTATCAGTTATCTCCTGTTAATTTTCCCTCTGAAAGTTCTCCACTGCCTTAACCGGGTATTGAACTCCCACTCTTTGGGTCCTGTCACTGGATCTAACTAACGCCTTTATCCACTGTGCCATGTATATATATATATATATTTTCACCCACAGACAGATTGTTTCACAGCTCATCAGTGTGCTTGGACATCCGATTGCCTCAAGCAGGGAGCGAAACCCGACTGATGCCAAATCAGTCGGAGATTATACTCCTGAGCTATCAGCGCTCAGTTGAGAGGGAGGCGAATTTTTACGTACTTACTCTTTGAATAAACACGCCAATGACCTATAGGGTTCAGTTTATGGCAGAGCTTTGAAATATTAACAGCAGTTGTCATGGTTTACAAAAAGACAAAAGGAAACCTTAGCTAACGCGTTATGTCCTATGGAGGACTATATCAAGGCAAATGTACGGATTTTGTTTTGTGATAAGTACTTTATATACAAGAGCAAAAAATGTTATTGGTTTTTCAAAATTCTTCGGTATAGGAGGAATAGAAAAGTTAGTCATGCTCATGGATATGAGGTGATACAATTCAAAGCCTGATAAACGAAAGTGAGTAATTTTGGTTTATGGTAAGTTTTTAGCATGGGCGAATTTTGACGGTAGGCTAACCACCGCCTCGCTTTCTTTTTCGGTGATATTGAATAAAAACACGTGTGTGTCGACAAGCCGTTTAAAGATTGCATTCAAGAACAGTGGAACGAGTGGATGTTTAGCGGGGAAAAGTCATTTAGGCTATCGTAACAGCCTACCGAAAACACAGAACTCACTCATGAAGTTGTTTGTTTGTTTTGTTTTATGGAATATCAACCTCAGTGGGTCATTTAATGCCAACAACATTTTTAAAAATAGATTCATAGCGATAGTTTGGTAAAAACAGGTGTGTATATATACATATATATTTGAACCATTTTTCAATTACACATGTTTTTGAGTACAATCCAACTTCTTTTAGGAAATTTACAATCTTGGATGGTTTCATTTTCAGTTTGGGAGTTAACTATTTGCCCATAGCTGGGACCCTAACAGGTGCTACTACCCCGGGTCGGGGTGGACATGGGAACACCAGCAATTAAGAGGTGGTTCCACACTCCTCAAAACCTCCTGATCAGAGGCCTTGCTGTTGGACGTAGTTTATCGTATTACCCAGGACGCGGGTGTAGTTTATCGTCATATCCAGGACGCGAATGAAGTTTGCGGTCATACCCGGGATATCTATCTATCTATCTATCTATCTATCTATCTATCTATCTATCTATCTATCTATCTATCTATCTATCTATCTATCTATCTATCTATCTCAGTCGGTTCATATCTATCTATCTATCTATCTATCTATCTATCTATCTATCTATCTATCTATCTCAGTCGGTTCATATCTATCTATCTATCTATCTATCTATCTATCTATCTATCTATCTATCTATCTATCTCAGTCGGTTCATATCTATCTATCTATCTATCTATCTATCTATCTATCTATCTATCTATCTATCTATCTATCTCAGTCGGTTCATATCTATCTATCTATCTATCTATCTATCTATATATCTATCTATCTAAAGTACTCTATCTGTTTTGTGACAAGTATTTATATAAAAGAGTAAAAATATTATGGTGATTTCAAGATTCTTTAGTATAGGAGTGCTCAGAAATATCCATCTGGTTAGTCTAAGGGAAGAACAAATGTAACCGATTGGTGAAAAATTGGGCAATTTAAGAAATGACGACCTTTCTACAATCAGCTGTTAACTTTTCATGGTAGATATGTTTCTATCTGGGGAAGCACAAACAGTTGTACCTCATGACACAAAGTACTGTGATCTATCTATCTATCTATCTATCTATCTATCTATCTATCTATCTATCTATCTATCTTAGTCTGTTCATATCTATTTCAGTCTTTCCTCTCTCTCTATCTATATCAGTCTTTTCATCTCTCACTCTCTCTCTCTTTCTATCTATCTCAGTCTGTTTCTCTCCAATTCGGTCTGAACCCCCCTCTCTCTATTTATCCCTCTCTTTTTCTTTTTTTCTTTCTTTTTTTCTTTCTTTCTTTCTCAGTCTGACCCCTCTTTCTTGATATTTAATCAGTTTAACTCCCCATTGCCAAATGATAGACAGAAGATCGTGTTGTGCCAATCATACAACTGAGGTGGGCGGCTCCATATACTAGCTAAGAAAATGCTATTTAAAATATTGAACTGAATACTGGTCCTTTTGACAGTAAAGGAAGACACGTAACCATTTCAACCTAGATACAGACTTCATTGAGTCACACCTTAATGACAAAACAACAACAAAAAAAAGAACCTGCAAGTCAAGATAAGATGTTACGGTCCCTTGATGATGCATTGCAATCGGATAAAACGTCAATTTTATGACTTTAGACATTTGTCGAAGTTCTGTAGTCGCAAAGTCGCTTCATTATTTTCTGAACAATAGTAACAAACGAGGCTTGTCAGTTGTCACGATTTTAAATACATCCGAATTGAAATATTACGATTCCAGCTTTTGTGTCTGAGTGTCGACAAGATTTCATGTAATAAGAATGTCATTAAGATTAAGATTAAAAATGAATTTAAGGAAATAAATAGATAAATAAATGCGATCGACCGAATAGAAGAAAAACTTTTTTTTTTTTAACTTTTTTTTTTTAACTTTTTTCAGGTTTTGAAGTTTTGTTTCCTTTTTGAGTCCACTGAAGGCCAGGCGAATAAGCACCAACATTTCTTGTTAAAATTTTCAGACAGCTATCAATTTCAGATTGCTATCTATCTATCTATCTATCTATCTATCTATATATCTATCTATCTATCTATCTATCTATCTATCTATCTATCTATCTATCTATCTATCTATCTATCTCCGTCTGTTCATTATCTATCTATCTATCTATCTATCTATCTATCTATCTATCTATCTATCTATCTATCTATCTATCTATCTATCTATCTATCTCAGTCTGTTCGTATCTATCTATCTATCTATCTATCTATCTATCTATCTATCTATCTATCTATCTATCTATCTCAGTCTGTTCGTATCTATCTATCTATCTATCTATCTATCTATCTATCTATCTATCTATCTATCTATCTATCTATCTCAGTCTGTTCATATCTATCTATCTATCTCAGTCTGTTCATATCTATCTATCTATCTATCTATCTATCTATCTATCTATCTATCTATCTATCTATCTATCTATCTATCTATCTTTTTATCCGAAAAACAAAAACAGAATTGATATTATAGATTTAAGAACCAAGAGCTCGGTAAGTAATTACGTAGCTGCAAACATAAACTTATATATACACCTATAGATATACTCAAACACACACAAAGGAAATTATAATAAAAATGTAGGAATGGAGTAAGAGGTAATGGATGCCAGTAAAAAATGGAACGGTGTGGATTAGTAGTTTAAGATAACATAGTTAAACATTTTGAAAAGTCCTCAACTGGACCAGGATCGTCAAATATACTGTTTGGTGAGTTTTGAAGAAGTGACGTGATTCAAGAAACGTTCAACAACCACACACACACACACACACACACACACACACGCACACGCGAGCGCGCACACACACACGCTCACGCGCATATATAGATACGCTTTGAACAATAAAAAGTATAAAAAATTAAAAACTTCAGAAACACTGGGTTGTATATTAATATTCTTTCGTTTTTCATTTAGATTCCTCGACTAGTTTCGGCCAGCATCGCTATCATCAGGAGAAAAAAAATATTTCTGCTTGCTGGTAGCAGTGAACTACAGAAATGAATGTCTTGATGGAGAAAATGAACTTTTGTCTGTAGTTTTCATTTGTTTTTTTATTTTTTAAATCTTTTTAACATGAATTTTGGTCAGTCCTTGTGTGGTCAAACTTTTGGACTGTAGTGCGTGTGTATGCATATATATATATATATATATATATATATATATATATATATATATATATATATATATATATATATATATATATATATATATGTAGTATATATATATATGTATATATATATGCACACTACATTTCAAAAGTTTGACGAGGCCCCTGGTAATTTATTTAAATTGGTACCGAAAGTAGTTATTTTGAACTTAAAGTAAAAGAAAATTATTATACATGGTTAAAAAAGTGAGACATGAATTTTTATTAGATACTTTATTATGACAAAAGGCAAAAAAAGCATTTTATGATTAAATTTTGCTCTCGTCAAAATATCCTCCTTTAGACTTGATTACTGCAGCACAAATTTTTGGTATTCGTTGCAAAAATTTCTCAAAGTATAAGTTTGATAATTGATTCCATTCTTTTTCAATGATTCTAAGAACTCTTTTTCATTTTGGGGATGGAAACGTTTCACTCCTTTGTTAAGCTCATCCCATGCTAATTCTTGGAGTGACTTCAAACTTTTGAACTGCTGTAGTGCAATATATATATATATATATATATATATATATATATATATATATATATATATATATATATATATATATATATATATATGATGTTTATACACACATGATAGGATGCTCAAATTAGTTCCCCAAATCAGTATTCTCATATTTGGTCAGTGAATAAATGTGAGTACGACTCAAGAACATTTCAGTATACATAACTATATTTAATCATTTTATCCAAAGCAAGGAGATAAAGCGATTAACCGAAACTCTCGCATGAATGTCATGAAAAGTATCTAGCTCGTTCATAAATGTCCAGGTTAATAGCTGTATACCACTGTTTTTTTCAGATCTATGATAAAAAATTGCTTCTCGTCCTGGGTATGACGATAAACTACATCCGGTAGCAAAGGATTTAATCGGGAGATACGCTGATAATCGGGTTGATACGCTGATAATTGGGTTGATACGCTGATAAACAAAACCAAGAAAGCAAAACTGGCTTGAAGAGAATGATTCTTCAAAGTTTTGAAGAATGTGCTCATTCATCAGATGTCACAGATTGGCGCTACAGCATCACAAATAAAGAACTTTGCCAAATAACAAAGACCGCGTCACTTGAAAACTTCCAACAGCAGCAACAACTAAAATGGATAGCATTTGTAGCTAGAAAGGAAAATAATGATATTTTCAGTTAAAACTTCAGCAAAGAGCTAGGAAGCAAAAATTCCACCGATACTAGAAAGAGCGATAACAGTTAGTGGTCTTGAGAAACTTATTTTTCTGAAAATTATTTTAAAAGAAAGATTTTATAAATTTGAACTGACAGTAGCGCTAACTGTTCGGTCACTGAATATCGAATGTTTCCTAGGTGTTAAATTAACATTCCTAGGTGTGAAATTAATGTTCCTGGGTGTGAAATTAACATTCCTAAGTGTGAAATTAACATTCCTAGGTGTGAAATTAACATTCCTGGGTGTGAAATTAACATTCCTAAGTGTGAAATTAACATTCGGAGGTTGATAGCAAACATAGAAAGGAAACTACAAGAACTCTTATAAAATGTAATGAAGGAAAGCGAGAAGAAATGAATAAAAATCCAATTACAAGATGAAAGAATTCCTGGTTGTTAATGAAAAGAACAGTCGAACACACATATTACAAATTGGAGACACCAAACATCAAACAAGTAAAACACATTAAACATCTTGGAAGAGTTTAAAGGATTGATGGGTCTGTCAGCAAACTTGACATATTCGGGAAGGATATTAGAAGAATCCAGAACTAATACTGGCAGCAAACCGCCTGTGTAAGGATGAAAAACAGGAAGGAGTGTAAGTCAAAGATGTTTCTTCTCAGCAGACATATTCAACCTATAAAATGAGGCGATTTCTGAGCGAATTAAAAGTCCTACCAGGAATCCTTATTACCGGCTACTACCTTAATAACATTGGGTATGCAGATGACATGGTGTAGACGTAGAAACGGAACTACAAGGACTCCTACAGAACTTAGTGAAGAAAAGCGACAAGAAAGGGCTAAACATCAATTACAAGAAGACAAGGATGCATGGTTGTTAGCAAAAGGGACAATCCAAAATGCAAATTACAAATTGGGGATACCAACAATCAAACAAGTGCAACAATTGAAATATCTGGGAAGTGTTTTATCGGGATGGAAGGTAATGAAGAAAAGCAGGAGGAAAGGACTAAACACCAATTGCAAGAAGACGGAATGCATGGTTGTTAGCAAAAGGAACAGCCCAAAATGCAAATTACAAATTAGGGATACCAACAATGAAGCAAGTGCAACAATTGAAATATCTGGGAAGTGTTTTATCAGGATGGAAGGTAATGAAGGAAAGCAGGAGGAAAGGACTAAACATCAATTGAAAGAAGACGGAATGCATGGTTGTTAGCAAAAGGAACAGCCCAAAATGCAAATTACAAATTGGGGATACCAACAATCAAACAAGTGCAACAATTGAAATATCTGGGAAGTGTTTTATCAGGATGGAAGGTAATGAAGGAAAGCAGGAGAAAGGACTAAACATCAATTGCAAGAAGACGGAATGCATGGTTGTTAGCAAAAGGAACAGCCCAAAATGCAAATTACAAATTGGGGATACCAACAATGAAGCAAGTGCAACAATTGAAATATCTGGGAAGTGTTTTATCAGGATGGAAGGTAATGAAGGAAAGCAGGAGGAAAGGACTAAACATCAATTGCAAGAAGACGGAATGCATGGTTGGTAGCAAAAGGAACAGCCCAAAATGCAAATTACAAATTGGGGATACCAACAATCAAACAAGTGCAACAATTGAAATATCTGGGAAGTGTTTTATCAGGATGGAAGGTAATGAAGGAAAGCAGGAGAAAGGACTAAACATCAATTGCAAGAAGACGGAATGCATGGTTGTTAGCAAAAGGAACAGCCCAAAATGCAAATTACAAATTGGGGATACCAACAATCAAACAAGTGCAACAATTGAAATATCTGGGAAGTGTTTTATCAGGATGGAAGGTAATGAAGGAAAGCAGGAGAAAGGACTAAACATCAATTGCAAGAAGATGGAATGCATGGTTGTTAGCAAAAGGAACAGCCCAAAATGCAAATTACAAATTGGGGATACCAACAATCAAACAAGTGCAACAATTGAAATATCTGGGAAGTGTTTTATCAGGATGGAAGGTAATGAAGGAAAGCAGGAGAAAGGACTAAACATCAATTGCAAGAAGACGGAATGCATGGTTGTTAGCAAAAGGAACAGCCCAAAATGCAAATTACAAATTGGGGATACCAACAATCAAACAAGTGCAACAATTGAAATATCTGGGAAGTGTTTTATCAGGATGGAAGGTAATGAAGGAAAGCAGGAGGAAAGGACTAAACATCAATTGCAAGAAGACGGAATGCATGGTTGTTAGCAAAAGGAACAGCCCAAAATGCAAATTACAAATTGGGGATACCAACAATGAAGCAAGTGCAACAATTGAAATATCTGGGAAGTGTTTTATCAGGATGGAAGGTAATGAAGGAAAGCAGAAGGAAAGGACTAAACATCAATTGCAAGAAGACGGAATGCATGGTTGTTAGCAAAAGAAACAGCGCAAAATGCAAATTACAAATTGGGGATACCAACAATCAAACAACTGCAACAATTGAAATATCTGGGAAGTGTTTTATCAGGATGGAAGGTAATGAAGGAAAGCAGGAGGAAAGGACTAAATATCAATTGCAAGAAGACGGAATGCATGGTTGTTAGCAAAAGGAACAGCCCAAAATGCAAATTACAAATTGGGGATACCAACAATCAAACAAGTGCAACAATTGAAATATCTGGGAAGTGTTTTATCAGGATGGAAGGTAATGAAGGAAAGCAGGAGGAAAGGACTAAACACCAATTGCAAGAAGACGGAATGCATGCTTGTTAGCAAAAGGAACAGCCCCAAATGCAAATTACAAATTGGGGATACCAACAATCAAACAAGTGCAACAATTGAAATATCTGGGAAGTGTTTTATCAGGATGGAAGGTAATGAAGGAAAGCAGGAGGAAAGGACTAAACATCAATTGCAAGAAGACGGAATGCATGGTTGTTAGCAAAAGGAACAGCCCAAAATGCAAATTACAAATTGGGGATACCAACAATCAAACAAGTGCAACAATTGAAATATCTGGGAAGTGTTTTATCAGGATGGAAGGTAATGAAGGAAAGCAGGAGGAAAGGACTAAACATCAATTGCAAGAAGACGGAATGCATGGTTGTTAGCAAAAGGAACAGCCCAAAATGCAAATTACAAATTGGGGATACCAACAATAAAGCAAGTGCAACAATTGAAATATCTGGGAAGTGTTTTATCAGGATGGAAGGTAATGAAGGAAAGCAGGAGGAAAGGACTAAACACCAATTGCAAGAAGACGGAATGCATGGTTGTTAGCAAAAGGAACAGCCCAAAATGCAAATTACAAATTAGGGATACCAACAATGAAGCAAGTGCAACAATTGAAATATCTGGGAAGTGTTTTATCAGGATGGAAGGTAATGAAGGAAAGCAGGAGGAAAGGACTAAACATCAATTGAAAGAAGACGGAATGCATGGTTGTTAGCAAAAGGAACAGCGCAAAATGCAAATTACAAATTGGGGATACCAACAATCAAACAACTGCAACAATTGAAATATCTGGGAAGTGTTTTATCAGGATGGAAGGTAATGAAGGAAAGCAGGAGGAAAGGACTAAATATCAATTGCAAGAAGACGGAATGCATGGTTGTTAGCAAAAGGAACAGCCCAAAATGCAAATTACAAATTGGGGATACCAACAATCAAACAAGTGCAACAATTGAAATATCTGGGAAGTGTTTTATCAGGATGGAAGGTAATGAAGGAAAGCAGGAGGAAAGGACTAAACACCAATTGCAAGAAGACGGAATGCATGGTTGTTAGCAAAAGGAACAGCCCAAAATGCAAATTACAAATTGGGGATACCAACAATGAAGCAAGTGCAACAATTGAAATATCTGGGAAGTGTTTTATCAGGATGGAAGGTAATGAAGGAAAGCAGGAGGAAAGGACTAAACATCAATTGAAAGAAGACGGAATGCATGGTTGTTAGCAAAAGGAACAGCGCAAAATGCAAATTACAAATTGGGGATACCAACAATCAAACAAGTTCAACAATTGAAATATCTGGGAAGTGTTTTATCAGGATGGAAGGTAATGAAGGAAAGCAGGAGAAAGGACTAAACATCAATTGCAAGAAGACGGAATGCATGGTTGTTAGCAAAAGGAACAGCCCAAAATGCAAATTACAAATTGGGGATACCAACAATCAAACAAGTGCAACAATTGAAATATCTGGGAAGTGTTTTATCAGGATGGAAGGTAATGAAGGAAAGCAGGAGGAAAGGACTAAACATCAATTGCAAGAAGACGGAATGCATGGTTGTTAGCAAAAGGAACAGCCCAAAATGCAAATTACAAATTGGGGATACCAACAATCAAACAAGTGCAACAATTGAAATATCTGGGAAGTGTTTTATCAGGATGGAAGGTAATGAAGGAAAGCAGGAGGAAAGGACTAAACATCAATTGCAAGAAGACGGAATGCATGGTTGTTAGCAAAAGGAACAGCCCAAAATGCAAATTACAAATTGGGGATACCAACAATGAAGCAAGTGCAACAATTGAAATATCTGGGAAGTGTTTTATCAGGATGGAAGGTAATGAAGGAAAGCAGGAGGAAAGGACTAAACATCAATTGCAAAAAGACGGAATGCATGGTTGTTAGCAAAAGGAACAGCGCAAAATGCAAATTACAAATTGGGGATACCAACAATCAAACAAGTGCAACAATTGAAATATCTGGGAAGTGTTTTATCAGGATGGAAGGTAATGAAGGAAAGCAGGAGGAAAGGACTAAACATCAATTGCAAGAAGACGGAATGCATGGTTGTTAGCAAAAGGAACAGCGCAAAATGCAAATTACAAATTGGGGATACCAACAATCAAACAACTGCAACAATTGAAATATCTGGGAAGTGTTTTATCAGGATGGAAGGTAATGAAGGAAAGCAGGAGGAAAGGACTAAATATCAATTGCAAGAAGACGGAATGCATGGTTGTTAGCAAAAGGAACAGCCGAAAATGCAAATTACAAATTGGGGATACCAACAATCAAACAAGTGCAACAATTGAAATATCTGGGAAGTGTTTTATCAGGATGGAAGGTAATGAAGGAAAGCAGGAGGAAAGGACTAAACACCAATTGCAAGAAGACGGGATGCATGGTTGTTAGCAAAAGGAACAGCCCAAAATGCAAATTACAAATTGGGGATACCAACAATGAAGCAAGTGCAACAATTGAAATATCTGGGAAGTGTTTTATCAGGATGGAAGGTAATGAAGGAAAGCAGGAGGAAAGGACTAAACACCAATTGCAAGAAGACGGAATGCATGGTTGGTAGCAAAAGGAACAGCCCAAAATGCAAATTACAAATTGGGGATACCAACAATGAAGCAAGTGCAACAATTGAAATATCTGGGAAGTGTTTTATCAGGATGGAAGGTAATGAAGGAAAGCAGGAGGAAAGGACTAAACACCAATTGCAAGAAGACGGATTGCATGGTTGTTAGCAAAAGGAACAGCCCAAAATGCAAATTACAAATTGGGGATACCAACAATGAAGCAAGTGCAACAATTGAAATATCTGGGAAGTGTTTTATCAGGATGGAAGGTAATGAAGGAAAGCAGGAGGAAAGGACTAAACATCAATTGCAAGAAGACGGAATGCATGGTTGTTAGCAAAAGGAACAGCGCAAAAAGCAAATTACAAATTGGGGATACCAACAATCAAACAAGTGCAACAATTGAAATATCTGGGAAGTGTTTTATCAGGATGGGAGGTAATGAAGGAAAGCAGGAGGAAAGGACTAAACATCAATTGCAAGAAGACGGAATGCATGGTTGTTAGCAAAAGGAACAGCCCAAAATGCAAATTCCAAATTGGGGATACCAACAATCAAACAAGTGCAACAATTGAAATATCTGGGAAGTGTTTTATCAGGATGGAAGGTAATGAAGGAAAGCAGGAGGAAAGGACTAAACACCAATTGCAAGAAGACGGAATGCATG
Organism: Acanthosepion esculentum; assembly: GCA_964036315.1. NCBI lineage: Eukaryota > Metazoa > Mollusca > Cephalopoda > Sepiida > Sepiidae > Acanthosepion > Acanthosepion esculentum. Next base: position 84,121,002 of record OZ038497.1, on the reverse strand, counting down.
GTTGTTAGCAAAAGGAACAGCCCAAAATGCAAATTACAAATTGGGGATACCAACAATGAAGCAAGTGCAACAATTGAAATATCTGGGGAGTGTTTTATCAGGATGGAAGGTAATGAAGGAAAGCAGGAGGAAAGGACTAAACACCAATTGCAAGAAGACGGATTGCATGGTTGTTAGCAAAAGGAACAGCCCAAAATGCAAATTACAAATTGGGGATACCAACAATGAAGCAAGTGCAACAATTGAAATATCTGCGAAGTGTTTTATCAGGATGGAAGGTAATGAAGGAAAGCAGGAGGAAAGGACTAAACATCAATTGCAAGAAGACGGAATGCATGGTTGTTAGCAAAAGGAACAGCGCAAAAAGCAAATTACAAATTGGGGATACCAACAATCAAACAAGTGCAACAATTGAAATATCTGGGAAGTGTTTTATCAGGATGGAAGGTAATGAAGGAAAGCAGGTGGAAAGGACTAAACATCAATTGCAAGAAGACGGAATGCATGGTTGTTAGCAAAAGGAACAGCGCAAATGCAAATTACAAATTGGGGATACCAACAATCAAACAAGTGCAACAATTGAAATATCTGGGAAGTGTTTTATCAGGATGGGAGGTAATGAAGGAAAGCAGGAGGAAAGGACTAAACATCAATTGCAAGAAGACGGAATGCATGGTTGTTAGCAAAAGGAACAGCCCAAAATGCAAATTACAAATTGGGGATACCAACAATGAAGCAAGTGCAACAATTGAAATATCTGGGAAGTGTTTTATCAGGATGGAAGGCAATGAAGGAAAGCAGGAGGAAAGGACTAAACACCAATTGCAAGAAGACGGAATGCATGGTTGTTAGCAAAAGGAACAGCCCAAAATGCAAATTACAAATTGGGGATACCAACAATGAAGCAAGTGCAACAATTGAAATATCTTGGAAGTGTTTTATCAGGATGGAAGGTAATGAAGGAAAGCAGGAGGAAAGGACTATACATCAATTGCAAGAAGACGGAATGCATGGTTGTTAGCAAAAGGAACAGCCCAAAATGCAAATTACAAATTGGGGATACCAACAATCAAACAAGTGCAACAATTGAAATATCTGGGAAGTGTTTTATCAGGATGGAAGGTAATGAAGGAAAGCAGGAGGAAAGGACTAAACATCAATTGCAAGAAGACGGAATGCATGGTTGTTAGCAAAAGGAACAGCCCAAAATGCAAATTACAAATTGGGGATACCAACAATCAAACAAGTGCAACAATTGAAATATCTGGGAAGAGTTTTATCAGGATGGAAGGTAATGAAGGAAAGCAGTAGGAAAGGACTAAACATCAATTGCAAGAAGACGGAATGCATGGTTGTTAGCAAAAGGAACAGCCCAAAATGCAAAATACAAATTGGAGATACCAACAATCAAACGAGTGCAACAATTGAAATATCTGGGAAGTGTTTTATCAGGATGGAAGGTAATGAAGGAAAGCAGGAGGAAAGGACTAAAATCCAATTGCAAGAAGACGGAATGCATGGTTGTTAGCAAAAGGAACAGCCCAAAATGCAAATTACAAATTGGGGATACCAACAATCAAACAAGTGCAACAATTGAAATATCTGGGAAGTGTTTTATCAGGATGGAAGGTAATGAAGGAAAGCAGGAGGAAAGGACTAAACATCAATTGCAAGAAGACGGAATGCATGGTTGTTAGCAAAAGGAACAGCCCAAAATGCAAATTACAAATTGGGGATACCAACAATGAAGCAAGTGCAACAATTGAAATATCTGGGAAGTGTTTCATCAGGATGGAAGGTAATGAAGGAAAGCAGGAGGAAAGGACTATACATCAATTGCAAGAAGACGGAATGCATGGTTGTTAGCAAAAGGAACAGCCCAAAATGCAAATTATAAATTGGGGATACCAACAATCAAACAAGTGCAACAATTGAAATATCTGGGAAGTGTTTTATCAGGATGGAAGGTAATGAAGGAAAGCAGGAAGAAAGGACTAAACAGCAATTGCAAGAAGACGGAATGCATGGTTGTCAGCAAAAGGAACAGCCCAAAATGCAAATTACAAATTGGGGATACCAACAATCAAACAAGTGCAACAATTGAAATATCTGGGAAGTGTTTTATCAGGATGGAAGGTAATGAAGGAAAGCAGGAGGAAAGGACTAAACATAAATTGCAAGAAGACGGAATGCATGGTTGTTAGCAAAAGGAACAGCGCAAAAAGCAAATTACAAATTGGGGATACCAACAATCAAACAAGTGCAACAATTGAAATATCTGGGAAGTGTTTTATCAGGATGGAAGGTAATGAAGGAAAGCAGGTGGAAAGGACTAAACATCAATTGAAAGAAGACGGAATGCATGGTTGTTAGCAAAAGGAACAGCGCAAAATGCAAATTACAAATTGGGGATACCAACAATCAAACAAGTGCAACAATTGAAATATCTGGGAAGTGTTTTATCAGGATGGAAGGTAATGAAGGAAAGCAGGAGGAAAGGACTAAACACCAATTGCAAGAAGACGGAATGCATGGTCGTTAGCAAAAGGAACAGCCCAAAATGCAAATTACAAATTGGGGATACCAACAATGAAGCAAGTGCAACAATTGAAATATCTGGGAAGTGTTTTATCAGGATGGAAGGTAATGAAGGAAAGCAGGAGAAAGGACTAAACATCAATTGCAAGAAGACGGAATGCATGGTTGTTAGCAAAAGGAACAGTGCAAATGCAAATTACAAATTGGGGATACCAACAATCAAACAAGTGCAACAATTGAAATATCTGGGAAGTGTTTTATCAGGATGGGAGGTAATGAAGGAAAGCAGGAGGAAAGGACTAAACATCAATTGCAAGAAGACGGAATGCATGGTTGTTAGCAAAAGGAACAGCCCAAAATGCAACTTCCACATTGGGGATACCAACAATCAAACAAGTGCAACAATTGAAATATCTGGGAAGTGTTTTATCAGGATGGAAGGTAATGAAGGAAAGCAGGAGGAAAGGACTAAACACCAATTGCAAGAAGACGGAATGCATGGTTGTTAGCAAAAGGGACAGCCCAAAATGCAAATTACAAATTGGGGATACCAACAATGAAGCAAGTGCAACAATTGAAATATCTGGGAAGTGTTTTATCAGGATGGAAGGTAATGAAGGAAAGCAGGAGGAAAGGACTAAACACCAATTGCAAGAAGACGGATTGCATGGTTGTTAGCAAAAGGAACAGCCCAAAATGCAAATTACAAATTGGGGATACCAACAATGAAGCAAGTGCAACAATTGAAATATCTGCGAAGTGTTTTATCAGGATGGAAGGTAATGAAGGAAAGCAGGAGGAAAGGACTAAACATCAATTGCAAGAAGACGGAATGCATGGTTGTTAGCAAAAGGAACAGCGCAAAAAGCAAATTACAAATTGGGGATACCAACAATCAAACAAGTGCAACAATTGAAATATCTGGGAAGTGTTTTATCAGGATGGAAGGTAATGAAGGAAAGCAGGTGGAAAGGACTAAACATCAATTGCAAGAAGACGGAATGCATGGTTGTTAGCAAAAGGAACAGCGCAAATGCAAATTACAAATTGGGGATACCAACAATCAAACAAGTGCAACAATTGAAATATCTGGGAAGTGTTTTATCAGGATGGGAGGTAATGAAGGAAAGCAGGAGGAAAGGACTAAACATCAATTGCAAGAAGACGGAATGCATGGTTGTTAACAAAAGGAACAGCCCAAAATGCAAATTACAAATTGGGGATACCAACAATGAAGCAAGTGCAACAATTGAAATATCTGGGAAGTGTTTTATCAGGATGGAAGGCAATGAAGGAAAGCAGGAGGAAAGGACTAAACACCAATTGCAAGAAGACGGAATGCATGGTTGTTAGCAAAAGGAACAGCCCAAAATGCAAATTACAAATTGGGGATACCAACAATCAAACAAGTGCAACAATTGAAATATCTGGGAAGTGTTTTATCAGGATGGAAGGTAATGAAGGAAAGCAGGAGGAAAGGACTAAACATCAATTGCAAGAAGACGGAATGCATGGTTGTTAGCAAAAGGAACAGCCCAAAATGCAAATTACAAATTGGGGATACCAACAATCAAACAAGTGCAACAATTGAAATATCTGGGAAGTGTTTTATCAGGATGGAAGGTAATGAAGGAAAGCAGTAGGAAAGGACTAAACATCAATTGCAAGAAGACGGAATGCATGGTTGTTAGCAAAAGGAACAGCCCAAAATGCAAAATACAAATTGGAGATACCAACAATCAAACGAGTGCAACAATTGAAATATCTGGGAAGTGTTTTATCAGGATGGAAGGTAATGAAGGAAAGCAGGAGGAAAGGACTAAAATCCAATTGCAAGAAGACGGAATGCATGGTTGTTAGCAAAAGGAACAGCCCAAAATGCAAATTACAAATTGGGGATACCAACAATCAAACAAGTGCAACAATTGAAATATCTGGGAAGTGTTTTATCAGGATGGAAGGTAATGAAGGAAAGCAGGAGGAAAGGACTAAACATCAATTGCAAGAAGACGAAATGCATGGTTGTTAGCAAAAGGAACAGCCCAAAATGCAAATTACAAATTGGGGATACCACCAATCAAACAAGTGCAACAATTGAAATATCTGGGAAGTGTTTTATCAGGATGGAAGGTAATTAAGAAAAGCAGGAGGAAAGGACTAAACATCAATTGAAAGAAGACGGAATGCATGGTTGTTAGCAAAAGGAACAGCCCAAAATGCAAATTACAAATTGGGGATACCAACAATGAAGAAAGTGCAACAATTGAAATATCTGGGAAGTGTTTTATCAGGATGGAAGGTAATGAAGGAAAGCAGGAGGAAAGGACTAAACACCAATTGCAAGAAGACGGAATGCATGGTTGTTAGCAAAAGGAACAGCCCAAAATGCAAATTACAAATTGGGGATACCAACAATGAAGCAAGTGCAACAATTGAAATATCTGGGAAGTGTTTTATCAGGATGGTAGGTAATGAAGGAAAGCAGGAGGAAAGGACTATACATCAATTGCAAGAAGACGGAATGCATGGTTGTTAGCAAAAGGAACAGCCCAAAATGCAAATTACAAATTGGGGATACAAACAATCAAACAAGTGCAACAATTGAAATATCTGGGAAATGTTTTATCAGGATGGAAGGTAATGAAGGAAAGCAGGAGGAAAGGACTAAACATCAATTGCAAGAAGACGGAATGCATGGTTGTTAGCAAAAGGAACAGCCCAAAATGCAAATTACAAATTGGGGATACCAACAATCAAACAAGTGCAACAATTGAAATATCTGGGAAGTGTTTTATCAGGATGGAAGGTAATGAAGGAAAGCAGGAGGAAAGGACTAAACACCAATTGCAAGAAGACGGAATGCATGGTTGTTAGCAAAAGGAACAGCCCAAAATGCAAATTACAAATTGGGGATACCAACAATGAAGCAAGTGCAACAATTGAAATATCTGGGAAGTGTTTCATCAGGATGGAAGGTAATGAAGGAAAGCAGGAGGAAAGGACTATACATCAATTGCAAGAAGACGGAATGCATGGTTGTTAGCAAAAGGAACAGCCCAAAATGCAAATTATAAATTGGGGATACCAACAATCAAACAAGTGCAACAATTGAAATATCTGGGAAGTGTTTTATCAGGATGGAAGGTAATGAAGGAAAGCAGGAAGAAAGGACTAAACAGCAATTGCAAGAAGACGGAATGCATGGTTGTCAGCAAAAGGAACAGCCCAAAATGCAAATTACAAATTGGGGATACCAACAATCAAACAAGTGCAACAATTGAAATATCTGGGAAGTGTTTTATCAGGATGGAAGGTAATGAAGGAAAGCAGGAGGAAAGGACTAAACATCAATTGCAAGAAGACGGAATGCATGGTTGTTAGCAAAAGAAACAGCCCAAAATGCAAATTACAAATTGGGGATACCAACAATCAAACAAGTGCAACAATTGAAATATCTGAGAAGTGTTTTATCAGGATGGAAGGTAATGAAGGAAAGCAGGAGGAAAGGACTAAACATCAATTGCAAGAAGACGGAATGCATGGTTGTTAGCAAAAGGAACAGCCCAAAATGCAAATTACAAATTGGGGATACCAACAATGAAGCAAGTGCAACAATTGAAATATCTGGGAAGTGTTTTATCAGGATGGAAGGTAATGAAGGAAAGCAGGAGGAAAGGACTATACATCAATTGCAAGAAGACGGAATGCATGGTTGTTAGCAAAAGGAACAGCCCAAAATGCAAATTACAAATTGGGGATACAAACAATCAAACAAGTGCAACAATTGAAATATCTGGGAAATGTTTTATCAGGATGGAAGGTAATGAAGGAAAGCAGGAGGAAAGGACTAAACATCAATTGCAAGAAGACGGAATGCATGGTTGTTAGCAAAAGGAACAGCCCAAAATGCAAATTACAAATTGGGGATACCAACAATCAAACAAGTGCAACAATTGAAATATCTGGGAAGTGTTTTATCAGGATGGAAGGTAATGAAGGAAAGCAGGAGGAAAGGACTAAACAGCAATTGCAAGAAGACGGAATGCATGGTTGTTAGCAAAAGGAACAGCCCAAAATGCAAATTACAAATTGGGGATACCAACAATGAAGCAAGTGCAACAATTGAAATATCTGGGAAGTGTTTCATCAGGATGGAAGGTAATGAAGGAAAGCAGGAGGAAAGGACTATACATCAATTGCAAGAAGACGGAATGCATGGTTGTTAGCAAAAGGAACAGCCCAAAATGCAAATTACAAATTGGGGATACAAACAATCAAACAAGTGCAACAATTGAAATATCTGGGAAATGTTTTATCAGGATGGAAGGTAATGAAGGAAAGCAGGAGGAAAGGACTAAACATCAATTGCAAGAAGACGGAATGCATGGTTGTTAGCAAAAGGAACAGCCCAAAATGCAAATTACAAATTGGGGATACCAACAATCAAACAAGTGCAACAATTGAAATATCTGGGAAGTGTTTTATCAGGATGGAAGGTAATGAAGGAAAGCAGGAGGAAAGGACTAAACAGCAATTGCAAGAAGACGGAATGCATGGTTGTTAGCAAAAGGAACAGCCCAAAATGCAAATTACAAATTGGGGATACCAACAATGAAGCAAGTGCAACAATTGAAATATCTGGGAAGTGTTTCATCAGGATGGAAGGTAATGAAGGAAAGCAGGAGGAAAGGACTATACATCAATTGCAAGAAGACGGAATGCATGGTTGTTAGCAAAAGGAACAGCCCAAAATGCAAATTACAAATTGGGGATACCAACAATGAAGCAAGTGCAACAATTGAAATATCTGGGAAGTGTTTTATCAGGATGGAAGGTAATGAAGGAAAGCAGGAGGAAAGGACTAAACATCAATTGCAAGAAGACGGAATGCATGGTTGTTAGCAAAAGGAACAGCGCAAAATGCAAATTACAAATTGGGGATACCAAACAAGTACACCCATTGAAATATCATGGAAATGTTTTTAACGGAGGACGGAAAGTGCGACGCTGAAATGCAAAAGCTGAGCAAAGTATTAGGAAAGAGAAACATTTCGTTAGAAACAAAGAAAAGACTACTGAACTGTTACGTATTATTAGTTCTCTATAGTAGTGAATGCTAAACAATCTCCTCACAGATGAAGAAAATAATTGAAGCGACAGAAATGTGATTCTACAGAAGGATGCTGAGAATATCGTTAATCGAACGAGAGTGACGACTAATTTTAAAGAAAATGGAAATTAAAAGTGCACTTATACTCAAATCTGTTATAATTAGAAAAAAAAACACACTCATACTTAACAGCAGGAAGAGACAATTGTAATCTCTAGGACACATAATGAGGAGAGAAGGCTTGGAAAATTTGATACTCCCAGGTCAGATAGATAGCAAGTGGGACAGATGAAAACAGCGTATAACCTACCTAACGAGCTTGAGCAAATGATTGGTGGAACAAAGTTAAGTGAGATAGCAAGAAGACAAAATTTATTAAGCTCTACAAAGGACAGAAAATTGTGAGCTATGATCGCTAACATTTTGAAGAGACACGACACGAAAGAAAAAATCTATTTTCACCAAGAAGTTCTATACAAGTTTTTTTTTCTTCTTTAAAGTGTTAAAAATTTCATCAGTATGTTGTTGCATGTGAATAAAAGGGTTAGAGAAAAAAAATGAATAATCATCCCTTTCCCAAAGGTTAGATGGGTTCGGTGTAATAAAATGGGCGGGAAAACAATAAATAAATCCTAGTTTAGTCCGAACAGACAACGTAACCGGCAAGCAATTCAACAAAAAGAACATAAATAAAAATACGTAAGAGAAAAAAAAAGAAGAAAAAATTCAGAAATTTGAGATAAAATATCGTTTCATTCGCAGTCCGGGGTATGCCAACAACTAAATCCAGCGGCAAGACCTCTGATCGGAGGAGATTAAAGGGTTGAGGAGTGTGGAACCACCTCTTAATTGTTGTTGTCCTCAGGTCCCTCATGACCGAGGATAGGAGCACCTGTTAGGGTCCCAGCTATGGGCAAATAGTGAAACCAAAAACAAAAGCAAAAGACTATAAAAGCATAAAAATACATATTTATAGTAAAATTATCAGCAATATATTTTTGTATTTTAAAATGAGCAGTAATACAATTTTCAAGCAAAATGAGTAATAATAAAATTCTAAAGCAAAGTGAGCAGTAATACAATTTTAAAGCAAAATTCGCAGCAATACAATTTTAAAGCAAAATGGACAGTAATACAATTTTGAAGCAAAATGAGCAGTAATACAATTTTAAAGCAAAATGAGCAGCAATACAATTTTAAAGCAAAATGAGCAGTAATACAAATTTAAAGCAAAATGAGCAGTAATACAATTTTAAAGCAAAATGACCAGCAATACAATTTTAAAGCAAAATGAGCAGTAATACAATTTTAAAGCAAATGTGCAGTAGTACAATTTTAAAGCCAAATTCGCAGAAATACAATTTTAAAGCAAAATGAGCAGTAATACAAATTTAAAGCAAAATGAGCAGTAATACAATTTTAAAGCAAAATGAGCAGCAATACAATTTTAAAGCAAAATGAGCAGCAATACAAATTTAAAGCAAAATGTGCAGTAATACAATTTTAAAGCAAAATGAGCAGTAATACAATTTTAAAGCAAAATGAGCAGCAATACAATTTTAAAGCAAAATGAGCAGTAATACAATTTTAAAGTAAAATGAGCAGCAACACAATTTTAAAGCAAAATGGCCAGTATTACAATTTTAAAGCAAAATGAGCTGCAATACAATTTTAAAGCAAAATGCGCAGTAATACAAATTTAAAGCAAAATGAGCAGTAATACAATTTTAAAGCAAAATGAGCAGCAATACAATTTTAAAGCAAAATGAGCAGTAATACAATTTTAAAGCAAAATGAGCAGTAATACAATTTTAAAGGAAACTGGCCAGTAATACAATTTTAAAGCAAAATGCGCAGTATTACAATTTTAAAACAAAATGAGCAGTAATACAATTTTAAAGCAAAATGACCAGCAATACAATTTTAAAGCAAAATGAGCAGCAATACAATTTTAAAGCAAAATGAGCAGTAATACAAATTTAAAACAAAATGAGCAGTAATACAATTTTAAAGCAAAATTCGCAGCAATACAATTTTAAAGCAACATGGACAGTAATACAATTTTGAAGCAAAATGAGCAGTAATACAATTTTAAAGCAAAATGAGCAGCAATACAATTTTAAAGCAAAATGAGCAGTAATACAAATTTAAAGCAAAATGAGCAGTAATACAATTTTAAAGCAAAATGAGAAGTAATATAAATTTAAAGCAAAATGAGCAGTAATACAATTTTAAAGCAAATGTGCAGTAGTACAATTTTAAAGCCAAATTCGCAGAAATACAATTTTAAAGCAAAATGAGCAGTAATACAAATTTAAAGCAAAATGAGCAGTAATACAATTTTAAAGCAAAATGAGCAGCAATACAATTTTAAAGCCAAATGAGCAGCAATACAAATTTAAAGCAAAATGTGCAGTAATACAATTTTAAAGCAAAATGAGCAGTAATACAATTTTAAAGCAAAATGAGCAGCAATACAATTTTAAAGCAAAATGGCCAGTAATACAATTTTAAAGCAAAATGAGCAGCAACACAATTTTAAAGCAAAATGGCCAGTATTACAATTTTAAAGCAAAATGAGCTGCAATACAATTTTAAAGCAAAATGCGCAGTAATACAATTTTAAAGCAAAATGAGCAGTAATACAATTTTAAAGCAAAATGAGCAGCAATACAATTTTAAAGCAAAATGAGCAGTAATACAATTTTAAAGCAAAATGAGCAGTAATACAATTTTAAAGGAAACTGGCCAGTAATACAATTTTAAAGCAAAATGCGCAGTATTACAATTTTAAAACAAAATGAGCAGTAATACAATTTTAAAGCAAAATGACCAGCAATACAATTTTAAAGCAAAATGAGCAGCAATACAATTTTAAAGCAAAATGAGCAGTAATACAAATTTAAAACAAAATGAGCAGTAATACAATTTTAAAGCAACATGACCAGCAATACAATTTTAAAGCAAAATGAGCAGTAATACAATTTTAAAGCAAAATGACCAGCAATACAATTTCAAAGCAAAATGAGCAGTAATACAATTTTAAAGCAAATGTGCAGTAATACGATTTTAAAGCCAAATTCGCAGAAATACAATTTTAAAGCAAAATGAGAAGTAATATAAATTTAAAGCAAAATGAGCAGTAATATAATTTTAAAGCAAAATGAGCAGCAATACAATTTTAAAGCAAAATGAGCAGCAATACAAATTTAAAGCAAAATGTGCAGTAATACAATTTTAAAGCAAAATGAGCAGTAATACAATTTTAAAGCAAAATGAGCAGTAACACAAATTTAAAGCAAAATGAGCAGTAATACAATTTTAAAGCAAAATGAGCAGCAATACAATTTTAAAGCAAAATGAGCAGTAATACAATATTAAAGCAAAATGAGCAGCAATACAATTTTAAAGCAAAATGGCCAGTAATACAATTTTAAAGCAAAATGAGCTGCAATACAATTTTAAAGCAAAATGCGCAGTAATACAAATTTAAAGCAAAATGAGCAGTAATAAAATTTTAAAGCAAACTGGCCAGTAATACAATTTTAAAGCAAAATGAGCAGCAATACAATTTTAAAGCAAAATCAGCAGTATTACAATTTTAAAGCAAAATGAGCAGTAATACAATTTTAAAGCAAAATGACCAGCAATACAATTTTAAAGCAAAATGAGCAGCAATACAATTTTAAAGCAAAATGAGCAGTAATACAAATTTAAAGCAAAATGAGCAGTAATACAATTTTAAAGCAAAATGACCAGCAATACAATTTTAAAGCAAAATGAGCAGCAATACAATTTTAAAGCAAAATGATCAGTAATACAAATTTAAAGCAAAATGAGCAGTAATACAATTTTAAAGCAAAATGAGCAGCAATACAATTTTAAAGCAAAATGAGAAGTAATACAATATTAAAGCAAAATGAGCAGCAATACAATTTTAAAGCAAAATGAGCAGTAATATAATTGTAAAGCAAAATTCGCAGCAATACAATTTTAAAGCAAAATGGCCAGTAATACAATTTTAAAGCAAAATGACCAGCCATAACCATTTTAAAGCAAAATGAGCAGCAATACAATTTTAAAACAAAATGAGCAGTAATACAAATTTAAAGCAAAATGAGCAGTAATACAATTTTAAAGCAAAATGACCAGCAATACAATTTTAAAGCAAAATGAGCAGTAATACAATTTTAAAGCAAATGTGCAGTAATACAATTTTAAAGCAAAATGAGCAGCAATACAATTTTAAAGCAAAATGAGCAGTAATACAATTTTAAAGCCAAATGACCAGCAATACAATTTTAAAGCCAAATTCGCAGCAATACAATTTTAAAGCAAAATGAGCAGTAATACAATTTTAAAGCAAAATGAGCAGCAATACAATTTTAAAGGAAAATGGCAGTAATACAATTTTAAAGCAAAATGAGCAGTAATACAATTTTAAAGCAAAATGAGCAGTAATACAAATTTAAAGCAAAATGAGCAGTAATACAATTTTAAAGCAAAATGAGCAGTAAAACAAATTTAAAGCAAAATGAGCAGTAATACAATTTTAAAGCAAAATGAGCAGTAATACAATTTTAAAGCAAATGTGCAGTAATACAATGTTAAAGCAAAATGAGCAGCAATACAATTTTAAAGCAAAATGAGCAGTAATATAATTGTAAATCAAAATTCGCAGCAATACAATTTTAAAGCAAAATGGCCAGTAATACAATTTTAAAGCAAAATGACCAGCAATACAATTTTAAAGCAAAATGAGCAGCAATACAATTTTAAAGCAAAATGATCAGCAATACAATTTTAAAGCAAAATGAGCAGTAATACAATTTTAAAGCAAATGTGCAGTAATACAATTTTAAAGCAAAATGAGCAGCAATACAATTTTAAAGCAAAATGAGCAGTAATACAATTTTAAAGCAAAATGAGCAGTAATACAATTTTAAAGCAAAATGGGCAGCAATACAATTTTAAAGCAAAATGAGTATTAATACAAATTTAAAGCAAAATGAGCAGTAATACAATTTTAAAGCAAAAAGAGCAGTAATACAATTTTAAAGGAAACTGGCCAGTAATACAATTTTAAAGCAAAATGAGCAGTAATACAATTTTAAAGCAAAATGAGCAGTAATACAATTTTAAAGGAAACTGGCCAGTAATACAATTTTAAAGCAAAATGAGCAGTAATACAATTTTAAAGCAAAATCAGCAGTATTACAATTTTAAAGCAAAATGAGCAGTAATACAATTTTAAAGCAAAATGAGCAGCAATACAATTTTAAAGCAAAATGAGCAGTAATACAATTTTAAAGCAAAATGAGCAGCAATACAATTTTAAAGCAAAATGGCCAGTAATACAATTTTAAAGCAAAATGAGCTGCAATACAATTTTAAAGCAAAATGCGCAGTAATACAAATTTAAAGCAAAGTGAGCAGTAATACAATTTTAAAGCAAAATGGCCAGTAATACAATTTTAAACCAAAATGAGCAGCAATACAATTTTAAAGCAAAATGAGCAGCAATACAATTTTAAAGCAAAATCAGCAGTATTACAATTTTAAAGCAAAATGAGCAGTAATACAATTTTAAAGCAAAATGACCAGCAATACAATTTTAAAGCAAAATGAGCAGCAATACAATTTTAAAGCAAAATCAGCAGTAATACAAATTTAAAGCAAAATGAGCAGTAATACAATTTTAAAGCAAAATGACCAGCAATACAATTTTAAAGCAAAATGAGCAGTAATACAATGTTAAAGCAAAATGAGCAGCAATACAATTTTAAAGCAAAATGAGCAGTAATATAATTGTAAATCAAAATTCGCAGCAATACAATTTTAAAGCAAAATGGCCAGTAATACAATTTTAAAGCAAAATGAGCAGTAATACAATTTTAAAGCAAATGTGCAGTAATACAATTTTAAAGCAAAATGAGCAGCAATACAATTTTAAAGCAAAATGAGCAGTAATACAATTTTAAAGCAAAATGGGCAGCAATACAATTTTAAAGCAAAATGAGTATTAATACAAATTTAAAGCAAAATGAGCAGTAATACAATTTCAGAGCAAAAAGAGCAGTAATACAATTTTAAAGCAAAATGACCAGCAACACAATTTTAAAGCAAAATGAGCAGTAATACAATTTTAAAGCAAAATGGGCAGCAATACAATTTTAAAGCAAAATGACTATTAATACAAATTTAAAGCAAAATGAGCAGTAATACAATTTTAAAGCAAAAAGAGCAGTAATACAATTTTAAAGCAAAATGACCAGCAACACAATTTTAAAGCAAAATGAGCAATAATACAATTTTAAAGCCAAATTCGCAGCAATACAATTTTAAAGCAAAATGAGCAGTAATACAATTTTAATTTTCCATTAGTGACAGAAAATTGTGCAATCAACCTCTATCTTGATCTGATGTTGTGTAAAGAATAACTTGAACAAACGTGTACAGTGAAATTCCTATATATATATATATATATATATATATATATATATATATATATATATATATATGTTTATATATATATATATATATATATATATATATATATATATATATATATATATACATATATATATATATATATATATATGTATATGGTCCTCAAAATAACAAGGATGTTTTAATGAGCATGCTATCTTTTTTGTGACGCTAATTAACCTCTAAAGATATAATAAGAAATTTCCAAGACAAACGTTGCTGCGTGGTAAATATTTTAACGACAGGATTAAAAACAAGAGAAGTCATGTCATCTTGTGTTGTATGTCGTTCGCTAAATCAGCAAAGTGAGAGAGAGAGAGAGTGTGAGAGAGACAGGGAGAGAGAGAGTGAGAGAGAGAGTGAGGAAAAAAGATACAAAAAACGAGGGAGAGGATTAGAAATAAACTGAAATTTAATTAAATAAAAATAGTGAGGCTTGGGTGTTAAGGAAGTGAAAAAAGTAATAAAAGGAAAAATTCCAGAAAAAAACAAAAAACGAAAGAAAAAAAATGAAAAGAAAAAAAAAGGAATGAAAAATAAGAAAAAAGAAAGAAAAAATCAGCGTAAGGGAAAAATCAGCGTAAGGGAAATGGAGATAAGAAAACAAAAATAATAAAGGAAAGAAAGAAAAAGAGCGAGAAAGAAAAAAATAATATGAAAGGAAAGAAAGAAGGATAGAAAAAGAAAGAATAGAAATTGGAGAAAACAAAAAGATAAAAGAAATGAAAAAAAAAAGGAATATAGAAAAGGGAAGAAGAAAAGAAAGAAAGAAAGGTTGGAGAGAAAACAAGTATAAAATAAATGTAGAAAAGTGATGAAAGAGAAAGAAAGAAATGAAAAAAGAAACGAAGAAATGTGATAAAGAAAGGCCAGAATGGAAATAAATAAGAAAAAGAAAAAAGGGTCAAATATGAAAAATAAATAAGGTGAAAAGATCAGAAAGAAAGAGAGAGAAAAAAAGGAAAGAAAATAAAGACGAATAAGAACATACAAAAGAAAGCAAGAAAACGGAAACGGAAAAAAAAGATGTCAGAAATCGTAAGAGAAAACAAAAGAAGAAAATGTTAAGACAATAGAGAAAATGAAGTCATTTCACCCCAAATAAGCAACAAAGCCACTAAGACGCAGAGTGTGAAAGAATATGAGAAAAAGAAAACATTAACAAGGCGAGAGAAAAAGAATTAAGGAAAAACAGAAGATAACATTGTATTTAAATTTTTAGAAATCAAATCTGACTGGAAAGCAAGAAGCCGGAAGAGATTTCCGCGAGCGAGATTTGCACGAGAAGAAAGCGTTAGTATAGAATGTTTATCTAGTCATTTCAACAGTAAAATAATGAGACTTTGCCTCCAAACTAATAGTACGCTACTAGGTACCAAAGAGTTAAGCCATGAAAATCTTTATAGAAAAAGGACAGGGAACTTAGGTTATGGCGTGTGTATATATACATATATATATATATATATATATATATATATATATATATATATATATATATATATGACAGCAAAAACAAAGGAAAGAAAATGAACTAAAAAATAAAATAAAGTGTAGTGTGAGACAAAAGGTTATCTCCCCTTGACCCAAACAAAAATAACAATAAAATTAATTATAAATATTCACGATGATAAAAAAAACAGTCACATGATCTGACGAGACACATACGAAACATCGTTAGGCGGGAAAGTCAATCTTTCTCTTTTTGCTCTGTGAAGTTACAGTATCAAGACACACTATTTCACGCTCGTGACAACTAAATTATAATATTACCTTTGACGGTATTAGACCTACACAAAATCATGTCAGTGCATTTCTACCCCTAAGGACAGAGTATAAATCTTTGTAGTTTCTTACGCATGGCAAGTTTTTATAGAAAATGAATCCCAAACTTTGCAGACATGCCATTAAGAAAAGAAAATACGTCTATGCAGTAATACAACATTTACATTAAATGACTTAGCAGTGCAATCATTTAACGATATTAAAAAGAATCAGTGAATTTTCCGTCTTTAGGCCACCAACGGTCTGACTGTACTAAATATCAGTTGGTTACACACAGCAGAAATTATGCAATTGGTGCAGCCCTACATCAAATAGTAGACGGAGCAGTAATTCCAATAGGCTTCTTCTCTAAAAAGTTAACTAAAACTCGATAAGGAACATTCTACAGCTACGTTATATTTTACACATATTATCGAAGGAAAACGAGTTTTATTATTAACTGACCATAAGGCTTTGTGTGGCGTCTTCTGTAGCCTAAACCCTGCTAAGTCAGATAGACAGCAGCGGCAATTAGACATTCTCAGAGAATATATATCAGTTATAGGCCATATAAAGGGAGATCAAAACGTTATAGTCGATTGCTTGTCTAAACCAACCCTAGCAGTTATGGTAGATATGTATGACTTGTCAGTTGTAGCCGCTGCACAACTTAAGGACCCTGGGTTACAAAAATTTCCAGACTTTAAAAAATACAATTTTAACACTGATAATAATAGTTTCATTTACTGTGATAATGCTACCAGTGTTCCCAGACCATATATACCTGATGATTTATAAAAATCTATAGTATTCAATAGTATCCAGGTAATATCACACCCAAGAATGGAAACCTCGGGTATACTCATCAAAACAAGATTTTTTGGGCCTTATATGGGCAAGACAATAAAAAAATGTGTAATGAATAAGTAAAATTCAGAGACATACTAAATCTGCTATTCACACTATTGAATTGTCTACTATTCGCTTTAATACGATATCAATAGATAGATTAAACGATACGTTGAGCCTGAAAGTGATAAGCAAGTAATAACGGAAAAGCAACCTCATAGTGATGATATAACAATGGATACAAAAAAAAACGTAGATAGAAACAGTAAGACTAGTCATACGAAAGGAAGTAGGAAAGTTTCTTGGAAAAGAGACCACCAATCTACTACTAGATGTCGCTACTAGGTCGGGAGGTTTGTAGCGAGAGACGAGAAGTTATCTCCCCTTGATCAGAACAAAAATAACAATAAAAATTGATTATAAATATTCACGAGAATAAAAAAACAATCACATGACGAGACCCGCAAGAGGCATCGTTAGGCGGAAAAGTCAATCTTTCTCTTTTTTCTCCGTGAAATTACAGTATCAAGACACAATTTCACTCTCGCGACAACCAAACGGTACAAAATTTATATTTTTTTTGTTAGCCATAATTTTGCAAGTAGATATATGCAATCCTTATATTATGACTTTCGAATATAATATAATATAATATAATATAATATAATATAATATAATATAATATATATATACAAGTGTATTTCTGAGATGACTTTAGTGTTTCATTTGAACTTTTTATATATATTTATGTTGTATGTTTAATTCACTTTAAACGAGGTCGATGTTTCATATAGCAGCATAACAAAGGTAAGGTGAAAGTAATAGAATGAGATAGTGTATGGTGGGAGGGGGGTTGAAGATATGAAAAATAAAATCAAAGCGCGAGAGAAGAGGGAAACAAAAAGAAATAGAGAAACAGAGAAAGAGAAGAAAAGAAGAGAGAAAAATTATGAGAAATAGTAGAGAGACAAAAATACACACAAATTAAATAATGAACACATATATCGTTTCCCCCACTCATATATATATATATATATATATATATATATATAAAGAAATGGAATTAATGAGAAAGAAAATGATATAATAAAGAATATATATATATATATATTTACATAGTCTGTCTATACATGTAAAGAAATGGAATATATATATATATATATATATATATATTTATAAAGGAATGCAAATAATAAGAAAAAAGAGAAAATATATATGGCCTGACGATTTCGTTTAGTATGAAACAGCCAGTCGCCTCTGAGTGTTGACTTCATTTTTATATTTACATATATATATATATATATATATATATATATATGCTTCATGAAATACACAATATATATATATATATATATATATATATATATATATATATATACATAAAATAGAATTTTATATTTAATACATAAAAATGTATTTCTGCGTATTAAAAGCTTTTAAGTGAATTTAAGGTAGAGTATCTTTATATGTGTAGGAAATGGAATATATATATATATACATACATAAATACAACACACACACACACACACACACACACACACACACACACACACACACATATATATATATATATATATATATAAAGAAATGTAATTAAAGTGAGAGAGGAAAATATAGAAAACAGAAGATAATATAAAGTGTGTCAGAGAAAGAGAGACAGAAAGACAGAGAGACAGAGAGAAAGAGATAGAGAGGGTACATACACATGAAATAACGAGTATATATTGTATATATATATATATATATATATATATATATATATATATATATATATATATATATATATATATATATATATATATATAAAAGAATGGAATTAAATATCCAAAAATATAATGAAGACTACGTGTATATATATATACATGTATGATAACAATATGTACATTTATAATATATATATATATATATATATATATATATATATATATATATATATATATATATATATGCGTGTGTATGCGTGTACATGTATGTATGTGTATATATGTATGTAATTTAATATGTATGCATGTATGTGTGTAAGAAAAGGGAATAAAAGAAAGAAAAATCTTAAAGCACAGAAAAAATAAAATGTAAAGAGGGAGAGAGAGAGAAAGAAAGAGAGAGAGAGAGAGAATATATATAAAAGTAAAGAAATGAAAAAATAAAATGTAAAGAGGGAGAGAGAGAGAAAGAAAGAGAGAGAGAGAGAGAATATATATAAAAGTAAAGAAATGGCGAGAAAAAAGAATGGAATAGAAAAAAAAAAGAGAACCATAGAAAGTAGAGAGGGGAATCCGATCAACATAGAAAGAGTATTGGAAAATAAATAAAATCAGTGTGACCTGAAGAGAGAGAGAGAGAGAGAGAGAGAGAGAGTGTGTGTGTGTGAGAGAGTGAGAGAGAAAAATGAGGGAGAGGTGGGCTGATAGAAGAAAAGAGAATATCAAAATTAAAGCGAGATGGTAAAAATAAGAACTTGAATTGAAAGTGACAGAAAATATTTGAAATGCGAGTAAGCGACAAGCCGGCTTAGCGACATCAGATTCACATTTCCCATGACGTGGCCCTAGAAGCCAAACGTGTCCGCTCCAATGGTCGCCGCCCTTCGCCATTAATAATAATAATAATATTAATAATAATAATAATAATAATAATAAAACAACAATAACAACAACGAAAAGAACTTTTCTTTCGTTCACTGCGTTTCCCCCTCTTTTTTTTTAAGTATTTGAATATTTCATTCCATTCTCATCAATTACTTTTTAGCGATTTCCATTTTTTAAAGTTTTTCTAAATTTAATTTTATTTATCTATCTATCTATCTATCTATCTATCTATCTATCTATCTATCTATCTATCTATCTATCTATGAATAGACTCTCTCTCTCTCTCTAACTATCTATCTATGAATAGACTCTATCTATCTAACTATCTTTTTTTTTTAAGCTTATCACCCCAAGCAAGGCTGGAAGCCACTAGAACGTAAGGGGTTACAGAAGGTTTGGAGGAAGAGCAGATAGGAGTGGTAAAGGAGAGGATGCGGAGAAAGATAGTGGATCGATCAAGGCAAGGGGGTTACAGAAGATTTGGAGCGAGAGCAGATAGGAATGAAAGGTGAAAAGATGTGGAGAAGGGAAGTGGATAGATCAAGGCAACTGGAGATGTCGATTGACGTTACACTTAAATAGTTGGAGATTGTATATCTGTCAGGGAAACAGGAATAAGGAAGGGAGTTCCACAGGCGAGATGTGCGAGACATGAAGCTATTGGAGTAGAAGAGACGTCTACATCTAACAGTTTCAACGGTGAAGGGGTGGGAACGGGATGCCAGCCTCGTAGGACGTTTAAATTCATGAGGCCTAGAAACCAGCGAAAGCAGCCCCTCGGAGCAATTACCGTGAAAGTATTTGTAAAAAAGACAGAGCGAGGCAACGACGCGTCTGTGAGAGAGCGACTGCAGACGAGATGACAGATCAGGGCCAATTACATTGCATATCCGTCTCTGGATCTTATGAATAACCCTGAGGCAAACAGCAGGGGCTCCAGACCATATATATCAGCAATACTCCATGCAAGGGCGAATGGTCGATTTATAGATTTGGAGGATCGATTCCGGGGAGAAAAATTCCCTGGCTCGGCACAGGGAGCCAACTTTCCTTGCGGTGGATGATGCAATTGACTTCATCCGAGCAGCAAATAGTGACTTAGCTTCGTTGAGGATACGCTTACACTCGTTACGGGCAGAGGTAAATAGGCGTCTATTGCAGTCAGACAGATCACTACGAAAACGGTGGAAGAAGTGGTTCCTATGAGCAATGGCGGCTGAGCAAGCAGCTGTAAACCAAGGGGAGGAGCGCGTTTTGACCTTGAATTTCCTTGAGGGGATGAAAGCGTCGATTCCAGCTTTAACCCAGGAAGAGACCTCTGAAGCACATTCTTGAATGGGGAGCTTAAATACAGCATCCCAGGGGACATCGCGGAGGAAATCACGAAACGAGCCCCAGTCAGCCCGTTGGTAGCAGAATGAGATTCTGGCGGTAGGAGGCTCCTTGCAGGGGGTGGGACTGGAGGAGATACTAACAGACACTACAGCATGATCGGAGTTACCGATAGGACAGAGCTGCGTGGCACCACAAGACTCAGGGATGGAGGTAAAACACAGGTCGAGGAGTGAGGCCTTACAGTCCCGGTTGTAAGCAAAACGCGTGGGGAAATCAATTATCTGTGTGAGGGATTGAGAGACTGAAAAGTTGAGTGTATGAATGCCTGCGAGGTCGGTAGTAGCATTCTTAAGCCACTTGTTGTGATGGGCGTTAAAATCGCCAAACACATATGTGAGCGAACGGATGGAGAGAGAGGGCCATGTCTATGCTGTCAGAAATGACATCGAGTATTCCACAGTCCTGAGAGGATGGAGAGCGATAGAGGAAGAAAAGATAGCTTACAGCATTGAGAAGAGATAGCCGGAGACACAAGTACGAATGGTCCGGCGATTCGAGAGAGCACTCTCTAGCTAGAGGGAGATGGTCCTTGACGTAGACACCAAGGCCATGCATGTGGGTTAGAGAGTCTTTTCTGAGGAGGGGAATGTATCCAGGGATCGAGAGATCAGAGGAAGGGATAGAGGGGTCAAGATTGGTCTCACACAGGGCCAGTATATCCGGGCACTTTGCAATGAGGAAAGATTCCACACTGCAGAAGTTGGTTCTAATGCCACGGATGTTGGAGAAG
>OZ038497.1:84082042-84094542 GCA_964036315.1 Acanthosepion esculentum | reverse complement strand
AAGAACAGTAAGATTTATAATCCGGTGTTCATAGCAACTATTTTTATTTAAAAAAAAACAGTGCCCGATACAAACAGTAGACCATAATATTATAATATAATATTATATATATATATATATATATATATATATATATATATATATATATATATATATATAGATATATATATATATATATATATATATATATATATATATATATATTTACAAAGAATTCATAGACTTTATTTTTTAATCAGACATATTTTATAAAATTATATTAAAATATGTGATATAAAAAACTCAATTAATTCATTAAAAATTGCTTTGTTTACGTTTCGAATAAAAAAAAATTCCAATAGCCGTTATGACTTTTGATGAAATTTGAACAAGCAAAGTATGAGTCCAAAGCAAATACAACCTTGCTTGATGGTGAAGCTCTTCGTGGCCGAGTGGTTAAAGCACACCTGTTTAAACGGCGGTTTTCTTTCTATTCTTGTTATATTCTCTACCACTCAGTAACCCCTTGCGTCCGAATGGCTGTATACGGACAGCCATCTTTCTTTTTAGAGATATGTTATTGAATATGATGGAAAAGGAATGTTTTACAAGTTTTCCATTCAGTTTTTCTAGTCTCCTTAAAGATTTTCTTTTATGGTGCCTAAGAGAGTCTATAATTTGTACATGATGATTATTGTTCCAAGTTCTTTCGGCAAATTCATTAGTCATTTTCAAAAGGGTCGTTGCTAGTATATATTCCTATATTTATGTTCTAAGTTGTATTTGAAAGAAGTAGTAGTAATTTTAATCTCTGTGCTGGGTGAGAGTAGTAGTAATTTCACCCTCCCCCAACACACGCACACACACGCATATATATTATCTATCTATGTTTAAAAATAGGTTTATATTAGACAGATTTATCGACATACAACCGTTTATTTGTGTGTACTACATAAGGCAGACTGGCAGGCATATATATATATATATATATATATATATATATATATATGTGTGTGTGTGTGTGTGTGTGTGTGTATGTGTGTGTATGTGTGTAGTTGTGAATGTGTGTGTGTGTGAAGTAAATTATTGTGTATTATGACTGGATAAATTGGGGGAGAATGCCAAGATAAATTGACAGATAAATTCGGAATGATTTGAGGCGTAGGTGAATCGATGCATAAAATAGAAAATACCTGGGGAGCGAATTTAATATCACGTCAATTCCAAACTCTTATTTATCACGTCTTTTGTTCATTTGTCTTTTTATTGTTAATTAAATAGACTTTGGAGGTCTTTTTTCTTTTCTCAATTTCATCTTCATGTCAATTACAGTTACTTTATATTTCCTTTATTGCAATCAAATAGAGTGAAACAGAGAGAGATAGAGAGAGAGAGAGAGAAAGAGAGAGAGTGAGAAAGAGAGAAAGAAAAAGCGGACTATCTATTTATTTCAATCTGTTCCTATCTATCTATCTATCTATCTATCTCTCAGTATGTTCATATCTATCTATCTATCTATCTATCTATCTATCTATCTATCTCAGTTTGTTCATATCTATCTATCTATCTATCTATCTATCTATCTATCTATCTATCTATCTATCTATCTCAGTTTGTTCATATCTATCTATCTATCTATCTATCTATCTATCTATCTATCTATCTCAGTTTGTTCATATCTATCTATCTATCTATCTATCTATCTATCTATCTATCTATCTATCTCAGTCTGTTCATATCTATCTATCTATCTATCTATCTATCTATCTATCTATCTATCTATCGCAATCTGTTCCTATATATCTATCTATCTCAGTCTGTTCATATCTATCTATCTATCTATCTATCTATCTATCTATCTATCTATCCATCTATCTATCTATCTATCTATCTATCTATCTCAATCTGTTCCTATCTATCTATCTATCTATCTATCTATCTATCTATCTATCTATCTATCTATCTTGTTAG
This sequence comes from Acanthosepion esculentum, assembly GCA_964036315.1. Lineage (NCBI taxonomy): Eukaryota > Metazoa > Mollusca > Cephalopoda > Sepiida > Sepiidae > Acanthosepion > Acanthosepion esculentum. The sequence continues at coordinate 84,092,592 of OZ038497.1, read as the reverse complement.
TAGACATTTCTTTTTGTCGAGAGGTAGTTAATATATTGGTATCTAAGCCATTCTAGGTGTCTTGAATTCTAGATTTTGCGAACTATTAAGAAGCGGACTCGCTAGCTATTTTTTCTTTAAATTCCTACTCAAGAGACTTATTCAAGTGGTTGTCCGTTGATCTGAAATTTCTAGTCAGAGTCCCTAAAGAAGCAAAAAAACAACAAAAAACAAAACAAAAACAAACCCTTCTTTATATTTTAAATACATCATGTTTAGGTTGCAATTATTGTTTAAAACAATATAAAAATAACAGACTTTAAAAAATAAATCTATTTAATCATTTTTTCTGATGTAGCCTTTTGCAAATGCGGTTGTTCAGTGTGGAAAACTTGTCCCAAAATCATTTTGTGTTGTCCCAAGCTTTCGCTCAGACGAGTCGAAGAGAATGCGGATGATTTGATTCTGTGTATGTGGCGTGGCATGTTTTAGATGGGAAGGTCTGAACTGGCGGAACTAAGTAATGTAGTTCCTATGGAAATAGCAATAAAGAAGCGAGAGCCTTGCCGCTGTGGGAACGTGGTTGTAGGGCGGAAAACGATTTATCGCCCATAATGATGCTAAGAATTTATATAAATAAAAGGATTTTATCAAAATATGATTGAATTTGTTTTTATCAAACTAGTACGCATACTTGTGGTGTGTTTTACTTTTCGATTACTAGAAGGTTCGGCATGTAGCATTAGTTTGTCATCAAAGAAAATATAAGCGGTAAACAGATTTGGTTATCGGAATACGCAACTTACACGACTGAAGGATATCAGCCACTTTGTGTTTTCATAGGCCGATGTATCTCCACAGGTGACCCAAACTAGCTGGCAGGGAGTTGATCTTATCGAATCACCACATCTAGAATGGTTACTAACCAAGGCTATAGAACCCAGTCTATCCTACTATTTAATCTATAGCTAATGGAGAAGAGATGAACTCATACTTTTTTCATGGTTTGGTCTGGTTTGTTTTACGGCATATCAACTCCTTCATGGGTCATTTAATACAAAAACTTAATTGGGGGGTGTTTTGGTAATTCTTCTTTTTCAAAAATATATTGATGGTAATTTTTATGTTCCTTTTCCAATAATGTTTTGCTGTTAAATGTTTTTTTTTGCTATGGTGGTATTCTTACTACAAAAATGTGTTTTTATACTTTCATAATATTTTGACTCCAGTTTGGGGGTTCACTATTTGGCCATAGCTGGGATCCTAACAGGTGCTATTACCCCAGCGATTAAGAGATGGTTCCATGCTCTTCAGAACCTCCCAATCAGAGGACTTGCTGCCGGATGTAGTTCTTCGTCATACCCAGGACAACCTTTCACGTGGGTATTTGTGAGTAAGTGGATGTACGAACTCGCCTAGATTTCGAACTCGGCTCTCCGGGTTCTCATCCAGAGCCGCAATCCGCATTACACCATACGTACATTTTTGCCCATACCAACACGTATTGGGACCCGAGCGGCTGGTTAATTAACCCATTCTTCCCCATGGACGGTGAAAGAGGGCAGGAGCTGAGGAGGGCTTTCGTCCAACAAAGCATATTTACAGGCTGACAAGAAACAGATTTTGAATGTTCGATAATGTTTCTTAAGCTTGATTCGTGCTAAACCCGTAGAGCAGTGGTTCTTAACAGAGAGCCACATGGCCGCAAGGGGACCCTGGTAAATTTCATGGGGATTTGTATAAAAATTTTGGATTTGTATAAAAATTTTCCTTGGATGCAGTGAAATTCAACAAAGTCAAAGAGTATTAAATTCTAAGGTTTAATGTACAAACGGGTGCATGCACAAATAGATAAAACGATGTATATTTGCGGACTTAACTGCTAGAAGAGGGTTCAATAAATGTTGGGACTTGAGGTCTCGTGGCTACTGGACTCCATTAACGTCGGAAAGGACACTTCAAATAAACGTGTGGTCATTACAGCTGTTACTTTGCAAAAGCAGAAGATTTCAGGTTCAAGAAGGGGTCCCGATTGGACATTAGTTAGCCAATCAGATTCCCGGATTAGTAAGAGTTTCAAGTTTGACTGTTAAAGGGTTAGCTCCCTTTACTATCACTTTCAAATACTCATATTTGGATGGCCACTAGTTCATTGAAAGGGGTCACATTGCTACAACGCTGTTGCCCTCTATATTTTAGTTCTAATAAATTTAAATTATGTAATAAAATAATTTTCAAGTGTCTTTTATGTGACTAGTGTACATTTATATAAAGTTGATGCGCAGAGACTTTTTTTTCATTTTGCGTAACTAGTTTTTATTTTTCAGATTTTTTAAATTTGTCTATGCATTTACGTGCAGAACTTTTTTGTCGAAACAAATGTTTATTTCATTTAACTGGTTTGGTTTTTAAAACAAATAGTTTTGATGTTTATATGAAGAAATAACACTGTTTATTTGTTCCGGATATTATAAAATGAGCTTTTGTTAAGGTAAACGACTAGGAGGGGCCATAAAAAAACAACAATCAAAACAGAGCCATGAATAGAAAAAGGCTTCTACTACTACTACTACTACTACTACTAGAGAGAGAGAGAGAGAGAGAGAGAGAGAGAGAGAGAGAGAGAGAGAGAGAGAGAGAGAGAGAGAGAGAGAATTTTCTTACCCTGGCTTCTCTCAACGCTCTGCCCCATCATCAAATATCTTGCCAAAGAAAAGAGTGGGTGAGTGGGGATCTGCTAATTACTCTCCCATACCTACTTTACCTCTCCTGGTAGTTGCAATAAAAAGCTGTTACCATCATAGTCAACCTCGACAGAAGCCATTATTAATAAACTCGTTTCAAAACGACTTTTACTTCCGGACAACTGAATATAAAAACAAGTCGCAGCTACAAAAGACCAGTAGAATTCTTTTAGCGCGAAACTCTTGCATATATTGTTATCTTCTGTCTATTATATGGCTTGTAAATTTTTGTTACGTTTCTCTTTGTAGCTTCCGTCCGACCCTGTTTCCTGCCTTCACTTGAGCAAGGAGAATTAGCCGAATAGAAAGGCCGTGTTTACACAGGCAAAGCAACAAAATACAGTATGCAATTTAACAGCTGGGGCGGAAGACTGAATAGGAAACTGACGTGAGCAGAAAGAAAAAGACAAAAAATATCACTTGAGATCCTTTGATGAGAAAAGTCTACTAAAAAACCATTAAATCTTCGGGGTAGTGATTAAGAGACAAACTCCGGGGGCTATTGGCTTGTCAGGCCCCCGAGATAACCTCTGGGCAATGGAGGTGATTTTGTGATAATCAAAAACGCAGGAAGGTCGAAATGAAGAAGAGAAATAGAGAAAGGAAAAAAAAAAAGAAGAAGAAGGAAGAATAAATGACCACGGGGAAAAAAGAAAGAAAAAGCGAGAGAAAAAAAAAGAAAGAAAGGATAAAGGTAATATAGAAAGAAAAAAATATGGAAAAGAACGAAGAGGAAGAATAAGAACAGATTAGCGAGAAAGAAAAAAAATAGAGGCGATAGAAAAGAATGAAGAGAGATGAGAGATATTGGAAAAGAAAGAAAGAAATGAGAAAAAGAAAGTAAAGGATATAAAAAGAAAGAATATTAACTAGGAATAAAGAAAGAAAGAAAGAAAGAAAACTAATGACAATAAACTAAAAAGAAAAACAAGACGAGGTACTATATATAAAGAGAACGAGTAATGATTATTGAGAAGATGGAAAGATGGATATAGACGAAAATATAGAATATAAATGAGGAAAGAGAGAGAGGGAGGGAGAGAGAGAAGTATAGAAGCGTCGGAGGAAAGAAAGAAAGAAAAGAAAAAGAGATATGGACTCTGGAGGAGAAAAATGTTAGAGAGAGAGAGAGAGAGAGAGAGAGAGAGAGAGAGAGAGAGAGAGGGGGGGTCTGAGCGGTGAGCTGGGTTAAGAGATATCCGGAAACACCTGTCCACACGTATTACTTACAGACACTTAAACAGGAACCCGCGGGACGATTACTTTCCAATCTTTTGTTGTCAACTTTTCTTCTCCCACGCTAACGGAAGCCGCCGAGCAAGAGAGTGCTCAACAAATAAATCCTTGTGTCAGATTGTTATGGTGTTGAAACCATAGAAAAACAACACAGACTCGGATATAAAATTAAACGGTATATTATTCACGGAAACGTAGTACAAAGTAATGTGGACTGGAGAGTACTTTCTCTCACTGGTGTCCTGACTCACTCATTCATACACTCACTCGGTGATACACTCTTGGTGACTCACACTAGGTGACTTGATATTTACCCCCCCCCCCCAAGGGTCGAATTTAGCACAAGGCCGGCTTAACGTGGGCTTACCGAGCCCGTAGGCTCGGCCAAAAATATGCCCATTTACAACCCGTATAAACGGGTTTAGGGACTGTCTACCTCCCCGGACGAAACTTTGCCCTGCGGCAAAGCCTCGATTGAGTTCCTCCCCACCGAGGCGGAGAGTTCGACAGCAAAGAACAGTCTAAACGACTGTTCCAGTAATTAGGTGACTTGATATTTAGCACCCCCCCCACACGGGTCGAATGTGGCACAAGGCCGGTTTAACGTGGGCTTACCGAGCCCGTAGGCTCGGCCAAAAATATGCCCATTAGAACCCGTATACACGGATTCAGGGACTGTCTACCTCCCAGGACGGCACTTTGCCCTGCGGCAAAGCCCCGTCCGAGTCCCTCCCCGCCTAGACGGAGAGTTCAACAGCAAAGAACAATCTAAAAGGTTGTTCCAGTCACTAGGTGACTTAATTTACTCAAAGTTGGAAGCCATATTATATAGGTGTGGAAGAGTCCATTTGTAGGTCCCCACAATACAGACTAAATTCAGATTTGTAACTATCAAGTTACTCTGCTTCTTTCGGTTTGTTTGCTTAGACGGTATCAAGTCTGCTGTAAAAAGAAAACAACAAAAAACAAAACAAAACAAAACAAAACAAAAAAACAAAAAAACAAAAAACAAAAAGCAAACAAAAACAACAAAATAAATAACAGAATATTGAATGTTGATTGTTTCATTTCAGCAGACAGTCTCTATTCGCACGGAACACTGAAGCTGCACAGTCTTCCTACTTACTATCATATTCGTATATAGATATATATACATATAGATATAAAACGCACATTGATATTTAGCTTTCTATGATTGAATTCGTAAATAATTATATAATTATTATATTATATAGGCCACACTACAACATGTTTGACACGCAGACTCACTCTACACCTTTCTGGCCATAGCTCTATTAGATCTCATTTAAATATTTATGGAAACCTACCGGACACTATTCGTAACATACTTGTTGACAACAGTAATATAATAGCATCATCTACATGCAAAAAAGTCTAAAAATAATGGAAGCCTTATTAATAAAAAAAACCCAAAAAACAACACTTAATAATATAAATTATGAACACGGACACAATATCTTGACCGTGTTTTGAAAAAATGAAAACATTATATAAATACATACATGCAACAAACTATTTCTTATTTAACAGTTAAAATATTTAATTTTGAAAATGGCTAAATGTATAGCCGAAAAGTGCACGGGGTAAAAAAGAACATTCGGACAGTTTTTATATAATTTATCATCCGAAAAGAAAAAAAAGATTAGATCGCATGAGAAATTGCATAAAAAACTGAATCAAAGCAACTTGTCTGTCGGATTCAATGAAATGTTCATGAAAGAATGATTGCTATTTAAACACACACACACACACACGCACGCACGCAGGCACGCACACACACACACACACACATCATATATATCAGGTTATTTTTGTTGGCCAACCAGCGATAGTGGTCGGTGTTCGAGTCAAGTTAAATTATTTTAATATTAAAATATGTCTATAAACATTCTCCATTTTCCACTCCCCTAAATAAAACTTGCACCACTCAGTTATATGAAAATCTTGGTAAATATCAATGGAGTAGCAATAGGGACACCTCTCAGTACGACTATTTTTAAATATTAAACAAATACGTTAAAAATATAAGCCCACGAGTTATAATAGATATATAGATGATATCGTCCTATTAGCTAAAATCCAGACTACGCATCGTCTATCCAAAATCACACATTTTTTCTACTAACGCAGGAGGTACAACCAAAATGTGCAACATGCAGCACAATTATATACGTTGAATCACTTACTGATCGAATTTAATGATCTCACTCTCACTAAACATTATAGTGAGAACATCAATAGTGACATATTTGAAAATGTCGATATAGATGACCTGCTATCCTTTCTGCAGGAAGTGGGCCTATACTCCACAATAACGAAATATGACTAGATATTTTTTGCATGGGAATTATTAGTACGATATATATATATATAGTTCTTTCATTGTCCTCTCTTTTCTTTCACTCCCAGTAACCCTCTTGCATCCTTTTAAATGGGCTGTTTGAAAATTGCCACAGTACTAATGCTATGACAATGAACTACAGTACTAACTGAAGGTTAAAAACAATAAAATAACCAATGCCAAAAGCCGATCTTCGTCTGTATAAGATGATACTTTGTCTAATATGTCAATTAGATCCTTCTAGAGAACCAGAAGACACGAACAAGACCAACTGAAGACAGCAGTGTTAGGATTAAGCCGACCATAGGTCGCATTTGTTTTTTTGTTTTTGGTGTTTAGGCAAAGAATGGATGAAATTCTTCATTGTCATCAGATATTCTACGTTAGAATTATCAGTTATTCCAGGCTTTAATGAACTGTCTTAATAAAAAGAAAATAAAAGAAAAGAAAATCACTGAAAGTTTACAAAAGACATTTTTTTAAAAGTTGAGAGGAAGGGAGTATGGAATTACTTGGAATATGGTGGAAGATAGTAGACAAACGGTAAATACATATGCTGTTTAATAATGTTAATGTCAAGAATAAATAAAATTACCTTATTTTGACTTAAGCTAAACGAAAACGCGCGCGCACGCGCACGCACACACACACACACACACACACACACACACACACACACACACACACACACACACACACACACAGAAGGACTGTCCCAATAAAATTAATGTTTATCGGCCCACAATTCAAAATTGTGGCTCCTGAAATGGCAGAGTTTTTCTAAATTACGAATTTTATTTCATGCCTACAGTGTCCGGCCACTGCTGTAAGTTTCATGCTTTACGCAATCGCAGCTGTAGTGCGATAATTAAAAAAAAAAGCACTGACATTTTATATGGCATTGAGCACTTTTTCTTTTCTGTCTTCTGTGTTTACATGAAAAATTGGAAATTATCAGATTCAATAAAAATTCCTTATTAAATCAAAGAAATGAATTAATTGTAAATTGTAAACATAGTTTACTTTTTACCTTACAATTTAGTTAAACTTTGGAATTCGACAATGCTTTTTCTTATATTTCAGTTGTACTGAGTTGCACCATATCTGGCTTATCTTTCTATTTGTAAGATTCATTTTTGATTTGATATAATTTTGTATTAATCTCCTGGTAGTATTAGTAACATCTTGTACTGATATATTGGTATTTGGTTGGAATTTTTTACATTTTACATTCATTGGTTAGTGTTATTAACATCTTATATGACCAATCTTTATTTAATAGTGGCATATTAATTTATCAATTAATTCTATACGTTTAAATTATTTACTAGTTTCTTAAAGAAGCTATTTATTTATCAAGTATAAAAAAAATTATATAAGAAATTCACAAAGCATATAACGTGTTTAGCATTTTGCTAAATTACCTCTTCACCCAATTTTTATGTCTTAGGAAACGTCATTGTCTAGTTTGTATAATTTATGTAATCATTTGCATCCGCTTTAGTTTATGTCTGGGTGTCGTTAGCTGCCAATCTACGGGTCATGAGCCATTTATAAAAAATAATTTGTAATTTTTACTACTTCGATTAGTTTAAATTTAACGTAGGTCATTTTTGATTGGTAGATAAGAGTAAATCCCACAAGCCTAATACATACCCGCCTTTTTTTTTCGTAAAAAGAGGCTGTAATTTGCTTTCAAATCTAAATCTAAATAAATCGTTCACTCGCCAGTAATATACAATAGCCTAATGAGATGCATATACGCATCGGAACACGACTGCAATTGTAGCGATTTTGACATGTTTTCGATGTAATATCCTAAAATAAAGTATATATATATATATATATATATATATATATATATATATATATATATATATATATATATATATATATATAAAGACATAAACAGAGCATTTAATTAAATATTTGCATCTATAAAAAGAATGTATAAACATAAAAATAAGATAATTGTCAGACTTTGTCCATTTCATAATGTGTGATGTCATTTGTTTACACTTGGATACGCTTTGAGCAGATATGAATGTACGTGAGAGATTCATGGAAGATTGTAGTTTAAAAGCAGTAATATCGACCTTGCTAATCGATCGGTCCGCTGTGGCTCAATCAGTTAAGGCACGTCAGGCTATATGGCGGTTCCGTATAGGATACAGGTTCGATTCCTGTCGGAGGACGAATATTTTCTATGAGAATTTCTCGGACATTCAGGCCGGTGAATGTTATTTATACTGTTTATTATAAACAGACCATTTACTTAAATATTTGTATCTATAAAAAGAATGTATAAACACAAAAATGTCTTAAAATAATTGTCGGACTTTGTCCATTTCATTATATATATATATATATATATATATATATATATATATATATATATATATATATATATATATATATATTCTTCAAATGTGCTATATTTATGGGATAAAGTACTCAATATCAGAGATAGAGCGTGTGTAAATATAAAAGTGAACATAGAAGTCAACACTTAGAGGCGACAGTCTGTTTCATGCTAGATGCAATCGTCAGGCTTTGTATCTTTGTGTCGGATTAAAATGTTTCGTGAATATATTTACAGATTAAACCTTCTTTATCGTTTTCGTATTGATTTATTCTCCTCCATTTTTTCGCCGTCCTTTCCCCTAGACTGGTTGCCAATCAAGGTATGAGAACCCAGTTTGACCTGCTATTTAGCCCATAGCTGGATGGGTGGGGCTTAGATGAGATAGATTTTTTACCTATCCCATAAACCTTTGTGCGAAAGTGAACACATGCTGGCCGGCCGGAATTTGAACTCGTCACTTTACGTGCCGGTAATCGCTACGCCACCCGCACACACATTTATTAGTTTAAAAATGCCGCAAAAAATGACAGCATGTATAAATATCTCGGAACAGATACGATACCATTGACATAACAAAGACACTGACACCAGGTATCGCCACTGCAAGGGAGATAACTATTATATAGAAAAAGGTGACAGATATTACAGCAAAAATGACTTGGCACCTTATATACAGCGAATCTTTTTAAGTGGAAGCAAAAGAGAAAACGTTACTATTATGGTCAGTTAAAAATTTTGCACTTATAGTTTTATATATATATATATATATATATATATATATATATATATATATATATATATATATATATATACTGACGATCCGCGTAGGTGAAACCTAGGTAGCTTTGCCTGGCTCTTTAGGTTCATAGTTATATATATATATATATATATATATATATATATATATATATATATACAGGGTGTCCATAAAGTTCGTGTGCACGTTAAAAAATTTATAACTTTACTTGTATTTGCGATAGAAATAATTTGTAAAAAGGATTAGAAAGAAGTAAATCTATATTTTTTAAGGTTTTATTGAAATTTTATTTAAGTTTCCACATGTCCTCCATCATTAGCAATACAAAGGGTAATACGATTTTGCAGTTCACGGAAAATATTTGCCAACTGATTTACAGTAATGCCTGAAATCACATTAGTTATTTTAGCTATACTTAAAACTAGGTACATTTAAACTTTATAACATTTTTTACAGATTATTTCTATCGCAAATACAAATAAAGTTATAATTTTTTTAAAGTGCACCCGAACTTTATGGACACCTAGTTTATATATTAGGTTTGTCTGACACAAGGCCAAGCCACTTGATGATTGTGGGCGCATGAAAACAAACCCGCACACACAGACAGTCGACTGTATACGTTTGCAACTATTGGGTGGAACTCGTCCAAAGTGTTGCTCATTCAGAAATATCATATCACCAACTTCATAAACTATGCCTCCATCGGAACTGCTTGGCAGAGTCGGCGTGTATAAATACTCAGGGTGATTTACAATCTCGATATCTCATCAGAATCTCGAAGAAGCTCTTATGATGGATGAAGCCGTCAGCCGGCTGACAAAAAAGATGGCCTTCGAAGGAGAAGGTTCGTTGAAGGTAAGAAAAGTGGCTGTAAAGAAAGTTGCCGGTAATTTATTGCAACCAGTCACGACTAATTAACAGACTAAGTGTAAGCAGACGCTTCATCTTTCCATGTCACGTTCGCATTACGCAATTAAATAAAAAGCGAATCATAGATATCATTTTTACGACGCTTAACGACGTGTAACTACCATTGACTGAACGGCTTTATTATATGATATGTACAATAAAGATTGGACTGGCTTTTGCAGTTTCTCTTCGAAA
>OZ038497.1:84024542-84079542 GCA_964036315.1 Acanthosepion esculentum | reverse complement strand
AGAAAGTGAAATAAGGAAGCAAAAAAAAAAAAAAAGGAGCGAGGAAGAACGAGAAAAGACGAGATAAGAGCGGAAACATATATATATGCACACATATATAGGGTGAGGACATTTGCTAAATTTACACCCGTTGAGAATAGCTTCAAATTTGTGGTGCCCAGGACAAAAATTGAATTTAGTATTAATCGATTTTCAAATTGGTTTGCTATCCACTGTATGATAGATGGATAGATAACATCAGACTGAGATAGAGGAAAATAGATAGTTAGATAACGCCAAACTGAAACAGAGATAGATAGATATGTAAGGGATAATAGATAGATAGATAGATAGATAGCGGTAAATTTGATATTGATTGAAAAAAGGATAGATAGATAACACCAACCTGAAACAGAGATAAATAGATATATAGATGGTAAATTTGATATTGATTGAAAAAAGGATAGATACATAACACCAATCTGAAACAGAGATAAATAGATATATAGATAGTAAATTTGATATTGATTGAAAAAAGGATAGATAGATAGATAACGGCAAAATGAAAGAGAGGTAGAGAGATAACACCAACCTAAAACATAGATAGATAGATAGCATTAAATTTGATATTGATTGAAAAAAAAGGATAGATAGATAGATAGATAACACCAACCTAAAACAACAGATAGACAGACAGACAGACAGACAGATAGATAGATAGATAGATAGATAGATAGATAGATAATGCCAACCTGAATCAGAAATAGATAGATAGATAGATAATGCCAACCTGAAGCAGAGATAGATAGATAGATAGATAGATAGATAGATAGATAGATAAATAGGAACTGAAATAGATAGATAGATAGATAGATATGTCTGGTGAATATAATCGATAAAGAATGTTAGCGAGTTCGAGTGAGTATTTATTGTTTATTGAAAAGAATAAAAAAGGATAGAGTAGAAAAGACAAAGAGAGATAGATAGATAGATAGATAGAGAGAGAGAGAGAGAGAGAGAGAGAGAGAGAGAGAGAAAGAGAGAGAGAAAGAGAAGGATTAAGAAGTAAAGAGAAAATGAAAGAAAATGCTAATAGAAAAGGATTGGGAAAGAGAAGCAATGGCACACACGCGCGCATGCGCACAGAATATAAGTAACGATAAAGGAAAAGTGGAGCAAAAAAAAAAAAAATTAAAAAAAATAAAGCCGTAGAAATAAGAACTAATAGCTTATTAAGACGCAGTTCGATCGAATGCTGCCTACGCGATTATCGGGAAAGACAATCAATTGCTTCTTAAGGCTATTTATTTAGCGTAACTATTACGAGTTCTGTACACAAGCCTCGCATCTTATAGAAATTGTCCCGCCTACACATCTGTCTATACATCCAATCCATATTTCTCTTGGTGTTCATCTGGGTGTGATCGAAGACTTTCCTATATTACCGACGAAATTATTTTAATCATATCAATTCATTGTTTCTTATTAAAGTATTTCCCCTTGCTTTCTCCACCCTAACACCTCCTTACAGGTAAATTGTGTATTCAATCACAAAAGAAAGATTCCAGCTTTGATTCGATGAATATTCAAGGAATTTTTCCATGCTTGTTGGAACTGGTGGCTAGACAAGAAGTGCTGCATTTTTTTCTTTTTTTTTTTTACAATGATGTTTACTCTGTACGAGGCCCAAGAGCCACTCGAGGTAGAGATTTACAAAGTAAGCGGCACAGTTTATGAGAATATATGGGGAAGATAACGGTTGAGCCTAGACTTAAACAGATTAAGATTGTAGTGATCGTGGGGAAATATATAACAGCAGCAACAGACCAGATGTAGCAGCAATATTCAAAGCAAGGACGAATGGTAGACTTATAAATATGTAAGATAGATTCTGGAGAAAAAAAAAACTGTCTATCACGACACGGGTAACCAACTTTCCTAGCAGCAGACCTGGCAAATGATTCAATATGATATTCCCGTTTCATGTCAGCGGAAAACGTTAGTTCGAAAAAACTCAATGAGTCAACATCCTGAAGGTTAGCATCAGCCATGCCGAGAGAAGGCAAAAAGAAGGTTCCCTAAGACGATTAAAAGAGATAAATTTCATTTTGAAGGCGTTAAAATTAACAAAGCATTCCTTGTCCCAGTTAACAACAGATCGAAGGTAAATTTTTTTAGATCAGTTGCCAATTTTACTTTATAGAACCAATCAGAGTTATTATTAAGAAAAGAATAAATAGATGCCGAGTTGGGAACTGATGACATCATGGAGGTCATTCAGGAAATTAGAAACAACGTAGGTCCAATGACAGAGCTCTGGGAGAGCACCTGCATTAATGAAAAAAGATCTAGAGGAGTCACCATTCAAGACAACTTTCATTTCACGATTTGAGAAGAAAAACTGAATCAGTTAAAACATTTGTCCAGAAATACCATAACCTTTCAACTTGTTAAGAAGACTGGCATGCCAAACTCTGTCAAATGCCTTTGAGATATCCAAAGCAACAGCCGAAGCTTTAACCTTCTTATCTAAAGATTGATAGATTATTTCAGCAATAATTGTTAGTACATCAGCAGTTGTTCTAGAGATGCGAAAGCCATATTGCTTATCTGAAAGAAGATCCTGCGAAGTGAGATGCTTAACCAATCCACAGTTGATCAGAGCCTTTGTCAAAAAGAGGTAGGAGGTTAATAGGTTGATAATTAGAAGGATCAGGCAGTTCGCCTGTTCTTATAGACCGGGAATACAGAAGAAGATTTCTAGCAAGCAGGAAAACATAAAGCAGCAAGGCATTTATTGTGGAGTTTAGAGAGAACATGAGTCAGATCAGGAGGTCATTTCTTAAGAACAATTGTAGGGATAATATCAAGTCTACATGCTTTCTGAGGATCCAATTTGTAGATAATAGCAGAAACTATGGGCAGATTTATATATATATATATATATCAATCAACAGAGACTCAGTTCTAAGTAGAAAGTCAGGCAAAGTTACTCCAGATGTGTCAACAGTAGAATTGGAAGAGAATTTACGAGCAAAACTTCTTCCTTTATCAAAATTAATTCAGGCTTAATTTGAACTCAGTTTAGCGATTCCATTTTCCGAGTTGATAACAGTTTTCCTGTGCTTTTTCCCTTCAGGACGTTGATTCTTCACAATTTCCTGTTCTTTGTAGCTCTTAAGAAATTTTCTCTTTTTATTATCTTTCCAAAACCTTGTTCCGCCATCTATTTACTCAAGCTCATTCTTATTCTGCTTCTATGTGCCGTGTCCCTTCAGGACGTTGACGATCATGACTCTCCACAATTTCCTATCCTTTTTAGCTCTTAATAAATTTTGTCATCTCTCCTAAACCCTGTTCTGCCATCCATTCATTCATGCTGGGTAGGTCATGCGCTGTTTTCCCCTGTCTCGCTTGTCTTCAATCTGTCCTGTGAGTATCACGTTTTCTCAGCTCTCTTTCTTCACTATGTGCCCGGGAAATTTCAACTGTCTCTTCTTGGTATTAAGTACAAGCGTCCTTTTTGTTTCCATTTTCTTTAAAACTTGTTTGATGCTCACATCTTTGGTTCATGGTAATTTAAGCATTTTTCTGTAGAACCACATTTCTACTGCTTCAAGTCTCTTCTTCATCTGTGAAGAGATTGTCCATCATTCACTATCATATAGAAGGACTATAACAGTTCAGTACTCTTTTCCTATAGAAATAAAGTAAGCTATTAGCTGAATTTCTATCTAAAATTATAAATGTATAATGTCTGATCGATGAGATTAATATTCACCACTGAATTAATTGCATTGTAGGCCTCCGCTTGTCTCGCAAGATAAAGTTAGTATCCTGTTTGGTCAAAATTCAGTCCTTTGGTGGTGAGACTGGAGTCACCCCTCCAGGGCGCCGGCCTAGGCGATAGTACACCTTTTAAAAAAGCTGTAAGTGGAGGGCACTCAGTGAGGAATGAACTTACTACACATAATCTATGTACGAATAAATGGTGATCGGTCTTCGGCCCGAAATAATTTCCAAAAATCTGACCAAACATCAGAATTTGTTTTTTTTTCACACCCCAAACACAAAAGCAAGGTCACAAAGCCACTAAGACGCAAGGGGGTGGTTACTGAGTGTGAAAGAAAACGAAAAACATTATTACGGAGCGGTCACAATAAAGGAACGGAAATTAAGACAGAAGATCTTGGCTGGACGGCGATTTCTTTCAGCACCTCCCCCATGTGAGTGTGTGTGAGTGTATGTGGGTCCGCGCGCGCTCGCGATTTTGTGCGTACGTGTGTGTGTGTGTGTGTGTACGTGTGTGTGTTTACACTCTTGTGCAAATTAATTGAAACAAAACGAATAATTCCGTTATTATTTACTTTTTTTTCGTATTTTTCCAATGAAACATGACCCAGTTCAAATGTTAGTACTTCGCATGTCCATTCCACGAAATTGTTCCTGCAGACTGACCACAGATTCTCGATTGGATTTAAATCAGGAAAGTTTCCAGGCCAGTCTATAGTACTTCGATTTGCTCACGGGTAACCCTTGACAGTGTGTTCGTGCAGCATCACAATTTTCGGATGCTTCCTTGGAGCAACGTCCCTCGAAAATCTGATGCAGTCTAGGATGACGCAATATTTTTCAAGGCCAAACAAATTTTATCATACACTCCGAAAATAGATTCATATTACAGCACACCACTGCAAATGACCTAAACAGAGGAAAAAAAATAGAAATCGATAACACCCTGTCACTCAAAAATTTTTTACCATTTACTAAAACATCGAAAACCAAAAAGAATAAATAAATGTATAAAATAAATAAAAAAAACAAGTAAAATAAATTAATCTAAATAAATAAATAAATAAATAAACCACTCCCACTAAAATAAGCGTTACAATGGAATACCCACAATGCACCACTGACCCGTATATATAAATAGTCGAAAAAAAAAACCAACACATGTGGTCTGACGATTGAGTGTTGACTTCAATGTTCACTTTTATATTTACATACGTTCTATCCCCGATATTGAGCACTTTATCCCATAAATATAAGACATCTTAAAACTATATTTCTTCTTTATATATATATATATATATATATATATATAAACGACTGACAATGTACTGCGGTTAAGTTATAAACGACTGACAATGTACTGCGGTTAAGTTTTTCATTTAATTTTTCTTGTGTCCTTATAATGTTTTTCTTTTCTGAGCACATTCTATGTAAAAAATTGTGTCCGGATGTTCTGCATGTCCAAGCGCTTTCGGCTATACATTTAGCCATTATCAAGGATGATTTGATTTTATACTTTTAACTGAATGTATGGATTTTTTTAAATATATGTATATAGAGTTAGAGGAATTTTCTTATTCTCCAAACACAGTCAGCATATTGTGGCCGTGTTCATAGTTGATGTTCTTGAGTGTTGACCTTTTCTTTTTTATTATTAATACTTCCATTATTTTTAGCCTTTTTTTTATACATGCGGATGAGGCTATTAATATTGGTATTATCAACGAGTGTGTTGCGGATGAAGTTTGGTAGGTCTCCATGTGCATTTAAGTGAGACGTAATTAAGCTATGATCATGTAAATGAGACCTATTTTAGATATGATCATTTAAATGAGACCTAATTAAGCTATGAACATTTAAATGAGACTTAATTAAGCTATGATCATTTAAATGAGACCTAATTAAGCTATGAACATTTAAATGAGACTTAATTAAGCTATGATCATTTAAATGAGACCCAATTAAGCTATGAACATTTAAATGAGACTTAATTAAGCTATGATCATTTAAATGAGACCTAATTAAGCTATGATCATTTAAATGAGACCTAATTAAGCTAGGATCATTTAAATGAGACCTATTTTAGATATGATCATTTAAATGAGACCTAATTAAGCTATGATCATTTAAATGAGACTTAATTAAGCTATGATCATTTAAATGAGACCTAATTAAGCTATGATCATTTAAACGAGACCTAATTAAGCTATGATCATTTAAATGAGACCTAATTAAGCTATGATCATGTAAATGAGACCTATTTTAGATATGATCATTTAGATGAGACCTAATTAAGCTATGATCATTTAAATGAGACCTAATAAAGCTATGATAATTTAAATGAGACTTAATTAAGCTATGATCATTTAAATGAGACCTAATTAAGCTATGATCATTTAAATGAGACCTAATTAAGCTATGACCATTTAAATGAGACCTAATTAAGCTATGATCATGTATATGAGACCTAATTAAGCTATGATCATTTAAATGAGACCTAATTAAGCTATGATCATGTAAATGAGACCTAATTAAGCTATGATCATTTAAATGAGACCTAATTAAGCTATGATATTTCTTCAGACCGGGATTCAGTCATGTGACCATTACCCAGAATGTTTTTAACCAGTTCCATATGTGAAGCGAACAGGAATAACTGGTGAAGTCTATTTACGTGATTAAAAGTTAACTTTTCATCCGTTTCAATGCCTTAAGATTTAATTTTAAATCTTCAAATTTTTTTTTTAAGTCATGTAAAAAAAATTCTTGATAATATTGTATATTATTTAATTAAACTTATTAAATTTTGTTAAAAGGTATTTAAAAAATCACTGCAATACTTAATTTTAAAATTAGATTAAAAGTATTTAATTTTAAAATTGGAGTGAATTCAAATTTCATGTATTAATGTTGTTGTTATTTTAAAGAAGAAAGGTTGAACTTTTATCTTAAAAGAACATTTGGGTTGTTAAAACAATTTAAGTTAAAACAATATTAATTTCATTTACGTCAAAATTACAAATTTTCCAGTCATCAATCAACGCCATTTTCTGACACCTGTCGTCAAGCGATACGAAACTTATTTAAACATTTTTTAAAAATGAAAATAAAAATGTCTACGACTTGTTAACACAGAAGCTGTTACTGTAATGAATTTAATGAATTGTGAACAAGATTAAAACAAAATTTCTTACTTTTTTGTTAATGAAAAAGCAGTGAAAAATAACGCAGCCATTGAAATAGGAAATAGGTTCTTCGTTTCCCTTTGCGATTAGGGGCGTTAGGGGCTGCATAATGGGCAACATGTCCTGGTTCCCAAGTCATCTTTCGTCACTTACATTTATTTAGCCAATATATATATATATATATATACGTTTTTTAATACTGTTTATTATAAACAGAGCAAATATATATATATATATATATATATATATATATATATATATATATATATATATATATATATATATATATATATATATGCATTGACAAGAAGGAGGGAAATTATATTTAAAAATAAATGTTTATGCCAGGATGAGGCGAAAGTTTTTCCTTATTTCTTTCTATATGCTAATATGTTTATTTTATTTCTATATTCGTCTAATATTCTTTTTCCCCCTATCTCCAATTATTATTGACACATAAGCACTTCAGGGAGAAAGTTTTATTTGGCATGCAAAAACTGCGCATCGCTTTTAATATCTTAAACCTCATCACAGTCACGCATCATGTCAAATTGCTCAAACCCGTTTCCATGTAAATCATTTTCTTCATCATCGATTCTTTTAGTGAATCACTAGCTTGCCACACAACGTCTTTCTCGACAATTTCTCGTCTGTCTGCATCCAATTGATTTGTTTGACCAGATCGTCAGCAGTTTATTTGACACATTTACAGATAAACTTTTTCGAAACAGAAACCACGGTCTGTAAATGGAATGGAAAGTAACAGAAGTTAAGCAACGTCGAGCCTGGTTAGTAAGTAAAAGGGATACGGCTTGGGAATACCAGATGCTGTAAGTTTGGGGTGCTGTAATGGATAATGAATCAATCATAAACATTTGAATGTTGAATTAGTAAATACTAAACATTTTAATTACCTCACGTATGATCACGGAAGTTCAGCAACGTTGAGTCTGGTCAGTGACAAGATGGGAGACCGCTTAGGAATACCAGGTACTGTAAGTTTGGATGTGCGAGTGGTATAATGGATAATGAATCGATCATAAACACTTGAAAGTTGAATTAGTAAATACTAAACATTTCTAATACCTCGCGTATGTAAGTTAAGCAACGTCGAGATTGGTCAGTACCTCGAATGGAGACTGCTTGGGGATATCAGGCGCTGTAAGCTTGGATGTGCGTGTGGTTTAATGGATAAGGGATCTGGATTGTTATTCGGGGAGCTAGTACTAATTCCTGTTGGGTTCGTTATATCCCCCTACGCGCAAATGCCCATTAGGAAGAGAAAAGGTATGTATACACCTTTTCTCTTCCCAGCTATAGGTTAATTAGTAAGACTTGTATCGCTAAAACCATATATTATCTTCAATATATAAATAAATAAAATAAAATTGCGTACAAAATATTTAGATTTCAGCATTTGATAACCTACAGAGGTTTATACACCGCTAAACAAAATCAACCAATCAACAATCAAATACCTCGGTGTACGGATCAATTATAAAAAAATAATATAGGATATTGAATATTGAATAAGCTGTGCAAATTGCTACAAAACCAAAACTTTAACCTAAAAAGCTAGTCATGTTCTGAAATAGTCTCGTCAGATCGATACTTTCATCTGGATGTCAAGCATGGCGATCATCTAGTTCAGAAATATCTAAACTGTCAGTTGTATACAACCGCTCTTTCAGATCAATAGTTAGGAATGGCTTTGAACGAATGAAGACTGTAGGTCTTAGGAAAGACGATTCTTCTTGTGGAATGGCGCTACAGAATAAGAGACAAAGAATTGTACCAAAAATCACAAAATCTACCAAATGAGGACTTTCATCAGCAAAAACAACTGAAATGAATAACACATGTAACTCGTTGAGAAAACAATGATATAAGAAGTTGATATTACACACTACTTCAAACAAAAGGTTCGGAAGGAAACCGCTATCAATATTGGAAAGAGCGATAAAAGTTAGTAGATTTGAGAAACCTCGAGAAATATTTTGATCATTTCAACCTAAAGTAGCACTGGCTGCTTGACCAATAAAAACTGAATGTTTCCTTATAAGAAACGGCTCCTATTAGCATTGATATATTAATAATATTAAAATCCAGGCAATGACTATCTTAGCGATCTGCGCATGTGTTAAGGGGTGCTGAAATGCTCAAGGCTTGTTCCACTTCCAAACTTTCAAAAATCTGATCAAATGATCAAACATCCAAATTGTTTTTTTTTGGCAGTCGGGTCGAGAACTTTTCAAAAAGTAATCATTGTCTGAATAAGAAAACCTGCTTTCCCTTTTTTGTTGGAAATCATCTATTATTCCAGTTTTTAAAGAACCGTCTGACACTTCTAACTATTGTCCTGCGAGGCTTCTACCTCTTTTTGGCAAACAACCACAGGTCCCAATTAACTCTGAATTGGTTAAACATCTCACGTTGCAGGGCTTTCTTTCAGATGAACAATATAACATTTGTTTCTCTAGGTCAACTGTTGATGTATTGGCGATTATTGCCAAAAAGGTCTATCAATCTTTAGATAAGAATGGTGAAGTTCGGGCTGTTGCTTTGGACACATCTCAAAGGCATTTGGCAGGTTTTAGCATACTAATCAGCTTCACAAGTTGAAAGATTATGGTGTCTCTGTTTTGTGACTTACGGTAGCGGTACAGTGGAACCTCAATTCACAAATTTAATTCGTTCCTGAAGGCCGTTCGTAACACGAAATTTTCGTAAACCGAAACTATTTTTCCAATAGGAATCAATGTAAAGAAAAAAGTACAATAAAATTAGAAAAGTACGCCACACCAAACGAATGTATAGAACAAGGCAGTATTCTGTTCTGGTTAACTCGGTTCGGCAATGTTGTTCGAGAACCGAAATTTTGTTCGGATAACCGAGGCATTTTCATCAAGAACTTTCTGTTCGAAAACCGATTTGTTTGACATGGGAGACGTTCGAGAACTGAGGTTGCACTGTATAACTCAAGCCTTCAACGTTAAGATAAAACAATATTTAATTACAACCGCAAATAAATACTTAACAAGAACAAAGAAGTAAAAGTCAACCAAAGATAATTAACCATTTCAGGGAATACCTTGTTAGTAGAACGGCTTGGCTTGACGTCCGGTAAATCCTGAATCAAAACCCAAATCATCGACGCACAATAATTCACACTAATTCGACTGGATAGTTTCCACTCAATAGTCACTCAATAATCACCGCAGTCAGTAGCCTGACACCGCTATTTATACACCTGGCGGAAAACATATATTCATAAGTCCAGAGTGTCACGCTCGAACCTCGGTGTCAGTAGTTACTTATTTTCTTCCTATATGACACTCTAGATGAATTTTTGAAGTGATTCAGTCTTTCTTATCAAATCACGAAAGGAAAGTTGTCCTAAAGGGCTTTATCCTCGGATTGTTCTTAATTTTCATCAATGACCTTTTTGATGACATCAGTTTTCAAATTGGCATCTATGTTGATGACAACTATTTGCTCCTATAGCAATAGTAAGTCTGACCAGTTCGATAATGTCGAATTGGCAGGTGATCTAAAATATGACCTACAATCTGTTGTGAACTGGGGAAAGGAGTGGCTTGTTAATTTTTAACGAAACTTCTCTTTATTAATAATCTGAGAAAACCCTCCTGCCTCTCATTAGCTATGGCTGATGCTAACCACCAGGGGAATGACTCGTTGTTCCTTCTCGGACTAACATTCTCGATTGACATGACGTGCCAAAGATTATATTGCTGCTAAGAAAGTTGGTTCACTGTGTCGTACTAGACAATTTTTCTCCACAGACTCTATCTTATATATTTATAAGTTTACCATTCGTCCATGCTTTGAATATTTCTGCAATGCATGGTCCAGTGATCCTGCTATATATTTAGAGATTCTGGCATGGCATCTCGGCTTCAGTTATTTCCCCACCGCCATAATGTAGCTTCCACGTGCCTTTTCTATAAATACTTTCATGGAAATTGCTCACATGCACTTTCTTCAATGGTACCTTTTATGAAGTACTAGATTGGCAGCAAGGTCTCATCAATTTACAGTTGAATTATCTAGAGCTATCCGTAAGTTCTATGCTAATAGTTTTTTTTTCTCGTACTTCTCTCTTGTGGACGCTTTTCCAGCGTTATGCTTTCCAGCCAACTTTGATCTTCAAAAATTTAAATGCAATGCCAATCATTATCTATTGTTTTCTCGATTCCTCTTCTTTTCTTCTTTTATTGCTCTCCCTCCTTAATGTTTCTCTTTTTTCTTATTCTTTCCCACTCAGTAACACTTGTGTCTTAATGGCTTCACTGCCTTACATGGCGGTAAAATGATAAAAAAAAGTATCTTTCCAGAACAGGATAAACACCTGAATGACAGATCAGTGCTTATTTCCAAGTGTAGATACGAAAACAACTTCCCACTATTCTACCTACGTGCACATCATAACAAAAATGAATAGACACCCAGAACCTAAAACCGTAGCCAATTACCAAGACTTTGAAAGGAGAAAAATACATGAATGAGAAATATACAAAAAAAAAAAAAAAATAATAATTTCAATATATTATACTTTTTTTGTTATTTTAAGTAAGGAAAAATTTGACTCAATAAATGAGTAAAAAAAGAAAAAAATACGAAATTGGGAGGTCATCACTATAAATCACCCTAGGCATTAACCCTAAACAAAAGAAGCACGAAAGGCTCGTTTCCTACTTTGATTACTTCCATTAATCCCATAGTGACTTCCGTAAAGGTAGACAATCCCATATCCGAAATCCTTGGGGTCAGTTATGTTTCGGTTTTCAGGTTGTTTCGGTTTCAGAAATTCAAACAATATGGCAGCAAAAACGTATGAATACACACACCACGAGGGATAAAATAAAATATAAATATTATTATTATTATTAATTGGAGCCAGCTGGTTTCACCTAATTGTTTTTGTATATTGTATATATATTATTCAGTATCACCCCATGCAAGGCAGTAAAGTCACTGAGACATAACGGGTTACAGGATGTAGAAGAATTAGGAACAGAAATATTAATAATGAACGAGAAGAGGAAAGAGTAATCAGGAGGACAGTAGATAGTAATTGACATTGCATTTAAATATTTGAAGTTTAAATTTGGCTGGAAAACATGGAATCGGAAGGGAGTTCCACAAACAAGGCAGTAAAGCCACTAAGGGTTACTGGGTGTGGAAGAATTAGGAACAGAAACATTAATAATGAGCCGGAAGGGGAAAGAGTAACTAGGAGGATAGTAAATAGTAATTGATATTGCATTTCAATTTTTACAGATTAACGTTGGCTTGAAAGCATGTGTGCGAATATGTAATGTAAGACACAGGTATCCGTACAGCATAGAGATTGCTGGAAGATCTACAGATATGTAGGTCTTTCATAAGAGAGAAGCGACGTAAACCGATTTTTCATAAAGCAGGGGACTCCTCTATTTATATATGCAAGGAGGCGCACTTTTCAAGTGAGTCCCTCTTTCGGTGCAAATGTCTCTCTGTTGTGACTTTAACTGTAAAACGCCCGTGAAGTTTGGGTTAAGAGATACAAATTCTACCTCAGTGGAATAATTATGCATCTATTCATATCGACACGATATTATTTAATTCCTTCGTTTTAAAGATCAACCAAATCTTGTGGTTGGGAATCAGTTGGGGTGCTCTGGGGCGGCAAACAGACGTAATTGCCTTGTTTGAAGTTTAAATTTCGTGACACCCTATTTGGGTTAAGCAAGATGAAACGGTATGAGAAAAGAGAAAGAGGCAATTATTTGGGACTTGTAATTCTACACTATTGGGGTTTTATTCTTGTCCGAGGTTAATTCGGTTGGCTAGAGAGATTGGCGAGTATAGCTTTCATCTTTGGTCTTTGCTGTTTAAGATAGTCTTTGTTCGAATTAATTGGGTTAGGTGCTGCTGTGACGATGCTACTGAACAGGGGTTGGGGGGGTGAGTTGAAAAGGCAAAAGATAAAGCATGGTGGTTGTAGCGTGAATGATAAGGGCACGTGGAGAAGGTGGTGAGGTGACTCTAACTCAGTAATAAGGGCGAGAATAATAATAATGAAATAGAGAAGATCGAAGAGAAAGGAGAAAAGGAGGAAACAAAAGAAAATAAATAAAGGCCTCGAATTTTAATTTTCATTAGAAACAGGTGAGTAAGCATTTTGATATATATATATATATATATATATATATATATATATATATATATATATATATATATATATATATAACATTCAAGTGTCATACGTGATACACGATTGGACGTTCATGTCTCTTTCGATCCATGATAGACTAGGCAGAAGATTTTCCCGATGCCATATCTTTTTGCAGTAGACAGGCTGCCAACCAAACCAAGGCTATAGAACCTTGTCTGTCCTGCTATTCAACCCATTGCTGGAGGAAGAGAAGAGATGACTTCCTACCGTTCCCAAGGGTATTTGTGCATAAGTGAATGTAACAAACCTGACTGGAATTCGAACTCAGCTCTCTGATTTCTCATTCCGGACCGATATCCATTACAACGCACATACACATACACACACACACACGCGCGCACACACACACACACACACAAACACAGACAGACACACACATATATATCTATATATATATCAAAGAGCTAAAATGCTTACTCACTGATATATATATATATATATATATATATATATATATATATATATATATATATATATATATATATATATATATATATATCCTTCGCATTCCATTAGAGTATAATTAGTATAATTTATAGCGATTCAGAATGAGAAATCGGACAGCAGAGATCGTTGGGTTCGTTGCATTAACTTACGCGCAAATCTCTTTGGGAAAGGTATGTAATCATCTTATCCCCATCTATGGGTTAAATCGTAGGATTGTAGATCACAAAAAATAATTATTCCAGCAATCCAAAATGTCTTTTGACTACCAATATCCTATAAAGTGTTGGTAAGGCGCAACAAAAAAAGAAAAGAAAAACAAAATAAAAAACAAAAAAAAAACAAACAAAAAAAACAAAAAAAAAACGAAACAAAACAAAAAATCAATTAATCGTATTCCATTGGTAAGAAGGAAGTACCATTCGAACAGCTTCTTCCCAAGAGTCGCAGCTTTGTGGAACAGACTCCTGAGAGGATGCTTCCATGACCACTGCAATCTTAACATTTAAAAGTCCAGGATCAACGATTATCTATCTTACATATCTTCATAATCTATAACTCTTACTTTCTTAAAACAACTCCAATTCAGTAACCCTTTACCTCGAGTGAATCTTAGGCCTTGAACTATAGTGCAATATATATATATATATATATATATATATATATATATATATATATATATATATATATATATATATATATATATATCAGAATGTGAAACCGTTCTAAAAATGACGACACTTATACTACACATATATATTTAAATTTGAAGTGTTTCATAAATTCCAGGATGTCGATAACAAAACTTTTCTCTCTGTTACTGGCAACATTACCTCCTTGATAATGACGAAGCCGGTCGAATGAACTCGGATAAAATCAAAACCTAAACATAAATACAGTGTCAAATCGATCCTTGACATTTTAAAGAATTATCAGCACTTTGTTTTTATTTATAAAGTTTTAAAATGTTTACTTACGCCATTGATATCTGCGTAAATTGGAAGTAAAAACACAATACTGGTTAAGGTTTCGAAACGACTGATCACCCTTTAAAAAGCCAGGGATATATTTAATACTGTATTCATATTGCACACAAAATTCCCTTTAATTGCTAAAAAGCCAATATTTTTCGATTCCGACAAATGCTCTTTCTCGCCTTTTCTTTTACGAGCAGACTCGCCAATTTAATTATTGTCCAAAAATTACCTCTACTAATTCGCGACAGCTAAGATTTAAAAAGGGCTTAAAAAATGAAAAATCTTTCTTGAAGTTTTCATTTTAGCATTAATTGGAACGTAAAGGATTACATTTTGCTAAAATAGCTGATTAGCGCCTTTTTTAGTCGTCTTTCATCGCTATGTAGTTCTCTTTATTAAAAATCTTTCAAAAATAAAATATACGTTTTTGAAACTTTATTTGAGAAATATTCGCTGAAACAAATATATACTTTAAGTTTAAAATAACAGAGAAATACACTTTTAAAGCAAACAGTAACTGTGTTTTTAACCGACAGTAGCCATGTTTACGTATTTGACGAGTGATAAGGTGATGACAGGTTTATTGTTATTTTACGGATACTTTATCTCTCAAATATAATTTTAAAAAAATGACGCGAGCTCCATTTTATATAATTTTTCAGTACTCAGTACATTAAGTACATTTAAGTACATTAATCTTAACTGGTTTAAGTTTAAATCCCCCATCGCTTATTAGTAATATTGGACACCTGTAGTACAAAAACTATTTGCTGTGAATCCCATAAAAACACACTTGGGGCTCGTATAAGAAACGCCACATATTAGGAACTGTTATTAAACTACAAACAGCGAAAGGTTCTAGCCATAAATAAACTCCAACCCCAGACCGCCGCCCCCGGGATAAGATACCTTATGCCCCTACCAGTCGCTAACAGAAACCCATTCTCATTAACAAGGCGTCTACCAGAGGGTTAAGAATTTTTGGGTGAATGTCTTTTTGGTGAAGAACTTTTGGGTGAAGGACTTTTGGGTAAAGAACGTTTGGGTGAAGGACTTTTGGGTCGAGCTAAGAACTTTTCAGTAATCGTAACCCTTTATATATATATATATATATATATATATATATATATATATATATATATATATATGCAAACATACACCCGCACTCAGACATGTACGTATGTATTAAGAGACAAAATATCTCTGTGATAAATGATGAATGCTAATCACCCCAAAAAAAACAACCAAAATAGTTCGCTTATCGTGTTAAGTCAATTTAGATATACATATTCTAATGGGAAAACATCTTCCAAACTTTTTCTTCGTATCATCAATTTAGTTTTTGTGAGAATTTCTTGTTATCTTCCACAATGTTTCTTTTTTCTTTGGATAGTCAAGTGGCGCGATTGTACGAGTAATTCTCTCTCTTTTTTTCTTTGTTTTTTTTTCGCCTTTTCTCCTTTGCTCTGATCATTAAATAAAGCACTAAGATTTCTTTTGCCGCCAATGAGCAGGCATATGGGATTCTTCAAGCGCATATAGAACACGAAAATAATTGTAAGATTCAGTAAAATACATACGAATAAACGTTAAATCTCAAGTAAGAATCTTTAAAAAGATTAAGAAATAAACAAAAGCATTGTTTGATTCGTGGTTGCGGTAGATGAGCATTTATTTCGTCTTGATGTGTACCTAGCTTATACATGTTAAAATGTAGGCAAGGGCAATAAGATTACATTGCGCCAATTTTCAGATGTGAAAAAGGTTCCTTACTGTTAGTGGTGTTCTTATAGTTATCGCGATGATAACTTTATTATCTTACAGTTAAATCCATAAAATCAAATCCAAGTTTTCATACAATACAGTTATTTTCTTTGCTTTTTTATTTCCTATTTTCGTCTTTAAAAAGGGGATAAAAACAACAGCAGCGAAGATAGTCGTTAGAATAATTCGCAAACAATATATGTTCACAGAACGAAGTCATTAATGGATTTTAATCAACCCGACATTATTACTTTCTTTTTTTTCTTTTTATGTGCAGTGTCCCTTCAAGACGTAGGCGATCATGGCTCTCCACTTCTCCCTATCTCTTATAGCTCTCAATAAGTTATGTCTTTTTGCTACTTCTCCCAGGCCATGTTGTGTCATCCACTTGCTTAAACCCGTTAGGTATGATATACATTGCTCACTCTTTCCTTCTGTTCGACCTGTGAGTATCAGATTCTCCAAGCACTCCTTTCTTATTACGTGTCCCAGAAATTTCAGCTGCCTCTTCCTGATGTTAAGTATAAGCTTTCTCCTTGTTTGCATCCACTCCAAAACCTCATCCTTGCCCACACGCTCGGTCCATAATATCCTTAGCATCCTTCTGTAGAACCATACATCCGTTGCCTCGAGTCTCTTCTTCATCTTTGAGGAGACCGTCCAACATTCGCTGCCGTAAAGGAGGACAGATGTCACGTAGCAGCTCAGTACTCTTTTCTTTGTTACCAAAGAAATCATCCAGTCTGGCAATACTCTGCCCAGCTTTTGGAATGCTTCTTTGGCCATTCCAATATGTCTACGGATCTCAGCGTCACACTTACCGTCCTATGTCAAAACACTCCCCAGATATTTAAAGTTCCGCACCTGCGTTATTTTAGTGTCCCCGGCCTGTAAATCGCATTTTGGGCTCATCCTTTTACTGATGACCATACATTCTATCTTCTTGTAGTTTATGCTTAGTCCTTTCTTCTCGCCATCCTTCGCTACTTTTCAGTGTCTACTATCAGTACTGTGTTATCTGCGTATCTTATGTTGTTAAGATTGTGGCCGCTAATGCTAAATCCCGGTAGGGTTTCCAATTCTCTCTGAATTGCCTCGCTGTATAAGTTGAATAAGTCTGGTGAGAAGACACATCCTTGCTTAAATAACCTTCAAAGGGTTAATAAGCCGTATAAAATGAAAGAATCAATCAATCTTTAGGATTAAAAAGGAGATACAGTTTCTATTATTATCAAGAGGCACATTTTCTTTAATAAGAATTTCGATTTCTTGACCGGTAGTTATTCGTCTCACTGTTTAAAAACAGGGGTGCCTGTTTGAACCACGTGTATCCAGTAAATATAACATTGTAATAAGTTTTACAGAACTCTAGGAAACGTCATGGAACTCACTAACTGAAATTGTAGTATTTGAAAGTCTAACTTTTTATCTGGAATAGATTATTTATTTTCAAGTCATGGAGGACCACCCGATTATAAGATAAACGAAATATAATATTTTCAATCCAATTCTGTCTTTTTTAAAATGCCCATTAAATAATATAAAGTATATATGACTCGGTTGAATTCATTTGAACCTATCTCACGTCAATGTCGGAGGTCAGAGTTCGAGCCCAACTTTAAGCCAGGGATTCGAGTAATACTGCATTTCGATCTAAAGCGTAAGCCGAACCTTTCTCATTTTAGCCATTTAAAGCGGGGTCTGAGGGCACCTTTTCCTTACTATCCCAATAAAAGCTAGCGTTTATAATTTGAATGTACAGAGGCCTATACAAAACAAAAAAAGTATTAATAGGAGTAGATAGGTTCGCCTATCACCCGGTTCACACTCCACCCCGGTCTTTTGAGCAGGTGTGGAGGTTTATCCCTTGTTTCCCGTTTAAGATTGGTTTTCCTTCTAAAGTCCACTTTAATTGTATAATTCTAACGTCATCGCTTAAACTCTGAAATTCTATACACTATTTGTTTTTTAACATTTTTATCAATGAGAGTAAATAAATTCGCCTATCATCTGATTCAAACTCTTCTCCGGTCTTTTGAGCAGGTGTGGAGGTTTATCCAACGTTTCATGTTCAGGGTAAGGTTTCCGGTTCCTTCTCCTAAAGTCTTCTTCTCTCTTTTACTCACAGTAACCCTTTGCGTCTTAGTAAGGTTATTGCCTTGCTTGGGGTGAAATGATAAAAAAAAAAAATTTTTGTCGCCGTCTATAAATTCAAATCATGGTGCATGTTTGGGGTCAGTTTGTCAAGAGAATCAAAACATTTCAGTCCCTCTCTTAAACATTCAGTTTTTTTATTTATTTTAGTTTCTTTTTTTAGTTTTTTAGTTGGGTTCCAGTTAATTCGAGTCCTAATATTTTTGCAGCTCACAGTTTAACTCTTTGAGCCCTGACCACCGCTGTACCGGTGGTAGGGAAAATGACTTAATGCCCAGCCACCGATTGAACGGTGGGTAAACACTTGTAAATATTTTTTATATCTACCGTGAAACATTACATACCAATTATTTGCGAATTTTGACTCAAGAGCTCAGGCAGAAGGTTAAAATTGTTCAGGAAAGCAGGGCTCAAAAGGTTAATGCTGTCAAAAGTTTCAAATAAGAAAAAAAGTAATATTATAAGTAATATAATAAGAAAAAAAAGTAGCAATTGCGGAGCTTTTCCCATGCCAACTAGATTGGAATTTTGGGACTTCTATTTGAGGCCCAATGTTAATAGCATTTACAATTTTTGACAATCACAATCTATCAAGCTTTTCCATTAACTGTCGGGTTGCAGACCATTCAAGTTGTCATAGTTTTGCAGCTTTCCTCATAAAAGCGGTTAATGATGTCAAAAGTTTGAAATAATAAAAAAAATTAGCAATTTGGCAATTTTATTTGAGACCCAATTTTTCATTTTTGACAAACAAAATGTATTAACCCTGCACTCAGTATAGAGCAGGACCGGTGCATACTACCCCAACCAGGGAGTTGGCCCAAACCTGATTGGAGGCCCTGAGCTGTGCTTTGTGACCTCTGCTATTTTATCAACATTTGCTTTTGTCTACCAACATTTTTATACGTTAAAAAGATTTTGAGGTCAGTCTGTTTTTTTGTGCAAATCCTTGAATTTGTTTTACTTGTGTTAAGTCTTCAAAAACCCGACATAAAATTCACTGTTTCTCATCCATAATGTCGAATCTTAAATTATTCAACATTTTACCAAATCTTAATTTGATGTTAAAAATTGTCACAAAACATTGTTGATTTATTTCAGATGGAATAATCTATTAGGACATGTATCTAATTTGTATTTACATACATTGTATTTATTTTCAATTTGTCTAGATTTAGTTGTTCACCTATATTGCATATGATAAATTATTGTAAATAATAAAGTTACAATAAAATTTGTATTTTACATGAATACTACCTTATGAAAATTGAGATGCAGTAGAGTGGGGGGGACACCGTAAAATAGATTGTGGGAGGCATATCATAGATTCGGGGGCACAAGTACCTTGCACAGGCCCTGGTATAGAGCATAACATTGCAGGACTGTATCTGTAAATCCCCACTAGACTGAAATGTTCATAATCAGTAGGAATTGATATGTTAAACTTATTTCGCTTGACCTGCACCCCCAAGTGTTTGGTGTTAGCTTGGGACTGAAGGCTAAGGATTTTTGTTTCTGTGACGAGTATTAACGAAACAAGAGTAGTATTTTTCTTTTCGGAAAGAAAAAAAAATGAGCCTTATTTTTTTTTTTTTTGTGTTTTTAGACAGTTTTCCCATTCTCTTTCATTTTAACTCAATGGACATCTCCTGACTACTAGTGACATTCCCGTCTTCCTTGGGTAAAATGATTCAATATATATATATATATATATATATATATATATATATATATATATATATATATATGTAATGGGTAAACTGACGCCATTTTATATTTTTCATTTCGCGCATGCGCGTTGATTTTAATTTTGTTGACTAAATAGTATAGTAGAATCAGTTGGGCACCGTTGGTGAGAAAAAGAGCGCCATGACGCAATTCACTCAATCAGAAATTTGGAAACGCTATACTATACTGCTTGGCATTCGCGCCGGGAGCTCTAATGTGAACCTTTCAGAGTGTTTGGGTGTCAATCTGAGGACAGTGCAGAGGATTCGGAAAGGGTTGGATGAGCTTAATGGTGATTACAAAACTCGGAAAACTCACGATGATCATTCTGATAGGAAAAACCTCATGAATTTGTTGGTGAGGGCCTCAGGCTCAATACAGAGACCTACATCAAGTACATTGAGGAGGTAGCGCTGCCTCGAATCAAGAGAGTTATTGCTGGAAGACCCTATGTCTGGCCACAGGGCTCTGCATGAGAACCCAGTCATGGCTGTCAGGTAATTTCTGCGACCACATCACCCCTTACATTTGGCCACCTAACTCGCCAGACTGCAACCCCCTTGATTATTATGTGTGAGTCACAGTTGAGCGAGAGATCAACAAAACTCCTTGTAAAACCAAAGATGAACTGAAGGCAAGGATTATGGCAGCATTCATCAACTTAAACAAGGGGACTGTCCAGAAGAGTTGCAGGAGATTCCGAAGTCGTCTGGAGGCCGTGGTTGAAGCCAACGGTGATTTTATTGAATAAATTTACTCTTTAGTATTTCAAGATATTTGTATAATTTTGATAAATATATTTGTTAAAATGAGATGTCAGTGTCATTTTCATTTTTGCGTAATTTAGACAACAATTTATCCATCCATCCATATATATATGTATATATATATATATATATATATATATATATATATATATATATATATATGTATACTATTTTGTGTATACGCCATATATACAGGGTGTCCCTAAAGTTTGTGTGCACTTAAAAAAAATTATAACTTTATTTGTATTTGCGATAGAAATAATCTGTAAAAAATGTTATAAAGTTTAATGTACCTAGTTTTAAGTATAGCTAAAATAACTAATGTGATTTCAGGCATTACTGTAAATCAGTTGGCAAATGTTTTCCGTGAACTGCAAAATCGTATTACCCTTTGTATTGCTAATGATGGAGGACATGTGGAAACTTAAATAAAATTTCAATAAAACCTTAAAAAATATAGATTTACTTCTTTCTAATCCTTTTTACAAATTATTTCTATCGCAAATACAAATAAAGTTATAATTTTTTAAAATTGCACACGAACTTTATGGACACCCTGTATATATATATATATATATATATATATATATATATATATATATATATATATATATATATATATATATATTATTTTGTGTATGCGTCTGTCTATTTCAAGATTTGGTGTAATAGAAAAATGATAAATTCCCTTAGCGAAATACGTTTCGGTTCAGTGACATCACCATTTTTATGACGTTGCATAACGCAACGTGTTACATCTTTTGTTAGGCGGCCATTTTTTTCGTCCGATTAGCAGTGTCCCATATTGATAACATGATAATAAAAACAAAAAAAATAAAAACAAACACGCAAAATGTAAAATATATGAAAGCGCTGACCCTAAAAGCCATTTTATTGGCGTCGATCGGTCTGTGAAGCATTCTTTGTTCGCTTTTAGAATTACTAATCTCTAGTCAGATGTCAGAAATTGGTGTCAGACGCTGTTACCGAAAACCGATAATGTTTAAGTAAAGTAGAGATTGGCGGGTCGAAAAACTGCAGGTTCTTGTGAAAAGATAAATCGTTGATATTGTATTGTTATTTGGGGGAAGTGGTAGTCAGGTGATGCGAAATGACTTCTCTTTTTCTGGTTAGTAAAGTTTCCACTTAGTCAATCCGAAACGGAAGGTTTAAGTTTCGGATTGTCTTGTCTCATCGTGCTTGCTGCTATAAATTGAAATAAAATGACAAATACATAGATAGATAGATAAATAGATAGATAGATAGATAGATAGTGTCCGCTCAGATAGATAAATAGATAGTTATTGTCCGGTCAGATAGACAGATAGATAGTGTCAAGTCAAACAGATAGAACTCACTATACCATGTTCAAGGCATCAAATCATCCTCGTTCACCTTCGGATTCCATTGGTAAGGAGGAAGTTCCAATCGGACAGCTTTGTGGAACGGTATCTCGAGAGGACGCCTCGTTGACCACAACAATTGTAACCACTTCAAGTCTAGGGTCAATCGATATCTATCCCACATATCCTCACAATATGCACTTCTTCCACCCCCCTCCTTTAAGCAGTCGCAACAATCTCACTCAGTAACCCTCCACTTTGACTGGCTCTTGGGCCTTGTACTGCGTGAACTAAAATAAAAAGAAAGTTAGATACATCGACATAAACATACTCACATTGAAATGAACAATCAACGAAAGACATGAACAGACTGATATACATAGATATGGAGAGATTGGCATTAATATCAGCCGCCGATTCATATATACATATATATATAATCATCCACAGATAGACTGTTTCGCTGTACCACAGCTCATCAATGTGGCTAGACGTCCGGTTGTCTCTATCTAGGATCGAAACCCGGCTGAATTGGCGTCAGTCGGGGATTCTACCACTAAGCCGTTGGAATGTAGGCATGTAGGTGAATTTAAGCGTATTTATTTTTAGATAAACACACAGCGACTGAGAGAACTCGATTCACTTTAGCGAAAAGTCTTGCATTATTAGCAGTAATAGTCACTGTTTACAAACACCGAAGTGTACAGCTTATATATTATATCATAAAGAAGCAATTTATACAAAGAATTAATTAGCAATGTTCATGTGATTAATGGCGAAATCACTTCTCTAACAAGACTTAATGAGACATTAGCTTACTATCAATTCCTTGAATAATAACATCCTTATATTCGAGTTGTTGTCAGATGGAAGTGACAGGCCAAGTACGTTCGAAAATTTCATATATCTTTGAGGCGCAATTTTCTCATACACAGGCAAACACTACGCCGAAATATGTGTTAACCGAAAGATGTTTTTTTTTTTTTAAAATTATGCTATTTATTGAGAGTTAAATATATTATTTTGGAACGAGCGATACCGCGACGCTAGAGTTCTTGTTCAAATCAAGTAAGAATTTTTTTCGAATTTTGAAAATTTTCTTGTTATATGCGTTTATCAGTTAAAGTGACATGGACTTAAGTATAATCCTATTAGTAGAGTAAAAATGTCTTAGTAGTTTTCCACAGAATTTAAGATTCTGATTATTACGTATTGTTAGCGAAGTGACCCTACTTTTGACAAATTATCAGAATTTATCCAAGCAAGTTTTATTAAATTCAAAAAGAGCTGCGTGATTGGTTTTTATTTTATTCATCCAGTTTTCGAATGATGACTTTCAGTACAGCACTGACAACACAAGGTTCTTGCTTATAACCGAGACAGTCGAAAGAACTTGAACAAAATAGAACAAACATGAACTTCCAAAATTTCCATCCTGATATACAAGATGCGACAGAAATACACCCGACATTTTAAAGGTCGATAAAAAGACGAAGATAAATACTTTTAAAAAATTATTTCATCGTTGTTTCAAAAACGCGACTACAGTTTTTATTCATTTGGTTTAAAAAAAAAATAAAAATTCCTTGAAGCCCTTTAAGAGATTTAAAGCAATAATGAGTATAACAACAAAGTCCTTAAATACTTATTAAAAAATATTATACGCTGGAAAAATAACCCAAAACAACACGTGAACTTTGAACGCTGCTTAAGCAGTAAAGAAACGAGCAGTTGAATTTTTTTAAATTCACAGAAACACGTATAAATACTCACAGAAAAACTTAATCGCCTGAAGATGGTCACAAATGAGATTGAGTGGAGTTAGCGGCTCGGAGATTCGAATTCCAGTCGAATCCGTTACATTCACTTATGTGCTAATACCCTTGGGAAAGGTATGAATCCTCTTCTCCCCCCCCAACTATGGGTAAATAGGAGGACAGACCGCATGGCAATTGCTCTACCGCAAAAATCTTCCTCGTTAGTCATGTATCGAAAGATACATGATTGCCTAAGCGTGTATCACGCATGGCACATAAGTGACTGAAACTAAAACTATTTGAAAGAAGATGTTGGTATTTTCAATTTTCTAACTCTACCAAAAAATTAATCCGTAAATTTGAAAGGATCACAACAAAAACTCATCGACATATGTCTATTCTTTAATCAAACCTGTTTGAATGAAGATATACTGCCTCAATATATATATATATATATATATATTGTCATCCACAGACAGACTGTTTCGCTGTATCACAGCTCATCAGTGTGGCTAGACGTCCGGTTGCCTCTGGCTAGAATCGAAAACCGGCTGAATTCGCGTCAGTCGGAAATTTTACCCAGAAGCCGTTGGCGCACGGCAGAGAAGAAGGTGAATTTAAGCGTATTTATATTCAGATAAACACACAGCGACTGAGAGAACTCGATTCGATTTACCGAAGAGTCTTGCATTATATATATATATATATATATATATATATATATATATATATATATATGAGGTATATCAAATTATTAAATTCAACCGACAAAACACAGTCTTGTTACATTTACTTTCGCACTCTTGGCAAAGGAATCACCTCATTTCTGCTCCCTCCACGTACTTGCTATCGGTTAAATAGTAGGGCAGACTAGAGCACTCAGCCTTAGTTGGCCTCCAGTCTAGGAGAAAGAAAACTCCGAATTCAAAACCGTTTTAGCATGGGGCTAGCAAATCCATCCCGTGATAAGCTTGCTACGAATACCACACCAACTACGTCTAGTCAGTTGGGTCTGTGATCCTAGAGAGAAAGAGAGAGAGAGAGAGAGAGAGAGAGAGAGAGAGAGAGAGAGAGAGAGAGAGAGAGAGAGAGAGAGAGAGAGAGAGAGAGACAGAGAGACAGACAGAGAGAAAGAGAGAAAGAGAGAGAGAGAGAAAGACAGAGAGAGAGAGAGAAAGAGAGAGAGAGAAAGAGAGAGAGAGAAAGAGAGAGAGAGAGAAAGAGAGAGAGAAAGAGAGAGAGAGAGAGAGAGAGAGAGAGAGAGAGAGAGAGAGAGAGAGAGAGAGAGAAACCCGATTTGAACAAAGATTGATCGATCGATAAACATGAATATATATTTATTACGTGAATAGATAAACTTTCTACTGCCATTTGACAAATTAAATTCTGGCATATAGACAAGAAATGATGTAATTTCCGTCCGAATATATGGGAATATTAAATAAAGAGTTCTGTTCGAAACCCGGTTCGACAAGCACCGGATGAAGGCCGCCAGCTATAACGGCCGAAACGTTGTGAAAACAACAAAGACGAGGACAATAATACGTGTACAAATAATGTAAATAGCAATTACGTATGTCTTGGAGCGGTTATGTCGCTGTAAATGTTGAGCTTGACAAAGGAGACGAATTCGTGTCTCATGTTTTCATTTCATAACCCGGCTTGTTCGAGCAACCGATAGATGGCGTGATAATTTGATCGTCTTGAAATTGATACGAAATCAGATTCTTGAGCATATAACTCAGGTACTACAAGACAAGATAATTACATGTATTATTGAAGGGAAATATTAAAAAAAAAATCATAAACTCCTAAAGTCGTAATAAAACGAGGGGCAAGCGTCGATTTTTTTCATAAATACGTTTGTCAGACATTGAAGCAATAAGATACAAATACGCATACAATAGTGACATGCAGTGACATTGAATATTCAACTCTGATACTGAGAATCTAAATGAACATATTTTATCCCCACCCACTTTCTTCCTCTCCATTTCTTTTAAATAATATATTTTTTTATCCAGATACTAAATTCCACCTGAAAAATAAGCCCAAGAGTCACTCAAGGTAGTGTTTTTTTACGGATTATCAAAACTTTGTGGGTTATTTACGACCGAAACCTATTGTTTGCAGAACCCGTTTTCCGAGTGGTCCCCCATCTAAGTACTGATCAAGTTCCACACTGCTTAACTTTGGTGATTTAACCAGTTAAGGTAGATTGTTAAAGTAAAAAAAAAGTAATGATGAATGAGGTGTGTGATATTTGTTGGTTAATATACAGTTTATTGTGAAAACATTGAATAATAATAATAATAATAAATGCAAATACATCACTGTACACCGGCTGAAGCTGCAAAATACTTAAAAAAGAATGCAAAGACAAATGCGACCGACCAGATACAGAAACAATGGCAAGATAAACCGCTCCACGGCCAATACTCTGCCCGTACCAAACAAGCTGACGTAGACAAAAACCGTACCCATCAGTGGCTACGTAGTGCAGGGTTGAAAACTGAAACTAAAGGTTTTATACTTGCTGCACAGGACCAATGCTTGTTAACTAGGAATTATCAAGCACATATACTAAAATACTGTGTTAGCCCAAAATGCAGATTCTGTGATAAATATCCAGAAACCATTGATCATCTTGTATCGGGTTGCACGATATTGGCACCCACTGAATATAAAACCCGGCATGACAGAGTGGGCCAATATCTGCACTGGAAAATTTGCAACTCCTACGGGAAGGAAACTGAAAGAAACTGGTACGAACACCACCCAGACCCGATTACGGAGATAGCACCTGTTACAATTCTATGGGACTACACAATACACACTGACAGAACAATCAAAGCCAACCGCCCAGACATTGTTATTAAAGACCACAAACAAAATAAGTGCCTCCTTATTGATATGGCAGTCCCTGCAGACTGAAATGTATCTTTGAAGATATTCGAAAAACTGTCAAAATACAAGGACCTTGAAATAGAAATCTCAAAAATGTGGCACATGGGAACATCAACAATCCCTGTTGTAGTTGGATCCCTTGGACTGGTTGGAAAAGATTCCAGTAGGCTGATTGAAGGGATCCCTGGAAGTCCATGCCTCAAAGAGATACAAAAAATTGTTCTGACAAATACAGCCCACACTTTACGAAGGGCTTTATCTATGTAATTATTTATTTATTTTTTTTTTGCAGTGGAAAGTGTCATGATGCCATTTCTAACCTCAGGTCCCTGGGCGGGACCTGGAAAGAAATGTGTAAACGCCAGATATCAAAGAAAATAAAAATAATAATAATAATGATAAACTGCAGAATGCACAATGAAAGAACTACATGGATCAAGTACCAACAGGAACAAGACACACATACATAGTGCCAAAAATGGATGGATATCAATATTACTGAAACATCGCTGCCATCTGCAAAACCCAAAAGTGGAAAGCACCAAGAATAAACCGAATAGCCAATTTTTAGATTAAAAAAACCCTATTTATCACCACCAAGACCTCGCACGGGCTTACAATGATATAATCATAAATCCAGAAAAATGCCCCAAATGGCTCACATGGAGAGTAACATACCTACTCCCCAAAACAGAAGAGACGGAGAACACGAAGAACTATAGGCCCATCACCTGCCTACCAACAATGTACGAGATCCTCACTTCTATCATAACCGTGAGGACAACTTCCTTGAGAAAAAGAATTTACTCCCGGCAGAACAGAAGGTATGTAAAAGAGGAAGTTACTGGTGCAAGGACCAACTAATTATCAATAAAACAATATTGGAGGGGAGGTGAAAACAAAGCAAAGAAACTTATCGATAGCATGGATCGACTACAGAAAGGCATTCGACAGTTTTCCACATTCATGGATAAAGAAAAGCCTAAAAATATACAGAGTATGCTCTAGAACGATCAAATTCATAACGAAGAGCATGAAAAACTGGAAGACTACACTAAATCTAAACCATACAAACGGGTCATTAACATCGAGGCCAATCAATATCAAAAGGGCGATCTTCCAAGGAGATTCATTATCACCATTACGCTTCTGCCTTGAATTAGCGCCACTTATCTACCTACTGAACAACAGTAGCCACGGATGAAAGACAGAGAATAGCAAACTGAATCACCTATTTTATATTAATGATCTTAAAATATTTGCCATGGATGACAACCAGCAGAAAAAACCTACTCACCATTGTCAAAACCTTCAGCGAATACATTAGGATGGAGTTCGGAATCGACAAATGTACCAAAGCCACCTTTAAAGGCGTTAAACTAACGAAAACTACGGATTTAGACCTTGATATCAACAACAAGATTAAGCAACTAGACCAGGATGGTATATACAAATAGTTAGTAATTAATGAAGGAGACGGAATACAACATTTAATTATGAAGAAATAGATCCGAAAAGAATATTATAGGGGAGGAGTGCGTTTGATACTAGAAAGCGAACTAAATACCCCCCACCAAAAAAAAAAAAATGAAAGCTACCAACACTTTACATATAGCCGTAGTATCATACAGCTTCAACATTATTAATTGGAAGTTGAATGACATTAAAAAAAATGGACGCCAAGACCAGAAAATTATTTTTACCCAAATGAGATTACACCACCTGAAATCAGATGTTGATAGGCTGATATCAAGAGCTTTAAGAGGTCGAGGTATAATCCAACTTGAATTAACTCTAAAAATCTGTCTATAATTCTGAGGTGAGGTATTATGTACATTATTTACATTATTCGGACTTGGTGTTTTATTATTTGCAGGAGAGGGTCATTGTTTTTTGTGGGGTAGGCTTCCAATCTGTTTATTGTAGTTTTTAGAGTTACATTATTTACATTATACGGACTATTGTCCTCATCTTTGTCGCCATATTTATTACAACGTTTCGGCCGTTGTACGCTCCGGCCTTCTTCAGGTGGTTGGAATGTCGAACTGAACCCTTTATTTCGCTCACCGGGGTAGACTGTTCTAGTTCCACGTGCCATGTTTAATGGATGTCAGTTATCAAGGACATATGGCACAGTGGATAAAGGCGTTAGTTAGATCCAGTGACAGGACCCAAAGAGTGTGAGTTCAATACCCGGTTAAGGCAGTGGAGAACTTTTAGAAGGAAAAATGAACAGGAGATAACTGATAACTGATATCCATTAAACATGGCACGTGGAACTAGAATAGTCTAACTCAGTGAGCGAAATAAAGGGTTCAGTTCGACATTCCAACCACCTGAAGAAGACCGGAGCGTACAACGGCCGAAACGTTGTAATAAATATGGCGACAAAGATGAGGAGAATAGTCCGAATAATGTAAATAATGTCTTTAATTGGACCATAACTGATATTAAGCGAATGGGTGTCAAAAAAAAAGAAAGCTTCCCACTTGCCAACGCATACATCTTTCTAAGGAGCGATCTTGATCGTCTGTATGTGTCCAGATCTGAAGTAGTCAGAGGATTAGTTCAACTAGAACTGTCTTAAGAAACCACAATAATCGGTATTCAAAGATACCTGGAAATTACAGAAGACTGAATGATAATATTTGTCAAAGAACATGAAATAAATAGGAAAGTTTATTCAGTAACAAATGAAGCCAACAAATTCAAAAGAGAATTTTAAGTGGGTGAAGAAGTGCAAATAAAATATGAAACGCCGGCTGCAGCGGCAAAGAATCTGAGAAAGAAAGTAAAATCAAATGCAATGTATCAAATTCAGAAACGATGGCAAGATAAGCCTCTTCATGATCAATACTCTATCCGTACCAAACAAGTTAATATAAACAAACATCAAACCCATCAGTGGTTATATATTGCAGGGTTAAAAGATGTAACCGAAGGTTTTATTCTTGTTGCACATGACCAATGCTTGCTAACTGGAAAATGAAGAATGATATATCATTTAAATTTATGAAGAAGAGAGTTCCGCAATTGAGAAATGCGAGAAAAAAATTATTGACATAGAACTTACTGTTATAATAATGAAAATATTTATAGAAAATGCACAGATAAGCTACACTATAGCCGTGGGAGAGTGACTTAACCCGAGATGCCAGGTCAGGACGGATAACTTGGCCGATTCTTCGTATATATATTTAATAAATATGTGGAAACTGGATCTGGCATTAAATAACCCATAGTGGTTGATATGCCATAAAACCCGAAACAACCAACCAACATTTTCCTTTTCTTTATTATCAATTTGAATTCAAATGACCTTCTTCAATTAAGCATACGGGGCTTTCTTGAAGAAGGTCATTCTGCTGTTGGTGAAGAAAAGAATGAATGTTTTTTCCGCGACTACCAGTGTGAAAGTGAACGCAAAAGTCTACCCGCGCATCTTTGAATTACATCGTAGATCACATTTCTAATTTAAATTACTAGTTCAAATTACAGGTTGAAAGGAAATAGTTTAAATTACGAAATCAAATTTACTAGTTCAGGGAATATATTAGTTCAAATTATTAATTCAAAAACCGACACGATCAAATCACTCGTTCAAATTACCCGTCAATTACTACTAAACACACACACACACACACACACACACACACACACACACACACACACACACACACACACACACGCGCGCGCGCACGCGCGTCAGGGCGGATAACTTGGTCGATTCTTCTTTGGATTTACGTTAAATGAGATCAATAAAATATGAGTAGAAAATATTTATAGAATCAGTGTAAGTAGCGTAATACAACTACCAAACAAATCATATTTCATTTGTTTACCGCCCTGTAGTAAAGGTTTCTGTTTTATACACACTATAGAGGTCAGCTCTTACTACAAGAAGCAATAAGTGACAAATGAAAATTTTTGGAGCCTGTTCGACTCTCCCAGTACGTTTGCTTTGATAGCTTCCTGTTCGGAATGTTTGGCCTTTCAATTGTAAAGTCCTGTCATACTCTTTAAATGACATACCTCATCAAGGTGCAAATGGCCGTGTTTCTGTACAGTTCACTTCAGACCTCAAGTGGAACTCATATATATACGAT
This sequence comes from Acanthosepion esculentum, assembly GCA_964036315.1. Lineage (NCBI taxonomy): Eukaryota > Metazoa > Mollusca > Cephalopoda > Sepiida > Sepiidae > Acanthosepion > Acanthosepion esculentum. The sequence goes on along the minus strand of OZ038497.1, from coordinate 84,048,401 downwards.
AGAGACGATCACAGATTAACACATTTTCATATAGTTTTTGAAACTAGGATGTTGCCAACGTTATCCTTAAATTACGTTTACAACGTATATATATTTAATAAATATGTGGAAAATGGATCTGGCATTAAATAACCCATAGTGGTTGATATGCCATAAAACCCGAAACAACCAACCAACATTTTCCTTTCTTTATTATCAATTTGAATTCAAATGACCTTCAATTAAGCATACTGGGCTTTCTTGAAGAAGGTCATTCTGCTGTTGGTGAAGAAAAGAATGAATGTTTTTTCCGAGACTACCAGTGTGAAAGTAAACGCAAAAGTCTACTAAACACACACACACACACACACACACACACACACACACACACACACACGCACACATATATACACACACACACGCGAACATACGCTGACACACGCACGTACGCACACACACACACACACACGCACACACGCGCACACGCACACACACACGCACGCCCCTCCCCACATGCACGGCGCACACACACATATACAGACACGCGCACACACACACACGCGCGAGCACACACACACATACACGCACGCATACACGCACGCATACACGCACGCACGCACACACACACCCTCACACACACACACACACACACACACACACACACACACACACACACACACACCGGCAGTGGGTGCTAAAAAATTCGCCGTCCACCCAAATTACGAGATCCAATTAGGATTTCCAGGAATTTATTGGTTCAAATTATTAATTCAAAAAACACGACCGAATCATTCTTTCAAATTACATTAAACTTACTATTACACCGTTGTGCAAATTAATAGAAACAACCGCTTTAGTCTCTTTCCCTTCACTATACTGTAAGTTTTAGACTCACCGGAGTGACAGACTATAATCGATTTCTATTTTTCCTCAGATGAGGTCATTCGCAGTGGTGGGCAGTAATATGAATCTATTTTCTGGGTGTATCATGAAATTTGTTTGGCCTTGAAATATATATTACGTCATCTGTGATTGCAGCAGATTTTCATCTGGCCAGGGACTATTGTCTCGATTGTCGATTATTTGTCCTACGGCCATTGTCTGCGATGGACGTTACTTCAAGGAAGCGTACGAAAATTGTATCTCTGCACGAACACACTGGCAAGCCTTACCAGTGAGCAAATGAAAGTACTATGGATTGGCCCGGAAACTCTCCTGATTTAAATCCTATCGAGAATCTGTGGTCAATCTGCAAGGGACGACTTCGTGGAATGGACATACGAAGTACTAACATGTACACTGGGTCATGTTTCATTGGAAAAATACGAAAAAATGTAAATAATAACGGAATTATTTGTTTTGTTTCAATTAATTTGCACAAGGGTGTAAACACACACACGTACACAAACACGTACGCACGCGCGCGCACACACGCACGCACGCACACACACACACACACACACACACACACACACACACACACACACACGCACACACACTTAATTTCCGTTCCTTTATTGTTACCGCTCCGTAATAATGTTTTTCGTTTTCTTTCACGCTCAGTAACCTCCTTGCGTCTTAGTGGCTTTGTTGCCTTGCTTTTGTGGAGGGAGAGTGAAAAAAAAAGAATGTTTGGTCAGATTTTTGGAAACTATTTCGGGCCGAAGACCGATCACCATTTATTCGAACATAGATTATGTGTAGTGAGTTCATTCCTCACTGAGTGCCCCCGCTTACAGCCTTTTACCAGGCAGCTTAGTAAATGGGTGTTTAGAATGATTTTTTAGTCAGAAGACATTTCTAGCAGCAAATTTGCTAGTGTAGTCACTCGTAGTGTTTTTCCTCTCATGTCCTCACACCAGACAAAACTATTTCTTCACCAACATGGCGGGTAGATAATTAAACAACTAATTTAAATTTAAATGTCGCACTTCCCGCCCATTTCTTGAGAAACGGAAGAGTTAGGGACACGCCATGATTCTTTTGACAATACCCAAGGCAACCAGGTAATTTCGGTCGTATGTGGGATGATAAGTAAATATCTATATTTTGTACTTAAATTTTTTTTTACTTACTCAAATTACTTATGACACCGGTATAAGCTTTGATTTGACACTAAATGACTTTGCAATTCTTTCTCATGGTTCACTGCGTGCACTAAGAACTGGTTATGAGTCCCGATAAAAAATATAATTACGGAGAAAAAATATGCTTCGTCGTATTTGAAGATGAATGCGATTTATTTATGACATTTCACTCGAGTTTAATATGTATTGTTTATTCATATATATATATATATGTGTGTGTGTGTGTGTGTGTGTGATCACCTGCTCATACCCGAAAGAGTCCTATTTTCTACAGATGTCAGTGACATTGTTTTTTCTTCTTCAGGACACTGATGTATTTACTACGCTTGGCCGGCAAATTGTCCAAGTGTTTCTTTTGGGAACACTTCCTTAGTTCAGTGTATTAGCGTTAAGTACTCTGATGTTTACTGGGAGACACATGAAAATGCGCGCACTCACACACCTACATAACACATTAAAAATCTGTATGTGCACGAATATTTTATATATATATATATATATAATGTCCAGACGATCCTTAAACATCCATTCGCTGATACAAGGAGCAATTATAAATAATATCAATTGATAATTAGTAGGAGATAATTAGATAATTCTAATGAAGACATTAATTCAAAGAGAGCTCAATATAAGAATATATATATATATATATATATATATTCAGTTATGTGCCATGATTGATATTCGCTTAGACGATCCTGTATCTTTCGATACATGTATGATGAGGCAGATTTTCCCGCACTAGGTTGCCATTTCTATCTGTGGTAGACCAGTTGCCATCCAAGGCTATAGAACCCGGTCTGTCTTGCTATTTATCCATAGCTTAAGGGGAAGAAGAGGATTCATAACTTCCCCAAGGGTATTAGCATATAAGTCAATGTAACGGATTCGACTGGAATTCGAACTCGGCTCTCCGATTCCTCAATCCGTGCCGCTATCCATTACTCCACCGTGCCGTTTATATATACAGTGTATATCAAAAGTATTTTTATGTATACGGTGTGTATATAGAGTGTATCAAAATACTTTACAAACTTTGGAGGCGGGTTTCTCACATCTAAACAAGGACAAAAGTTCATATAAAACACATGTCCGTAATATCATTTATATATAAAACACAAACTAAAATTATATAAAAAAAATATTGTCTACCATTCTGACAACATTTAGTTCTTGACAGTGACCAAGACTGTCGAAAATAACTAGTGGACACGCAAACGAGGTGTAATATTTAGGGCGTGTCTGAATTTGTTGACCATAACTGCCGAGTGGGATGCGAGTTATTGTGTGATGGGTATCGGCTCGAAATCGGAGAGCCGAGTTCGAATTCAAGTTAGGTTCGTTCCATTCACTCACGCGCAAACACCCTTGAGGAAAGGTAGGAATCAGTTTCTTTTTCGCCCCTAGCTATGGATTAAATAGCAGAACAGACTGGTTCTTATAGCCTTTGTTGATGACCAGTCTATCGCAGAAAGAAACAGCAACCAATTGCGAGAAAATATTCTGCTTTGTCAGTCATGAATCGAAAAAGACATAATCACCCAAGCGGGTGTCATGTATGGCACAACTGACTGACTGAAGGTACTTCCATCCAAGCCGGTTTTTTTCTATACAAAATTCGATATTTAATAAGCCAGTAATAGCTGACATTAAACAAGAGGTTCCCAACCTTTTTTTGGCCATGAAACACCTAAGTCTCTCTAAAATCCTGATGCCCGCACCTCCATGACACATTATATATTCTCATTATTCAAAAAGTGAACTTCTATTCACGTGGAGGAAGTCAAAAAGGCCATTAACTTAACTTTCCTTAAGAACTTGAGATTGCATATAAGCAATCGGATTATCATTTAATTTTAAAATTTTTACAATATTTATAAAAATATTGGTTACGAATATAAATATATGCATATATTATACAGTACATATGTAATTATGCATGTACACACATACACACATATATTTTTATGTATGCATACCGTATATGCATTGTATGTATTAACTCACACGCACACACTCATACTCACACAGACTCACTAGAAAAAATTCACTGTTTATAACTTATTCTCGAATTGGCTCCCTTAAAAATCACCCCCCTCCTCTTTGGGATGTGCATCCCATTTTGGAAAACACAGCTTTAAACAATTAGTTAAAAAAAAGACAACCTACCCTAAATTAATTTCCAATGCATTTACATAGGAAAATAACTTGCAATGCATTCTCATAGTAAAATAACTTGCAATGCATTTTCATAGTAAAATAACTTGCAATGCATTTTCATAGTAAAATCATTTCCAGGTGCCTCAGCATATAATGTTTAGCGAGACCAGTCTGGTCGACCATTACAGCTGCGAAGTGAGTTCGATGTACGTTGTGGTGTAATGGATATCGGCTCGGAGTGAAAACACGGAGAGCCGAGTTCGAATTCCAGTCGAGTTCGTTAGATTCACTTACGCAGAAATACCATTGGGAAAGGAATGAACCCATCTCTTCTCCCCCCCCCAGCAGGACAGATTGGGTTCTTTAGCCTTGGTTGGCAACCAGTCTATCACAGAAAGAAATGGCAACCTACTGCGAGAAAAACATCTGTTCAATTCTCCCAGGTACCCCATAAAAAATTCTATAAATATATTTTTTAAGGTTTTATTGAAATTTTATTTAAGTTTCCACATGTCCTCCATCATTAGCAATACAAAGGGTAATACGATTTTGCAGTTCACAGAAAACATTTGCCAACTGATTTACAGTAATGCCTGAAATAACATTAGTTATTTTAGCTATACTTAAAACTAGGTACATTAAACTTTATATCATTTTTTACAGATTATTTCTATCGCAAATACAAATAAAGTTATAAATTTTTGAAAGTGCGGACGAACTTTATGGACACCTTGTATAAAGTTAAATGCTAACTGTACTATCGCCATTGTATGGATGCCCCTCCAAATATCTTGATGACAAATTCCTGGCAGCTGATCTCCTCTGTGATCTATCTCTTACAGATCAATTATGAAACGACATCATGGTATCATTCAGTTAAACATCCAAAATTAAACTCCACCATCGAGTAGACCCTCAATTTGTTCGAATCCTAATGAGTTGCCATACACCCAAAGAGCTTCGTTTTCAGGAACGCCCACTGGGTTAGACATCAGATAGAAACGCTTATATGCGTGCCATCGCAACAGATGCTGGAAGAATGATCGGTTCCTTGTATCGCCCCAGAAAATGTCAAACTTCCGCTGCCAATTCTCTGTCTTAACAAGAACCAGATCAAACCAAGAATGAAGTATTGCAGCTCAATCCTCACTGACCAATGTCGCTAGAGCTCAAAATCGCTTCCGCGGACGTTTGGGTGATGAATTATTCTCCCTCTCTATAACCCTTTCCGCACAGACGAAACGTTTCCTAGCCGCACACTACTCTATGCCAATTGCTATGGCAGATATTCGTAAGAGATACATTCCTCAGTCCCACTAGCACAGATCTTCAAAACTAGGACCCGGCTTACCATGTTCATGGTGGCAAATCATCCCCATTCCGTTCGTGTTCGTTTTGTAAAGAGAAAAGTACCAGCTTCTTCCCTAGAACTGTTAATTTGTGGAAAAGACTCCCGAGAAGGTGCTTTCCAAACAACTACAACCTTGATCTTTTTAACTCCAGTGTCAACTGATATCTATCCTATACGACCTCATAATACGCATTTTTTACTTCTTCCTCCTTCCATTACAATAATCTCACTCAGTATCTCTCTATCGTGAGTGGCTCATAAGCCTTGTATTGGGTGAACAAACAGTAAAAAATATCTTTAATATTGTCTTGTTGTATTAGATACTATGGACATTGTTCTGTTACATAATGTATCTGCTTGATTGATTTTGTTTAGCGGCATATCAACCTCTAATATCGAAATCTAAATATTTCGAACACAATTTTATAGCTTCAACTACAGATAAACTGTATTGTTGGTCATTTTTTTTTTTATATAAAAATGAATTGCTTGCAATTTTAATAGAAAAAAGTATTTTTATACTTTCATAGTATTTTACTTTTATTTGGAGAGTCAATATTTGCCCATAGCTGGGACCCTAACAGGTGCTACCATACCGGCTCAGGGTGAACCTGGGAAGAACAGCAATTGTTCAAGAGGCTAATCTATCTGACGTGCGCCCACTGAAGCGTGATAGTCAGCAAGTTCATGCCAGGAGATCTATTTGTTTATGTAATGGATTCAGACCTGAATGCCAACCTATTCTGTTCTTGTGATAAACAAAGTAACCTTAGGTAATATCTGTATATCTGATAATACATTTGTTTGTCAAGTAGTATTTTTGTTGAAAATACTCGAAAATATTTATCTGAATTCTGACAAAACAGTCTTCATCCTCCACCGCACCCCCTAAAGAAAAAGAGAAAACGGTAACATGTTTACTAAATGATATTTTTCCCTTGATAATCATATCTGTTCTTATTAATTTTCTGTCAATAGCTTTCCAAGTATAAATGTATTAAAATCTCGGAAATAATAACGAGAGAATGCGAGAATTTTGTTCGCGTCCTCGTAACCCCGCTAAGTTGGACACTCCCGTAGAAAAATGCCAATCCTTGACAAAAGAATTATCATTGATTAATTAATAGGCACAAAAGCCCCCAACAGCAGAACTAATTCACAATTAAGGTGCGAACAAAGCATAACATTTTATAAAGTTTCCAACAACAATTTTACATTTTATGGGATTTTTATCGATTTTTTTCTCTCTTTTTATTCTTAGCAGCAAAGAATCGTGAATAATTTTAATTGTTGAAAAAAGAATTCGCGCGAACATTGCCTTGAAATTCGCTGCACTCGTAAATAAAGATGGCACTCTTGTTAGCATTAGGTCCAATATTATTCACGAATTTATTTGACATGGTGTTTCCAAGTAAATAAGTAAATAAGCGAATACCTTTACCTGTAGCAGGCAATATAGCCTGGGCACGAGCAGATATTCAGAAGCTCTATCTGCAGCCATTTATTTGATCCTGACACGTGGTTTATACGCGACAGTTGATCGCAAACATAAGGCCTTTGAACGTTTATTAATTTGTTAACTATATATATATATATATATATATATATATATATATATATATATATATATATATATATATAATACATAAAAAAATCCCAAATTACCTCATATTGGGAATAGACCTACTCAATAGACGAAAACCTCGTCAGTTTTATTCAACTCCGGTATATAGACTGAGTTCGTGTCGAAATTAGAAATTTTAGCTGTCGAAAAAAAGTATAGAATTTATTCATTTCAAAGTTTCAGTCAGACAAAAAGCACGAGACAGTGGTCAGGGGAGCGTGGTCAGGGGAGGGTGGAAGGTATTAGCCTTAGAAGGAAGAGGTTTTATAAATTTAAACCCAGATATTAACCTTATGACATTAAATTGGGGTTATATAAAAAATGAAGTGTTAATTTGAAACTGAGAGAGGAACGAAAACGTTTTGTTTTAATTGAAATAGGTCTATTCTCCAAATGAGGTAATACTGGATTTTTTATTGCTCTGTAATAAGAAATACATTGAGCTCTTTTTATGGAACAGTTTTAATATTTTATATGACTAGGATCCACTTGGATTATATGCTAACATATTTATACCTTTACTATATATATATATATATATATATATATATATATATATATATGTGTGTGTGTGTGTGTGTGTGTGTGCGTGTGTGCGTGTGTGTGTATCTGTGTATTGGAGGTGGCAGAGGGAAGGAACTTGTTGAGAGCTGAAAAGGATGGAGGGAGGGGAGAGCCATGATCGCTTACGTCCTGAAAGGACATGTCACCTAAAAAGAAAGAAATTAAATATATATATATATATATATATATATATATATATATATATATATATATATATATATATATATATATATATATATATATATATATATATAGCACATTACGATAAAGAGTGTGTGACATACATGTAAGTACGCCACTACATTTTCGGCTGAATGTCCATTCGGTTAAATGTCGGTAGGCCAAATGTCCGTCGGCCAAATGTCCGAGTACAATTAAATCTGAAAATAAACAAATCTCCTCTGTTTTTTTTAAATGTTTCTTTTTTCTTTTTTTTTTTTTTAGTTTTATCAGGAATCCAAGACTCGTCTTGGGTCCCAGGGTTGAAGCCTATACTGGCCCATATGTAAATCCGGTACTGAAGGTGTCCCTTTTTATTTCATTCCTAATGGAGATTGTAGAAAAATGTCTAAGACGTTGTGCTATTGAATATAATGACACCCAGAATGAGTTCAACTGTCCAAATAACTCATTGGATGACAGAGAAAAAAACACCGTTGCCTATACGTTAACTTTCTCCCATCCGCCTCTTTAATTTTATGTATTTCTTGAAGCATTAATTTTTCCTCGTGGAATGTTGTCATACCGTCACAAGCGATATGCGCTTCTTTTGGAGATATTTTTTGATGGTACCCACCTTTGTATCGTGCATTGTCATAAATTCGACATGGTTTACGCTCTAAAGGAATTACCTGTCCAACCGTGACCAGGTGCTCGGTAACACAGTTACTCTATTTAATAAAGTTCCTGGCAGCAAACTGAATCTCACCCACTCAAAAGAATATCCTTCGGGTGATATCAAAAGTGGTTTAGTTCACAAGCCTACTTGACATTTATTTAAGCTCAGTTTAATATTAATAAAAATCAAAATGATAAGGAAAAGGAGCCGGAGTTTAATATTTCAATGTTTATTTACACCATCCTCAGCTCTTATCTAAATGATAATTATTTTAAAAAAATCTTCTGTTTATACCATTCGCCCTTGCATGGAATACTGCTGCCATATATGGTCTGGAGTCCCTGCTATTCGTCTAAAGGTCCTCGACAAAATCCAGAGACGATATGCAATGTGATTGGACCTGGTCTGGCATCTCGTTTACAGTCGCTCTCTCACAGTCGTGCCGTTGTCTCCCTCTGTCTTTTCTACAAATACATTCACGGTAACTGCTCGGACGAGCTACTTTCGCTAGTTCCCAGACTGCAGGAATTTAAACGTGCAACTAGGCTGGCATCTCAGTCCCACCCTTTCACTGTCGAAACGGTTAAATGTAGACGTCTCTTCTACTTCAATAGCTTCATGTCTCGCACTGTTTGTGGAACTCCCTTCCTCTTACTTGCTTCTCTGATAGCTGTAATCTCCAACCATTCAAATGCAATGTCAATCGACATCTCTAGATGCCTTGATCTGTTCCCCGTCCTTCTCTTCATTCTTTCGTCTCTCACACCTCTTTACTCTTGTTCTCAATCCTCTGTAACCCCTTGCGTGCTAGTGGAACTTCCGCCATTCTTGGGGTGAAATGCTTAAAAAAAAATGAGTGCTTATTTGCCTAATACTAACTTCATAAATAAGGCATTTAATAAACAAGAGAATGTTGTTGAGTTTGTTAATATTTCAATGTTTACTTACACCATACTCTGCTCTTAAATAAGGCATAAATAAACATGAAAATATAATTGATTTTGTTAATATTTCAATGTTTGTTTATATCAATCTCTGAACATTATCTACTAACTATAAACATCGGATTGATACGAACCTATGTCATTTTTTGGCTTTGTGCGATTTTTAGAAGCATGCCTTTTAAAAGTCACTTTAGCTTCCATATTGAGCAAGTGAATTTCGATTCGAGCATCGTTGGATTTCCACGAAAATGGCATTTACCAGACTAGGTTAATCTTAATAAATTACATCAATGATCAGAATATTTTAAACGAACTGCTTGAGCAAGTTGTAAGATTGCAGTTTTTGTAATATTTTCTTATCTGACCTCATGGACCGGTAAGATTTTCCTCAATCTGTCAGGAAGAGGTATCATTTCCGTGACAAACTATAATTCGCGCATGATTAGTAAATCTTACTATAAGCGTTATATTTAGTGGATACACGTGTTTGAATAGACATTCCGTGAAATTAATGTCAACCGGCATGGGGATTGAGAAGTCTTTCTAAAGAAAACGCCCACGACAGGAATCGTACCTGAATTTCTTTTTTTTTCCATCAGGGAAACCACTTATAACAAATGTACCTTAACCAAGTAGGCTATGGGATTTGTATCAATGTGAATCTTCATCAGGAATAGATAACAAGTATATTATCTTTTAAAACGAAAAAAATGACATTTATTTTGTAAATTATAGCAAAATAAAAAAATATGCAAAACATTATAAAAAACTAACGAAAATATTAAAACATATTAATAAATAATAAAATTACAAAATTTAATGAGTAAATTGAAATCAGTTATGAATATATTCATGTTCCACTGTGAAAGATTTCTTCGCCATTTTGATTAAACTGGTTTCAATTGAAAACAATGCCACGAGCAATTGAGAATGGACAATTGTAGTATTTCTGTAGTTTGCCTTAATGATACATTTGTAAAAAATCGTTTCATGCCAAGCAAGGCGATAAAGCCATTAAGATACAAGGGGGTTATTGGGAGTAGAAGAGAATTAGAAGGTTTTAGTGAGGAGAAAGGACAATAAAAAAACAGGTTTCAGAAAGACAGAAGATAGGGATTGGCGTTGCACTTAAATTTTTGAAGATTGTAGTTGACAGGAAAGCAAGAAACCTGAAGAGAGTTCTACAGGCGAGAAATGCAAGAGAAGAAACTATTAAAATAGAACTTGCGGTTGCATCTGGAGATTTCAACGGGAAACCGGATAGACCTAGTTGCCAATCTAGTAGTACACTTAAATTCAGGCATTTTAGATACCAGGGATAAAAGCTCATTAGAACACTGGCCGTGGAAATATTTATAGGAAAAATCACGCCAGGGCGGTGAGAAAGTGAATGAAGTCGAGATGCCAGGTCAAGGCCGATAATATTACAGACCCTTCTTTGGATTTTATCGAGGATCTCAAGGGATATAGGAGGGGAACGTTGCCAAATATGGCAGCAATATTCAAAGCAAAACCGAATGGTAGATTTATGAACGTGCAAGAAGGATTCTGGCGAAAAGAACTCTCTGGCACGACACAGTGAACCAACTTTCCTAGTAAGCAGACCTAGCAATTGATTCAAGATAATCATTCCACTTCATATCAGTGAAAAACGTGAGCCCAAGAAAGCGGAAAGATTTGTTCTTCTGTAGATTCACCATATTGATGGAAATCAAAAATAGTTCTCTAATTAAAAGTTAGGAGTTTCGTTTAGGAGGCGTTAAAATTTACCAGCCATTTCTTGCCCCAGCTAACAACTGATTGGGGATCATTTTCGAGATCAGCTGCCAGTTTTACTGTACCGGTGTTAGAGGTATAAATAGTTGTGTCATCAGCATAAATAACGAGTTGGGAACTTACGATATCGAGAAGGTCGTTAATGAAAATAAACAACGTGGGTTCAAGGATAGAGCCCTCTCCGCATTGATCTGAAAATATCTAGAAGAGTGGCCGTTCAACTCTACTTTTATTACACGATTTGTTAATTAAGATCAACACAAATATCAAGCCAGAGGCCTCACAGCGCTTCCATATTTTGAACAAGGCCAGCATGCCAATTTCCGTTAAACATCTTCGAAATATCTAAAGCCACAGCCCGAGCCTCACCGTTGTTATTTAAAGCTTGATAGAGAAATTCAGTAATAACCGTTAATCCATCGGTGGTTGACCTGGAGAAGCGAAAAGCCATATTGTTTAACTGAAAGAAGGTCATTCGAAGTGACATACTTAACCAATTCAGAGTTGAACAGTTCAGTGAAGTGAGATCAGTTAGTTGTGTGCCATGCGTGATACACGCATAGGCGATTATGTATCTTTCGATACATGACTGACGAGGCAGATTTTTTTCCCGCAGTAGATTGCAATTTCTTTCTGCGGTAGACCAGTTGCCATTCAAGGCTATAGAACCCCGTCTGTCCTGCTATTTACCCATAGACGGTGGTGGGAGAGAGAAGAAGATTCATACCTTTCTCAAGGGTATTAGCACGTAAGTGAATGTAATGGATTCGACTGAAATTCGAACTCGGCTCCCCGAATTCTTAATCCAAGCCGCTATCCATTACTCCACCGTTTGCTAAAAACAGGTGATAGACTAATAGGCCGATAATTCGAGGGATCGGAAGGGTCACCAAAGTTTTTAAAGATAGGAACCGCAGAAGGGTTTTCAACAAGGTGGAAAGCAAGAAGTAGCAAGGCATTTGTTGTAGAGAGAGGTGGCGAGAACAGAAACCAGTTCAGGAGCACATTTCCTTGGGACAAGTCAAGTCCGCATGCCTTGTGGGGTTCTAGTTTGGAGATGGTAACAGAAACCGTGGACGCAGTTATACGCATGTCAATCAGTACAGATTCCGTTTTCGGTGGAAAAGCAGGTAAAGATACTCCTGATGAGTCGAGAGTATCGGAGAAGCGAGAAGATGGCCGAATGGCAGGATCGAAAAGATCTCAAAGCAATTTAAAATTAAATCAGAATAGTTTTTTATTTGATTCTTTCTATCCAGAGGGAACCAACAGCTGTTGTTTCGAAAACCACCGTCCATCCTTCGTTGATATCTAATTACTGGCAGTTTATTGAACGTGTGCCGGGGTCGGGTTCGCGGTTTAAGCCGAACCAGTCTTGGGCCGTTATTACAAGCCACAGATCAATAATCATCGCTTGAATCGAGGCCAATTGCATCGCGTTCCAGCTAATATGTATGCAGAACATCTTCTTAAATCTGTAATGAAGAAGCAGAACTTTAATGATTAAAATTGAAATTATATAACAAAGGCCTTTTCATAGATCTTAGACATAATCACTTCATTTTCAATTCACCTTTTCATTTCGGAACTCCTATCCCTCATACCAAAATTACTAGTTCCAATATTTCAATAACGATTACAAATTGGAAACAATTGATTATTAGTTTTGCTGTAATATGTATCATGTCGAACTTTGATTGGTCTTAATGAAAGCCTTCAAGTTCAAAAGCTATGTGATTGCCGAGAATCAGAACTACTTTGAAATCGATCTGAAGTTCACAACGGGAAAAACTGTTTCTCAAAGAATACCAGCAGGTCATCAATGATAAAAAAAATATCATAGTTTTTTTTTGCTATGAGATTGGAAGAGATCATTCGGATTTTACCCTCATCGACTTGATTAATACAGAACTTGAGAAAGGAATTGCATTTCCTTATTGATTGATTGAATGATTTATTTTTTACGGCTTATCAACCCTTTGTAAGTTATTTAAAGATTATTTTGGATTGACAGAATAATTCTTTTTTGCGGGTGGATATTTAATTAACAATTAAAAATAGTTTTTTAATCAATTCACCCCAAGCAAGGCGATAATAACACTAAGAAGCAAGAGACTACTTAGGTTTGGTTTGGTTTATTTTGTTTTACGGCATATCAACCTCAATGGGTTATTTAATGCCGACAACATTTTTAGGATAGATTCATATGAATAGAATATGTATTCTTTGGTTTAGATTGGTTTGGTTTATTTTGTTTTACGGCATATCAACCTCAATAGGTTATTTAATGCCGACAACATTTTTAGGATAGATTCGTATGAATAGAATATGTATTCTTTGGTTTAGATTGGTTTGGTTTATTTTGTTTTACGGCATATCAACCTCAATGGGTTATTTAATGTTGATAACATTTTTAGGATAGATTCGTATGAATAGAATATGTATTCTTTGGTTTATATTGGTTTGGTTTATTTTGTTTTACGGCATATCAACCTCAATAGGTTATTTAATGTTGATAACATTTTTAGGATAGATTCGTATGAATAGAATATGTATTCTTTGGTTTAGATTGGTTTGGTTTATTTTGTTTTACGGCATATCAACCTCAATGGGTTATTTCATACCGACAACATTTTTAGGATAGATTCGTATGAATAGAATATGTATTCTTTGGTTTAGATTGGTTTGGTTTATTTTGTTTTACGGCATATCAACCTCAACGGGTTATTTAATGCCGACAAGATTTTTATTACTGGTGATATTTTGTTTTGCCAAAAATCTATTTCTGGTAATATTGTTCCTTTAAAAATGTATTGCTGGTAATGTTTTTTTTCAAAAATGTATTGCTAGTAATATTTATTTTTTAAAAACATTTTTGGTAATATTTTTCCAAAAACGTATTGCTGGTAATATTTTTTTATTGCTGGAAATTTCTGGTATTAAAATCTATTTTTACACTTTCATAGTGTTTTTACCCCAGTTTCGGGGTTCACTATTTGCCCGTAGCTGGAACCTTAACAGGTGCTACCACCTCGGATCAGGGTGGACCTGGGAACACCAGCAATTAAGAGGTGGTTCCACACTCCTCAAAGCCTCCTCATCAGAGGCCTTGCTGTTGGACGTCGTTTATCGTCTTACCCAGGACGCGGACGTAGTTTATCATCATACCCAGGACGGGGACTACTTAGAGTGAAAGGAAATGAAAAAAAAAGATTTAAAAGGAACCGGAATCCCAATCCTAAACAGGAAAAAAGGGATAAAACTCGAATCTTGTTCAAATGACCGGGGAGGATAGGCAAACCGATCTACACCTATTGAGCAGAAAAAATATAATTAAATAAAATTTCAGAGTTCAGACGGAGACATTAGAAGTGTAGAGTTGAACATTATTTACATTATTCGGACTATTGTCCTCATCTTTGTCGCCGTATTTATTACAACGTTTCGGTCGTTGTACGTTCCGCCTTCTTCAGGCGGTTGGAATGTCGAACTGAAGCCTTTATTTCGCTCACTGGGGCAGACTGTTCTAGTTCCATGTTCCAACTTTTGGAAGTGTAGTCTGATGATCCAACGTCCTTTAAAAGGGCTATGATGAAATAAATTATTAAATGGAGCCTTAAAGTGGTCTGTTTTTTTAAAAATTATTAGCTCTGAATTTACATTGAGCTCTCAGGATTTCATCCTCCTTGGGACTACCTATAAGGAATACCAAATATTTCGTAACTTATATATATATATATATATATATATATATATATATATATATATATATATATATATATATACTCATGATTCATTAAAAACGACAGACAAGGTACTACGATTAAGCTTTTTACTTAATTTTTCTTGTGTTCGAACAAGTGTTTTCTTTTTGGGACACAGAGTGTGTAGAAACTGTCCAAATGTTCTGTAATTTCAAGCGGTTTCGGCTATACTTTTAGCCATTATCCAGGATGATTTTATTTATTCAGTTTAATTAAGTGAGTGTATTGTGTGTTTGTTTTTAGTGTTATAGGGATGTTTTATTTTCCGAACACAGTTAGCACGTTGTGGCCGTGTTCTTAGTTAATATTATTAAGTGTTGGCATTTTCTTTTATGTTGTGACCAAGTAAATGGTTAAAGAAATAACAAAACAAGTGTTGCAGATATATCATATATTAAACAGTAAGTACAACAGAAAAGTATTACACGTCTAGTGAGTGTGTATCGGTTGACCCAGCATTCAATCTATTCGACTGTTCCCCTAAGGCCTTCTCTACTATTAATCTTATAGTAGGCGGAAGAGTCTAACATAGACTCTTTAGAGAGAGGACACCAAAACAAAAATCTTAAATAAAAAGCGTGATCGTAGTACCTTGTCTATCGTTTTTAATGAAACATGCATAAATGAAAGATTGCTGTTTAAATACACAATATATATGTACTTAAGTATGATGCACAACCATTAAACAGTAGAAAATGAAATAAAAATTCGTAATACCCAAGTTGACGTGTAGACAGCATAGTCTATCCTCACTGGGTTTCCCCAAGCAAAAACACGAAAGAAAAAAGTGGATTGGAATACTAAATACTTCGATTGCTTGCGTGCTCATATCAGGGGTGAACTTTATTCTCAGGCGATCGCATAAGTGCCAGCTTGATTGAATGCCGCCAACAGGATCAAAGAGAAAGTAAAGTGGAACTAGATATGAAATAGATTAGACCCAGTTCTGTCTGCTTGTCTTTCTCTCTGTCTGCCCCCCTCTCTCTCTCTATATATATATATTTGTACTTTATACATGTTCATTGAATAAGACTGACAAAGTATTTTAGTTTTTTATTATATTCTTTTATACGTACACGATCTTTCTAGTCTTAATGAATGTAAAAAAACGTTTGTTGATTCCAAGCGCTTTCGGCTGAACTAATAATGATTTTATATATGCACCGCCAATAATTCGCTGAAAAAAGAGAATGATGAAAAAAGGCCTCAAACTTAATAAAAACAAAGCTTTGTCGGCAAAATATTTAGGCTTTTATTAAGAGGAAAGACCGAAGTAATTTTTAGCTATTTTATTAATCTTTTTAATTTTCTGTGAATTTTTACAGGTACCTGATTTTTATACTGCTATATTAAATGGTGTGCAACTGCTGTTGTAAACGGTAGTGTAAGGTTATGAAAGTCAATGTATTCTCAATTTCCAAATACAGTCAGCACATTGTGGCCATGTTCATAACTGATGCTATTAATGGTTGATTTTTTTAAAATAATAAGGGCTTCGATGACTTTTAAACTCTTACACACACACACACGCACACACACACACATGGCAGAGATCAATGGTCACCCTTGAAATATTAATAATTATAGTATAGGGAAAATAGTAATAAATATTAATAATTATAGTATATGGAAAAATAATCTGGGTGAAGTATGTGCCCAGAGAATCTGTGCTTCGTCAGAATTATTAATATAAAATGTCAAAACAATAGTGTTTATATGAACTATGGAATACCAATTGAATATCAACACCCCAGGTTTTTGTCGCTATCACCGCGTTTATTTAAGCACGTGCTTGTGCGAAAACTGTCAATCGAATCGAAGTCGACCAGTTTGTGTGTGTGTGTGTGTCTGTGTGTGTGTGTGTGTGTGAGAGAGAGAGAGAGAGAGAGAGAGAGTCAGTGAGAGTGAAAGCATCCGCTTGCTGCTGTAATAAGGGAGGAAGTGAAAACAAGTTATCTGCAATATTGACACAATACTGCTAGTGAACCCTCCTTATATCCTGATAGTGAAATAATTACGGCAACTACTAAGAACAAAAAGGGTGAACCTGAAAACTACTTTTCTCCTTTCAGAATTATTTGCAATATTTGTTTTTTTTTTCTGGACTTCATTTCATGTACACTGCTTTCTTGTAAAAGAAGCATTATTCTTTTTGTACCAATTTCTTCTGTATATACATAGACTTTTCTTTGGACTCGAATCAACTTGTTCATATTTCTTGCCCCAACGAACTTGCAGGTAAACCAGCTGAATCTTCCGGGGTCTACGATTTGTTAATTGCTCACCAGGATCAAAAAAATTACAACGTGACTGGAAAGTGGAATCGAATCGACATTGTGAACCGGAGATTGATTGAACGTGTAATACTGGACCAGGACAGAAGTTGCTTCTGTCCTGGTCCAGTATTACACGGTCTTGTAGAGTACTTCGATCCAGTGGGGTCAGGATAGGTGTTACACACACACACACACGCGCGCGCGCGCACACACACACACACACACACACACACAGACACACACACACATGTATAATTTCGGATATGTTAGTTGATTTTATAATGTTAAACTGATGAATATTATATGAGCGTTCTTAAACTTAAAACTTTTGAAAAACCAATAACATTTTTGATTTTGTATATAAATACTTCTTACAAATTAAATTCCTTGTATTTGCCATGATAAAGTCCCACAGAAGCCGAAAACGTCGGCTAAGGTAAGTTTCCCTTTTGTATTTATTCATATTGTCCTTTTAAAGATATCCTAAAATTTTTACACACACACACACACACACACACACACACACACACACACACACAGACACACACACACATATATATATATATATATATATATATATATATATATATATATATATATATATATCTGGTGATAATTGGTAGGGATAATTCCAAGGAGGACATGAATCCAAAGAGTGCTCAATGTAAGAAACAGAGCAATATAATAATAATAATTACAGACGATCCTTAAAAATCCATTTCTTATATTATTTATTTCATGAATATATTCAAATATTCATCTAAACAGACGGAAGTCTAATGATATATATATATATATATATATATATATATATATATATATATATATATATATTACATAAATAGATATGATGAAAGAAACATATGTGTAACATATTTATTTTTCAACTCGAGAAAACTTTCATCGAATGAATAGGCCGGCAGACGTAATACACACTGGTTAAAATAAATTAAATAAGAACAAACGCAGCGGCGTTTACTTCAAACACTAATATCCACTAAAAATAACGTTTGAAGGAATAGAAATGTCAGATTAAAAATAAATAATAAAAATAACTATATATATATGTGTGTGTGTGTGTGTGTGTGTGTGTGTGTATGTGTGTATGTATGTGTGTGTATGTTAGGATTACGACTTTTTGTAACATAATTGATTTCCTCTATCATAGGTCGATGAACGTTTGTTACAAAACAATGAAGAATGGTTAAATTCCTCATCTGGTTTCTGCTATGAAGTGTCCAGGGATTCTTAAAAACTCCAAAGAAGAATCTCCATTGTCATAGAAATCTCAGCGTCAATCATTTTAATCATCATCGTAATTTAGCTTTCCTGTGGACTTTTTTCAGACATTTTCATGACAATTGTTCTTTTAAGAGTTTTTAAGTCAAATTTCAAGTCGGCAGTTACCAACCACGACTCGATATTTTTGATCTTGTCCAGATAGGTTACCCCACTATCTCGGTGAGTTGGTTGGCTTACCATTTTGATGATATAAGAGTTCCTATTTTCACAAACTACAGCTACAGACAGCCTGATGATAGCGCGAAAGTACATGAAGCTGGTAGTCGTGGTCGGTCACTGTCTACTTGAAATTTGACTTAATATATATATATATATATATATATATATATTCACCACTTGAAACAAATCATTGTGTTGGTTTTCTGACAACTATATATAATTAGTTATATATATATATATATATATATATATATTCAGTATATATATATTTACCACTTATATATATTCACCATATATATATATATATATATATATATATATATATATAATATATATATATATATATGTATATATATTCACCACTTGAAACAAATCATTGTGTTGGTTTTCTGACTACTAAATCTAATTAGTTCCACACATATCCGGCTACTGCAAAAAAGTCTATGAAACATCAACTTCATCTTGGCACTTGGAATGTACGAACTCTCCAGGACAACTCAGCACCAGAAAGAAAAACAGCTCTGGGCGCATTGGAGCTAAAGAAGTACAACATTGATATAGCTGCACCGAGAAGTAAGCATCAATCGACTAAATGAATCGAGAAAGCAAAATAAGACATCTAACAGAGTTCCTGCTGCACTTGGATACAATACCCTCTCCTGTACTGTTTGTGGTCTTTTGTGCAACTATCGAGCCGGTCTCAAAAGTCATGCCCGTCATAGGCATGCAGATAATTAGTTTGTGGTCGTCGGTACCTCAACTCGACGGGAGAGTGCATCATATCATATATATATATATATATATATATATATATATATATATATATATATATATATATATATATATATATATATATAACTACGTTTGAAGTTCGACTTAAGTTTTTACCAACCAATCAAGCACGAAATATAACTTATGATTAAAAAAAAATTCACAAGTAATATTTCGTGCCTGAGGAATTGGTAGAACAACGAAACTTAAGTCGCACCCCAAACGTAGGTATATATATATATATATATATATATATATATATATATATATATATATATATATATAATACTATTTTATTATATATACATATATATATAATACTATTTTATTATATATATATAATACTATTACTATTTTATTATATATATATATAATAAAATAGTTATATATATATATATATAATACTATTTTATTATATATATATGTATGTATAATACTATTACTATTTTATTATATATATATATTTATAATAAAATAGTTATATATATATAATACTATTTCATTATATATATATAATACTATTACTATTTTATTATATATATAATACAATAGTTATATATATATATATAATACTATTTTATTTATATATATATAATACTATAACTATTTTATTATATATATATATATATATATATATATATATATGTAATCAAATAGTAATATATATATATATATATATATGTAATCAAATAGTAATATATATATATATATATATATATATATATATATATATATATATATATATATATATATATATAGAGAGAGAGAGAGAGAGAGAGAGAGAGAGAGACCGGAGACCGAAATAGAGTTTGAGAGAGTTGCTGTAAATGGCCGAATCATATTTTGTTCAACCGGCAGGAATTCAGAATTCAAAGTTTGCCATAACAGCCTTAAGAATATGGATGAACCCAACTATTCTATCTAGGTGTCTTATCATCAGTTATATTGACCATGGGTTTGACAGAGAAATGCCACGTTGGTAAATGGAGGAATAGGGGTTATGCAGATTGGGCAAATTTACTCCTCCCTAATTATTTGATTACTCTGATAGTGACATCAAAAAGGCAGCCCGTTCTATTGTCAGTCTTGGCATATATCGATTTTGTGTGTGAGAGAGTGAGAGACAGGGCGTGAGTGAGAGAGAGAAAGAAGGAGTGTGTGTGTATGAGAGAGAGACAGAGAGAGAGAGAGATAGAGAGAGATAGAGAGAGAGCGGTTATGGTACGTACGTAACTTTCAAACTACAGATAATATATTTAACTAAAGTTGGGTATTAATTTCCTCGGCGGTACCGAGCCTGAGAAAATGGCTGAGTGATTTCGATTCGACATGTCACGTTCTTGAAAGTTGGGGTGGGTGCGTAGCATTGGGTGCTCTAATCAAGGTTTGATTGTAAACGGAGACTTCAGATCTTATCACCTTGCTTATCTTTTTGGCTTGTCTTTGTTCATTTTTCGTTTTATAAAATCTCTTATTTTTTTTCTTTAGATATTTCGTTTCCTTATTCGTTTTTCTTTTCTTCTCTTGCATTATTTTTGGTCTCTTTTTTCTTTCACTTTCTTTTTTTTCACAATGTTGTTCACCCAGTACAAGGCCCGATAGTCACTCGATGTAGAGGTTTACAGAGTACGAGGTACAGTTGATGTGGCTATGTAGTGAAGATAACGGTTAACCCTAGATTTGAACAGTCTAAGATTGTTGCGATCGGGAAAGAATCCTCTTGGGAGCCGGTTCCACAAAGCAGCAGTTCGTGGGAAGAAGCTGTTCCAGGGGAACCTAGATCTCACTAATGCAATACAAAGGGAATGAGGGTGGCTCGCTACGATGTGCATAGCATGGCGGGTCTTAGCCGTCCAGGTTAGAACTCGTGGAATGTGGTTCGTCTGAGCACTTTCCATGGAAATAGCGATAGAGAATCGTGAGGCTTGCGATGTTTTGTCTGTGAGAAATAGGATGTAGGGTGGAAAATAATTTATCACCAACAAGGACGTGTATATGCCTTTGGACTCTATTGAGACGAGAAAGTGAAGACTGGGCAGCTCATGCCTATATATGGCAACAGTACGCCATTTTTGGCATGATCTGGCTCCTGTAAATGTAGAGGGTAGCAGGAGGAGTCAGGTACTTACTGGAATAGTACAGTAAAATTGACCTTTTTTCTTGCATCTTTAGAGATGGATCGTATGTACGAATTCCACTTGAGGTCGGAGGCGAGTTTTAGTCGCAATAGGTGTTCAAAGCATGGGCCTACCCTGAGGAAACATCCGTCCATCACGACTGGTAATCAGTGTCTGAGTGGCAATGATGGAATGTAACTAGCTTGGTTTTCGAGGCATTGAATGTAACCAGACAGTTTTCATCTACCGAGCTAGGTCAGAGGAGAGATCAGCGGCCAAGCTCTGGTCATCAAGGGATTTGGAGACACACCCATATACCATTGTATCATCAGCATAGATATTCACAAATGGTCAGTGTATACTCTTAGGCAGATCATTTATGTAAAGTAAAAAGAGATTTGATCCGAGTAGCGATCCCTGTGGGACGCTTGCGTTGATAGCTAAGGCCTCGAAGTACTGGCCGTTAGCAACTACCTTCAGGGACCTACCAATTAGGAAGGGCTTTATAATTGAAAACAATCCATACAGTGATTATATTTGTCTTTGAGATAATCTTTCATTTTTTCTTTTATTTCCCTTCATGTTGGCAGTGTTTCTTTATTGTTTTATCTCTTTCTTTCTCTCTTTCTGGTGCCATAATTTGCGTTTTATTTGTTTTTTTCTCGTTGAAATTATTGTTCTTTCTTTCTTTTCCTGTGCACTCTTTTTTTTCTTTATTTCGTTCTTAGAAATCTTTCTTTCTTTCTTTCTTTCTTTCTTTCTTTCTAGAAATATTTCATTCTTTCTTTATTCCGTTCGTAGAAATCTTTCTTTCTTTCTTTATTTCGTTCTTAGACACCTTTCTTTCTTTATTTCGTTCGTAGAAACCTTCCTTTTTTCTTTATTTCGTTCTTAGAAATCTTTCTTTCTTTCTTTCTTTCTTTCTTTCTAGAAATATTTCATTCTTTCTTTATTCCGTTCGTAGAAATCTTTCTTTCTTTCTTTATTTCGTTCTTAGACACCTTTCTTTCTTTATTTCGTTCGTAGAAACCTTCCTTTTTTATTCATTTCGTTCTTAGAAATCTTTCTTTCTTTCTTTCTTTCTTTCTAGAAATCTTTCATTCTTTCTTTATTCCGTTCGTAGAAATCTTTCTTTCTTTCTTTATTTCGTTCTTAAACACCTTTCTTTCTTTATTTCGTTCGTAGAAACCTTCCTTTTTTTATTTGTTTCGTTTTTAGAAATCTTTCTTTTTTTAATTTCGTTCGTAGAAATCTTTCTTTCTTTCTTTATTTCGTTCTTATAAATCTTTCTTTCGTTCTTTCTTTCGTTCTATCTTAGAATTCTTTCTTTCTTTATTTCGTTCTTAGAATTCATTCTTTATTTCGTTCTTAGAATTCTTTCTTTCTTTCTTTTGTATCAATTGTAATACGTCATTTTGTATCCTTTCTTTCTTTATTTCGTTCTTAGAAATCTTTCTTTCCTTCTTTCTTTCTTTCTTTCTTTCTAGAAATCTTTCATTCTTTCCTTATTCCGTTCGTAGAAATCTTTCTTTCTTTATTTATTTCGTTCTTAGAAATCTTTCTTTCTTTATTTCGTTCGTAGAAACCTTCCTTTTTTTTATTTATTTCGTTCTTAGAAATCTTTCATTTTTTAATTTCGTTCGTAGAAATCTTTCTTTCTTTGTTTCTTTCTTCTAGAAATTTTTCATTCTTTCTTTATTCCGTTCGTAGAAATCTTTCTTTCTTTCTTTTTTTCTTTCTTTATTACGTTCTCCTAAATCTTTCGTTCTTTCTTTATTTCGTTCGTAGAAACCTTTCTTTTTTTATTTATTTCATTCTTAGAAATCTTTCTTTTTTAATTTCATTCTTATAAATCTTTTTTTCCGTTCTTTCTTTCGTTCTTTCTTTCTTAGAATTCTTTCTTTTTTTCTTTCTTTATTTCGTTCTTAGAATTCTTTCTTTCTTTCTTTTGTATCAATTGCAATACATCATTTTTTATTTTTTCTGTCTTTCTTTCTTTCTTTCTTTCTTTTGTATTAATTGTAATACGTCATTTTGTATCCTTTCTTTCTTTTTTCTTTCTTTCTTTCTTTCATTCTTTCTAGAAATCTTTCATTCTTTCGTTATTCCGTTCGTAGACATCTTTCTGTCTTTCTTTATTTCGTTCT
>OZ038497.1:83959542-84022042 GCA_964036315.1 Acanthosepion esculentum | reverse complement strand
TACTGCTGTACATTTTTCTCTCTCTCTTTTTTCTTTCTTTCTTTCTTCTTTTCTATCTTTCTTACTTTTCTTCTCATCTAGTATATTGCTATACCTTTTTCTTTCTTTGTTTCCTTCTTTCTTTCTTTCTTTCTTATCTAATTTACTGCAGCACTTCATTCTTTCCCATCTAATTTACTGCTGTACCTTCTTTCTTTCTTTCTTTCTTTCTCATGTAGTTTACTGCTGTACCTTATTCTTTCTTTCTTTCTTTTTTCTTTCTTTCTTCTCATCTAGTTTATTGCTGTACCTTATTCTTTTTTCTTTCTTACTTCTTTCTTTCTTTCTCGTCTAGTTTACTGCTGTACCTTTTTCTTTCTATCTTTCTTTTTTCTTTCTTTCTCATCTAGTTTACTGCTTAACCTTTTCTTTCTTTTTCATCTAGCTTACTACTCTACCTATTTCATCCTTTCTTTAATTCTTTCTTTCTTTCTTTCTCATCTAGTTTATTGCTGCACCTTTTTCTTTCTTTTTTCTTTCTTTCTTTCTTTTTCATCTACTTTACTGCTGTACCTTTTCTTTCTTTCTTTCTTTGTTTCGTTCTTTGTTTGTTTGTTTCTTTCTTTCTCATCTTGTTTACTGCTGTACCGTCTTTCTTTCTTTCTTTCTTTCTTTCTTTCTTTCTTTCTTTCTTTCTTTCTCATCTAATCTATTGCAGTCCTTCTTTCTCGCCTTTTATCAGCTCCCACTGCTTTGGTGTCCACCCAGTCTTGTAGAATGACTAAACTGAATTCAAAACTGTTGAGAAGATAAAGTTAAACTCTCGACTACTTTTTTTTCTGGGAAGATTTCAAAAATAAAATATATTCTAAGATTCTTTATCAAAAAATGAAACTTATAAATTAACCTTTTTTTAAGTAAATATATTTTATGCAAATAAATTGAATAAAATAATTTTAAAATATGATCTCAAATTAATTCAATTACTTGGGGGTTCCTAAACAAATGTGCAGATATTTTTACACTAAATTTTTACTAAATGGAATTTCAAACCTATCGAAAAATTCCTCTCTCAGTTGATAAGATTATGATGTAACAGAGATTAGAGATATTTTGATGTTTATTGCTATAGACTTCAGTCAACTAGATTTCCAAAAGAAAAATTGGTTTGTCTGGATGACCTTCAGAAGAATGTTTTTTTTTCTCCCTTTAAATTTAAACCATCACGTTTTTGTTTTGTTTTAATCTTGACATTTTGCCACTTTTAAAGCATAATATATATTAGGTTGGCCAGAAAATCCTGACTCAATTAGGAAGTGGAAAGAAAACAACAAATCTTGACGATCTCTAACCCTAATATATTCTTCGTTCTAAAACACTATTTATATTTAGCGGCAAGATAACCTCGGTGTCTATTTTACCAGGACCGGTAAAATAACCTTGGTGTCTATTTGACGAGGACCAGCAAAATAGCCCCGGTGTCTATTTTATCAGGACCGGTAAAATAACCTTGGTATCTATTTGACTAGGACCAGCAAAATAGCCTCGGTGTCTATTTTACCAGGACCGGTAAAATAACCTTGGTGTCTATTTGACGAGGACCGGCAAAATAGCCTCGGTGTCTATTTTACCAGGACCGGTAAAATAACCTTGGTGTCTATTTGACGAGGACCGGCAAAATAGCCTATTCGTTTCTTAATAGTTATTTATTTCTCTTTTACTTTCTTTCGTAAAAAAACCCTTTTGTGCTTGTATATATGTGTTCAGAAAGCAATTTACTAAGATGAAAGCGTATAGAAAGTGCTTTAATTGCTAGATCCTCCACAGTAAATTTGCATCGAGGTTCTTCTACAACATTTCACTTTTCTTGGCAGATCTTCTATTATCACAATGTAGGATACTTGATAAGAAAAGTTATAAAAATATAAACAAAAAGAATATAAAACTAAATGAAATTAGCTATACTACATACGCAAACACATATTAAAAAAAATATTAAAATTAAAAACGTTTTAGCTTCAGTTGCTTTCTCACCGCCGTGGTGTAGCTTCCCTGTGTCTTTTCTATGTACTTTTCATGGCAATTGTTCTGTCGAGCTTTCCTCTTTGATATGTTAAATTTACGAATTTAAACGTGGTGCAAGATTGGCAGTTAGGTCTCGTCCATTTAGTGTAGAAATTGCTAGATCTAACCGCAAGTTCTATGCTAATAGTTTCTTCTTCCGCACTTGCTTTTGGAACTGTCTTCCGGCTTCTTGCATTCCAGTCAAATTTGATGTTAAAAAGACATCAATGCAACATCAATAACCCTTTGTGTCTTTACCACTTTCCTTGGGGTGAAATGATTTAATAAAACAAGAGGCATGAGAAAAGCATATCTTTAATTTTTATAAGGAAATAATTGTAAGAGAATTAGGGGAGTTATCAGGATTTGTTATCGTAACATTAACAGCAGATTCAACATAGATGACACTGTTTCGTCAAAGGGAAAACTGAAAGAGTTGTTTAGGTAAGTTAGCCGAGGAAAGCCAAAAGAACGGAATGACCATTTGTTGTAAGGAGACATAACAATAGATGGTTCTGAACAAAAGTGACAGCCCAAGGTATAAGATGTGAATTGGGGACGTCACAAAAACAAAAAATAAATAAATAAAAAAGCAGGCACAGAAATTTAGGGAGTAAACAAACGTATCGAGAAAATTGTTTGAAAATAATTATTCGATAAAACATTTATTTGAATTGTAAATTGTTTGAATGAAAATTAATCGAAAGGACAGTTATAATAAATGATAATTATTCTAAATACTTATGTTTGAAATACGTATGTGGTCTTGCTTTGAGAGAGTCAAGGCTGATTTACCTCGAAATAATAACGCACTTGGAGGATGGCGTAAGGTGTTTTTCTGCAGCAAATGCAAAGTACAACCAAAATCTACGTGAAGTATATTTCTTGACTGTCTTCAACACATTGCAATTTAAACCAATGAAAAGTTCATCTCAGAC
This sequence comes from Acanthosepion esculentum, assembly GCA_964036315.1. Lineage (NCBI taxonomy): Eukaryota > Metazoa > Mollusca > Cephalopoda > Sepiida > Sepiidae > Acanthosepion > Acanthosepion esculentum. The sequence goes on along the minus strand of OZ038497.1, from coordinate 84,019,061 downwards.
AATTTGCAAAAATATAGCGGTAGGTGATAAAGAGGAAGTGGACCAGAACATCGAACATTGCAGCTGGCAGAGAATAGCAAAAAAACAAAACAAAAAAAACAAAAAAAAAACGAAAACAAAAAAAACGAAAAAACATAACATTTTGCTTATAGTTACATTGTTCAAACTTTTTTTTTAGAATGAAAATTAATCGAAAGGACAATTATACTAACCGGTAATTATTCGAATATGTTTGAAATACGTATGTGGTCTTGCTTTGAGAGAGTCAATGCTGATTTACCTGGAACACAATTGAAGGATGACAGGACTTTATGCAGCAAGTATCATCGCATCATCCAACAATTTGGAAATTCTTAAACGATCTTAAAAGAGAATAGGACTTGCAAAAAATTCATATTGCAAATTAACATCAGGTTGTCAAAATATTAAGAGCGCCAAGCAGTACTGCGACGTAAAGGGAAAACTTTAAAAAATTATTGACATCTTTTAACGAGTCATCTTCAGTAGTTGACTATTTGCGTGCAGTATCATATAACTTAAGGTTATAAGGATTTTTTCTAACTGAATTGTTTTATTAACGATATTTGTATTTTGAATAATTATCTTTTGTGTATTTTCTCTCTTAATTTCCATATTTTTATTGAAATAAAGAATTTTGAATTTCGAATAATTATCATTTAGTACAACTGTCCTTTTCATTAATTTTCATTCAAACAATTTCAGTCACTTATGCTCCATGCGTCATACACGCTAAGGCGATCATGTATCTTTCGATACATGACTGACGTGGCAGATTTTTTTCCCGCAATAGGTTGCCATTTCTTTCTGCGGTAGAGCATTTGCCATCCAAGGCTATAGAACTCGGATGTCCTGCTATTTACCCAACGCTGGAGGGAGAAGAAGAGGATTCATACTTTTCCCAAGGGTATTAGCATGTAAGTGAATTTCAGTCAGTTATGTGCCATGCGTGATACACGCTAGCAGTTGCCATCCAAGGCTATAGAACCCAGTCTGTTCTGTAATTTACCCATAGCTGGTGGGAGAAGAAGAGGATTCATACCTTTTCCAAAGGTATTAGCACGTAAGTGAATTTCAGTCAATTATGTGACATGCATGATACAAACTTAGGCGATCATGTATCTTTCGATACATTAATGACGAGGCAGATTTTTCCCCGCAGTAGGTGGCCATTTCTTTCTGTGGTAGAGCAGTTGCCATCCAAGGCTATAGAACCCGGTCTGTTCTTCTATTTACCCATAGCTGGGGGGAGAAGAAGAGGATTCATACCTTTCCCCGGTGTTATTAGCACGTAATTGAATTTCAGTCAGCTATGTGCCATACGTGATATACGCTTAGGCGATCGACTGACAAAGCAGATTTTTCCCCCGCTGTAGGTTGCCATTTCTTTCTGCGGTAGAGCAGTTGCCATCGAAGACTATAGAACCCGGTATGTTCTGTAATTTACCCATAGCTGGGGGGAGAAGAAGAGGATTCATACCTTTCCCAAGGGTATTAATACGTAATTGATTGTAATGTATTTGACTGAATTTCGAACTCAGCTCTCCGATTCCCTAATAGAGTTCGAATAATTGTTTTCGAACAATGTCCACATAATCCTAACAAACGATGGAAATTAGGAGAGAAATCGAAGAGTAAATCGAAACTCTGAAAGATGCTTTTCAGAAAATGAGCAACGTATTAAGAGATTGAAAATTGATATTAGAAACAAAGAAAAGAGTTCTGGTCTGCGATGCAATGTCTAATGTTCTATACAGAAATGAATGCTGGACAATTTCGTCATAAATGAAGAAAAGATTTGAAGCTCGGAATGTTGAGATACAGACTTAGATACAATCCAGAAAGTATGCAAGATGTTAAGTTTATCGCAAAATAACATTAGAAACAAACAAAACAGTGTTGGATTGCTATGTAATGCCTAATCCTCTATATGGCAATGAATGCCGGGCAGTTTCGTCAAAGATGAAGAAAAGACTTGAAGCGAGTAATGTTGAGTTATAGAATTAGATAACACTCAGAATGTGAGCAATGTGTTAATGGATGGAAACGTAACATTAGAAACAAAGAAAAGAACGTTGGATTGCTATGTAATTTGTAATGGCGATGAATGCTAAACAATTTTGTCATAGATTAAGAAAAGACTTGAACCGACGGATGTTAAGAGACGCAAGTTGATCAATGTACCCAAATTTTCAGTTGCCTCTATCTGATTGTTAGTAAGAGTTTCTTTGTGATTCTCATTCAGAAAAACTTCTCCATATTTCACATATTCTGTTCTGGTATTCTAAATATTCGCCTTTAGGGTCATATCAAGTCTTTTCTTTACCTGTGACGAAATTGTCCAATATTCGTAGGCATTAACACTCACGAAACTTACCAAAGTCATGGGAAGCAAACGAAAGCAAGTACCATAAAGACAGAGGTCTTAAAGTGTTGTAACCAAGAGAAGGTCACTGAATAGAATAATCAAACGAAAGTAATAATACTTAGGACACGTACAACACATATAAGATTCGCCAGCAGCGCGTAGAAGTAGTAGTTAACTGCTAAGAGTCAAGTGAATTTCACAATGAATCTCCAATTGCAGGATACCTACCAACCGCCCCACGCGGTCAGATGTGGCACAAGGCTGACTTGAATGGGGAGTATCCGAGCCCGTTGGCTCGACCAAAAATTCCTTGTAGACTCCGTATAAAACGGAGTCTGGTAGCTGTTTCACGAGACGAGACTCTGTCCTTCGACATTGCCTCGTCTGGGAATCCTCTCTGCCCGGAAGCAGAGAGTTTGACCCGCACAGCTGGAGACGAATCTCCAACTGCAGACCAACATACAGTATTTACTATTGTATTTATGGAAATAGAGGCATACCCATTATCGTCCGTAGGTATGCTACAACATAAAAGGAGCAATTACTACTGTCGGTTGAAATTTATGAAACTTTTCTCTTAAAACAATTTTTCAGGAATATAGGTTTCTCAAGTGTAGTAGCAGCTCTTTCCAGTATTGATGGGTTTTTCCTTCCTAACCTGTTATTTGTAGTAGTGTGGAACTTCATTGATGGGTTTTCCTTCCTAACCGTTTATTTGTAGTAGTGTGGAACTTCATTGATGGGTTTTCCTTTCTAACCTTTTATTTGCCGTAGTGTGGAACTTCATTGATGGGTTTTCCTTCCTAACCTTTTATTTGTCTTAATGTGGAACTTCATTATCTCCATTATGCCATTATGTTCTCAACGAATTACATGTGATATCCATTTTTTGCTTTTGGGTGTTGTTGGGAGTTCTCAAGTGATAGGCGTGCGTAAGTATAGTAACACCCATTAATTAAATAAAAAAACATGTCTATATATATATATATATATATATATATATATATATATATATATATATATATATGTATATTTTTTTTTCCAGAATTCCAGTGACTAAAAAACGAAAATTAGTATGCATTAGCTAAAGTCTATTGCTAAGTTTTATTATTTAACTTTTTTTTTGTTCGAGTCGGAATAGCTAAAATTACGACTCTACTTGAAATGACAAATACAAAAACAATCGTAGACAACCTGTCTTGTTTATAGATAAACCCATGGATGTCTATTAAATTAAAACTGAGGTGGTGTCATAGCAATTACAATTTATGTGCGTGTTTAGCGTCACCTTTTTCAAGTTAAATCCATTATCATTAAAAATAACATGACATTACGTAATAGGAACTTGATGGGGTGGTTACGTAACAAGACAAAAACGTGAATCCCCTTGATGGGAGATCTGACTTCAAAGAAAGTTTAAATAAACATTATGATATTTAAAGAAAAAACAAATAAATACTAACGGCCCTTAACGATTTAAATGCGACTCAAAGCGTCTGAGAAGAAGGGGAATTTAAAATGACTAAAGCAGATGATATTGTTGTTCTGATATTTAGTTGCATTGTCCCGATTTAATGGCTGGACGGACACACTGTAAAAAGAGAAAGAAAGAGAAAACATTTAAATAGGCAATGATAAATCAATTTGCAAGGAAATTGGGAGAAATGAAGGACATTCATTTGTTTTTTTGGTTTCTCAGTTTCCATTACTTACTTTCTTTCTTTCTTTCTTTCTTTCTTTCTTTCTTTCTTTCTTTCTTTCTTTCCCATCCAGTTTACAGGTGTGCACATTTCCTTTGAGCTTGTTCGTTTCCTTCTTTACTATCTAGTCTACTAGGAACCACACACAAACACACACACACATTTTTTTTTATTGAAATTGGAGTAGATTTGAACAGCGAAATTAGATCAGTACAATTTTGTTTACTGATGGGAATCTGATCTAGCCCATTTGGAATTGGGTCATTAGGAAGACAATGGAAGATGATTGAGATCATTTTTATCGGTTAAAATTTGAAATAGAGCTTACTAAGGCCATGAGGAACTTTGAAATTCACATGATTTTTGGTTGGAGGTTGCACTCGTGATTATCCTTTGCGGGCCAAGGGTCGATTTATGAACAGCCAGGTTTATCTATATAAACGCGCACAGAAAGCTGTTGACAGAGTTGTTGGCTCGTCTGCCGTCGAGTGCAGTCGAGCTGTGTAGAGAGAGGTCGGAGACTGAAAGTGAAACCCCCGCTAACGTGTACTGTTGATATAAGTACCGATGCTTCTGCTATCACGAAGATTACTATTACTGTTACTACCGCCGAGGAGGAACGCAACTATAAAATTTAAGCCGCGCACAGAAATCTGTATCTCTCCATCGCAATAGTTGTTTATTGTTCTGAGACGATTTCACAACAAGCTAATCACCCCCTCTCTCTCTCTGTCTAGAATCCAGTGTATGAGTTTTTACGTCAATTATTTTCTTTTCTGTAACCCGTTTCTTTTCTATACTATTCTTTTCTGCTATATAAAAGACATTAACAATTCAACCATTGAATAGTTCTTTGTCCGGCTTTCTGCAGATATATATATTTTTGGTGCATTCTAAATTTCTTAGCACAGACTCTCCAGCCGTGTCTACATCTTCAGTCGACCGTGAATGGATGAACATCACTTCTGCTTTCTGGATTAAACCAAACACAACGTGGGCAGGAAGCAGGATTAAACCAGTGGACAAGTCGAATGATCTACAGATGCTCAGGGTACCTACGGTCACTCCCTTAAGTTCGGTTAAGACCGAGTAGACACCTCAACCCAGAGAGTAAGATGTCGGAAGTCGAGGGGTTGGGGCGAAAGTGTTAGATGTGTACTTCGACGTTCCTTTCTTTCTTCCTAATCTAGTTTGCTGGTGTATTCCTTCCTTCCTTCCTCTAGTTTGCTGGTGCATTCTTTCTTTGCTATCTACTTTGCTGGTGTAATCCTTCCTTCCTTCCTTTTCTAGTTTGCTGGTGTATTCTTTCTTTGCTATCCACTTTGCTGGTGTAATCCTTCCTTCATTCCTGATCTAGTTTGCTGGTGTATTCTTTCTTTGCAATTTACTTTCTGGTGTATTCCTTCCTTCCTTCCTTCCTTCCTTCCTTCCTTCCTTCCTTCTCTAGTTTGCTGGTGTATTCTTTCTTTGCTATCTAATTTGCTGGTGTAATTCTTCCTTCCTTCCTTCCTTATCTAGTTTGCTGGTGTATTCTTTCTTTGCTATTTACTTTCTGGCGTAATCCTTCCTTCCTTCCTTTTTTATCTAGTTTGCTGGTGTATTTTTTCTTTGCTATTTACTTTCTGGTGTATTCCTTCCTTCCTCCGTTCCTTCCTTGCTTGCTTCCTTCCTTCCGTCCATCCTTCCTTCCTTCTCTAGTTTGCTGGTGTATTCTTTCTTTGCTATCTACTTTGCTGGTGTATTCTTTCTTTGATATCTACTTTGTTGTGTATTCTTATTTTGCTATCTACTTTCTGGTGTATTCCTTCCTTCCTTCTCTAGTTTGCTGGAGCATTCTTTCTTTGCTATCTACTTTGGTGGTGTAAACCTTCCTCCCTTCCTTCCTTATCTAGTTTGCTGATGTATCCTTTCTTTGCTATTTACTTTCTGGTGTATTCCTTCCTTCTTTGCTCCCCCTCCCTCCCTCCCTCTCTCTATTCCTTCCTTCCTTCCTTCCTTCTCTAGTTTGCTGGCGTATTCTTTCTTCGCTATCTACTTTGCTGGTGTATTCTTTCTTTGCTATTTACTTTCTGGTGTATTCCTTCCTTCCTTGGTAAAACCCTCCCTCCCTCCCTCCATTCCTTCCTTCCTTCTCTAGTTTGCTGGTGTATTCTTTCTTCGCTATCTACTTTGCTGTGTATTCTTTCTTTGCTATCTACTTTGCTGGTGTAATCCTTCCTTCTTTCCTTATCTAGTTTACTGGTGTATTCTTTCTTTGCTATTTACTTTCTGGTGTATTCCTTCCTTCCTTGGTCCCTCCCTCCCTTCCTTCCTTCCTTCCTTCCTTCCTTCCTTCCTTCCTTCTCTAGTTTGCTGGTGTATTCTTTCTTCGCTATCTACTTTGCTGTGTATTCTTTCTTTGCTATCTACTTTGCTGGTGTAATCCTTCCTTCCTTCCTTCCTTCCTTCTCTAGTTTGCTGTGTATTCTTTCTTTGCTATCTACTCTGCTGTTTCATGTTAGACGCAATCGTCAGACCGCCTGACGATTGCGTCTAGCATAACACAGCCTGTCGCCTCTGAGTGTTCACTTTTATATTTATATTTACATACGCTCTATCTGATATTGAGCACTTTATCCCATAAATATAGCACACCTTAAACCTATATTTCTTCTTCATATATATATATATATATATATATATATATATATATATATATATATATATATCTTCTTAATATATATATATATATATATATATATATATATATATATATATATATATATATATAAATATATATTTATAGTGACAAATTAAACCTAGTAAATGTATACTGAGCCTTTAATGAGATTTTGTACGAATAAAACTTTGGCGAAATTGAATAGCTGACGTTTCCTGCATGTTTTTCGTATAATTCCAGTCGATACTTACAACGTACCATCCCATCTTCCGGAAAATGCATTGTTTTCTCTCCTGGTAAAGACTGGAATGGAAATTTGAGAACGCTCGTTTCGGTTCTCCCTGAAATGTCTTTTTGGTTGCAGCGTCACAAAAAGAACCACACCTTCGACTTTTCCCTTCAAATAGAAATCTGCTTTGATCTTTTCTCCTTTTCTCATTTCCCCTTTGTCTGGTTTATTTGTACAACATGCCAACCTGCTTTTCTTTCCAGCACGACCTTCGCAAAAGACAAAATGGCAACATGACTTATACCAGTGCACAGATTTCGGAGGGGGTATTGTTTTATTTCGACGAATCGTTCAAATCTCCGACTACGAAGTAAAAACAAGACTAGAGTTAAAAATCCTTTGATTTATGCACGTCGCCATTCACTAAGCACTTTCATCTTTTCGCCGCATTTGGTTGGTTACTATTTTCTTTCTTTCTTTTTTCTTTCTTTCTTTTTCTTTCTTTTTTCTTTCTTTCTTTCTGTCTTTTTCTTTCTTTTTTCTTTCTTTCTTTTTCTTTCCATCTTTCTTCCTTTCTTTTTTCTTTCTTTCTTTTTCACTCATGTTCTTTCGTTTTTCTTTTGCATGCTCTTTTTTCTTTTATCTGTCTTTCTTTTTTATCGCTGCTTTCTCTATTTTATTTTTCTCGTCTTCTTTTATGCCTTATAATTATATTCTATTATTTTTAATGAGTTTTGCTACTTTTTCTTTTACTCGCAAGTGTTTCCTTCTTTTTTCTTTCTTTTTCTTTTTTTTCTCGTTTTGATTTAATTTGTTTTTGTCCTTTTCTATTTTCCCTTATTTAATCTTTTCTTTTTTCTTCCTCCTTTTTTATTTTCATTCTCTTTTCATTCCTCTTTCTTTTGTTTCCGTTCTCCCCTCAGGTTTTGTTCTTGTCACGCTTTTTCTTCAATTTCATTATTCTTTTTCTTTATCTTCTTCTCTTTTTCTCGTTTTCTTTTTCTTCATCACTTTTTTCTCTTCTTGCTTATTCTTTCTTTCTTCTATTGTATCCCTTATTTTCTTTCTTTCTTTCTTTCTTTCTTCTATTGTATCACTTATTTCCTTTATTTGTTTCTTTCTTTCTTCTATTGTATCTCTTATTTTCTTTCTTTCTTTCTTCTATTGTATCCCTTATTTTCTTTCTTTCTTTCTTTTACTGTATCTTTTATTTCCTTTATTTGTTTGTTTGTTTCTTTCCTTCTTTCTTCTATTGCATCCCTTTATTTCTTTCTTTCTTTCTTTCTTCTATTGTATCACTTATTTCCTTTATTTTGTTTCTTTCTTTCTTCTATTGTATCCCTTATTTTGTTTCTTTCTTTCTTCTATTGTATCCCTTATTTTGTTTCTTTCTTTCTTCTATTGTATCCCTTATTTTCTTTCTTTCTTCTGTTGTATCCCTTATTTTCTTTCTTTCTTTCTTTCTTCTATTGTATCACTTATTTCCTTTATTTGTTTCTTTCTTTCTTCTATTGTATCCCTTATTTTCTTTCTTTCTTTCTTTCTTTCTTTCTTCTATTGTATCACTTATTTCCTTTATTTTGTTACTTTCTTTCTTCTATTGTATCCATTATTTTCTTTCTTACTTTCTTCTATTGTATCCCTTATTTTGTTTCTTTCTTTCTTCTATTGTATCCCTTATTTTCTTTCTTTCTTTCTTTCTTTTACTGTATCTTTTATTTCCTTTATTTGTTTCTTTCTTTCTTTCCTTCTTTCTTCTATTGCATCCCTTTATTTCTTTCTTTCTTTCTTTCTTCTATTGTATCACTTATTTCCTTTATTTGTTTCTTTCTTTCTTCTATTGTATCACTTATTTTCTTTCTTTCTTTCTTTCTTTCTTTCTTCTATTGTATCACTTATTTCCTTTATTTTGTTTCTTTCTTTCTTCTATTGTATCCCTTATTTTCTTTCTTTCTTTCTTCTATTGTATCCCTTATTTTCTTTCTTTCTTTCTTTCTTTTACTGTATCTTTTATTTCCTTTATTTGTTTCTTTCTTTCTTTCCTTCTTTCTTCTATTGCATCCCTTTATTTCTTTCTTTCTTTCTTTCTTCTATTGTATCACTTATTTCCTTTATTTGTTTCTTTCTTTCTTCTATTGTATCACTTATTTTCTTTCTTTCTTTCTTTCTTTCTTTCTTCTATTGTATCACTTATTTCCTTTATTTTGTTTCTTTCTTTCTTCTATTGTATCCCTTATTTTCTTTCTTTCTTTCTTCTATTGTATCCGTTATTTTCTTTCTTTCTTTCTTTCTTTTACTGTATCTTTTATTTCCTTTATTTGTTTGTTTGTTTCTTTCCTTCTTTCTTCTATTGCATCCCTTTATTTCTTTCTTTCTTTCTTTCTTCTATTGTATCACTTACTTCCTTTATTTGTTCCTTTCTTTCTTCTATTGTATCCCTTATTTTCTTTCTTTCTTTCTTTCTTTCTTCTATTGCATCAATTATTTCCTTTATTTTGTTTCTTTCTTTCTTCTATTGTATCACTTATTTCCTTTATTTTGTTTCTTTCTTTCTTCTATTGTATCCCTTATTTTCTTTCTTTCTTTCTTTCTTTCTTCTATTGTATCCCTTATTTCCTTTATTTTGTTTCTTTTTTCTTCTATTGTATCCCTTATTTTGTTTCTTTCTTTCCTCTATTGTATCCCTTATTTTCTTTCTTTCATTCTTTCTTTTACTGTGTCTTTTATTTCCTTTATTTGTTTGTTTGTTTCTTTCCTTCTTTCATCTATTGCCTCCCTTTCTTTCTTTCTTTCTTTCCTTCTTCTATTGTATCACTTACTTCCTTTATTTGTTTCTTTCTTTCTTCTATTGCATCACTTTATTTCTTTCCATCTTTCTTTCTTTCTTTCTTCTATTGTATCACTTATTTCCTTTATTTTGTTTCTTTCTTTCTTCTATTGTATCCCTTATTTTGTTTCTTTCTTTCTTCTATTGTATCCCTTATTTTCTTTCTTTCTTTCTTTTACTGTATCTTTTATTTCCTTTATTTGTTTGTTTCTTTCTTTCCTTCTTTCTTCTATTGCATCCCTTTATTTCTTTCTTTCTTTCTTTCTTCTATTGTATCACTTACTTCCTTTATTTGTTTCTTTCTTTCTTCTATTGTATCCCTTATTTTCTTTCTTTCTTTCTTTCTTTCTTTCTTTCTTTCTTCTATTGTATCACTTATTTCCTTTATTTTGTTTCTTTCTTTCTTCTATTGTATCCCTTATTTTCTTTCTTTCTTCTATTGTATCCCTTATTTTCTTTCTTTCTTTCTTTCTTTCTTTTACTGTATCTTTTATTTCCTTTATTTGTTTGTTTCTTTCTTTCCTTCTTTCTTCTATTGCATCCTTTTATTTCTTTCTTTCTTTCTTTCTTCTATTGTATCACTCACTTCCTTTATTTGTTCCTTTCTTTCTTCTATTGTATCCCTTATTTTCTTTCTTTCTTTATTTCTTTCTTCTATTGCATCAATTATTTCCTTTATTTTGTTTCTTTCTTTCTTCAATTATATCACTTATTTCCTTTATTTTGTTTCTTTCTTTCTTCTATTGTATCCCTTATTTTCTTTCTTTCTTTCTTTCTTCTATTGTATCCCTTATTTCCTTTATTTTGTTTCTTTTTTCTTCTATTGTATCCCTTATTTTGTTTCTTTCTTTCCTCTATTGTATCCCTTATTTTCTTTCTTTCTTTCTTTCTTTTACTGTGTCTTTTATTTCCTTTATTTGTTTGTTTGTTTCTTTCCTTCTTTCATCTATTGCATCCCTTTCTTTCTTTCTTTCTTTTCTTCTTCTATTGTATCACTTACTTCCTTTATTTGTTTCTTTCTTTCTTCTATTGCATCACTTTATTTCTTTCTTTCTTTCTTTCTTCTATTGTATCACTTATTTCCTTTATTTTGTTTCTTTCTTTCTTCTATTGTATCCCTTATTTTGTTTCTTTCTTTCTTCTATTGTATCCCTTATTTTCTTTCTTTCTTTCTTTTACTGTATCTTTTATTTCCTTTATTTGTTTGTTTCTTTCTTTCCTTCTTTCTTCTATTGCATCCCTTTATTTCTTTCTTTCTTTCTTTCTTCTATTGTATCACTTACTTCCTTTATTTGTTTCTTTCTTGCTTCTATTGTATCAATTATTTCCTTTATTTTGTTTCTTTCTTTCTTCTATTGTATCACTTATTTCCTTTATTTTGTTTCTTTCTTTCTCCTATTGTATCCCTTATTTTCTTTCTTTCTTTCTTTCTTTCTTTCTTCTATTGTATCCCTTATTTCCTTTATTTTGTTTCTTTCTTTCTTCTATTGTATCCCTTATTTTGTTTCTTTCTTTCTTCTATTGTATCCCTTATTTTCTTTCTTTCTTTCTTTTACTGTATCTTTTATTTCCTTTATTTGTTTGTTTCTTTCTTTCCTTCTTTCTTCTATTGCATCCCTTTATTTCTTTCTTTCTTTCTTTCTTTCTTCTATTGTATCACTTACTTCCTTTATTTGTTTCTTTTTTTCTTCTATTGCATCCCTTTATTTCTTTCTTTCTTTCTTCTATTGTATCCTTTATTTCCTTTATTTTGTTTCTTTCTTTCTTCTATTGTATACCTTATTTTCTTTCTTTCTTTCTTTCTTTTACTGTATCTTTTATTTCCTTTATTTGTTTGTTTCTTTCTTTCCTTCTTTCTTCTATTGCACCCCTTTATTTCTTTCTTTCTTTCTTCTATTGTATCACTTACTTCCTTTATTTGTTTTTTTCTTTCTTCTATTGTATCACTTATTTTGTTTGTTTCTTTCTTTCTTTCCTCTATTGTATCACTTATTTCCTTTATTTTGTTTCTTTCTTTCTTCTATTGTATCACTTATTTCCTTTATTTTGTTTCTTTCTTTCTTCTATTGTATCCCTTATTTTGTTTCTTTCTTTCTTTCTTTCTTCTATTGTATCACTTATTTCCTTTATTTTGTTTCTTTCTTTCTTCTATTGTATCCCTTATTTTGTTTCTTTCTTTCTTTCTTTTACTGTATCTTTTATTTCCTTTATTTGTTTGTTTCTTTCTTTCCTTCTTTCTTCTATTGCATCCCTTTATTTCTTTCTTTCTTTCTTCTATTGTATCACTTACTTCCTTTATTTGTTTCTTTCTTTCTTCTATTGTATCCCTTATTTTGTTTCTTTCTTTCTTTCTTTCTTCTATTGTATCACTTATTTCCTTTATTTTTGTTTCTTTCTTTCTTCTATTGTATCACTTATTTCCTTTATTTTGTTTCTTTCTTTCTTCTATTGTATCCCTTATTTTGCTTCTTTCTTTCTTTCTTTCTTCTATTGTATCACTTTTTTCCTTTATTTTGTTTCTTTCTTTCTTCTATTGTATTCCTTATTTTGTTTGTTTGTTTCTTTCTTTCTTCTATTGTATCACTTATTTCCTTTATTTTGTTTCTTTCTTTCTTCTATTGTATCCCTTATTTTGTTTGTTTCTTTCTTCTATTGTATCCCGCATTTTCTTTCTTCCTTTCTTCTATTGTATCCCTTATTTTCTTTCTTTCTTTCTTTCTTCTATTGTCTGATTTATTTCCTTTCTTCCTTTCTTTCTTTCTTCTATTGTATCACTTATTTCCTTTATTTTGTTTCTTTCTTCTTCTATTGTATCCCTTATTTTGTTTCTTTCTTTCTTCTATTGTATCCCTTATTTTGTTTCTTTCTTTCTTTTACTGTATCTTTTATTTCCTTTATTTGTTTGTTTTTTCTTTCCTTCTTTCTTCTATTGCATCCCTTTATTTCTTTCTTTCTTTCTTTCTTTATTTCTTCTATTGTATCACTTATTTCCTTTATTTGTTTCTTTCTTTCTTCTATTGTATCCCTTATTTTCTTTCTTTCTTTCTTCTATTGTATCACTTATTTCCTTTATTTTGTTTCTTTCTTCTATTGCATCCCTTTATTTCTTCTATTGCATCCCTTTATTTCATTCTTTCTTTCTTCTATTGTATCACTTATTTCCTTTATTTTGTTTGTTTCTTTCTTCTATTGTATCCCTTATTTTCTTTCTTTCTTTCTTTCTTTCTTTCTTTCTTTCTTTCTTTCTTTCTTTTACTGTATCTTTTATTTCCTTTATTTGTTTGTTTGTTTCTTTCCTTCTTTCTTCTATATCATCCATTTCTTTCTTTCTTTCTTTCTTCTATTGTATCACTTATTTCCTGTATTCGTTTCTTTCTTTCTTCTATTGTATCCCTTATTTTCTTTCTTTCTTTCTTCTATTGTATCACTTATTTCCTTTATTTTCTTTCTTTCTTTTTTTTATTGTATCCCTTATTTTCTTTCTATCTTTCTTTCTTCTATTGTATCACTTATTTCCTTTATTTTGTTTCTTTCTTTCTTCTATTGTATCCCTTATTTTCTTTCTTTCTTTCTTTTACTGTATCTTTTATTTCCTTTATTTGTTTGTTTCTTTCTTTCCTTCTTTCTTCTATTGCATCCCTTTATTTCTTTCTTTCTTTCTTTCTTCTATTGTATCCCTTATTTTCTTTCTTTCTTTCTTCTATTGTATCCCTTATTATCTTTATTTTGTTTCTTTCTTTCTTCTATTGTATCCCTTATTTTCTTTCTTTCTTTCTTTTACTGTATCTTTTATTTCCTTTATTTGTTTGTTTCTTTCTTTCCTTCTTTCTTCTATTGCATCCCTTTCTTTCTTACTTTCTTTCTTTCTTTCTTTCTTTCTTTCTTCTATTGTATCACTTATTTCCTTTATTTGTTTCTTTCTTTCTTCTATTGTATCCCTTATTTTCTTTCTTTCTTCTATTGTATCCCTTATTTTCTTTCTTTCTTTCTTTCTTCTATTGTATCACTTATTTCCTTTATTTTGTTTCTTTCTTTCTTCTATTGTATCACTTATTTTCTTTCTTTCTTTCTTTCTTTCTTCTATTGTATCACTTATTTCCTTTATTTTGTTTCTTTCTTTCTTCCATTGTATCCCTTATTTTCTTTCTTTTTTTCTTTCTTTCTTCTATTGTATCACTTATTTACTTTATTTTGTTTCTTTCTTTCTTCTATTGTATCCCTTATTTTCTTTCTTTCTTTCTTCTATTGTATCCCTTATTTTCTTTCTTTCTTTCTTTCTTTCTTCTATTGTATCACTTATTTTCTTTCTTTATTTGTTTCTTTCTTCTATTGTATCACTTATTTACTTTATTTTGTTTCTTTCTTTCTTCTATTGTATCCCTTATTTTCTTTCTTTCTTTCTTTCTTTCTTCTATTGTATCACTTATTTACTTTATTTTGTTTCTTTCTTTCTTCTATTGTATCCCTTATTTTCTTTCTTTCTTTCTTCTATTGTATCCCTTATTTTCTTTCTTTCTTTCTTTCTTCTATTGTATCACTTATTTACTTTATTTTGTTTCTTTCTTTCTTCTATTGTATCCCTTATTTTCTTTCTTTCTTTCTTCTATTGTATCCCTTATTTTCGTTCTTTCTTTCTTTCTTCTATTGTATAACTTATTTTCTTTCTTTATTTGTTTCTTTCTTCTATTGTATCACTTATTTACTTTATTTTGTTTCTTTCTTTCTTCTATTGTATCCCTTATTTTCTTTCTTTTTTTCTTTCTTTCTTCTATTGTATCACTTATTTCCTTTATTTTGTTTCTTTCTTTCTTCCATTGTATCCCTTATTTTCTTTCTTTTTTCTTTCTTTCTTCTATTGTATCACTTATTTACTTTATTTTGTTTCTTTCTTTCTTCTATTGTATCCCTTATTTTCTTTCTTTCTTTCTTCTATTGTATCCCTTATTTTCTTTCTTTCTTTCTTTCTTCTATTGTATCACTTATTTACTTTATTTTGTTTCTTTCTTTCTTCTATTGTATCACTTATTTTCTTTCTTTCTTTCTTCTATTGTATCCCTTATTTTCGTTCTTTCTTTCTTTCTTCTATTGTATAACTTATTTTCTTTCTTTATTTGTTTCTTTCTTCTATTGTATCACTTATTTACTTTATTTTGTTTCTTTCTTTCTTCTATTGTATCCCTTATTTTCTTTCTTTTTTTCTTTCTTTCTTCTATTGTATCACTTATTTCCTTTATTTTGTTTCTTTCTTTCTTCTATTGTATCCCTTATTTTCTTTCTTTCTTTCTTTCTTTCTTCTATTGTATCACTTATTTCCTTTATTTTGTTTCTTTCTTTCTTCCATTGTATCCCTTATTTTCTTTCTTTTTTTCTTTCTTTCTTCTATTGTATCACTTATTTCCTTTATTTTGTTTCTTTCTTTCTTCTATTGTATCCCTTATTTTCTTTCTTTATTTCTTCTATTGTATCCCTTATTTTCTTTCTTTTTTTCTTTCTTTCTTCTATTGTATCACTTATTTTCTTTCTTTATTTGTTTCTTTCTTCTATTGTATCACTTATTTCCTTTATTTTGTTTCTTTCTTTCTTCTATTGTATCCCTTATTTTGTTTCTTTCTTTCTTTCTTTCTTCTATTGTATCACTTATTTCCTTTATTTTGTTTCTTTCTTTCTTCTATTGTATCACTTATTTTCTTTCTTTCTTTCTTTCTTTCTTCTATTGTATCACTTATTTACTTTATTTTGTTTCTTTCTTTCTTCTATTGTATCACTTATTTTCTTTCTTTCTTTCTTTCTTTCTTTCTTCTATTGTATCACTTATTTACTTTATTTTGTTTCTTTCTTTCTTCTATTGTATCACTTATTTTCTTTCTTTCTTTCTTTCTTTCTTCTATTGTATCACTTATTTCCTTTATTTTGTTTCTTTCTTTCTTCTATTGTATCACTTATTTTCTTTCTTTCTTTCTTTCTTCTATTGTATCACTTATTTACTTTATTTTGTTTCTTTCTTTCTTCTATTGTATCACTTATTTTGTTTCTTTCTTTCTTCTATTGTATCCCTTATTTTCTTTCTTTCTTTCTTCTATTGTATCCCTTATTTTCTTTCTTTCTTTCTTTCTTCTATTGTATCACTTATTTTCTTTCTTTATTTGTTTCTTTCTTCTATTGTATCACTTATTTACTTTATTTTGTTTCTTTCTTTCTTCTATTGTATCCCTTATTTTCTTTCTTTTTTTCTTTCTTTCTTCTATTGTATCACTTATTTCCTTTATTTTGTTTCTTTCTTTCTTCTATTGTATCCCTTATTTTCTTTCTTTCTTTCTTCTATTGTATCCCTTATTTTCTTTCTTTCTTTCTTTCTTTCTTCTATTGTATCACTTATTTTCTTTCTTTATTTGTTTCTTTCTTCTATTGTATCACTTATTTACTTTATTTTGTTTCTTTCTTTCTTCTATTGTATCCCTTATTTTCTTTCTTTCTTTCTTCTATTGTATCACTTATTTCCTTTATTTTGTTTCTTTCTTTCTTCTATTGTATCCCTTATTTTCTTTCTTTCTTTCTTTCTTTCTTTCTTCTATTGTATCACTTATTTCCTTTATTTTGTTTCTTTCTTTCTTCAATTGTATCCCTTATTTTCTTTCTTTTTTTCTTTCTTTCTTCTATTGTATCACTTATTTCCTCTATTTTGTTTCTTTCTTTCTTCTATTGTATCCCTTATTTTCTTTCTTTCTTTCTTCTATTGTATCACTTATTTCCTTTATTTTGTTTCTTTCTTTCTTCTATTGTATCCCTTATTTTCTTTCTTTCTTTCTTTCTTTCTTCTATTGTATCACTTATTTCCTTTATTTTGTTTCTTTCTTTCTTCAATTGTATCCCTTATTTTCTTTCTTTTTTTCTTTCTTTCTTCTATTGTATCACTTATTTCCTCTATTTTGTTTCTTTCTTTCTTCTATTGTATCCCTTATTTTCTTTCTTTCTTTCTTCTATTGTATCCCTTATTTTCTTTCTTTTTTTCTTTCTTTCTTCTATTGTATCACTTATTTTCTTTCTTTATTTGTTTCTTTCTTCTATTGTATCACTTATTTCCTTTATTTTGTTTCTTTCTTTCTTCTATTGTATCCCTTATTTTGTTTGTTTCTTTCTTTCTTTCTTCTATTGTATCACTTATTTCCTTTATTTTGTTTCTTTCTTTCTTCTATTGTATCCCTTATTTTCTTTCTTTCTTTCTTTCTTCTATTGTATCACTTATTTTCTTTCTTTATTTGTTTCTTTCTTCTATTGTATCACTTATTTACTTTATTTTGTTTCTTTCTTTCTTCTATTGTATCCCTTATTTTCTTTCTTTTTTTCTTTCTTTCTTCTATTGTATCACTTATTTCCTTTATTTTGTTTCTTTCTTTCTTCTATTGTATCCCTTATTTTCTTTCTTTCTTTCTTCTATTGTATCCCTTATTTTCTTTCTTTCTTTCTTTCTTTCTTCTATTGTATCACTTATTTTCTTTCTTTATTTGTTTCTTTCTTCTATTGTATCACTTATTTACTTTATTTTGTTTCTTTCTTTCTTCTATTGTATCCCTTATTTTCTTTCTTTTTTTCTTTCTTTCTTCTATTGTATCACTTATTTCCTTTATTTTGTTTCTTTCTTTCTTCTATTGTATCCCTTATTTTGTTTCTTTCTTTCTTCTATTGTATCCCTTATTTTCTTTCTTTCTTTCTTTCTTTCTTCTATTGTATCACTTATTTTCTTTCTTTATTTGTTTCTTTCTTCTATTGTATCACTTATTTACTTTATTTTGTTTCTTTCTTTCTTCTATTGTATCCCTTATTTTCTTTCTTTCTTTCTTCTATTGTATCACTTATTTCCTTTATTTTGTTTCTTTCTTTCTTCTATTGTATCCCTTATTTTCTTTCTTTTTTTCTTTCTTTCTTTCTTTCTTTCTTCTATTGTATCACTTATTTCCTTTATTTTGTTTCTTTCTTTCTTCAATTGTATCCCTTATTTTCTTTCTTTTTTTCTTTCTTTCTTCTATTGTATCACTTATTTCCTCTATTTTGTTTCTTTCTTTCTTCTATTGTATCCCTTATTTTCTTTCTTTCTTTCTTCTATTGTATCCCTTATTTTCTTTCTTTTTTTCTTTCTTTCTTCTATTGTATCACTTATTTTCTTTCTTTATTTGTTTCTTTCTTCTATTGTATCACTTATTTCCTTTATTTTGTTTCTTTCTTTCTTCTATTGTATCCCTTATTTTGTTTCTTTCTTTCTTTCTTCTATTGTATCCCTTATTTCCTTTATTTTGTTTCTTTCTTTCTTCTATTGTATCCCTTATTTTCTTTCTTTCTTTCTTTCTTTCTTCTATTGTATCAATTATTTCCTTTATTTTGTTTCTTTCTTTCTTCTATTGTATCACTTATTTCCTTTATTTTGTTTCTTTCTTTCTTCTATTGTATCCCTTATTTTCTTTCTTTCTTTCTTTCTTCTATTGTATCCCTTATTTTCTTTCTTTCTTTCTTTCTTTCTTCTATTGTATCACTTATTTTCTTTCTTTATTTGTTTCTTTCTTCTATTGTATCACTTATTTACTTTATTTTGTTTCTTTCTTTCTTCTATTGTATCCCTTATTTTCTTTCTTTCTTTCTTTCTTTCTTCTATTGTATCACTTATTTTCTTTCTTTCTTTCTTTCTTCTATTGTATCACTTATTTACTTTATTTTGTTTCTTTCTTTCTTCTATTGTATCACTTATTTTGTTTCTTTCTTTCTTCTATTGTATCCCTTATTTTCTTTCTTTCTTTCTTCTATTGTATCCCTTATTTTCTTTCTTTCTTTCTTTCTTCTATTGTATCACTTATTTTCTTTCTTTATTTGTTTCTTTCTTCTATTGTATCACTTATTTACTTTATTTTGTTTCTTTCTTTCTTCTATTGTATCCCTTATTTTCTTTCTTTTTTTCTTTCTTTCTTCTATTGTATCACTTATTTCCTTTATTTTGTTTCTTTCTTTCTTCTATTGTATCCCTTATTTTCTTTCTTTCTTTCTTCTATTGTATCCCTTATTTTCTTTCTTTCTTTCTTTCTTTCTTCTATTGTATCACTTATTTTCTTTCTTTATTTGTTTCTTTCTTCTATTGTATCACTTATTTACTTTATTTTGTTTCTTTCTTTCTTCTATTGTATCCCTTATTTTCTTTCTTTCTTTCTTCTATTGTATCACTTATTTCCTTTATTTTGTTTCTTTCTTTCTTCTATTGTATCCCTTATTTTCTTTCTTTCTTTCTTTCTTTCTTTCTTCTATTGTATCACTTATTTCCTTTATTTTGTTTCTTTCTTTCTTCAATTGTATCCCTTATTTTCTTTCTTTTTTTCTTTCTTTCTTCTATTGTATCACTTATTTCCTCTATTTTGTTTCTTTCTTTCTTCTATTGTATCCCTTATTTTCTTTCTTTCTTTCTTCTATTGTATCACTTATTTCCTTTATTTTGTTTCTTTCTTTCTTCTATTGTATCCCTTATTTTCTTTCTTTCTTTCTTTCTTTCTTCTATTGTATCACTTATTTCCTTTATTTTGTTTCTTTCTTTCTTCAATTGTATCCCTTATTTTCTTTCTTTTTTTCTTTCTTTCTTCTATTGTATCACTTATTTCCTCTATTTTGTTTCTTTCTTTCTTCTATTGTATCCCTTATTTTCTTTCTTTCTTTCTTCTATTGTATCCCTTATTTTCTTTCTTTTTTTCTTTCTTTCTTCTATTGTATCACTTATTTTCTTTCTTTATTTGTTTCTTTCTTCTATTGTATCACTTATTTCCTTTATTTTGTTTCTTTCTTTCTTCTATTGTATCCCTTATTTTGTTTGTTTCTTTCTTTCTTTCTTCTATTGTATCACTTATTTCCTTTATTTTGTTTCTTTCTTTCTTCTATTGTATCCCTTATTTTCTTTCTTTCTTTCTTTCTTCTATTGTATCACTTATTTTCTTTCTTTATTTGTTTCTTTCTTCTATTGTATCACTTATTTACTTTATTTTGTTTCTTTCTTTCTTCTATTGTATCCCTTATTTTCTTTCTTTTTTTCTTTCTTTCTTCTATTGTATCACTTATTTCCTTTATTTTGTTTCTTTCTTTCTTCTATTGTATCCCTTATTTTCTTTCTTTCTTTCTTCTATTGTATCCCTTATTTTCTTTCTTTCTTTCTTTCTTTCTTCTATTGTATCACTTATTTTCTTTCTTTATTTGTTTCTTTCTTCTATTGTATCACTTATTTACTTTATTTTGTTTCTTTCTTTCTTCTATTGTATCCCTTATTTTCTTTCTTTTTTTCTTTCTTTCTTCTATTGTATCACTTATTTCCTTTATTTTGTTTCTTTCTTTCTTCTATTGTATCCCTTATTTTGTTTCTTTCTTTCTTCTATTGTATCCCTTATTTTCTTTCTTTCTTTCTTTCTTTCTTCTATTGTATCACTTATTTTCTTTCTTTATTTGTTTCTTTCTTCTATTGTATCACTTATTTACTTTATTTTATTTCTTTCTTTCTTCTATTGTATCCCTTATTTTCTTTCTTTCTTTCTTCTATTGTATCACTTATTTCCTTTATTTTGTTTCTTTCTTTCTTCTATTGTATCCCTTATTTTCTTTCTTTCTTTCTTTCTTTCTTTCTTTCTTTCTTCTATTGTATCACTTATTTCCTTTATTTTGTTTCTTTCTTTCTTCAATTGTATCCCTTATTTTCTTTCTTTTTTTCTTTCTTTCTTCTATTGTATCACTTATTTCCTCTATTTTGTTTCTTTCTTTCTTCTATTGTATCCCTTATTTTCTTTCTTTCTTTCTTCTATTGTATCCCTTATTTTCTTTCTTTTTTTCTTTCTTTCTTCTATTGTATCACTTATTTTCTTTCTTTATTTGTTTCTTTCTTCTATTGTATCACTTATTTCCTTTATTTTGTTTCTTTCTTTCTTCTATTGTATCCCTTATTTTGTTTCTTTCTTTCTTTCTTCTATTGTATCCCTTATTTCCTTTATTTTGTTTCTTTCTTTCTTCTATTGTATCCCTTATTTTCTTTCTTTCTTTCTTTCTTTCTTCTATTGTATCAATTATTTCCTTTATTTTGTTTCTTTCTTTCTTCTATTGTATCACTTATTTCCTTTATTTTGTTTCTTTCTTTCTTCTATTGTATCCCTTATTTTCTTTCTTTCTTTCTTTCTTCTATTGTATCCCTTATTTTCTTTCTTTCTTTCTTTCTTTCTTCTATTGTATCACTTATTTTCTTTCTTTATTTGTTTCTTTCTTCTATTGTATCACTTATTTACTTTATTTTGTTTCTTTCTTTCTTCTATTGTATCCCTTATTTTCTTTCTTTCTTTCTTTCTTCTATTGTATCACTTATTTACTTTATTTTGTTTCTTTCTTTCTTCTATTGTATCCCTTATTTTCTTTCTTTCTTTCTTCTATTGTATCCCTTATTTTCTTTCTTTCTTTCTTTCTTCTATTGTATCACTTATTTACTTTATTTTGTTTCTTTCTTTCTTCTATTGTATCCCTTATTTTCTTTCTTTCTTTCTTCTATTGTATCCCTTATTTTCGTTCTTTCTTTCTTTCTTCTATTGTATAACTTATTTTCTTTCTTTATTTGTTTCTTTCTTCTATTGTATCACTTATTTACTTTATTTTGTTTCTTTCTTTCTTCTATTGTATCCCTTATTTTCTTTCTTTTTTTCTTTCTTTCTTCTATTGTATCACTTATTTCCTTTATTTTGTTTCTTTCTTTCTTCCATTGTATCCCTTATTTTCTTTCTTTTTTCTTTCTTTCTTCTATTGTATCACTTATTTACTTTATTTTGTTTCTTTCTTTCTTCTATTGTATCCCTTATTTTCTTTCTTTCTTTCTTCTATTGTATCCCTTATTTTCTTTCTTTCTTTCTTTCTTCTATTGTATCACTTATTTACTTTATTTTGTTTCTTTCTTTCTTCTATTGTATCACTTATTTTCTTTCTTTCTTTCTTCTATTGTATCCCTTATTTTCGTTCTTTCTTTCTTTCTTCTATTGTATAACTTATTTTCTTTCTTTATTTGTTTCTTTCTTCTATTGTATCACTTATTTACTTTATTTTGTTTCTTTCTTTCTTCTATTGTATCCCTTATTTTCTTTCTTTTTTTCTTTCTTTCTTCTATTGTATCACTTATTTCCTTTATTTTGTTTCTTTCTTTCTTCTATTGTATCCCTTATTTTCTTTCTTTCTTTCTTTCTTTCTTCTATTGTATCACTTATTTCCTTTATTTTGTTTCTTTCTTTCTTCCATTGTATCCCTTATTTTCTTTCTTTTTTTCTTTCTTTCTTCTATTGTATCACTTATTTCCTTTATTTTGTTTCTTTCTTTCTTCTATTGTATCCCTTATTTTCTTTCTTTATTTCTTCTATTGTATCCCTTATTTTCTTTCTTTTTTTCTTTCTTTCTTCTATTGTATCACTTATTTTCTTTCTTTATTTGTTTCTTTCTTCTATTGTATCACTTATTTCCTTTATTTTGTTTCTTTCTTTCTTCTATTGTATCCCTTATTTTGTTTCTTTCTTTCTTTCTTCTATTGTATCACTTATTTCCTTTATTTTGTTTCTTTCTTTCTTCTATTGTATCACTTATTTTCTTTCTTTCTTTCTTTCTTTCTTTCTTCTATTGTATCACTTATTTACTTTATTTTGTTTCTTTCTTTCTTCTATTGTATCACTTATTTTCTTTCTTTCTTTCTTTCTTTCTTCTATTGTATCACTTATTTCCTTTATTTTGTTTCTTTCTTTCTTCTATTGTATCACTTATTTTCTTTCTTTCTTTCTTTCTTCTATTGTATCACTTATTTACTTTATTTTGTTTCTTTCTTTCTTCTATTGTATCACTTATTTTGTTTCTTTCTTTCTTC
Source organism: Acanthosepion esculentum (assembly GCA_964036315.1). Taxonomy (NCBI): domain Eukaryota; kingdom Metazoa; phylum Mollusca; class Cephalopoda; order Sepiida; family Sepiidae; genus Acanthosepion; species Acanthosepion esculentum. The sequence continues at coordinate 83,996,368 of OZ038497.1, read as the reverse complement.
TATTGTATCCCTTATTTTCTTTCTTTCTTTCTTCTATTGTATCCCTTATTTTCTTTCTTTCTTTCTTTCTTCTATTGTATCACTTATTTTCTTTCTTTATTTGTTTCTTTCTTCTATTGTATCACTTATTTACTTTATTTTGTTTCTTTCTTTCTTCTATTGTATCCCTTATTTTCTTTCTTTTTTTCTTTCTTTCTTCTATTGTATCACTTATTTCCTTTATTTTGTTTCTTTCTTTCTTCTATTGTATCCCTTATTTTCTTTCTTTCTTTCTTCTATTGTATCCCTTATTTTCTTTCTTTCTTTCTTTCTTTCTTCTATTGTATCACTTATTTTCTTTTTTTATTTGTTTCTTTCTTCTATTGTATCACTTATTTACTTTATTTTGTTTCTTTCTTTCTTCTATTGTATCCCTTATTTTCTTTCTTTCTTTCTTCTATTGTATCACTTATTTCCTTTATTTTGTTTCTTTCTTTCTTCTATTGTATCCCTTATTTTCTTTCTTTCTTTCTTTCTTTCTTCTATTGTATCACTTATTTCCTTTATTTTGTTTCTTTCTTTCTTCAATTGTATCCCTTATTTTCTTTCTTTTTTTCTTTCTTTCTTCTATTGTATCACTTATTTCCTCTATTTTGTTTCTTTCTTTCTTCTATTGTATCCCTTATTTTCTTTCTTTCTTTCTTCTATTGTATCACTTATTTCCTTTATTTTGTTTCTTTCTTTCTTCTATTGTATCCCTTATTTTCTTTCTTTCTTTCTTTCTTTCTTCTATTGTATCACTTATTTCCTTTATTTTGTTTCTTTCTTTCTTCAATTGTATCCCTTATTTTCTTTCTTTTTTTCTTTCTTTCTTCTATTGTATCACTTATTTCCTCTATTTTGTTTCTTTCTTTCTTCTATTGTATCCCTTATTTTCTTTCTTTCTTTCTTCTATTGTATCCCTTATTTTCTTTCTTTTTTTCTTTCTTTCTTCTATTGTATCACTTATTTTCTTTCTTTATTTGTTTCTTTCTTCTATTGTATCACTTATTTCCTTTATTTTGTTTCTTTCTTTCTTCTATTGTATCCCTTATTTTGTTTGTTTCTTTCTTTCTTTCTTCTATTGTATCACTTATTTCCTTTATTTTGTTTCTTTCTTTCTTCTATTGTATCCCTTATTTTCTTTCTTTCTTTCTTTCTTCTATTGTATCACTTATTTTCTTTCTTTATTTGTTTCTTTCTTCTATTGTATCACTTATTTACTTTATTTTGTTTCTTTCTTTCTTCTATTGTATCCCTTATTTTCTTTCTTTTTTTCTTTCTTTCTTCTATTGTATCACTTATTTCCTTTATTTTGTTTCTTTCTTTCTTCTATTGTATCCCTTATTTTCTTTCTTTCTTTCTTCTATTGTATCCCTTATTTTCTTTCTTTCTTTCTTTCTTTCTTCTATTGTATCACTTATTTTCTTTCTTTATTTGTTTCTTTCTTCTATTGTATCACTTATTTACTTTATTTTGTTTCTTTCTTTCTTCTATTGTATCCCTTATTTTCTTTCTTTTTTTCTTTCTTTCTTCTATTGTATCACTTATTTCCTTTATTTTGTTTCTTTCTTTCTTCTATTGTATCCCTTATTTTGTTTCTTTCTTTCTTCTATTGTATCCCTTATTTTCTTTCTTTCTTTCTTTCTTTCTTCTATTGTATCACTTATTTTCTTTCTTTATTTGTTTCTTTCTTCTATTGTATCACTTATTTACTTTATTTTGTTTCTTTCTTTCTTCTATTGTATCCCTTATTTTCTTTCTTTCTTTCTTCTATTGTATCACTTATTTCCATTATTTTGTTTCTTTCTTTCTTCTATTGTATCCCTTATTTTCTTTCTTTCTTTCTTTCTTTCTTTCTTTCTTTCTTTCTTCTATTGTATCACTTATTTCCTTTATTTTGTTTCTTTCTTTCTTCAATTGTATCCCTTATTTTCTTTCTTTTTTTCTTTCTTTCTTCTATTGTATCACTTATTTCCTCTATTTTGTTTCTTTCTTTCTTCTATTGTATCCCTTATTTTCTTTCTTTCTTTCTTCTATTGTATCCCTTATTTTCTTTCTTTTTTTCTTTCTTTCTTCTATTGTATCACTTATTTTCTTTCTTTATTTGTTTCTTTCTTCTATTGTATCACTTATTTCCTTTATTTTGTTTCTTTCTTTCTTCTATTGTATCCCTTATTTTGTTTCTTTCTTTCTTTCTTTCTTCTATTGTATCCCTTATTTCCTTTATTTTGTTTCTTTCTTTCTTCTATTGTATCCCTTATTTTCTTTCTTTCTTTCTTTCTTTCTTCTATTGTATCAATTATTTCCTTTATTTTGTTTCTTTCTTTCTTCTATTGTATCACTTATTTCCTTTATTTTGTTTCTTTCTTTCTTCTATTGTATCCCTTATTTTCTTTCTTTCTTTCTTTCTTCTATTGTATCCTTTATCTTCTTTCTTTCTTTCTTTCTATCTTTCTTTTATTGTATCTCTTAAATCCTTTGTTTGTTTGTTTGTTTGTTTCTTCTATTTTATCCTTTATTTTCTTTCTTATATGTTGTTAGATAGAATTGATAAAACCGCATGTAATTCATGTGACAGTTTTATGTAATATGTGAACGCATAGACACACACGAGAAAGGAACCAACATAGTAGTTTTCATTATTTCTTATTGCTTTAAGCAGTAAGTCTTGTTTTGCTGTCATGTCTTCGCGTGGATTAATGGTAAACCTATTCTCTTAAACTTCTTTTTCAACAATACTTCTTTTTATACTTACTTTTTATTCTTCCTTTTTATTCTTAGTAATCATCATCTTTCTTCTTCTCCCCCTCCTCCTCCTCATTATCTTAATCATTCTTGTTGAAACTTGACTAATGCATGGAATAATAATGCAAACACAAAATGTACTTAGAACAAAATGTATTGAAACAAGAAAGTGTACACAATATTTACATATAGTCTTTTGTATATTCCTGGGAAGACCGTTCCTGGAGAATGTGTTGACTAAGTTGCAGTCGGGCAGAGTCTCTAGTTGAATCTCTTGATTCGCCTCCCTGTCTTCCCGGTACCAACCATATTTATATCGTCGGTACTCCACTATGCAAATTAGGTGGATCCTACCACAACAATTCTGTGGTTCATTATTTGCTTTATCAACATCTTTTTATTCCAATGTTTTTGTTGTAACCCAGGGTATGTTACTGAATAGAATAATCACACGAAGGTTAGTAATGAACGATATACTTAGGACAAGAACAACACATACAAGATTCGCCAGCGGCGCGTAGAAGTAGTAGTCAACTGGCAGAAGTGAGACAAGTGAATTCCACAATGAATCTCCAGCTGCAAGATATTTACCAACCGCCGCATGCGGTCAGATTTGGCACAAGGACGAATTTAATGCGGGGTATCCGAGCCCGTAGGCTCGGCAAAAATTCCCCTTAGACCTCGTATAAAATGGGGTCGGGTAGCTGTTTCCCGAGACGAGACTCTGCCCTTCAAGATAGCTTCGTCTGGGGATCCTCTCTGCCCAGAGGCACAGAGTTTCTCCTGCACAGCTGGAGACGAGTCTCCAACCGCAGACCAACATACAGTATTTACTACTATATTTATGTGAATGGGGACATACACATTATCGTCCGTAGATATTCTGAAACAGTTGTTGTTGTTCTTATTATTATTGTTAGTGAAATCTTTCACTTTATTACGTCCTTCATGTGACAACGCAGTAATACGAAACGCCTTTATTTTCTTAAAACACCAAAGCATTCAAAGAAAACAAAAGGTAAAATAAAAACAACAAAAGTAAAAAGAAAGCTGTTAAAGCCATATAATCGTTGGGAAGCGATTATAATGCTATTAAATTAGGGAATAAGATTTCAAGCCTGGCACTCTTGCCCCCAAGCAACTCACGCTATACGAAAATGAACCAACACGAAACTGTGTTTTAATCTTTGAAATTATCGCATTGGACATTGATGGCCGGATATTTGCGCTGCTGCTTTCAATGAGCCGTTGTCACAATTTATGGCTGTATTTGCGTACTTAAGATCCATTTTTAACCAAAGAGAAAAACAAAATGGCCGTCAATAACTGTCTGCTTGTAGTTTGTTAAGAAAAGTTTCGAGCGGTAAAACATACACACACATACACATACACACATGCATGAACTTATTTTGTATTTGAAAACTATAATATCAGATAAAAATGAAAAGATTTGAATGAAAATTTGTATTTTCTAATACAAATTTTCATTCAAATCTTTTCATTTATACTAAAAAAATGTTTCATTCTTTTTTAACGATGAAATATTTTTCTCGTTAAGATATTCTTGCCTGCCATGTCTGAAATAATCGTGTCGGTGTGAATTTTTTCAACTTGTAGAAGACTAGCAGGCTTCGCCCGCTCGCTATCGCTTTGCAAAGTAAGATGTATTCACTACTGGAAATCTTTGAAACAAAAATTTTATATGAACATTTAATTCATAAATTGCCTTGTTATAGTTAAAGAAAGTTTTACAAGTAGATGCCAACTTGTTGAAGGCCAAGTAAAATGCAAATTTCAAACACTTTTCTGCACTATATAAGACGATATTCCTAAACTGAACTACTTTTGACGTGAAAATCAAAAGAATCCTACAACAAAGATGAAAGACAATTAATGAAATATCCTTTTTAAAATCAATATCCAAATTAGTTAAACCTGAAAAGTGATATCGTCTAGAAATAGATAATATATAATGCAGATATTGAGCTTTTAGCGTGTAAATTCATCTCGAGGAATTTGTAACACACCTATTTATCATCTCTCTGCTTTTGTTCCCAGCTCGGGTGTACGCGCTCGGTATCCCACCTTAAAAAAGACCTTGTGTCACAACCCGTCTTAGTAGGGGAGACAGAGTAAATACCTAGCGTGTAAATTACTATCAAGTAGAGTCGGGGATTTTTAACCCCAGAATTCGTGGGAGATTTGCGCTCCAATTTCGCATTTATTCATATAGAAGAACAAAAGTATATTTTTATTCCTGGAATGAAATAATCAATTTTCAAAATATACGATTAACCTCAACACTGTTACTTGAATATATCCATTTTTAAACATAAAGATGACAAAAAGCAGATGAAATATAATAATAAAACAGGTATTTTTAACTTTGATTTTTAAAATATGGATATGCATTTTAGTAATCTCTATTAAACAAAAACAACTACAGTGGACCATATATAAGACATATGCTGGTAAAATGTTAAAATCGCATGTACTTGTTGTCATAGAATATTACACACACACACACGCACACACACGCACACACACACACACACACACACACACACACACACACACATGAAAAGAGAACCGATTTTATATATTTAAGCAATTTTCATTACTTCTCATAACTATAAGCGCAAAGTGTTGTTTTGTAGTAATGCCTTCCCGTGGATTAATGGTAAACCACTGTTGGCTTAAAAGCGGTTTTCCATAAAAAAAATAGTAAGACAGGGTTGACTAATGTCGAGAGGAACATTTTCTTTATTAAGAATTTTAATCTCTAGGCTGATAGGCATTAATTTATTACCGTATTTCGCTGCCTATATGATGCATTAGCGAAGCACGGTGGAGTAATGGAAAGCGGCCCAGATTGAGGAATCGGAGAGCCGAGTTCAAATTCCGGGTCGAATCCATTGCATTCACTTACGTTCTAATATCCTTGGAGAAGGTATGAACCCTCTTCTTCTACCCCAACTATGAGTAAATAGCAGGACGGACCGGGTTCTATAGCCTTGAATGGCAACTGGTCTACCGCAGAAAAAATGGCAACCTACTGCGGGAAAATATCTGCCCCGTCAGCCATGTATCGAAAGATCCTCATACGTCGAAACCGACAGGAGAGTCCTATATATATATATATATATATATGTTTTATTTTACAAACATGGTCAGCACATTGTGGCCGTGTTCGTAGTTAATGTTATTGAGTGTTGACTTTTCCTTTTTTATTTTTAAATGTGCTGACCATATTTGGAATATAAAACATTCTATAACATCAGGTACATACATAAAATACCCATACATTAAGTTATTAAAATAAAAAATAAAAATCGCTCTTGATAATGGGTAAAAGAATAGCCGAACGCGCTTGTATATGCAGAACTTTTGGACAGCTTTTACATAGCCTATGTTGATAAAAGAAAACACTTGTACCAACTCAAGAAAAATTAAATAATAAAAAACTAATTGCAATACCTTGTTAGTCGTCTTTAATGAAAATTGTATAAAATTGTATATATATATATATATATATATATATATATATATATATATATATATATATATATATATATATATATATTTATATATTTATTTTTATTATGAAATGGACAATGATTTTCTATGAAAATCTCTCGGACATTCAGGCCAGTAAATGTTGTTTAATACTGTTTATTATAAAACAGAGCATTTACTTAAATATTTGTATCTATAAAAAGAATGTATAAACATAAAAATGTCTTAAAGACATTTTTATGAACAATCGGACAATTTTTATATAATTTATCCTCTGAAAAGAAAAACTTTATTAGATCGCACGAGAAATTATATAAAAAACTAAATAAAAGCACCTTGTCAGTCGTTTTTAATGAAATGTGCTTAAAAGAAGGATTGCTGCCTAAATACACAAATATATATATATATATATATATATATATATATATATATATATATATATATATAAACAATTATACGCTAACCATTTTCATGAAGAAATAAAATTGGCCTTATAGAAATTTAGAAAAAATAAATAAGAAGCAATCATCTTGCTATAAACAAAAATAAAGTCATTGCTAAATTATTTCATTGCAACCAGATGCGTCCTGTTTATAAACAATATTTAAAAAGAATTAATAATGTAATTTGCTGATATGCAATAATATGTAACTATAGGTAACAATATATAACGATATGTAACGTTAGGTAACGACATGTAACGATATGTACCGATATGTAACGATAGCTAATGATATGTAACGTTAGGTAACGATATGTAATGATAGGTAACGATATATAACGATAGGCACTGATATATATATAACGTTAGGTAACAATATGTAACGATATATCACGATTGGTAACAATGGGTAACGATATGTAACGGTAGGTAACGGTATGTAGTGATATGTAACGATATGTAACGGTATGTAGCAATCCTAACAAATACTTCAGATTTACCAATTACTATAAAAAATAAAATTGGTCTTGAAAACCTTGAAAACTTCTGACTACTTAATTCTTTTATTGTTCTCTCTGCTTAATGACATATTTTTCTTGTATTCTCTCACCTTTGCGCTTTAATGACTTTGTTGCCTTGTTTGGGGTGAGATGATTAAAAACAAAAAAGGCCCTCTCTCTCCATCCGTTCGCTCACATGTTTGTGTTTGGCGATTTTAACGCCCATCACAACAAGTGGCTTAAGAATGCTACTACCGACCTCGCAGGCATCCATACTCTCAACTTTTCAGTCTCTCAATCCCTCACACAGATAATTGATTTCCCCACGCGTTTTGCTTACAACCGGGACTGTAAGGCCTCACTTCTCGACCTGTGTTTTACCTCCATCCCTGAGTATTGTGGTGCCACGCAGCTCTGTCCTATCGGTAACTCCGATCATGCTGTAGTGTCTGTTAGTATCTCCTTCAGCCCCACCCCTTGCAAGGAGCCTCCTTCCACCAGAACCTCATTCTGCTACCAACGGGCTGACTGGGACTCGTTTCGTGATTTCCTCCGCGATGTCCCCTGGGATGCTGTATTTAAGCTCCCCATTCAAGAATATGCTTCAGAGGTTTCTTCCTGGGTTAAAGCTGGAATCGACGCTTTCATCCCCTCAAGGAAATTCAAGGTCAAACCGTGCTCCTCTCATTGGTTCACAGCTGCTTGCTCAGCCGCCATTGCCCATAGGAACCACTTCTTCCACCGTTTTCGTAGTGATATGTCTGACTGCAATAGACGCCTATTTACCTCTGCCCGTAACGAGTGTAAGCGTATCCTCAACGAAGCTAAGTCACTATTTGCTGCTCGGATGAAGGAACGTATTGCATCTCGCAAATTCGACTCCAAAGATTATTGGCGCCTCTGAAAGAGCGTTCTGTACAATAGCAAACCCTCCATTCCTCTCCTGTTCAATCAGTTTGACGTCCTGACCACCTCTTCCAATTCAACGTTAGACTCTTCCGGGGTACCCATGCCCGATTTCCCTCCGAGAACCGAGGCCCTTTTGAGCGGATTGCACATATCCCCGTCGTTAGTATTGGGCATTATTTCTAACTTAGATCACCACAAGGCTACTTGTGGTGACGGGATACCAGCCATTGTCCTGAAGAAATGCGCGTCTGAACTGGCGCCTGCCCTCTCTAAATTATACAACCACTGCCTCAAGGAGTCTTGTTTTCCTGACTGCTGGAAGTCCTCAACCATTGTTCCTGTCTTTAAGAACTCTGGTGACAACTCCGACCCTTATAATTACCGTCCTATCAGTCTCCTACCCCTCTTCGGCAAAGTCTTCGAAGCCATTATCAACACCGAAGTGATTAATCACCTAATATCCCATGATCTGCTCTCAGACAAGCAGTATGGTTTCCGCTTTGCCCGATCTACACCCGATGTGCTTACGGCCATCATTGAATTTGTCTACCAAGTTATTCATAATAACGCTGAAGCTCGTGCCGTGGCCCTAGACATCTCCAAAGCGTTTGATAGAGTTTGGCATGCCGGCCTTCTTCGCAAGCTCCAGGGTTATGGTATCACAGGTCGATTGTTTGAATACAATCATTCCTGTCAAACCGTGAATTGAAGGTCGTTCTCAATGGATTCATCTCCAGCTCCTAACGCAGGTGTTCCTCAAGGCTCCATCCTAGGCCCTACTCTGTTCCTCATATTCATAAACGACCTTCCTGACGCCATAGATTCCCAAGTCGGCATCTATGCGGACGACACCACAATTTGCTCCTGCCTCAAACACAAATCTAGTGATGCTGACAAAGTTAACCTGGCAGTTCGAATAGAAAAGGGCCTCCAATCGGTTGTGAACTGGGACAAGAAATGGATGGTTAAATTTAACGCCTCTAAAACAAAACTGCTCTCTATTAACCACCACAAGGATCCATCCCTGCATTCCATTAGAATGTCTGAAGACCAACTTCTTGAGAGCTCCTCTCTGTGTCTGCTCGATCTCACGCTGGCCGTTGATCTGAGATGGAACAAATACATCGAGTCAATTGCATCATCCACCGCAAGGAAAGTTGGCTCCCTGTGCCGAGCCAGGAAATTTTTCTCCCCAGAATCGATCCTCCAAATCTATAAATCGACCATTCGCCCTTGCATGGAGTATTGCTGCCATATATGGTCTGGAGGCCCTGCTGTTTGGCTCAGGGTTCTTGATAAGATCCAGAGACGGATATGCAATGTAACTGGCCCTGATCAGTCATCTCGTCTGCAGTTGCTCTCTCACAGACGCGACGTTGCCTCGCTCTCTCTTTTTTACAAATACTTTCACGGTAATTGCTCCGAGGAGCTGCTTTCGCTGGTTCCTAGGCCTCATGAATTTAAACGTCCTACGAGGCTGGCAACCCGTTCCCACCCCTTCACCGTTGAAACTGTTAAATGTAGACATCTCTTTTACTCCAATAGCTTCATGTCTCGCACATATCGCCTGTGGAACTCCCTTCCTTATTCCTGTTTCCCTGACAAATACAATCTCCAACTATTTAAGTGTAACGTCAATCGACATCTCCAGTTGCCTTGATCTATCCACTTCCCTTCTCCACATCCTTTCACCTTTCATTCCTACCTGCTCTCGCTCCAAATCTTCTGTAACCGCCTTGCCTTGATCGATCCACTATCTTTCTCCACATCCTCTCCTTTACCACTCCTATCTGCTCTTCCCCCAAACCTTCTGTAACCCCTTGCGTGCTAGTGGCTTCCAGCCTCGCTTGGGGTGATAAGTTTAAAAACAAAATATATTACTTCGTCACAAGATGGCTGATGAATTTGATATTTTTCTCAAAATATCTACTAAGCAATAGCATGCACATACTGTACGCAGGTCAAAATTGGCATCATCTTTCAGGGTTTTGTAATTTTCAATGTTATTTTCCGTAAGTGTATTAACAGACTGCAAATAGTGCTACGTTATTAAACAGTTCTCAGCTCCGGCTTTGGCGACTTGTCACAAACAATTTAGCACCCCCAGTAATAAACTCTGATAATGAATAATTATTCCAGACATTAATTATCGAAATTAATGACATAAATATATTTATTAATGATGAAATTAAATATAATTTTCTAGTGGCCTTCTAGCTATTTCCTTCCTCGGTTGAGTGGTTTATGTAGACACATTTATTGTGAGATTGACTTATCCACTTGACTTATTCGACTTGCCAAGTCAAAACACAAAATAAATAAATAAACTGTGTTGAATAACTTATATATCAACAATATTTAATGTTTTTTTTATCTTGTACTCTCTGCTCATGGTCGGAGATTGAGGAATTGAGTAAAGTTACAACAAAAAACAAGTAAAAGAGAATGGTCGATTTCTTGTATCGTGCCAGAAAATGCCTAACTCTTGCAGCCGGGCTCTTGAACAGACGGTATCACGAATCATTCGCGTTCCGCAACCGCGTTTACATGGAACATATCCAGACATTGTCGAATATCATTGGCATTCGGTTTTGGAACGACTAACATCGAGAAGACAACAGAAGGAAGTCAGACCTTCATCCCTTTTAATAATGTTCAATTTTCCTATGTCAGCTATTACCTTCTCGACTAACATCGAGAAGACAACGGAAGGAAGTCAGACCTTCATCCCTTTTAATAATGTTCAATTTTCCTATGTCAGCTATTACCTTCTCGACTAACATCGAGAAGACAACGGAAGGAAGTCAGACCTTCATCCCTTTTAATAATGTTCAATTTTCCTATGTCAGCTATTACCTTCTCGACTAACATCGAGAAGACAACGGAAGGAAGTCAGACCTTCATCCCTTTTAATAATGTTCAATTTTCCTAAGTCAGCTATTACCTTCTCGACTAACATCGAGAAGACAACGGAAGGAAGTCAGACCTTCATCCCTTTTAATAATGTTCAATTTTCCTATGTCAGCTATTACCTTCTCGACTAACATCGAGAAGACAACGGAAGGAAGTCAGACCTTCATCCCTTTTAATAATGTTCAATTTTCCTATGTCAGCTATTACCTTCTCGACTAACATCGAGAAGACAACGGAAGGAAGTCAGACCTTCATCCCTTTTAATAATGTTCAATTTTCCTATGTCAGCTATTACCTTCTCGACTAACATCGAGAAGACAACGGAAGGAAGTCAGACCTTCATCCCTTTTAATAATGTTCAATTTTCCTAAGTCAGCTATTACCTTCTCGACTAACATCGAGAAGACAACGGAAGGAAGTCAGACCTTCATCCCTTTTAATAATGTTCAATTTTCCTAAGTCAGCTATTACCTTCTCGACTAACATCGAGAAGACAACGGAAGGAAGTCAGACCTTCATCCCTTTTAATAATGTTCAATTTTCCTATGTCAGCTATTACCTTCTCGACTAACATCGAGAAGACAACGGAAGGAAGTCAGACCTTCATCCCTTTTAATAATGTTCAATTTTCCTAAGTCAGCTATTACCTTCTCGACTAACATCGAGAAGACAACGGAAGGAAGTCAGACCTTCATCCCTTTTAATAATGTTCAATTTTCCTATGTCAGCTATTACCTTCTCGACTAACATCGAGAAGACAACGGAAGGAAGTCAGACCTTCATCCCTTTTAATAATGTTTAAATTTTCCTATGTCAGCTATTACCTTCTCGACTAACATCGAGAAGACAACGGAAGGAAGTCAGACCTTCATCCCTTTTAATAATGTTCAATTTTCCTATGTCAGCTATTACCTTCTCGACTAACATCGAGAAGACAACGGAAGGAAGTCAGACCTTCATCCCTTTTAATAATGTTCAATTTTCCTAAGTCAGCTATTACCTTCTCGACTAACATCGAGAAGACAACGGAAGGAAGTCAGACCTTCATCCCTTTTAATAATGTTCAATTTTCCTATGTCAGCTATTACCTTCTTGATGTTAGTCGAGAAGACAACGGAAGGAAGTCAGACCTTCATCCCTTTTAATAATGTTCAATTTTCCTAAGTCAGCTATTACCTTCTCGACTAACATCGAGAAAACAACGGAAGGAAGTCAGACCTTCATCCCTTTTAATAATGTTCAATTTTCCTAAGTCAGCTATTACCTTCTCGACTAACATCGAGAAGACAACGGAAGGAAGTCAGACCTTCATCCCTTTTAATAATGTTCAATTTTCCTAAGTCAGCTATTACCTTCTCGACTAACATCGAGAAGACAACGGAAGGAAGTCAGACCTTCATCCCTTTTAATAATGTTCAATTTTCCTATGTCAGCTATTACCTTCTCGACTAACATCGAGAAGACAACGGAAGGAAGTCAGACCTTCATCCCTTTTAATAATGTTCAATTTTCCTAAGTCAGCTATTACCTTCTCGACTAACATCGAGAAGACAACGGAAGGAAGTCAGACCTTCATCCCTTTTAATAATGTTCAATTTTCCTATGTCAGCTATTACCTTCTCGACTAACATCGAGAAGACAACGGAAGGAAGTCAGACCTTCATCCCTTTTAATAATGTTTAAATTTTCCTATGTCAGCTATTACCTTCTCGACTAACATCGAGAAGACAACGGAAGGAAGTCAGACCTTCATCCCTTTTAATAATGTTCAATTTTCCTATGTCAGCTATTACCTTCTCGACTAACATCGAGAAGACAACGGAAGGAAGTCAGACCTTCATCCCTTTTAATAATGTTCAATTTTCCTAAGTCAGCTATTACCTTCTCGACTAACATCGAGAAGACAACGGAAGGAAGTCAGACCTTCATCCCTTTTAATAATGTTCAATTTTCCTATGTCAGCTATTACCTTCTTGATGTTAGTCGAGAAGACAACGGAAGGAAGTCAGACCTTCATCCCTTTTAATAATGTTCAATTTTCCTAAGTCAGCTATTACCTTCTCGACTAACATCGAGAAAACAACGGAAGGAAGTCAGACCTTCATCCCATTTAATAATGTTGAATTTTCCTATGTCACCTATTACCTTCTCGATGTTAGTCGAGAAGACAACGGAAGGAAGTCAGACCTTCATCCCTTTTAATAATGTTCAATTTTCCTAAGTCAGCTATTACCTTCTCGACTAACATCGAGAAGACAACGGAACGAAGTCAGACCTTCTTCCTTTTCAATAATGTTCATTTTTCCTAAGTCAGCTATTTTTTCCCCGATTACTGGTAGCATGTTTAATTAAATTTCTTCGTTTTTTTGTACAATGGGTTTTACAACATGCTTCACAGCTTTTGGTTTTTGAAGTATGTGCATAAATCTTCGAACTCTTCTCCCAATTCTGGCCCTTTATCTGACCGATACAACGAGAGAAAGTCCGACACTCAACACATCCAGTTATTTCCCGAATTTTCTTTCCTACAGAGTGAAACGTTTTTTTTTCATTTTTAAGTACAAAATGCCCGTTGCGCTTTTTTCTCTCGATAAAGTCCGACAGTGAAATATTCATCTCAAACATTCCTACGATTTTAATGCTATAATTTGGTTTGGTCTGTTTAACGGCACATCAGCTCTTTATGAGTCATTTAATGGCGAAATTTAATTTTCTTACATATTGACTGGTAATTTTCTATTCCTTTTTCAATAATGTATTGGCAATTTTCTTAATATAAAAATGTATTTGTATACTTTCGCAATGTTTTGACCTTAGTTTGGGCATTCACCATTTTCCCATAGCTAGGACCCAAACAGGTTCTACCACCCCGTGTCAGAGTGGATCTGGGAACACCAGCAATTAAGAGGTGGTTCCACGCTCCTCAAAACCTCCCTATCAGAGGCTATGGTGCCGGGTGTAGTTTATCGTCATACCCAGGACCCCTTTATCGATAATGTTGTTATAGGCGCTCGAATCAGCTCTGACTGTTTAACTCCCTCGAAGATGACATCAGTGATCGCAAATCGTTTTGTTCCCTTTAACAACAAGCGCGTAAGGAACATCGACTATATTATCATTGCTTGATTGACAGAGCATCACACCAGCAAAGTGACGCTGGGGTACAAATATATGAAGCCCAATAAGCCGAACACGACACTCACCCTGATAAAAGTATAACTGGTACATGCATGTCAGCCAAATGTTCGTGATGCAGTGACTGGTTTTGATTAAAGCAGTCTATAGTCTTGCAGATGGGGCCTAGAAAGAAATACCTTTAGTTCGGGTAACCCGCTCGGACGATTTCCTGTTGAGGATGTTCATAAAGCCACTCTCCTGTGGAACTGACTCGCAAGAGGATGTTTCCCCGATCAATACAATCTTAATCTGTTCAAGTTAACCGTTATCTTCCCCTCCTATCCATATAAACTACCCCTTAACGTCACCCTCTACTTCGAGTGCCCCCGGGCATTGTACATGGCGAACCTTACTGTAAAAAAAGATATCTAGATATGACTCCCAAGTCGCCTTGGCTGCCTTATCCATCAAAATTAAAAACTCAAGCTCCTCCTGTAATAAACCCGACTATCCCCACTCATGACCAGGGATGCAAAATGTTTAACATTATTATTATTTAATTATTTTTAATGAGGTTTACTTACACATTACTCTTACGCACAAATAAAAATTGGTTGAATTATAGCCTTTTTTAACATTCTGCATTTGGTGTGTTTTCAAAAAATCTGTATTTCTGTAAAGAAAACAATCATATTTATTAGATCAATTTTATTCGTTCGTAAGCTCGTCAGGTTTCTTGCCGAAGCTATTGTTGTTCCACGAAAGAGGCCTTGATTCACAGCAAGTCTTTGTTTTCATTCTCCTGGAAACAATCACAATAAACCGTTAGCAGGAAGCAGTAGCAGTAGTAGGAAGCGTATGACTTGTACCCTCCGAAGTCATATGTCTAAAAATCCACTCGCCGCCTCCTGTGACTGGGCTATTTGTTGTAACGTTTCTAAGGTCAATGCACCTTTTTCCCTTATAGGTTGTCCTTCAGATGTCTAGCTCCAGATTTATCTTTAAACTGGTCTCTAATATTTTCTGTCAGAGTCGCCATAAAATTACAATACTTTGTGTGCTGCCGAGGATATATAACAAATTGAACTATTGATTCTGTTTCAGCTTTGATCCATTTGGCGATACACATTCCTCTTAAAAGAAACTTTCACTGTGACTGTAAACAGGACACAACCATGGTTTATTATGATAATTTGAAGTTTCTTCGAATTAAAACATTTGAAGAATTTCCTGCAGGTCTTGTTATCCGAATAATAATAAAAGTCTTTTATCCTGATCTTGCTTTAGGGCTTTACGATAACAAAGAATTTTTTTTTTTACAGATCATATTTCGTTGGAATATCAGAAAGTTCTTATTCGGGTCTATGACGAAATTGTTCAGAATTCACTGCTATGGAGAAGATTGGACATTACGTATCTGCCCAGTACTCTTTTTTGTTGTTGTTTCTAATGTTATTTTTGAAAACCTTAATACCTCAGCCGCTTTCAAGGTATTATTCTGGACAATTTCGTCATAGATGAAGAAAAGACTCAAAGCGAGGAATGTTGAGATGCAGGCATACACCCCTGGGCAAATTGAAACAAAACGAATAATTCCGTTATTTTTTTCATAGTTTTCCAATAAACCATGACCGAGTGAACATGTTAGTACTCCGTATGTCCATTCCACAAAGTCGTTCCTTAAAGATTGATCACCGATTCTCGATTGGATTTAAATCAGGAGAGTTTCTGGCCAGTCTATACTACTTTGATTTGCTCACTGGTAAGGCTGGCCATTCTGTTCGTGCAACGTTACAATTTTCGTACGCTTCCTTGGAGTAACGTCCATCGTAGACAATAGCCGTAGGACAAACAACTAATTGACGATCGAGACAATAGTGTCAGGGTGTGATGAAAATCTGATGCAATCACGGATGACGCAATATTTTTCAAGGCCAAATAAATTTCATCGCACACAACGAAAATAGATTTTGCACACTACTGCAAATGACCTAATCTGAGAAAAAAATAGAAATCGATTACACCCTGTCATTCCCGTAGGGGTCTAAAACTGACCGTACGGTGAAAGAAAGGAATCTAAAGTGGTTGTTTCAATTAATTTGCACAAGGCTGTAGATAACATCCAGAAAGCGTGCAAGCTATTAATTGCATCGAAAAATAGCATTAGAACACAAAGAAAAGTATGCTGGGCTGCTATGTAATGTCTAATCTATATGGCAATGAATGCTGGGCAATTTCGTCACAGATGAAGACAAGACTAAACGATGAATGTTGAGATATAGGCTTAGATAACACCCAGAAAGTGAGTAATGTATTAAAAGATTAGAATTATTAAAAGTCCTACTAAGGGAGAATATGGATTCATGCCTTATACAAAAGTATTTTCACGTAACAAACTTTGATTAATTCTTTGCTCTAATTTCTGATTCCATAGAAACAAAGAAAAGAGTGCGGGACTGCTATGTAATATCTAATCATCTACATGGCAATAAATTCTGGGCAGTTTCCTCATAGATGAAGAAAAGACTTGAAGCGAGGAATTTTGAGATGCAGAATTCAGTCAAAACAAGTTAAAAATCTCCTGCGTGACTTCTAAATATATTGCGATATTGTCTCTGTCGTGGGCGTGTCCTCAATAAACAACCGTACACCCGTTTCGAATATAAATAGATGTTTTACGACAAATACTTGTATACAGATCTCGGAAGAAATGAAAAATTTTGGTTTTTCGCTCTCCGTACCCGAAACTGAGCTGTTATTTAGATTTTTGCACTGAAAACCCAACCATAATGAGAAGCACGTGTGAGCTTTAATTAAGGCCCACAAAGTTTCCTGTGTGCCCCCAGGTAAAACGTCCCGGCTTGTTTGTCCGGCATCGCTCGTGTTCGTATTATGCCAAGACGTGTGACCTGTCTGTAAAATGAAAGAACCTTCCGCTCTTAAAACAGAACAAGAAAAGGCGACCGTCTTTATAGAGTTGCAGTAAAAAAGGCGGTGAAGTGTTTTTCTTTAAGGTAACAGATTTCAAAGAATTGTTTGTCGATAAAAGTTTTGTTTAAAAGCATTAACAATAGAATGTTCAGCTGGTTCTCGTTAAACGTATTTCCTTATTATTATTATTATTACAATTGTTTTTGTTTACATCATACACACGCGTGCGCGCGGCGCACACACACACACACACACACACACACAAACACACACACACACATATATATATATATATAGGTACCTCTAAAGGAAAACGATACCTATGGTTTAAAATGAAATTTAAAAATGAAAAAAAATATTTCTTGAAACTTAGTTTTAGCTTCTATCTAATTGATTAAATTTAATATTTCCAGTGAACAAAATATTTTCATGAATCTCAAGACGTATTTAAATTGATTAGATTGAGTTTTTTTTAAATCGTTAAAAATTACATGTTTACAATTCTCTCAGCTTAAAGTAATTCATTTTGTAAAAATATTTCGAAAATAAAATGTACTTTCCTGAAATTTTATTTGAGGAAAATTAGTTTATTTAAAGTTTAATTAATCTATTTTGAAACAAACATTACTTGCTTTTAGTTTAAAATACCGCTTTCTT
Organism: Acanthosepion esculentum; assembly: GCA_964036315.1. Taxonomy (NCBI): domain Eukaryota; kingdom Metazoa; phylum Mollusca; class Cephalopoda; order Sepiida; family Sepiidae; genus Acanthosepion; species Acanthosepion esculentum. The sequence continues at coordinate 83,978,617 of OZ038497.1, read as the reverse complement.
TATTACACGAAGGTGGAGGTTTTTATGAGATGCTGACAGCTCTATTGACAGCCTCATGTTTGGGAAATTTCGTGGTGAATATAACATGAGCGCCTTATATATATATATATATATATATATATATATATATATATAGATATATATATATATATATATATATATATATTAACTAACCGGTATTCTTAAAAATTTATGAAAATATTCTAAGTGATCAAATGTTTTAATGAATTTTAGTCATTTATAATTAAAATTAAAAATTCTTAAGACAATAGTCTCCATAATATATCTTATTCATAAAAGCAGTTAAAAGCTTTTCTAAATAAATAATGATTTATTGTATTATTATTTTACGATTCAGAGCAGATTTTCAGTAATTGCGTATCCTGTTTTAGAAAAAAAAATGTTGATTTTAATTCTCCAAAGAATACTGCTTATAACTAATATAAACATTAAACCATAAAAAAAATGATGTCTAAAATTTCATAAAATTAATCATATAGAGGTAACAGATGCAAAAATTGTGAAAAATTGATAAAATAATTGTCGAATTTTAGTGAAATATTTCAGGACTCATCCAAAAAGTGAATGACATTATTTTAAAAACATTTCTTTTGGAGAAAATCTTTTTTAATTTTAAAGGTTCTAAAATGGATTAAAAATATAATTTAAAAATACAAAATTCTTTTGGTCTTTCTTAATAATAACAATTCCTATTAATAATAGCATAAATATTTTGACGCTAAAAATGGTTGGGGTAATTTTTACTCATATAAACTCATTTGTAGCGAATCACTTTGTCAGATGACGAAACAAACATGATCTGACGGAATATTTTTTCTTGTGCTCAATAACTAAATATTGTTTCCTTGCTTGAACTAAGAAATCAATTTGCGTGTGAAAAACCCTGAATATTTTACTTTCCTTTTTCAAATATATATATATATATATATATATATATATATATATATATATATATATATATATATATTGTTATGGTCCAAGTTCCTAGTTCCTTGTACCACGGTGATGGTCCAAGGTAGAACCAATGAAGAATAACTCGAACACAGGTATGGAATAACACAGATATATTAGAAACAGAAATATGTACAAAGAAGTAGAAGTATTAGTAATGACAATCAGATAAGGTTAGAGTGAACTATGATGTTTTGACAAGTATCACTATTCCAATGTCTTACAATAATCGTCTGACTGCGACTCTCTCTCTGACTGACTGAACTGACTCTGAAGTATTTAGTGTCCTCCCCACGTGGGACAGATGTGGCACAAGGCCGGGTTTAAAGTGGGGTACCCGAGCCCGTAGGCTCGGCCAAAAAATAGCCCGTAGATCCCGTATAAACGGGAGCGGGCCGGTCAATCTCCGCGAACGAGGCTCTGCCCTTCGGCGGAACCTCGTCCGGGTTCCTCTCTGCCCAAAGGCAGAGAGTTCGACCGTCTAGCCGAGTCGTCCAAAAAGGACTGACTCTGAAGTATTTAGTGTCCTCCCCACAAGGAACAGATGTGGCACAAGGCCGGGTTTAAAGTGGGGTACCCGAGCCCGTAGGCTCGGCCCAAAAATAGCCCGTAGATCCCATATAAACGGGATCGGGCTGGTCAACCTCCCCGAACGAGGCTCTGCCCTTCGGCGGAACCTCGTCCGGGTTCCTCTCTGCCCAAAGGCAGAGAGTTCCCCTCTGCCTCAGAGGCAGAGAGTTCGACCGTCTAGCCGAGTCGTCCAAAAAGGACTGACTCTGAACTCTGCTCTCACTTGAGGCGCAGTATTTATGATGTTCGGAACAGTCCATCATTATTATGGGTAAGTTCCCATACACCCCTTTCCGAAGCTTTTGCGTAGCAGGGGTTTTTAATATCTTTTTTTCTTTGGATCTATTTCCAAAGGTTCTGTGAACTTTCTTTTTCTAGACGATTTTCTTGGTTCTGGCATTGTTTGCGGTTTTTTTTATATCAAATGTATCGAAAATCGTGTCCATCACCTCTTCCTAAGGTGGACCGTTAGCATCCTGTAATGGTCTCTTCCTTATTTGGTTTACGTGTCTTCTATGTGAGAATTTGTGTCCCTGTACTATGTATTCGAACCAAAAATTGTTAGTAACGGTTTGTGAAGAGTAAAATGTCTATCATATATGTACCTATGCAACCTTGTGGCTGCGAAGATAATTCCCAGAGTTTCTTTCTGTATTTGTGAGTAATTTTTCTCCGCTGGTAGTGGGGTTCGAGAAGCATGTGCGATGGGTTTTATTGTTCCATCTGGCATTTCATGTAATATACACGCTCCGATTCTGTAGGCGCTGGCGTCACTTGCTACAATAATTTCTAGTTTAGTATCGTAGTGTGCCAAAAATAAATCTGAAGTTAACGTTTTAATTATTTCGTCAAATGTTTTCTGGCATTCGTCTGTCCACTGCCAATTTTTTTCTTTCTTTAGTAGCTCGTTCAGTGGTGCGCGAAGTTTATGCATGTGAGGTATGAATTCCTGGTAGTAACTCACTAAGCCTAGAAAACTTTGCAATTCTGTTATGTTCTTAGGAACTGGCATTTTGTTTTTATTGCTGTTGACCTTTCAGGGTCTGGTCGTCTACCTTCTTGATCTATGATATGGCCAAGTATTTAATTTCCTTCATGAAAAAATCGCACTTGTTTTCTTTTACTTTGAATCCATAGCTTTGTATTCACTTAAACACCTCTTGTACATGTTGCCAGTGTTGTTCAACACTTTTGCTATTAATCAATACGTCATCCAGGTATGCAATCGTGTATTTTAGTCCGGCAAGCATCGTATCTATTGTCTGTTGGAATATAGCCGGCGCGACCTTAATCCCAAAAGGTAATCTTTGGTATCTGTACAATCCTTTGTGCGTGTTTATGCATGGTAGTTTTGAACTTTCCTCATCGACTGGAATTTGCAGGTACGCTTCACTTAAATCAATTTTCGAAAAAAATCTTCCGCCATTTAATTTAGGGTTGGGTAGAGGATAATGGTAGTCCTTTATTGCTACGTTCAAACCTTTAGAAAAATCAGCGCAAACTCGAATTTCTCCTGACTTCTTTTTGACGTAGACCGTCGGTTCGTGCCATTTACTGTATTCTACTTTTGTCAATATGCCAGTGTTTTCGTGTCTAGCTAATTCTTGATCAATTTTTTCTATTGACGCAAACGGTACGCTCCTTTTTCTTGAAGATAGGTTGAACGTTTTCCTTTATTTCAATATTTGCTGCCGTTTCCTTACATCTTCCGAGACCTGCTGAAAATACTTCGGGGAAACTCGTTTTTAGTTTCTCTTTTAATTTGTCTGCCTTGGTTGGTAAGCTTTTTACATTTTTGGCAGTATGTACTTATTGGTAAGTCCCACAGTTCGAAATTTTGCATCCAGTCCGTTCCGAATAGGTTGTCTGTATTTCTTAAGACGTACATTTTTAGTTTTGTCGTCATTCCATTAAATGTTACATTTGTAATTACTTCACCCTCAAATTTGATCTTTCTCCCCGTAACTGATCTAGCAATTTTATCCATTTTTAACATGGCAGGTTTGTTCAGTTTTCTCCATGGTTGTAGGTTTATAATAGTTAAGTCTGAGCCAGAATCCAGCTGTAGCCTGACTTTTCTGTTTTGCATTTCAACTTGAACGTATTTTCTTATGTTAGTCTCATCTGCTTGGTCAGTCCTCGTAATTCTTATTATGCTTTTGCTTTCTCTTCTATTCCAACAATGAGAACTTTTATGGCCTATTTTTTACATGATAGACAAGTTTAAAAACGATATGTACAGTCTTTAAACCAATGCCAAGTCCCACAGTGATAGCATGGACTGGGTGGTAGTTTTTTCTGATATTGATTTTTAGAGTTAGAAAATTTTGTTTTACCTGTTCTTGAAGGGGGAAAATCGGTTTGGTTTGTTTGTCAGGCGGGAAAGTTGGTTTGTCTTCGTACTTTATGTATGTGCCCGGTGCCAGCTTCTTCTATGTCTTTTGAGTCTTTCTTCACACTGATGCATCTCTAGCAGTCTTCGGCTAGTTTTTGAAGTGTCGAAATTGAAATTTTTCATATCGTAAAAGCTTAAGATTTTGGCTGTAGTAAAATATGCTTTTTCTCAAAATACTTATCATCTTACTATTAATAATATTTGAAGTAAAATGTAATATATACAGAATAGATTTTTAAAAAAGTCCGTCACCCACCCCTCAAACAAAAGAAAAATTATAAATAAATACAGTAAATAAATATAAATATATGTAGCACATTACGATAAAGAGTGTGACATATATGTCAGCCCACGACATTTTCGGCTAAATGCCCATTCGTTTAAATGTCCGTCGGTCAACTGTCAGAGTACCGATTAAGCCTCTCGCCTGATGTCAGTTATGTGCCATGCGTGAGACATGAAAGATACATGACTGACGAGGCAGACAGTAGGTTGCCATTTCTTTCTGTGGTAGACCAGTTGCCATCCAAGGCTATAGAACCCGGCCTGTCCTGCTATTTACACATAGCTGGGGGAAAAGAAGAGGATTCATACCTTTCCCAAGGGTATTAGCACGTAAGTGAATGTAATGGATTCGACTAGAATTCGAACTCCGATTTCTCAATCCGAGCCGCTATCCATTACTCCACCGTGTCTCCTTCCTCTTCTGATGTACTCATATATAACAAAATAGGCTTTATAGGGTTGATGACATACTTTGCAATATATACGATATATACCAGTCATTAGATGGTTTATAATATGCTTTATTCTATATATGATACAATAGGCATAAAAATTTAAGACCTTATCACATTTTACGCCTCTTCATTTAAAAGAAACCGTCTATTATATTTTTAAAGAATTATGAACATTAATTATCTCATTTTGTCCTACTATTCACAAAGAGTGTGAAACAAAAAATATAAATATATACACAACGGCGATTACTTCGTTGGATTTCTGTTGTATACACATTTACTTCCGAGTCCCAATCAGAGATCTAAGGTCAGAAATGGTTCCATGGCATCTTCCATTGATCATTTTTGACATAGATAAAGCTCTTCGTAATATGGGAGCTGTACTTGTGAGTATAAATTGTTTGTATTTAAGGCATGGGCTACGAGGAATCCCTTCAATGAATCTATCGGAACCTTTTCCAGTCAATTAGAGGGCTTCAACTACAACTGGAATTATTGATGTCACCATGTGCCACACCTTTGAGATTTCCATTTCAAGATCCTTGTACTTTGATTTATTTTTTTGAGATTTTCAAATATACATTACAATCTACAGGGACTGGCATGTCAATAAGAAAGCATAGGATGTTTTTGTGATATTTGATCCTGATGTCTATGTGATTAGCTTTGATTGTTCTGTATGTGTATATTGGAAAATCCCATAAAATTGTTACTGGCTATATCTCTGTAAGCGGGTCTGGGTGATGTTTCATACCAGTTTCTTGCAGTTTCCTTCCTGTAAAAGTTGCATATTTTCCAGTGTAGATATTGACTGACTCTATCATACCGTGTTTTATAATCAGTGGGTGATAACACTATAAGATGGTCAATTGTTTCTGGATATTTATCAGAGAATCTGCATTTGGGGTCAACAACATTTTTTAGTATGTATGCTTGGTAATTTCTAGTTAGCAAGCATTGATCCTGAATAAAGTCCTCGGTTCCCACTTTTAACACAGCACTGCTTAACCACTGATGAGTTTGTCTGCATCAGATTGTTTGGTACGGGCAAAGTATTGACCATGAAGATGCTTATTTTGCCATCGTTTTTGTATTTGGTACATTGCATTTGCTTTCTTTCCTCTGCAATATATTTTTTTATGGTTTATTTGCATTTCTTCACCCACTTAAAATTCACTTTTGAATTTTTAAGATCCATTTATTCCTAAATAAACTTATTTCTTTCATGTTCTTTGACAAATATTATCATTCAGGCTTCTATAGTTTCCAGGTATCTGTTGTGGTTTTTAAGACAGTCCTAATTGGACTAATCCTCTGACTACTTCAGATCTGGACATATTACAGACGATCAAGATCGCGCCTTAGGATGATGTATGCGGTGGCAAGTGAGAAGCTTTCTCCTTTTGACACCCATTCGCTTAATATCAGTTATGGTCCAATTAAAGACATTATTTACATTATTCGGACTATTGTCCTCATCTTTGTCGCCATATTTATTACAAGGTTTCTGCCGTTGTACGCTCCGGCCATCTTCAGGTGGATGGAATGTCGAACTGAACACTTTATTTCGCTCACTGGGGTAGACTGTTCTAGTTTCACGTGCCATGTTTAATGGATGTCAGTTATCAGTTCTTGTCCTTGAGGACATCTGTGTATGAATTTAAACATGGCACGTGGAACTAGAACAGTCTACCCCAGTGAGCGAAATAAAGGGTTCAGTTTGACATTCCAACCACCTGAAGAAGGCCGGAGCGTACAACGGTAGAAACCTTGTAATAAATATGGCGACAAAGATGAGGACAATAGTCCGAATAATGTAAATAATGTACATAGTACGTAATCTCAGAAATATAGACAGATACTGAAGGGCCGAAACGTTGTAATAAATATGGCGACAAAGATGAGGACAATAGTCCGAATAATGTAAATAATGTACATAAGACCTCATCTCAGAAATATAGACAGATACTGAAAGGACGAAACGTTGTAATAAATATGGCGACAAAGATGAGGACAATAGTCTGAGTAATGTAAATAGTGTACATAATACCTCATCTCAGAAATATAGACATATACCAATTAAAGACGTTGGAACTGTATTGATCCACAGGGACAACCAAAGTGTTGATGGCTAATATTCTGGTTTGTGAATTCAACTCCGTATTTAACACCAGACACACACACCTGTAGTATTGTTTTCTTATTTCTTCCTTCATTAGGGTATGTGGTATTCCATCTCATTCGCAAGATTTCTCAATTTATTTACAGGCTTCTTCTTGTTCCAGTTCCCTAATCTTTGTGACAAAATCTAAATCTATTGACTGTATTTCTGTAATTCTCCCTTTCTTGAATGTAACTTTTGCATATTTATCTAATCCGAAATCCATACCGATGTCATCACTTCATTGTCTCATTTCGCAAAGACTTTGATATCATTCCACGTAGATTAGGTGATTAAACAAGTTCGTTTGTACTTTGTATCCATAGTTATTACTGTTTAGATCAAGGAATAGGGTGGGGTTTAAAGTCAGACAGAAGAAACTGGTAGACAGGGAATCTCCTTGAAAGATTCCCCGTCGGATATTAAAATAATTGGAAATGGCAGTAACTTTAGTATGATTTAGGTATAATGTTGTTTGCCACAGTTCCATGTTACATTTAAAGAAATTTACTATCATCAAGGAGACTTTGTAAATTTCCAAAGCCTTAAGTATCCAAGAGTATAGCAAACTATGAAAGGCTTTACCCTAATCTATCCAAGCTGTGCTGAGATTTCTACCTCTTTTACTGCAATTTTCCAGGATCATTTTGTTTATCAATAGTTGATTTTTGTAACCATATAAACCTCTCCGAAGTATAGTTTATCAGACGTGATCAGCTTATATGTGGTGGACAGACATGTTATTGGTCTATAATTTTAGGATCATCTGTTTCATCCATTTTCGGTAGGAGATATGTCATACTTTCAGTGATCCCTTCTAGAATTTCATGAGGGTAATTAATTTCATTGATAAAGTTTGCGCAAGAGTTTTATGAATTGATGACATCATAGAGCCAAATGTTGGGTGCCTTGTCATTTTCCTGGAGATTTCCATTTTGAGGATTTTGTTACAGATTGCCTAACATTATTCTTGGTTATATTTTTCCATTCTTGTACAGGTTTATCCTTCATTCTTTCTTGTTCTCGTTTGATCCATCCTGCATTAAGATTATATTCATTTGGATTGTTCTAAATATTCTCACAAAACTGCTTTTCCAATTTCTCTGTAAAACTTCTTGAGGTCCGTTTGGAATATTTTATTTTGTCGATAGAACCTAAAACACTTTTCATATCGTCTTGTTCTCTCTGCGTTCAATTGCAGTTTCTATTTAAGTATTTCCTTGATTGGTGGAACTTCATTTACTTCTTTAATTTTATATTTCCACTTGATATTCTTGCTTTTCCTTATTGAAACATTTGAATTTATTGTCATCTCATCTAGTATCGATAACGCACATCTGATTTCCTCAATTTCTCGCTTTAATTTTGCCTTCCAAGCGGGCTCTTTTTGTATGCCGATTAATCTTTTATTTGTTTTAAGATTTTATTATTATTATTATTATTATTATTATTATTATTATTATTATTATTATTATTATTATTATTTCGTTTTTTTCTCGCCTACATTATTATTACTGTTGTTGTTGCTATTATTGTTAGTGTCTAAGTTATTTCTTTTGTCCATGAAGAAGAATAAAGCGTATGAAAGCAATTTCTTTTTCGGTGTCTGTTTTGACAAGTCAGATCTGATATATGACATGCCAGGGCGTCACTTAATAAATTCTGTGCAATCTGCCTGACCAACTGAGACAGCCAACGACGAGATAATAATAATAATAATAATAATAATAATAATAATAATCAATATACAAGTTGCCCAGAAGATCGTTCTACTAGGAAAATTCTATATACTAAGAAAAGTGCTATCAATTAAATGACAATTCTCTTATAGGGCCTAAGGACCATATTTTGGAGCCGGTTCTACAGGATACAAAGCAGGAAGCATAACATATACAAATGATAATAATAATAATTTTCCATCTGAATTTCTGGGATGAGGAGTTATCATTTTTTTACACTAACTATATTTGTACTATTGTCCTCATCTTTGCTGTTTTTATCAAAACGTTTCTGTCGTTGTGCCTTTTGGCCTTCTTCAAGTGTATCTGGGTAACCTCCCGTTCCACTGTGCATGTCTAGGGATATCGTCTAGTACTTATTTTTATTTTATTTACTGTTCAATTATTTCTCGCCCGTTTCTCCTGAGTGCGAGTACACTGCAGTTCAGAGTTTCCTGTAGGTTACGCAGCTCGATATAAAACTGAGGAAGGCCGGAGAATACAACTGTTAAAAGGTTGTGATAACAACAACAAAGATGAGGACAATAGTCCGAATATAAATAGGGTAAAGAAGAAGAAGACGACGAGGAAGAAGAAAGTTGATAAAAACAATGACGTCGATAATAAGAATAATTTTAAAACCAATGGAGACAAAGAAACGAAGGTGATAAAAAAATGTATGCGAGAAAGAAGGAAAGAAAAACGAAGAGAAAGAACGAAGAGTACACAGTGGGGCAAAAGAAGAAGAAGAAGAAGAAGAAGAAGAAGAAGAAGAAGAAGAAGAAGAAGAAGAGAAATATGGTGTATAATGCAGTGATCCAAAATTGAGGAAAGAAGAGAAAGAAATGATAGGATGCAGTTTGATGAAAAGAAGAAACAATGTCATTGGACAAAACAACAACAACAACAACAACAACATAATATAAAATAAAAGTAAGAAAAAAAGAAGAGAAAGAAGGAAGAGTACGCAGTGGGGCAAAACAGAAGAAGAAGAAAGAAGAAAGATGATATAATCTGTAGCGTAACAAAAAAGAAAAGAAAGGAGACGCAGGGTGAAGTTGAAAAAAAAAAAAAATAAACAGAAAAAAAGTAAGCATATCTCAATACACTATAAAGTTTGGTTGGTTGTTTTGTTTTATGGCATATCAACCTCAGTGGGTCATTTAATGCCAACAATTTTTTTGAAATAGATTCATAGCAATAGTTTGGTAAAAAAGGTGTGTATGTATACACATATATTTGAACCATTTTTCAGTTACTCATATTATTGAGTACAATCACATGTATTGCTGGTAATATATATTAGGTTGGTGCAAAAATAATGTCGTTTTTCGACATGATCTTGAAGGTAAAAAACGACATTATTTTTGCACCAACCTAATATATATATATATATTTTTCAAAAACGTATTGCTGATAATAGTTTTTTTTCTTCAAAAATTAATTTCTGGTAATAATTTTTTACAAAGTATTTCTGGTATTAAAACCTATTTTTACACTTTTATAATGCTTTTTACCTAAGTTTCGGGGTTAACTATTTTCCCATAGCTGGGACCCTAACAGGTGCTACCACCCCGGTTCAGGGTGGACCTGGGAACACCAGCAATTAAGAGGTGGTTCCACATTCCTCAAAACATCTTTATCAGAGGCCTTGCTGTTGGACGTAGTTTATCGTCATACCCAGGACGCACACTATAAAGCCTGCGTTCTTATAAAGAAACAACAACAACAACAACAAACAAAAAAAAAACACTCAAAAGCATACCTTGGTCACAAGACAACCTCGTCATGTAGAAAACTGATAAAAGCACTCAGGTGATCTTAGTTCGATAAGGCAGCACTTAAATACATCTGGCTTCCATAAATAATCTTTTAACCTAGTAACTCTAAAAATATATAATTGTAAAGATGTTTAAAGATAATAGAAGCGCCTTTTTAAAGCATTTTAAAGCCAACCCTCAATTAAACTACCTTTGAAAGAAACCGGAAATAATTAGGAGTATTCTGAAGGCTATGATTGTACAACTATACTTATACAACACAGCTTAGAAGGCTTGCTTAGAGGAGAAATGATTAAAGATTTGCTGCTCGTGGAGGGCAGCCTTTCCGGCTCCCCTCGAGGTACTCAAATATTGAGTATTCCATTCAAAGGGGTAGATTTCTATATAGGATTATATTTTGATATAGTTTGAAGCATGATGATACAAGCAAATAGCATTTACATAAAGCAGAAACTTGATAAAACCTTATAATTATATGGGACTTTAAAATTCAAATTCAAGTCACATCCACTATCCTTCGCCACATCCTTTCCTCTTTCACTCCTATCTGCTCTCGCCCCAAATCTTCTGTAACCCCTTGCCTTGATCTATCCACTATCCTTCTCCACATCCTTTCCTCTTTCACTCCTATCTGCTCTCGCCCCAAATCTTCTGTAACCCCTTGCCTCTGATCTATCCACTATCCTTCTCCACATCCTTTCCTCTAAAACTCCTATCTGCTCTCGCTCCAAATCTTCTGTAACCCCTTGCCTTGATCTATCCACTATCCTTCTCCACATCCTTTCCTCTAACACTCCTATCTGCTCTCGCTCCAAATCTTCTGTAACCCCTTGCCTTGATCTATCCACTATCCTTCTCCACATCCTTTCCTCTATCACTCCTATCTGCTCTCGCTCCAAATCTTCTGTAACCCCTTGCCTTGATCTATCCACTATCCTTCTCCACATCCTTTCCTCTAAAACTCCTATCTGCTCTCGCTCCAAATCTTCTGTAACCCCTTGCCTTGATCTATCCACTATCATTCTCCACGTCCTTTTGTTTTTCACTCCTATCTGCTCTCGCTCCAAATCTTCTGTAACCCCTTGCCTTGATCTATCCACTATCCTTCTCCACATCCTTTCCTCTATCACTCCTATCTGCTCTCGCTCCAAATATTCTGTAACCCCTTGCCTTGATCAAAATCCACTATCCTTCTCCACATCCTTTCCTCAAAAACTCCTATTTGCTCTCGCTCCAAATCTTCTGTAGCCCCATGCCTTGATCTATCCACTATCCTTCTCCACATCCTTTCCTCTAAAACTCCTATCTGCTCTCACTCCAAATCTTCTGTAGCCCCATGCCTTGATCTATCCACTATCCTTCTCCACATCCTTTCCTCTAAAACTCCTATCTGCTCTCGCTCCAAATCTTCTGTAACCCCTTGCGTGTTAGTGGTTTCCAGCATTGTTTGGAGTGAAAAGCTTAAAATAACAAAGAAACAAACAAAAAAAACAAACAAATTCAGTGACACAAGATTGGTTTAATGAAGCGGGGGGCAGTAACAAATGTTGAACCCTAACCACTGGTTACATACCACCAACATTCAAGTGAATTAGTTCAATGAAAATGGTACTGCCAGAAAGTTGGACTCTCCCGCACCAGATTTCCTTCATAAATTTAAGAGCAAAACTAAAACAGATATTACACTTTGATCCTTGCCTGAAGGCGATATTTACGCACCTACCTGTGACGGGTGGATACGACACAAAGTCGATTTAATATTGGGTGTCGTATATAGAGGCTAAATAGAAAAACTGCTTAGTCCCCGCAATCACTGTCACGCTGGCGTCGGTATCCACCAACACTCACTGTTTAGTGGAATGAGGATGCTACTGCCACAGGGCTGGTATATCCGGGTCCGGGCTACCTTCATAACTTATAAGATGAAGAGAGAACAGATACTATACTTTCATCCCATCCCAGAGATCGGATAAAGGGGCGCTGATTCTTGTTCATCCACCCTTTCGTCAAACAATAGTAGGGCGTGAAATATGGCTAGTTTAACGTAAGGGTACCCATAGGCCAAAGACAAAAAATGCTCGGCCCCATTACCACTGTACACGTAAGTTATAGAATACTCTTATCTGTTCGCTGTGGAATGGGGGAGGTGCTGCCACTGGGGTATAATCTCTGGCTCAGTTTCTCTCTGAATGTCTAAGACGATGAGGCATCATTATTTACATTCGGTGTGATTAATATCCTCATCTTTTTTGTTGTTATCACAACGATTCTCGAACCAAAATTTTAATCCACTAGCCTCGGGACAATAGCGGATTAATACGCTGATCCTAGAATTTGGTAATAGTAACTGTGAGTTCGAACCCTGTGGCGGATTGACTCAGTGGGAACAGGGCAACAATTGCTGAGCAGCACTAAAATGAAATATTCCCAGACAAGAAGAACGGAATGACTGCAATTTAAGTCTGTAGATTAAATAAAATGTTTTAGTTCGGAATTTCTTGAAACTTATCCGGATCGAAAAACACCTGAAGAAGACCGGAGAGTACAACGAACGAAACATTGGGATCCTAACAACAAAGATGAATACATTAGAATGTAAATAAGGTTCACTTTATTCTAATAGTGTGGGAATGTGGCCTAGTGGTTAGAACGTTCGATGAGACCTGGGTTCGAATCTCACCATAGTCGATTTGTCAAGAAGGAGACTTCCTGATGTTATCGGATTGGAGAGGTCGATCCCAGCGTGCGGCATCTTTGGAAAGTGCCTGAAAAGCATAACACGGCTTGACCCAAGCCTTGTGAGTGAAATTGGGTAGATGGAACACTTGGGGTCCGTCGATAGCTGTGATAGCACGAATTCACAAGTCACTGTGGCCGAGAGCTTGAGCAAATTGTTGATCACGTTAGATAAAAAAAAACTGTAACTACGGTCTGCTCGGTTATAAGCCACAGCTAGGCATTGTGGGCATTTGAATAAACACAAATGCGCCCGAGAAAGCTTCTGCAACAGGGATTGGCTAGTATATGGGTATCCTAGAATTCGAATGGCCAGATATAGAAATATACATTCTAATACTTTCTTCTCTTGAATTTCTCGTCTGTGGAACTCTGTTCTACCTTCTTGATTTCCTGTCAACTCTGACCTTCAAAAAATTAAATGCAACGCCATTCGTCATGTCCTGTCTCTTTTAATTCTGTTCTTTTTATTGTGGTTTCTCCTCATTAATGATTCCCCAGTTTCTCTCATTCTCAGTAACCCCTTGCGTCTTATTGACTTTATTGCCTTTCTTGTAAAATTCTAAAAAAGAAAAACAAGAAAAAAACAAAAAAAAACAAACAAACAAACAAACAAAAAAAAACTGAAGTGCTTAATGATACATCCAACGCAGTGGAATGGAACAGATACAACACTTTGATCTCATCACAAAGTGGTGAATCTATTCAAAATTGCATATTTGGATCAATAAGGCGTTAAAAATGGCCTGCTGTGCATTTTATGTTCACTGCCGACAAGTTGTTTTTCTCCAGTTTTTTAAAACAGTTCGCTGACGAATATCATATGTTTTGAGGGCAGACAGGGACAGAGGAGAGATAGTTGACTAAGGACAGGTAGGAAATTATGATATAAAATATGAAAAAGTAGTGGCGCGTAACAAAAATGACCGCCAATCTCCTGTCACATTTAGTCCACGGGGTTCCAATTTCAGCTTTTTGTGTTCGTCTCAAGAACCCGAAAAGAAAATAGGATTACAGTGTTTCTATTTTTTTTTTCTTGGCTGTGTCTGTTTTTTTTTTTTACTTTTTGTTTTTTTTTGCTATAATACTTTATGACGAACGACTGTCATCCTCTGCATGACGATAAACTACACCCGGCAGCAAGGCCTCTGATCAGGAGGTTTTGAGGAGCATAGAAACACTTCTTTAATTGCTGTTGCTTGCTGATCCACCGAAATACTGGGTGGTAGCACCTGTTAGGGTCTTGATTATGGGAAAATAGTGAACCTCCAAACTGGGGTCAAAACAATATTTCTGGAATTTTTTTGATAAAAATTTATTTTTATCAGTTTTTTGGGATAAATAATTTCCAGCAATAGATTTTAACAGTAAAAAAAAAAAAAAAATACCAAGAAAACTAAATTTCGGCATTAAATGACCCATGAAGGAGTTGATATGCCGTTAAATAAACCAACTCAAACCAAACTGTTTATTTCATTCGAAAAGTGAGAGATATGGGTATTCAATAAATTGTTTGAACCAATGCCCTTTAACCCACAAATCTAGAAATATTGATTTTTAGAAATCCCTCTTTTTAGCCTCAGTTCTGTAAACACGGAGAGTCAAACCGAGTCGTACATAAAGAGGGCTGGAAACTGCATTAGCTCAAACATAGATATTAAACCGACTCGATAAATAATGTTTTTAATATTAATACGAATTTAATAATTAATTAAATGTTTATAAAGACGAAAGCACGCGCGTGCGCACACACAGCGCATATATATATATATATATATATATATATATATATATATATATATATATATATATACCCGATGCGATGAGAACGAAAGTAATATATAAAATATATAAATTCTAACGTTCGCAGCATTCATTCAAAAAAGAGCTCGATACAGATAGTAGAGCGATAATTATTTATTTATTATAATTTTATCATATAGACAAAACCATTTTACTCACTACAAAGATGCAACTTGGTTTCAGTGCATATATATATATATATATATATATATATATATATATATATATATATATATATATATATATATATATATATATATATATATATATATATATATATATATATATATATAATGAAATGGACAAAGCCCGACAATTATTTTAAGACATTTTTTAAGTTTATACGTTCTTTTTATAGATACAAAAAAATAAGTAAATGCCCTGCTTATAATAAACAGTATTAAACACATTTACCGGCCTGAATGTCCGAGAAATTTTCATAGAAAATATTCGTCCTCCGACAGGAATTGAACCTGTATCCTATACGGAACCATCATATAGCCTGACGTGCTTTTACCGATTGAGCCACAGAGGGAGCGTTTCGGTTAGCATGGTCGATTTTACTGTTTTTAAACTACAATCCTCCATGATTTTCTCTCGTACATTCATATCTGTTCGATGCGTATCCAAATGTAAACAAATGTTGGTCTTTCAAGAGCTGAAAGCCCTGATACTCTTCCCAATCTGGTACGACTGGGAAAAATCAAGAATATTGTTTACTATGAAACATGTAAATAAACAAGAAAAAAATAATTTTTACATCAATTATAATACGATGGGACTCAGATGTCAGTAGGATGCCCATATATTAAAATGGACGATAAATTAAAGTTATTTGCGTCTGAAGTGTTTTATGACCTACAGTAAAGTATATGAAGTAAGAACGCTACCCGTTGTCCAGAAGTAGTAGAATAAAAAAGGGGAAATAAATAAAAACTTTCGTGACTTGGGGGCGGAAAGTAGGAACTATCGGTGGTAGGTTAACATAGGCAGGGTTACAGTTACCATTGTTAGTTTCGAGTAACTCATTGTTTGTTGGTCGGCCCTTGTTTGGTGTTGAGAGATGTAGAGAAGTAGGGTTAGGAAACCACACGTCATGAAGTAGAGATGAGCAGTCAGCTAAAGCAAGAGAGATATAGAGCCGGAGTTCCCGCTTACCGAAAGGAAGATCTGGCACATTAGTGAGAGAAGATGGAAGAAAACTCCAAAGATGTCCCAAGGGTTACCTACCTACCTACCTACCTTCCCACCGTACCTACCTACCAACCACCAGAACATGCCAACTGAATCTGTGAATAAATAACCAAATATATTAAAAACAGGATTCGCGTTTTCATTTCACGCTTTTTTTTCACTTTTCGCGTTTCTGTGAACGTACATCGGGTCTTTCCCAGTCTTTGCTCACACAGACAGGACTCGAAACACAACGTGGGGGGATTTTTTTTTCAGTCGGGGAGAGAGAGAGAGAGAAAGAGAGAGAGAGAGAGAGAGAGAGAGAGAGAGTGTGTGTGTCTGTGAGATTGTCTTGGCTGTATGTTTCCGCAATGGGAAAACATTGGAAACATATTAGTTTGTCCCAAACTTAGCGGAAAATAAAACAACAAAATTTTATGGAGCAACACCAACATTTATTCTTCAAAATAAAGTTCATCATTCTTGGCGATCTTCCGCCAGCGATCAGTCAGCATCCGAATCTGTCTCAGATACCAGTCCGCTGGAATTGATTAAAAAAACTGTAAACAAGCTTCCTTCACTTCATCAAAAGTGTTAAATCGCTGATAGCGGAGGAAGTGTGCCATTGAGCGGAATAGGCCATAGTCACTTGGAGCAGCATCAGGACTGAATGGTGGATGTGGAAGAATCTCAACACCGTCCATCTGTTTGAAATTCTCCTTAGTCAACCTGGCAGTGTGTGGTCTCGCATTGCTGAAACAAAGCCTAACCTCGATTGACCAAAGCAGATATTTCTTATTTAGTTTGTCGTAGACGCGGCCTAACTGCTGGCAATACAGTTTAGCGTTGATGGCATGACCATGTGGAGCAAGCCTGGAATACAGTTCTCTTTGGAAATTCTATCAGACAGCGAACAAGATTTGTTGTATTCTTTCCGCTTCCCAAGTGAGTCAGGACTTTCTGTCGAACCTAATATTTGTAATTTGAACTAAATTTATATATCACTCCATGATGTTACCAATGCAATTTCGAAATCTCTCTTTTAAATACCTTCATTTGATTTGATTTTTTTTCAGTAGTTTCATTGGTATGATATTTACATCGTCTCCCCACCAAGACTTCATGCGATACAAGGTCGGGTTTACACCCGGACCAAGGACAAACATTGCCCAGCCCCCTCAACCGTCGGTTGCGCTGGCATCGGTATGACTACCGATTCCTCCTTTTTAGTACAATGAGTGTGGTACAGCCGCTGGCAGCAGTTTCCCGGGCCCGAGCACCTCTCAGTGTTTTTTCTCAGCTACGTTCCTCTCCACGGATAAAGCCGTAACAACCGCACTCTGCCCGAAGACAGGGACGCAACTGAGAGATGCTTCATTGGTATTCCCCAAAAATAAAAGTTAGTTTCTGTTTTACAATTAAATAAATAATTTAAAATAATTTTCTAATCTATGTCCTAATTTTAAAAAAAAATCCGTATCATCAAGGAAGTAAAGCCACTGAGACACAGGGGGTTACAGGGTGTAGAAGAGTTAAGAGAAACATTAATAATGAGCGGAAAGAGAAAAGAGTAATCGGGAGGACAGTAGATAGCGATTGACATTGCATATAAATTTTTGGAGATTAAAGTTAGCCGGAAAGCATGGAGCCGGAAGGGAGTTCCACAAGTGAGAAGTGCGAGAAAAGAAACCGTTAGTATAGAATTTACGGCTACAGCTAGCCAGTTCGCCTGTAAATTGATGAGATCTCGACGTCAGTCTATTACTGAGCTTAAATTCAAAAAGTCTAGGTACCATAGCGAAGAGCTCATTTGAACAATTACCATGAAGTATTTATAGAAAAGACACAGATAAGCAACCTTACTGAAGCCGAGCTGCCAGGCCACGACCATTAATATTGCCGGTTCTTTTTTGGATTTTATCAAGGAGCTCAAAGTTATTGCAGCGGAAACGGATCATATGTGGGAACAATATTTTAAGCATGGACGAATGGTAGACTTTAAAAAAAAATGTCCTAATGTAAGGTTAATTGTTAGTAATGTGAGATATTTTTTTAAAGTCACGAACAATAAATAAAGAAAAAAAGATGCCTAGGGAGCTGCTGTTCTTAACCTCCACTGGAAATATGATTAACATTTTCATAATTTTCTTTAAAATTAAATACTTTTAAACTGTCCTCAAATGAATGCGAGGAAGATGAAGACTTAACGTCACTGCAATAATTAATGGCAATCACATATTTTATTCATCACCTACACATTATAATTTATTATAATTTGCTGATTATGGAATTTTTTAGGATATCATATGTGGAAAACGTTAAAGTTTCATTGGCACCTTTGAGTAATGGTGCTGTTTTGATACAATGTATGGGAAATATATTTATTTAAATTACATTGTAATTGTTGCAACCTAGGGAAGGTTACTGAATAGAATAATCAAAAGAAGGTTGGTAATGAACGATAACACTTAGAACAAGAACAACACATATAAGATTTGCCATCGGCGCGTAGAAGAAGTAGTCAACTGCTAGAAGTGTGTCAAGTGAATTCCATAATGGATATCCAACTCCAGTATATCTACAACCCGGTCAAATGTGGTACAAGGCCGAATTTAATGTGGGGTATCCGAGCCAGTAGGCTCGGCAAAAAATCCCCGTAGACCCCGTATAAAACAGGGTCGGGTAGATGTTGGAAATAAATTTGAGAATAATCGAAATTAATTGCGAAATCCAGCAAAAGTGACCCATGAAATAATAATTGTTTGTATGGAAATTTAGTAGCGGTTGAAGAATTATTGTTGACCTTTTAAAAGGTAAGCTTGAATATTAATGCAATGCAACGATCAATTTTGAGTTCTTCTGTAGTTTAGTGTTGCCTATCGCATACAGCAGCAGTATATTATTTCCAACTAAAAGAAAATATGCCAACAATATATCGCAGGAGAAATGTGCTTTCCTTCCGGACTATTTTGATGTTGATAAAAACAAAAGGAAAACTTTATTTAATTAAAATTGTATTTATTGAA
>OZ038497.1:83942042-83954542 GCA_964036315.1 Acanthosepion esculentum | reverse complement strand
ATGAACTTTATTTCAATCCGTCATGAGCTTCTGATCCTTAGCTATGATTAATTAATGATGAACATGGCATTTTCGTTTATGATTGATTTCATCATGGTTCTTCTGTTAATCAATGGAGAGTAATTATACATTCTTATTGCTCAAAGCAGAGTCCAATAGTGCTATAAAACCTCGGTGAAGTCCAGTAATCATTTTTAAGATACAACAGCTCAAATCTTAATCTAACAGTTGGATAGTTTTGCTGCTACACGATTTGGAAAATTGTGCTGTTACACCCGGTACATATATATATATATATATATATATATATATATATATATATATATATATATATATATATATATATATATTAATTATTATTATTATTATTATTATTATTATTATTATTATTATTATTATTATTTCTTCTTCTTCTTCTTCTTCTTCTTCTTCTTCTTCTTCTTCTTCTTCTTCTTCTTCTTCTTCTTCTTCTTCTTGTAATATTTTCTTTTCCAAAAAAGGATTTCTGGTAATATTTTTTCCAAAAATCTATTGCTGGTGATATTCCTTTTTTTCAGAAATGTATTGCTGGTAATCTTTCTTTTTTTCAGAAATGTATTGCTGGTAATATTTCTTTTTTCAGAAATGTATTGCTGGTAATATTTCTTTTTTTCAGTAATGTATTGCTGGTAATATTTCTTTTTTTCAGAAATATATTGCTGGTAATATTTCTTTTTTTCAGAAATGTATTGCTAGTAATATTTCTTTTTTTCAGAAATGTATTGCTGGTAATATTTCTTTTTTTCAGAAATGTATTGCTGGTAATATTTCTTTTTTTCAGTAATGTATTGCTGGTAATATTTCTTTTTTTCAGAAATGAATTGCTGGTAATATTTCTTTTTTTCAGAAATGTATTGCTGGTAATATTTCTTTTTTTCAGAAATGTATTGCTGGTAATATTTTTCAAATAAAGTATTACTGGTAATAATATATTGCTGATAAAACTTTTTTCTTAAAAAATTCATTGCTGGTAATAAAACCTATTTTTACACGTTTTGACCCTAGTTTGGGGGGTTAGTTATTTGTCCATAGCTGGGACACTAACACGTGCTACCACCCCACCCTAGGTTTGATTAGAAAGGGTTCGATAGACTCATGAAAATGATTCCTGGTAGGCCATGCCTTAAAGAAATAAAAACAATTGTTCTCGCAAGTACAGCTCACACATTACGAAGAGTTTTATATATGTAAAATGTGTGTGATATTAGGTTTTATTTAGGTTCAGTGGAAAATGTTGCCATTTTTTAAATTAAGGCTTTGGTTGGGACCCAGAAGGAAATGTGTATACTACAAAAATCAAAGGGAATACAGTAGAATCCCTGACAACCGGACTAAGAAAGCTTTCCGGATATGAGAAATTGGTTACAACGTCCGGATATGAAGGATTCCGGATATGAGAAACTGGTTACAAAGTCCGGATATGAGGGATTCCGGATATGAGGGATTCCGGATATGAGGGATTCC
This sequence comes from Acanthosepion esculentum, assembly GCA_964036315.1. Taxonomy (NCBI): domain Eukaryota; kingdom Metazoa; phylum Mollusca; class Cephalopoda; order Sepiida; family Sepiidae; genus Acanthosepion; species Acanthosepion esculentum. Next base: position 83,953,039 of record OZ038497.1, on the reverse strand, counting down.
GGATATGAGGGATTCCGGATATGAGGGATTCCGGATATGAGGGATTCCGGATATGAGAAATTGGTTAAAAAGTCCGGATATGAGGGATTCCGGATATGAGGGATTCCGGATATGAGGGATTCCGGATATGAGGGATTCCGGATATGAGAAATTGGTTACAAAGTCCGGATGTGAGGGGTTATATTTAGATTAAAATAAAAGAACTGAAATCAGGTTTAACATTTATTTTCAATGTTTTATAGTAAACAAAATAAGCTAATGGTGAGTGAAATATAACGGAATTGATTTTAAGGAAAAAGAAATAAATTATGTAATGTTTATGAAAATTCATTAAATTAAGTATGCCACTCATGCAAAACAAATAGTGTAACCAGGATTTTTTAATCGCTGTTTCATGATGATTCTTTCTCTTCTAATGTCATTCTCAACTTTTTCCGCAATTCGTTTTGCTTTTGTTCTTGAATTTTTTTAAACGAAAAACACTTTTTAACCCTGCGTGCTTTATTGCAATCCTCATAGCTGAATACTGGCTTTCTTTCCATAAAACTGACAACCTTTTCAATAGCTTTTTCAATTTCAGTTTGATATTACTCAAATAGTTCAAATATACACATTAAAATCATGTCCGGATATGCGGAATTCCGGATATGAGGGATTCCAGATATGAGGTACACCGGATATGAGGGATTCCGGATATGAGGAACTCCGGATATGAGGGATTCCGGATATGAGGAACTCCGGATATGAGGGATTCCGGATATGAGGAATTCTACTGTAATAATAATAATAAAAATAATAATGATGATAATTTAATTTTTGTAATTCATTAAATTGAATTAGTTCCATAGTTTTTTTTTGTAGTAGAACTTATGCTAATTTATCGCGTGTTGTAAGAAACCTGTTATGAACATCGTTACTTTTAGTCAGGATTTGTATGCAAGCTCATTTCGAAGCGAAACAGCCTGCTACAAGAAAAGTTGTTAGTGAGGGCTTTATTCTTTTGAATCAGTCTTTATGGTCGAGTTGACATTTAAACAAGAAGAGGAAATGACCCGAATGATAGAATAATAGATTGGGCGTTGAAAAGAAAGGACAAAAATGATGTTTTATTATCGTCTGCGTAAGAAAAGCAGAGAACAGACGCAAAGTGATTCGGTATATGCGCACAAAAAGAAAAAATTGAAAAGATATGAAATCAAGAAGCCATTGGAAAATTCGTTGTGAAAGTCGGTTGGTTATATATTCTGTTTGTATGACATGGAAACGAACTTTTTTTTACAAAAGAGAAAAAACCCTGTCAGATACGTTCTGAGCTGATAACGACTGCAACAAAAAACCTCTTCGAAGGTTTTTGAATTTCCAAAAATAAAATAACAAAATAAAGTCTTCTCATTTTCTTTCATTCCTATAACCACCTGCGTCTTAGTCACTTTATTGCCTTGCTTGAGGTGAAACGATTAAAATAATATTTTGTTGGATACGGGAAGAGAGTTGGAGTCATCTTAGAAGCTGCATATTTAAAATTACTATACACAAAGCTTACGTTGGCGGTCGTAGATTATAACAAACTGTGTATTGTGATGGTAAGCTCTTCCTATTACCCATCTCTTTTCCGTACTGTCTATTACTAGTCTCTTTTCCGTCTCTTCCTATTACACGTCTCTTTTCCATCTTTGCCTATTCCCCGTCTCTTTTCCGTCTCTGCCGATTACCTATCTCTTTGCCGCCTTTGCCTATACCCGGTTATTTTCCGTCTCTGCCGATTAACCATCTCTTTTCCGTCTCTTCCTATTACCCGTCTCTTATCCGTAGTCTATTACACATCCCTTTACCGTCTATTCCTTTTACCGATCTCTTTTCCGTCTCTTCCTATTACCGTTTCTTTTGCATCTTTCCCTATTTCCCGTCTCTTTTTCGTCTCTGCCGATTACCCCTCTCTTTTCCGTCTCTGCATATTACCCTTCTCTTTTCCATCTTTGACTATTCCCGTCTCTTTTCCGTCTCTGCCTATTCCTCGTCTCTTTTCCGTCTATTACCTGTCTTTTTTCCGTCTCTTCCTATTGCCCGTGTCTTTTCCATGTCTGACTATTACCCGTTTGTTTTCCATCTCTTCCTATTACCCGTCTCTTTTCCATCTCCGGCAATTACCCATCTCTTTTCCACCTCTGCCTATTACCCGTCTCTTTTTTTATCTCTTCCTATTACCCGACTCTTTTGCATCTCTGCCTATTACACATCTCTTTTCCGTCTCTTCCTCTTACCCGTCACTGCCTATTACTCGTCTGTTTCTATTACCTCTCTCTTTTCCATCTTTGCCTATTACCCGTCTCATTTCTGTCTTTTTCTATTACCCGTCTCTTTTCCGTCTCTTCCTATTCCCCGTCTCTTTTCCATCTCTGCCTATTCCCCGTCTCTTTTCCATCTCTGCCTATTCCCCGTCTCTTTTCCATCTCTGCCTATTACCCGTCTCTTTTTCATCTCTGCCTATTCCCCGTCTCTTTTCCATCTCTGCCTATTACCCGTCTCTTTTCCATCTCTGCCTATTCCCCGTCTCTTTTCCATCTCTGCCTATTCCCCGTCTCTTTTCCATCTCTGCCTATTCCCCGTCTCTTTTCCATCTCTGCCTATTCCCCGTCTCTTTTCCATCTCTGCCTATTACCCGTCTCTTTTCAGTCTCTTCCTAGTACCAGTCTCTTTTCTATCTCCGCCTATTACCCGTCTCTTTTCCATCTCTGCGTATTCCCCGTCTCTTTTCCGTCTCTTCCTATTACCCGTCTCTTTTCCTTCTCCGCCTATTACCCATCTCTTTTCCATTTCGGCCTATTACCCCTCTCTTTTCCATCTCTGCCTATTACACGTCTCTTTTCCGTCTCTTCCTATTAACCGTCTCCTTTCTGTCTCTTCCTCTTACCCGTCTCTTCCTATTACCCATCTCTTTTCCATCTCTTCCAAGTACCAGTCTTTTTTCCATCTCTGCCTATTGCCCGTGTCTTTTCCATCTCTGCCTATTAGTTGCTGGGAAAGTTAGGTGTTTCCTCCAAACTCAACACACTCTTGCTGTACATTACTACAGGAAATCAAGGTAATTCCCGGATTCTCTTGGACCTCCAGAATTCCCAAAATGAGAATTCCTGGGCTCATTTTCGCGATTCAGTTTTGCTCCTGGGTCCGTGTACGATATGCACCCTGCATCTTCCTTCACACGCCCTTACGTATAAGAACTTTGTGAGCAACAATTACTGTCTATTTTTGTTTTCTTTACGAGACAAAACTGAACGTATTTCCGAAATATATATAAGACTGGATAGTATTGGTTATCTGTCGTATCAAATGTGCTCCGTAAAAGTTATTTGAAAAGATCACGAACTTTTTTCTAAATGCTCGTAATCTACCACCAGTGCAAAATAATCGAGAATCTCCCACCTGCATCACCCTGTTTTATATCTTGACCGAAAACACCTGTGGATTTGGGGTTAGTTGTAGAAGAGACGGAGAGGACAAAGAGCGGACTAGAAATTCGACCTCTTTGATATTTACTAAGACTTACTTCGTGCTAGGATTCATAAATGGGGGGAATGTGGCTCCCAGGGAAAGAATTTCAAATGGAAGGCGAAGAATTTTTCGCCAGGCGAAGAACTGAAATTCCATCCCAGTTCTCCGGGCTAAAATTCTTTAGAAGGAACTCTAAACTAGAAATGATGAGTGTATTGTGCAAACTGAAGCTATGGAATATTTTTCATAGCTACAACGGATAAATTATAGCAGAGCGCGTACACGCGTGTTTTTAAAAAGCATCATCACAATGATCATAGTTACAATAGGTTCGTCTTCGCAATTAACCCCTGAAGATGATCGTGAAGGAGATCGAAAGTACTTGCGTAAGAAAAAACTACGGTGCCTTCCTTGGTGAATTTCATCTTAACATCAAGAAGCTGATTAGAGAACTAGAAAGGACTATTACAAAAATAAATATACATCATTATTAAATGAAACATGTTCGATTAAGATATGCCATATACGTATATATATATATATATATATATATATATATATATATATATATATATATATATATATATATATATACGAGTACACTATCTGAGACACGTTTTACAAACCTCAATAACTGAAGAGTCCCAAATGTGATTATATCTGAAGCAGCAGGTTTTAGGTCACCGTTAAAATTGCCGTCCAGTGCTTTCTGCATACTGTTGAGGTTTCAGACTCGATGAATTACTTAAATATATATATATATATATATATATATATATATATATATATATATATATATATATATATATATATATATATTGCATGAAATAATTAGAGCACCGACATTTCTGCTATCATGGTTTCTATCAATCTGGTATCATCAGGCAATCTGATGATACTATATTGATAGAAACAATGATAGCAGTAATATCGGTGTTCTAATTATTTTATGCAATATATATATATATATATATATATATATATATATTATGTCATTCACAGACAGTACTGTTTCGCTGTATCACAGCTCCTCAGTGCCACTAGACTTCCGAATGCCTCAAGCCAGGATTGAAACACAACTAATTTGATGCCAGACAGAGCTATCTTCGCTCGGTAGAGTTACATAACTAAATCTAGCGTATTGTTTTTACAAATGTAAACAAATGCCCATCAGCCAAAGTGCTCCATTCATTTTACTGAAGAGCTTTGCATTAGTGCAGGTGGCTGTTGTTTATAGAATTAGCTTATCACTCAAGACATATATTTCTATTAAAACAATTTTTCAAGAAAATATGCTTCTCAGTTTCAGTAATTGCCATTTCTCTTACCATCCCAACCGTGACTTCATTTAGACCGGCAAACAGAAATTATCATTTTACGGCTTTGGGGTCACTTGGCACCAAATGATTTCTTTTACTTACTTGCCCTTTTGTTTTTTGATCAGGATGATGCCGCTAAAAAAAAAGAACCGACTTCAAAACCCCATCCGCCGACCATAGGGCAGGAACACTTGACATCGAAATAAAATCACACCTTCCTCTTCTGTGTGGGTATCCCAATCATAGCACTAAATCTATCTATCTATCTATCTATCTATCTATCTATCTATCTATCTATCTATCTATCTATCTATCTATCTATCTATGTGTCGGTCTGTCTGTTCTATCTATCTATCTATCTATCTATCTATCTATCTATCTATCTAATTCAGTCTCTTCGTGATCTATATATCTATTGTGGGTGAGCAAATGACAAAATAGAAAGAAGCCGCTTTCATTCCGTCATTCATAAAATGCATAGAAAAGTGACTTTTTTCGTTCCGAAGATGAAATTATTCAGATTAATAACGGTTGTATGATCTCTTTCTATCTCTTTCTCTCTATCGATCTATCCCAGTCTGAACTAGCTGGCTATCAGATCTTTGCCGATAGACCCCTACAATATACTTTCATGGCACCCGATCTTCTATATTCGCCTAAACCTATCCTCACCAAAGGCGGAAGGTCGTAAAACAGTTTTCTCACATTCCACACTTCATTGCAACTTAATTTCAGAAAAAAAACTCAACCCAGCTGGGAAGCCATCACCCTAGCTATTTTTACATGATTTACTAAAAAAAAAAAAAAACAAAACAAAAAAAAGAAAGAAAAAAAAAGAAAGAAAGTAAAACGATACTTAAATAAACAAGACAGAAATAAATAAATAAAGACAGAAAGAAAGAAAGAAAGAAAGAAAGAAAGGCAGAAAGAAAGAAAGACAGAAAGAAAGAGAAACAGAAAGAAAGACAGACAAATAAAGAAAGGAAGAATAAAAGAAAGAAAGAAAAACAAAGAAAGAAAGTAAGAAAGAAAGAGGGAAAGAAAGAAAGCGGGAAAGAAAGAAAAAAGACTGAAAGAAAGACAGAAAGAAAAAGGAAAAAGACAGAAAGAAAGAAAAAAAGGACATAATGGAACAAAGATAGAAAGAAAGAGAAACAGAAAGAAAGAATTAAAGAAAGGCCGAAAGAAAGAAAGACAGAAAGATAGAAAGAAAGAAAGGATGAAAAAAAGAAAGAAAGCCAGACAGACAGAAAGAAAAAAAGAAAGAAATATTTTAAATTTAAAAAAAAGAAAAGAAATTCTTTCTGATGATAATAAAAATAGATAAGATAAGAACATTCCTTAAATAATGACATAAACACTCTTGTCACCAGCGACGTAGCCTAGTAGTTACAACATAGAGTTGAAGTTTAAAATCTTCAGAATTTAATGATTGAATTAGACTGTGGTTTTCAGTTTTAATCTTTTTTACCGCGTTTTTTTAAAATATTTTTTTAATTGGTATTTCATTTTCCAATAATATATTATTTTCTGAATTGGTCAGGATGTGTTTCATGCTATCTATTTCGTTTTACAGCATTTCAGACACACACGAAAAGTCATACAACAGATATTTTCCTGGTTTTTCTACTTGCATGAGTTTAAGCTGACCTGTGATGAAGATGAAACTGCAGAATTTGGGAACATTGCTGTCAGCAAAAAACAAGCAAAAAAAAAATAGCATTTTAGTTTCGACAACTGACACCCAAAATTCAGCTTAGAGAGAGAGATAGAGAGATAGATAGATAGAGATAGATAGATAGATAGATAGAGAGAGAGAGAGAGAGAGAGATAGATAGATAGATAGATAGATAGAGAGAGAGAGAGAGAGAGAGAGAGTAATTAGGGGTCTTTGAGGAAAGGATATAGAGAAGGACGGGGATCAGGATCAAGGCATCAGAAGATGTCGATTGACATTACATTTGAATATTTGAAGATTGTAGCTACCAGGGAGGCAAGTAGGAGGAAAGGAGTTCCACCCTCAGGAAGTGCGAGAGAAGAAGCTGTTGGAGTAGAAGAGGCGGTTACATTTAACCATTGCAACAGTAAAAGGGTGGGACCGAGATGCCAACCTAGTAGCACGCTTAAATTCGTTCCGTTGGGGTACCAGTGAAAGAAGCTTGTCAGAGCAGTTGCCATGAAAATATTTGTAGAAAAGACAGAGGGAAGCCACATAACGTATGTGAGAAAGTGAATGTAGACAAGATGCCGGATTAAGACCTATCACATTGCATATCCGTCTCTGGATTTTGTCGAGGACCTCAAGATGAACAGCGGGGGCCCCAGACCATATACGCCAACAGTATTCAATGCAAGGACGAATGGTTGATTTGTAGATTTGAAGGGTGGACTCAGGCGCGACACAGAGAACCAACTTTCCTTGCAGTAGATGAAGCTATTAATTCAATCGGATTAAAAAATAATTAAAACAATGTAGTGCAAAATGACCCCAAAACGTTAGCAAGAATAAGAAATTTACTGGAAAATTTTCAAACCGTTTTAGATGTGATTGAACTTAAAATGTTCAATAAACATGTAATTAGAAATTGAATGAGAATGAGAAAAATGGCTGGAAGATTCTTCTTCTTCTTCTTCTTCTTCTTCTTCTTCTTCTTCTTTTTCTTCTTCTTCTTCTTCTTCTTCTTCTTCTTCTTCTTCTTCTTCTTCTTCTATGTGTTATGCCTTTTCAGGACGTGCGCGATCACAATTTCCTGTCCTTAATAAATAATTAATATTATTAATATGTCAATAAAGATCGTTGGATAGGTTATGTGCTGCTTTTCTCTGCCCCTTTTCCTTTCAATATGTCCTGCGAGTGTCAAGTTTTCTAAGCCTTCTTTCCTCCTTATGTGCTCTCGAAATTCCAACGGTCTCTTTCTGATGCTAAGTAAAATATCTCATTAATAAAAAAATATTTTTCTATAAAGATCAGAGATTCTATCTATCTATCTATCTATCTATCTATCTATCTATCTATCTATCTGTTATGGGTCCTTACCTATAACTACAGAATGAACTCTTCCTAACACTATGTATACTACGCCTCTCAAGAGAGAGGGACGAATCGAGTCGAGCCGATAGTAGTTCACTCCAAACCAGACTGACAGTCATACTAACACCTTCCACATCTTGTATTATTATTCCCTGTAATATATCTTCGTTATTTCTACTCTTGTGTTCGTGTTGTTCTTCCTTGGTCCTAACCTGGACCATACCACTATCTATCTATCTATCTATCTATCTATCTATCTATCTATCTATCTATCTATCTATCGCAACCTATTCATTATCTATCTATCTATCTATCTATCTATCTATCTATCTATCTATCTATCTATCGCAACCTATTCATTATCTATCTATCTATCTTATTCTATTCGAATCTGTCTATCTATTTAGAAGTTTTGGGAAAGTGTAAACATGGCAAACATACTACAGACAGACAGAAAGATAGATATCAGTTTGGAACGTTTTTGATCACCTATTGTTATCTAGGTGGCTTGTGTCTGAAAGACTCCCACTTGGATTCAAAGGTAAATCATCCCTAATCTGGTCCCCCACAAACAATGTAGACCTGATCGTATTCATGTAATGATACTTATGGAATGTGCTTCTGAGCTGACTCCTATTCTCTCTAAACTGTATAATAATTGCCTCGCTGTCTCTTTTTTCCTGCTGGTTGGAAATCATCATCTGTTGTTACAGTTTTAAAGAACTCTTTCAACCATCGACCTATTAGCCTTCTACCTCATTTTGTTAAATTACTAGAGGCCCTAATCTTCGCTGAATTTCTTTATCATTTCACATCGCAGGGCCTTCTTTAAGATAAGTAATATGACTTTCGTTACTGTAGATCATCTGCTCATGTATTAACAATTATTTCTACTGCTTAGGATTGGGTTTCTGATTTCTTTTAAACTCTTCATTCTCAGTAGCCCACTTGCATCTTAGTGGCATTATCGCCTTGCTTCGGGTGAATCGATAAAAAATGCATGTCTCCTAATGGTGAAATTCAGACTGTTACTTTGGACATCTCGAAAGCGTTCGACAGGGATTGACATACCGGTCTTCTTCACAAGGTGAAAGGTTATGGCACCTCCGGACGTCTTTTTCTTCAAATCGCAAAACGGTTATTCCCCCTGATCCCTTTGTACTAATGCAGACGTCCCCAGGGCACTTTTCTTGGCCCTACTTTGTTCTTAGCTTTCATCAATAACCTTCCTGATGGCATCTGCTCTCAACTTGATATCTATGCCGATGACACCACCATTTACCCCTGTCTCGATAGTAAATCTGATAATGTGAAATTAGGAGCTAATCTCAAAAATGGCTGAGAGTCTGTTGTTAACTGGGGCAAAGGATGGCTTGTTAATTTTAATGCCTCCAAAAAAAAAAAAAAAAAGTTGCTCACTATTAATCGAGAGACCCCTTTTCTGAAATTCCATCAGCATGGCTGATCTTCAGGAAAGTGACTCGTTACGCCTTCTCCGGCTAACGTCCTCGGCTAACATGAAGTGGAAAGACTATATTGAATCCATTGCTAGGTCAGCTACTAAGCAAGTTGGTTCACTGTGTCGTGCTAGACAGTTTTTCTCTCCGGAATATTTCTTACATATTTATAAGTCTACCATTCATCTGTGCTTTGAATATTGCTGCTACATATGGTGCGGTGCTCCTGTTATATATTTAGAGATCCTTGATAAAATTTAAAGAAGAATCGGCAATATTATTGGTCCTGATCTGGTGTCTCGGCTTCAGTCACTTTCCCACCGCCGAAAAGTAGCTTCCCTCTGCCTTTTTTATTTCCGTAATTCACATGTATAATACACATTTTTTTTCTGAAAAAATAATAAGCAAAATCAGGGGTGCGTATTGTGCACAGCTACAAAAAAATCTTAAAAAAATTGCCATAAAATAAAATATCATAAAACTAAATTATAAAAAACATTTTTTTAAATAAGAATAGGAAATGGTCGAAATGAAATTGGAGAGGTATAGAGTTTGATTACCAAACAAGGGGTGCGTATTATGCATGAGTAGAAGCATTTTCCTACTCTCTAAGTACAATTCTAGGTGTGCGTATTATGGATGAAGGCGTATTATATATGGGGAATTACGGTAATATTTTCATGGTAATTGTCCGGATGAGTTCTTTGCTAGGGTACCTAGACTTTATGAATTTACGCGTAGTACTAATTTAGCCACAAGGTCTCATTAATTTACAGTTGAATTGGCTACATGTAACCGTAGGTTCTATGCTAGCAGTTTCTTTTCTCACACTTCTCGCTTGTGGAACTCTCTTTCGGCTTCATGTTTTCCAGCCAACTTTCATCTTTAAAAATTTTAATGCAATGTCAATCGTTATCTACTGTCTTCCTCTTTTACTCTTCTTCTATTGTTCTTGATTCTTAATAATGTTTCTCTTTTTGTTATTCTTTCACACTCAGTAACCCCTTGTGTTTTAGTGCCTTGCGTGGCGTGAATTTAATTAAAAAAAAACTATAAGCCGAAAAGAGGAGGTGAGAAATAGAAGATAAGATGTCACAAAAAGACTAACAGGCGATTTTGCTTTAGAGAAAATTAATAACAGAAGGAATACAAGAGACGAAGAAAAAAAGGGATAAATAAAAGCAATAGGACGAAAATAAAAGAAAGGGGAAAATAAAGAAAGCTGAATAAAAAAAAAAAATGGCGTAGAAAGGGAACGTAAAAGCTCAGCAGCAGACGACGAAGAATAAAGAGAACGCTAAAACGGAAAGAAAATTAAACATATGTTTACTAAAATATACAAGGTCAATAAAACCGTAAAGAAAAAAGAGAATAATGAAAAGAAGGGAGATGAGGAAATAAAAAAAAAGGAAAGACAAGAAATCTGAAAAAGTGATAAAGAAGAAGTAAAAGAAAAAGTTAAAAGAAAAACAAAGAAAAGAAAAGAAAAGAAAGAAAAACAAGCAAGACAAGCGAAAGAAAACGTGAGAAGAGAAAATAAAAAAACACTCACAGGCGAATGAGTCAAGATTAAGAAAATTCAGACAGAAGACGATGACGACGAAAAAGGCGGTGACAGGATTGATTGAATGAGTGATAAATAGATAGATAGATAGATAGATAGAGAACGAGAGAAAGACTGAGAGAGCGAGAGAGTGA
>OZ038497.1:83834542-83937042 GCA_964036315.1 Acanthosepion esculentum | reverse complement strand
ACACACACACACACACACACACACACACACACACGCGCGCGCACAAAAACAAAAAAAAACACGACACTTGCATTTATTTCTTCTAAGCGACAGAATTAGCTGTGTCAATATCTGTGATTATTAAACTAAATGAAAACATAACCTCAATAAATCCGAAATACCAAGACGGTTGACCGTTTGGGAATACCAAGTGTTGTAAGCTTTGACGTGCGGATGGTGTAATGGATAATAACTCTGAATTGTTAATCGGAGAGCTGAGTTCCAATTCTAGTTGGGTTCGTTATATTCTTTTACGTACAAATACCCTTGGGAAAGGCATGAATCCACATCTTCTCCAGCCAGCTATGGGATAATTAGTATGACTTATATCACTAAGCCATTGTTATCTCAGAAAGGAATTCTTACGATCTAAAAATGTTTTCTGGATTTAAGTAACATACACAGGGTTGATAAGCCGTAGAAAACGAATGAATGCAGCAGTAAAGATCGTAAGACAATTCCTTAATACGGTGATGATGAGCGGGGAAGTATTGTTTCCGTCAGAGTTCAGTTACAATCTAAGAAATATTTTCTGGCTTTAAATAACCATCAACGTGTTGATAAACCGTAGAAAGGTCCTCTTTCAATATCATTTGGTTTTAATATTTTACATAGAAGTAAAAAAAAACAAAAAACAAATGCAGTTTTCATGAAAACCTGTTTTGATCCAATCACAATTCTCTTCCACGACGAAAGAGAACAACCGACAAAACACAGAAATATCGACAGACCGGAAATATTAAAATCTGAAGTGGAATCAGCATTGGCCAAATTGAACAGAAACAAAGCAGCAGCTCCAGACGGAATAGTGATGCTGGCAGCCTTAGATGATTTCGGCATAGGCAAGACCGCAGAAATAATAAATAAAATCTACAACATTGGCGCTATACCGGAAGACCTAAGTAGATCTATTTTCATAGCACTGCCTAATAAACCAGGTGCAAACGAATGTGAACCCCCCTCAGAAAATCAGCCTAATGAGCTATATAACAAAACATATCACCCGAATTTTGATGAAGAGATCGGACAGTAGAATCAAACGGAAATAGGACAAGAACAGTACGGGTTCGTCAAAGACACTGGAACAAGGAACGCAATATTTATGCTCAGAATGTTATCTGAAAGGGCAATACAAATGCAGATGGACGTGTACATGTGTTTTATAGATTACACAAAGGCGTTCGATAAAGTTCACAAAGATCTGTTGGGACTTCTCAACGAACTTGACATATTTGGGAAGGATATTAGAATAATCAAGAACTTATACTGGTAGCAAACCGTTTGCATACGGAGAGAAAATGAACTCAGCAGATATACAAAAATAGAAAGGGGTGTAAGACAAGGATGTGTCTTCTCACCGGACTTATTCAGCCTATACATTGAGAAGATCCTAAGAGATTTAGAAGTCTTACCAAGATTCATTATTGGCGGCCACAATCTTGACAACATAAGATATGCAGATGACACGGTGTTGCTAGCAGACAGGGAAAGAAAATTACAAAAACTCCGATGAGACATACTGAAGGAAGGCGAGAGGGGGTGGATTAGACATCAATTGCAGGAGGACAGAATGCATGGTTGCTAGCAAAAGGGTGAGCTTCAATTGCAAATTACAAATCGGGGATACCAAAATCAAAGAAGTACTCAAACTTAAATAACTGGGAAGTGTTTTAACATAGGACGTAAAGTGTGACACAAATCTAAGCAAAGTAATACGAAACAGAAGAAAAAAAACATCGTTAGAAACAAAGAAGACTACTGAACTGTTGGTATTTATTACCCCCCCCCCGACGAGGGTAAATGTGGCACAAGGCCGAGTTTAACGTGGGTCATCCGAGTCCGTAGGCTCGGTTAAAAAATCCCCGTAGAACCCGCATAAACGGGTTCGGCTCTGTCTACCTCCCCCGGACGAAAATCTGCCCTTCGGCAAGGCTCGTCCGGGTTCGACAGGAGCTGCGAACAGTCACAGCCTTGGTAGAACAGTCTATATCACTGTTCCCTAGTTATTTTCTAAGCGTAGCTTAGATGTGGCACAAGGCCGAGAGTATGGGGCAGCTCGTGAGGATCGAAATCACTTTTCAGTCGTAACTGATCTAGCGAGACAAGCTTGTCAAACATTACACCACGCCGAGAATTTTCTAAGGGCAGCTTAGATGTGGCACAAGATTGGAAGCATAGGACACCCAATGAGGATCGAACTCACTACTCAGCTGTAATGGTTCTAGCGTGACAAGCTTGCTAGCCATTACACCACGTCGAGGTGGCAGACTATTGAACTGCTACGTGATATCTGTTCTCCTATATGACAGTGATTGCTGGACATTTTCCTCAAAGATGTAGAAGAGACTTGAAGCAACAGGTGGCTTTGCAGAAGGATGTCGAGGATATCATGGACCCATTATGTGAGCAATGATGAAGTTTTAATGAAACAAAAAGGAAAATTATACTTAATATTTTGTGATGCCAGCGAATAATCATTGTCACTCCCGTAATGATCGCTGTAGTAGAGACTTTGTAATCGCAGATGCAACTATAGTAACGCCGTTGAACAATACTGGTGTCAGACGCCTTCGAATAACACTCACCCTAATAGTACTTGCTCTATAATACTCACTCGAATAGTAATCCGTATAGTGATCCGAATAGAGAAATAGTATAGCGAATAGAGTAGAGAATAGCGGTCCGTATAGTAATAGAGGATAAAATAGAAATAGCGAACTGAATAGTAATAGAAGATAGACTAGAAATGTAGATCAGTTAGATGTCACGCGACTTCCCACTTTTGCGTTTCCTCTATGGTCACATGGTCTACTTAATTCAATAATGGGATCGCCTGTGTTTGCTCACTGGCGATCTAGGTTCAAACTCGGCAGTGACACTTTATTCCTATATAACATAATATCAGGATTGGTTTGGTTTGGTTTACGGCATATCAACACCTCAATGGGTTATTTAATGCCGTCAAAATTTTCATTGTTGGTAATATTTTTGTTTCCAAAAATCTATTACTGGCTGGTAATATTTTTTTCAAAAAATGTATTGCTAGTAATATTTGTTTTGCAAAAATGTATTGCTGGTAATATTTGTTTTGCAAAAATGTATTGCTGGTAATAATTTTTTTTAACAAAGTATTTCTGGTATTAAATCCTATTTTTACACTTTAATAGCGTTTTGACCCCAGTTTGGGGGTTAACCACCCCAACAGGTGTCAACACCCCAGGTCAGGGTGGACCCGGGAACATTAGCAATCAAGAAGTGACTCCACGCTCTTCAAAACCTCCCGATCAGAGGCCTTGCAGTTGGATGTTGTTTAGCGTCTATAATATCAGGGAGAGACAGTTGTAATTTCAAGAGCACATAATGAGGAAAGAGAGCTTGGAAAATGTGATACTCACAGGACAGATTGAGGGACGGGGGAGAACGATGCATAACCTACTTGGTTAGTTTGAATCAATGGATGGTGGAACAAGGCTGAGGAGAAATGGCAAAAAATAGCAAAGTTTTTAAGAGCTACAAAGGACAGGAATTTGTGGAGAGCTATGATCTCCTACGCCACGGGGGGGGGGGGGTGCACGGCACATATGAAAAGAGAAGAAGAAGAAAGAATTATTCCATTGCGTAGTATTGGACAGACGAGAGAGAAAGATCCACATTTTCGATATCAGTCTGAATCTGACGCAAAAACAATAAACGCGATGTTCGTCGACGCCGTCACAAATGGTCTGGAGATCTGATTTCTTGGCTCTATTAATGTCAGGCAAAGGCACGCCCTAACGCAATCACGTGTTAGACGGCAATAATGATTGCAGAAAGGATAAAGGTATTGGATGACGAGCGGTTTGAGAGGATTCTTTTCAAAAGGCAGACAATGGCGCGTGCAGAAGTGAAAAACACGGGCAAAAAAAAAAAAACAAAAAAAACTAATTTACTTATACGCCAAATCCGCGAAGATTTATCTGTGGAAGCGCGTGGGTCCTTCTCTGAATGTGTGCGCTGCTGAGCGTGTCCACGGGTGTGTGTGCGTATTCTTATACACACACACACACACACGCGCGCGCACACACATATTTAAAATATCTGTATTTACGTGTAAAGGAAAAAACAATCAGATATGTCTATCGATATATAAAGGTTTATAAAAGTATGTGTGCATTGGAAATAAAAAAAACATCTATCTTTTTTTTTTAAGCATTCAACCCCAAGCAAGGCGGGAAGCCACTAGCACGCAAGGGGTAACAGAGTTGGAGTGAGAACAAAGAGGAGTGATAGTGGAAATGATGAAGAGACGGTTAGGTAAGAGATCTATCTATCTATCTATCTATCTATCTATCTATCTATCTATCTATCTATCTATCTATCTATCTCATTTTTTTCACTATCTATCTATCTATCTCAGTTTGTTCACTATCTATCTATCTATCTATCTATCTATCTATCTATCTATCTATCTATCTATCTCAGTTTATTCACTATCTATCTATCTATCTATCTATCTATCTATCTATCTATCTATCTCAGTGTGTTCACTATCTGTCTATCTATCTATCTCTCTCTCTATCTCTCTCTCTCTATCTATCTATCTATCTATCTATCTATCTATCTATCTATCTATCTCAGTTTATTCACTATCTATCTATCTATCTATCTATCTATCTATCTCAGTGTGTTCACAATCTATCTATCTATCTATCTATCTATCTATCTCTCTCTCTCTCTATATATATATATATATCTCATTTTTTTTTACTATCTATCTATCTATCTATCTATCTATCTATCTATCTATATCTATCTATCTATCTATCTGTCTGTCTATCTATCTATCTGTCTATTGGCCTTTTGGCGTGGCTTAGAATGCGCCGACTGTATCCGCTTTAGAGAGCTAAAATCTCGCGCTTCCACATAATGGAATAGCTACAAAGAAAATGTCTATTGATTCAAATATAAACGAATAATATTGACCGATCACCTAAAGCAATCAAATGCTTTAAACTCAAATATAAACGACCAGTACTTACCCGTCAACCCAGTAAATGTTTATAGATTCAAACATAAGCTACCAATATGTATCTATACACGAACCAATACTTAGAGAGTAAAATAAAAACGAACAATATTTACATTAACTCCCAACCAAGTAAATGCTTATAGATTCAAATATAAATGAACCAAGGAAATGGTTATGGATTCATATACAGCCGACCAACATTGACCTGTTTTCGAACCAAGTAAAGACTTATGGATTCAAATACAAACGACAAAATTGACCACTTTTCGAACCAACTAAATGCTTATGGATTCAAATAACCAACATAGACCTGTTTTTCGAACCAAGTAAATACTTACAGACTTAAATATAAACGACCGATATTTATTTATCCCGAACAAAGTAAGTGGTTATAGATTCAAATTGTAATCTATCAAGGTCACCTCGACGCGATGTCATTGTTAGCACACTTGTCTCGCTAGAACAATTACTACTTTGTAGTGAGTTCGATCCTCTCTGAGTGCTCTACACCTTTGGCCTTGTGCCACATTTAAGCTGCGCTTAGAAAATCAACAAATGTAAACTATCAATATTTACCTATCCTCGAACGAATTAAATGCGTACATAACAAAATGAAGACAAAACAAGACATCAATGTTTGTCTATAGGGTCAAGTATTGTAGGGAATATTTAATATGTCGTAAATCCCCCAATAACATCCAAACCCGACACAACTATATCTATTCCAGTGTCTTTCTATCTATCTATCTATCTATCTATCTATCTATCTATCTATCTATCTATCTATCTATCTATCCCAGTCTCTATCTATCTATCCCAGTCTCTCTCTCTCTATCTATCTATCTATCTATCTATCTATCTATCTTATTCTGTTTATCTATCTATCTATCTATCTATCTATCTATCTATCTATCTATCTATCTATCTTATTCTGTTTATCTATCTATCTATCTATCTATCTATCTATCTATCGTTTCTTTGAATCATTCCGTATGAACCTAATATCAATTAATGTTCTGCATTCCTGTTATTCTCTCCCCAAATTATGCGCTATTGTCATTCTGTTGTGGGGCTCTCTCCTTTTACACAGGATGGACTCGTCAAAGTATACTTATGTTGACAGAGAAAAGAGTACACAGAGTGTTCACAAGGAGATACGTTGAGATAAGGTTGAGATACGTAGAGTTCACAGAGAGAGAGAGAGAGAGAGAGAGAGAGAGAGAGAGAGAGAGAGAGAGAGAGAGAGAGAGAGAGAGAGAGAGAGAGAGAGAGAGAGAGAGAGAGAGAGAGAGAGAGAGAGAGAGAGAGAGAGAGAGAGAGAGAGAGAGAGAGAGAGAGAGAATTACGGCTTCACTTACAGAGACTTGTACATATACTTTCTACTAACCCGCATTCCTGGACTACTAATCTTCATTTCAAGTTTGTATTCTTACGTTCAATACATTTATTTTCCTATTTCAATTTCTGACGTTGTTTATTTATTTGTGCAGGACCCCCTCCCCGGAACACATTTATTCTCTACTTATTTACTCCACTTATTTTGAATCATTTCGATCCAGTAAGTGACGCAATGGATTGATTGGGAGCGGAAAAGACTTCAGTGAGGAGAGAGGACAATAAAAGAACAGTTTTCAGGAAGACAGAAAATTGCGATTGACTTTGCGTTTAAATTTCTGCATATTGTTCGTAGTGGGGAATCAAGGAATTGGAGGAGAGTTCCATAAGGATTTTGTCCAGAATCTCAAGATGCCTATTCTAATTTTTATTTTTTGTTTTTAAGTTTCGATCGATACAATATTAGATCTTCTTTACATTACGTCAGTGTTAATAGAATTCCTTTCATTGATTGTTTTATTTCTGGGCGTCAGATCTTCATTTATGCAACGTTGACATTTTTCTGGTCCTCAAATATAAACGTGTAACCGCGTAGTGTGTCGGTTATCGGTACTGAACATGAAATCGACGTGCCGAGTTCAAATTCCGTTTGAGTTCTTTGCGTTCATTTTCGCATAAATACTCTTGGGAAAAATAAATACTCTTCTCCTCCAGCTATGGGTGAAATAGCTGAACAAGTTGGATTGTATAGCCTTGATTGGCAACCAGTCTATCAGAAAGACAATTCTGAACTCAAAACCAATTGCGTATAGGGTTGGCAACTCTACTAGGTAAATAAAAACAACAAAAATAAACTAATTCTACAGCAAACAGAACAGCAATCGTGGCAGACTGACTCTAAAAATATTGGTTGCCAGGAGAGAAAGAGAGGCCATTCAAAATTACAATGCTATCATTTCATTTTCATAACGAATATATAACATTTTCAAAAATACATTAAAATTTTCATAGAAAAAAAAGTGTATTTCTTAGTATGTATATATATATATATATATATATATATATATATATATATATATAGCTGGCTACACGTACTCGAGGATACCGGTCGACTAGGTCAACTAGCCAATCCCTATTACAGAACTCAAATAAAATTGAACAAACACAAATACTCTGTTTATTCAACACCCACTCTATGGGTGTTGAATAAACACAAATGCTCAGGCGCATTTGTGTTTATTCAACACCCACAGAGCCCACCCGTGGTTTATACTGCAACCATGCTGTGCAGACTTTAGTTACAGTTTATAGGAGAGAGCGTGTTATCTAGCATGATCAACAATCTGAACGAGGCCAGCACGCCCAACCCTATCATGTCAAGTTCGAAACATTGCTTACGTCATCAAATGTCGTCCAGCCAGACGAAGCCTTACTGAGGCTTCATATGTATGTATGTATGTATACATGGCCACTCGTATTTCAGGATACCCGTCTACTAGCCAATCCCTATTGCAGACGCTTGCTCGTGTGCATTGTGGTTTATACTGAAACTATGCTGAGGAGACCTTAGTTACAGTTTCTGGGAAAGAGCGTGTTATCTAGCGTGATCAACAATTTGAACAAGACCACGATGAACAGCTATCGACGTTTCCAAGACGCTCCGTTTACCCAATTCCATTTTCAAGTCTGATAACATCAGGAAGTTTCCTTCCTGACAAATCGACCATGGTCAGATTCGAACCCGGGTCTCATGGTCAGAATGCAGACGTTCTAACCACTTGGTCACCAGTGTAAATGTACTGCACGTTTTATTGGCAGTAGATACCAAGTGTAAATACAGAATATTATGAACGAATTATTTTTTAATTTAAGTAATTGATCGATATTTTTACTGTACATTTTACACATTAGTAGATAGTCCATTATATTTAGAGAAACCATTTGTGTGCACAAGATGATTATGCGAATCTGCTAATAACTGCTTCTGCTACCAATTCATTTAACAATTCCTTTTCAATGGACAGAAACATGTATAATTCCAAATTCTCTCCAGACAGCAAATTTCTTAACCTTGTCTTTATGATCTTTAGCTTTGAAAATGTCTTCTCACATTGAACTTGAGTAACTGATAGTGTGCAGATGACTTTATAAAGTTCTTATTTCTTTCAATTACTAAAACACTTGTCTCTTTGTTTCTTTATTACATTTTTATATGGAATAGTGGGCCCACTTAATCAGGTGCTCACTTGCCATCGGGCAAGCTGACACCCACGCCAGTCCGATGCTGAATAGCAATACATAGTGTGGTGAGGTTGTGAACCTATTCACCACAAGAGAATAGAAAGAGGAAAGGGAGAAAAAGATGAACTGATCATTTATAAGCATACACAAATATAGATTTGAGATGCTTCCTAAAATTTCAGGGAACTTAAGCAGCGGAAAAGGAAAAATGGTGGCGTAATTTCGAGAAACTTGGGCAAACTTGAGAAATGAACAGGGCAATCTTTAACCTTCGGGTTCGCAGAAAACGATTTGTCCTTCCCTTGACACCGCTATTACTGTAAACATGTCTTGACTCCTTCGGCAATGTTTACATACAAGATTATAAAAATATGTGACCCAAGTACAATTATATATTCATTATTTACTATTTAATAAAGAAATATATTTGAAAAGAAATCATTTTATTCAAAGTTTTTTTAAAAAAAAGATCAAAATATGTAAAGCAACTACAATATTTATTATTTACCATTTTATAAATAAATATCAGAACAATCTTTTTATTCATAATTTTATAAAAAATATCGATGAGCTATTGTCAATTTTCAAGAATAAAGAAAATGTAAATATCTACTTATATATGTTTGGGTTTTATTACAATTCTAATCATCGCTTTTTAAAACGATAAACATTGCTGAAGGAGTCAAAAGTGTGTACAGTAATAGCAATGACCTTTTGATGTTGTTTCTTTTTTTTGTGGGCATTACTAAAAGCTTTTATATATAAACAAATATGTAGGTTATTGTGCATTAAGAATCCAGACATATATATTAGAAATAGCTTAAAATCGACCCATCGAGCGGCATTTAAGCTAGCTACTGCGAATGGCTTTTGATTTGAACATCGGCTTGTTCAGGAGTTTCAGAGTCCACAAGTCTTTGCATATTTCCAACATCAGAAGCTCTCCTGGCAGCCGTTTGATCTTGGTTTTCATCTGCACGGGGTTTTCTTTTCCTCGCTGCAGCCTTGTCTCTTTTGATTGCAATCAGGTCCCCTTTTGGCGGAGATTTCTCTTTGCAACAATAAACTACAGAAGAACTCAAAATTGATCGTTGCAGAAGTAATTGCATTAATATTTAAGCTTACTTTTTAAAAATGGCTGACTTTCGCTGGATTTCGCAATTAATTTCGATTATTCCCAAATTTATTTCCAAGTTATAAAAATTGTTATCATACAAAAAAAAAATTTTTTTTGCTATGTAATATATATATATATATATATATATATATATATATACGTATATATATTAATAATAATAATAATAATAATAATAATAATAATAATAATAATAATAATAATAATAATAATATAAATATAAGTAGTTATACTCGTCTGGAAAAACCTTAGGTGTTTTGGCTTGTAAATGAACAAACCAATATCCAACGAAAAATAAGGAATAAAAAAAGAAAGAACTAAGAACATGTAATTGAGGCGAAAACAATCGTCCGGAATCCAAGCTCAGAGTCCAAAGAAAAAAAACCTTCGAAACGAGTAAAGCAAAAGTAACTAAGTAAAGTCCTCAATTCACTAAGTAGAGCAAATGAACCTAAAGAGGCAGGTAAATCCAGCTAGATCCGCGTAGGTGGAACCTAGGTAGGTTTACCTGGCTCTTTAGGTTCATAGTTATAGACGCCTTAAAATCTTAGAGGCATTACATATTAAAAGAAAAAGACCTCTTATTAATCGTATAGATTATAATATATCTGGTAATATATTGCAATGTTTATAATATATTTAAATTTTGTAGCGTATTCTTCGATCTTTTGGCTTGTGTATTGGAAATCTTTTTCATGATAAAAATCTACGCCATGCACGTGATATAACATCATCGCGTCTTTTGAATTTAAAAGGATTTTAACGTTTTTATTTTAGTAAAAAAGTAGCAACATGATTACGCTACAAGATAATTGGCAAATGTTTGTTTAAAAAAAAAGATTTTGACTAAAATATTGACCCTGAAGATGAACAATGATGTTCGAAAGCGCTAGGTCATCGTATGGACAATACATATTTCGAAACTATTTTCAAATAAAAAGTCTCATTAGAGAATATGAGAAAATTCAAAAGAAAATATGTAAGACTATGTTGTCTTTAACATTCAACACTACATGTTTGAAAGAAAAGTTGCTGCCAAATTACACATGTATATATATATATATATATACACTGGGAAAGGTGTGAATCCTCTTCTTCTCCCTCCAACTATGGGTAAATAGCAGGACAGACTGGGTTCTATAGCCTTAGATGGCAATTGTAGGAGCAGGACAACTCTGAATTCAAAACCTGCGTGGCATTCGCTGCACCGGGTCCCTCTATTCGTTCCTCCAAAAAGTGTGGATGGCCCTGCACAAAGCCTTCACCACCATAATCAAATCCTGTGTGGGTGTCGGGCTTTCAGTTTCTGGGAACTGATCTGTCGGACCCTCATACGTCGAGTTCGACGGGAGAGTCCATCATATATACATATATATATATATATATATATATATATATATACATACATACATATATATATATATATATATATATATGATGAAAATGTGGAAAAGACAAAGCAAAATCCGAATATATGAGTTTACTGTTTTTATTATGTTTTTGTTTTTGTTATTCTGTCGACGTCAGACGTTTCGGTCAAATAGACCTTCTTCAGGACATGGTTAATGGAGACATAATTATATTGGATTTAAGTTTGAAACGTCTGACGTCGACAGAATAACAAAAACAAAAACATAATAAAAACAGTAAACTCATATATTCGGATTTTGCTTTGTCTTTTCCACATTTTCATCATACCGTCGGATCTACATCCACACATTTGCTTACATATATATATATATATATATATATATATATACCTATTATTTCTAAGGAATTAATAGGTTATATTTTTAATTCGATATCATTTCTCATTAGTCTAAAAGTTATTTTTGTGGATATACATGCTTGAGTAGATACGCTTTTTTCTTTCTTTTTTTTTGTTGAATTACAGATCAGAGTCTGCTTTCTGTTACAAAAATGGTGGACACAGTTTTGGACACTGTCGGTGAATACATTCTTTTTATTATGTCTCTCAATTTCGCGGCCGTTAGACGTAATTCCCACTGTTACCCCCCCCCAAATAGCGGGCTATCTACTCATACATACTTATTCCCAAAATAACACATTATGGCATTATCTCTCTCTCTCTCTCTCTCTCTCTCTCTCTCTCTCTCTCTATATATATATATATATATATATATATATATATATATATATATATATATATATATATATATATATATATATAAATCAAAGTGTGTCCAAATATGTACGAGTGATGTTTGTAAAGTAACGTCTCCTATTTAGTTCCACGGACACAAGAACAGATATAAGGAGAACAATGACATCGTTTAATGCGGCACGTTTTCAGCTACAAAATATTATCTTTCCGCATTGCCTCTTAAAAAAAACAAACTCTGTAGCAGCTGAGACCACCCACATTTTCGCAGCGCTGATTATAGCACCATTGTCAGTGAAATATTCTGGACATGAGGAGTAGGTTCTTATCGATACTTCTGGCCTTAAAAAACAATGAACAGACACTACACTGGTCCTAAGCAGAATTGCTGATCGATAATACCATCATTTTTAACGGTACTATTCTGGGATACATACATATGTTAGCTCCGTCACTGATATTGAGCGCTTTCCAATAAGTACCGCGCATATATAATATATAAATAATATATATAATGAATTGCATATATATATATATATATATATATATATATATATATATATATATATATATATATATATATATATATATATATCAGTAATTTTCTGGGAATATTAGGTTTAATTGATGGAGATATAATTGAATTATTTTTATAAATAAATTACAGATTATGTCAATGATTGGTTATTTTTTTTTAATGATATTTCTAAAGCCGAATTCGTCCTGCAGGTATTTGATTTTTGTACTTTAGAGAGAAATAATTTAAGTTAGTTATCTATAATGTGCTTTGGGAAACCTTTGTTCACCAGCGTCCGTTTTAAGGTATGTTTATTAAATAGTGGCTTTTTGGTTCAGTGGGATCTATTCACATTGGTGCCCCATACTTGTAGTCTTGTTCTAAACTAAGCTAAGCTTAGTAAATAAGGACACTTATTTTAGTTGACTTGTCAAATAAGAGCGACGCCTCTATATCGGCATTGTCACGCAAATGGAAACTCTCAGACTCTTCGACGCCCGCTGGTTGGTCATGGTTGGTCAAATATTAGGCACGATTTTAGCTTAGGGTATCCATCAAGTTATCTTCAGGCATTAATGGGGTTTAGGACATGAAATATTCGTATGCATTTCATTCTATTTATATATCCCCCACATCGTATAAAGTGGCGCCCCCTACTAAATATCCTCCGTCTGATACCCTAAAATGTTTGGATCACCATTTTGAGACGAGAATCTAAGCAACCCTGTTTGACACGCGAGGATCATGATGATCCCAGAAGGAAATGTATAGGATTCTAAAATATTAAATTATCATTACAAATTATAATAATTTTAAAATAAAAAAAAAATGATATATTAGGTTGTCACATGAAATGGCACATTTTTTTGTTGGTTGTTAATCTGACCGTATAACGAAGTAACCTCCTTAGTATATAAAAAATCGACTTATTCCTGACTCTTTTTTTCTTTCCAGATAATTTCTCTATGAATATATTGTTGCTCATAAGCGTAATAAAAATAAATTACAATAAAACAATGCCGAATAATTTTACTGTATGAGTTTAAACTGGGAAAAGAACCATTTTTGCATCGAATCATTATATGCGATGGGTACTCTTTCACAACAGTAAAAGAGCAGATCAGTAATTAGATGCAAGTAAATTACCAAAACAATGCCAAAAACCTCCACGGCATTCTAAAAAGTTAATGGTTGCTGTATGGTGGTCTTTCAAAGGGGTTATTCATTATTCATTCTCGCATCAATGGAAAACAATAACAACCACCTCATATTGAGGAGTTATTGAGTGTATGCACGAAAAACTGAAAAAGAAACATCTTAGACTTGTGAATGGAGATGGCCCATTTTTGCTGCACTACAATGTACGGCCGCACGCTTCTCAATCAACTGTCCAAAAGCTGTATAGCCTGAATTATGAAATTTTGCTTCATCCTCCATATTTACCTGATATCTCTCCTACTGATTATCACTTATTTAAGTATTTTGAGCTTTTCATACGCAATAAAACATTCCCCAATAAGGAAGAGGTAATCGAAGTATTTGAACTGTTGATTACATCAAAGGATGATAATTTTTTTAAAGATGAGATCAAGAACTTAGAGGTACGTTGGAGAACAGTTATTCATCAATATGGTGCCTATTTCAACAAATTAGTTATTTAACATTTCAGAAGCGTATTATTCAATTCCTATAAAGTGCGCCATTTCATGTGTGACAACCTAATATAAGTATGGGTGAAACATTATTTACATATTATTGTTTGCTTAAATATTCCTTAACATTATTTACATATTATTGTTTGCTTAAATATTCCTTAACATTATTTACATATTATTGTTTGCTTAAATATTCCTTGCTATATCATAGTTGTGATGAATAATTCAGAAAGCGAAATCGGTAATATTTTACATATTAATAAGTCTACCATTCTTCTATATTGCTGCCACATATGGTCCGGTTCTCCTTCTGTATATCTAGACATTCTTGAAAAAATCCAAAGAAGAATCAGTAATATTATTGGTCTGGCATACCGACTTCAGTCATTTTCTCACCGTCGTAAAGTAGTTTCCCTGTGGCTTTTCTATAAACGCTTTCATGCTAATTGTTCGGATGAACTCTTTGCTAGGGTACCTAAACTTTATGAATTTAAGCGCAGTACTAGATTGGCGCTAAGGTCTCATCAATTCACAATTGAATTGGGTCGCCGTAAGTTCTATGCTGATAGTGTCTTTTCTTGTACTTCCTGCTTTCCAGCCAACTTCGATCTTCAAAAATTTAAATGCAATTTTAATCGTCATCTGCTGTCTTCTTGATTTCTCTTCTTTTATTGTTCTCGCTCCTTAATACTGCTTTTCTTTTTTCTTATTCTTTCAGCAACCCCTTGTGCCTTAGTGGCTTTACTGCCTTACATGGGGTGAAATGATTAAAAAAAATTCCGGTCAACTTCGTTCTATTCACTATCTCAGAGTTTGCTTGAACAGATAGTAAAAGAAAGGACAAAGATCGATGGTCAAACGTTGCGTAGAGGTACAGGACTCGGGAAGCTGTGGAGAACCCAAACCATTTTCGGGTGGTATTAGGGCGCTTAAAATATAATGTCATTTCAGCATAAAACTATAACACTTTTCTTTATTTTATCAGGCGCATTTTTATGACACTCTGTATTTAATTCTTGACTAAGCTTAGCTTAATCTGCTTCAGTGTCAGACTAGAAGACTTCAATATCGAACTCACGTCAGCGATAATGATCTGTGAGTAGAGTCTGTCAAACATCACGAAGAACACACACATATACTTGACGGCATAAAAAACGCACGGGCATATTAGACGCTCTCCTATTTAAGCAGGGTAAATTCAGTAAAAAATGGCGTGTTTTTAATACGATACTTCCTTTTACGGTAGTAGTAGTAGTAGTAGCAGTAGTAGTAATAATAATAATAATAATGTGATGGATGATCATGGCATACCCTTATCAGACTAGGTGTCATCATGAGTATGATGGGTTTCGTACATTATCCCAGCGTCACGTTGTTGTCTTACACTCTATAATAATAATAATAAAAATAATAATAATAATAATAATAATAATAATAATAATAATAATAATAATAATAATAAGCAACTTCTACGGGAAGGAAACTGAAAGAAACTGGTACGAACACCACCCTGACCCGGTTACGGAGATAGGACCTGTTACAATTCTATGGGACTACACAATACACACTGACAGAACAATCAAAGCCAACCGCCCAGACATTGTTATTAAAGACCACAAAAAAAAAAATGCCTCCTTATTGATATGGCAGTCCCTGCAGACTGCAATGTATCTTTGAAGATATTCGAAGAGCTGTCAAAATACAAGGACCTTGAAATAGAAATCTCAAAAATGTGGCACATGGGAACATCGACAATCCCTGTTGTAGTTGGAGCCTTAGGATTGGTTGGAAAAGATTCCAGTAGACTAATTGAAGGGATCCCTGGAAGTCCATGCCTCAAAGAGATACAAAAAATTATTCTGACAAGTACAGCCCACACTTTACGAAGGGCTTTATCTATGTAATAATTTTTTTTTCAGTGGAAAGTGTCATGATGCCATTTCTAACCTTAGGTCCCTGGGCGGGACCCGGAAAGAAATGTGTAAACGGCAGATATCAAAGGAAATAATAATAATAATAATAATAATAATAATAATAATAATAATAATAATAATAATAGAAGTATCTTGAAGTAGAAATCTAAAAAAGTTTAGCACATGAAGACGTCAATAATTCCATTTCTGGTTGGAACCGTCGGTTTGATTGGAAAAGGTTATGATAGAGTCAATGAAGCAGCGCCTGCTTTAGAAAAACACACAAAATGTTCTCACAAGTACAGTTAACAACTTACGAAGGTCTTTATCTATGCGAAATGTGTGTGATTCTGAAGTTTCTTTATTTTATTTTTATTTAAATGCTAAGGGGAATGATGCCATTTCAGGTTGGGACCCCGAAGCGAATAAGTATACCACAGAAATCAAAGGAAATAATAATAATAATAATAATAATAATAATAGAGACCACAAAAATTAAATGTTCCTCCTTATTGACATGGAAGTGAATGCAGACTGTGATGAAGATCTTCAAAACACTATCAAAATACAAAGATCTTGAAGTGGAAATCTCAAAAATGTGGCACATGAGAACATTAACAATTCCAGTTGTAGTTGGAGCCCTCAGATTGATTAAAAAAGCTTCCGATAGACTCAATGAAATAATTCCTGACAGACCAAGCCCTAAAGAATTATAAAAAAAATGTTGGTTGGTTGCTTGATTTTGTTTAGCGGCATATCAAATATAAATAATTTGAACACAGTTATATGGCTTCAACTACAAATAAAATATATTGCTAGTCATGCATTGTTGGTCTTTTTGTTTATAACAAATCTATTGCTGATATTTTTACTATTTTAAGGTCCTTTTATCCTTTTATAGTATTTTTGTTTAGGGGATTCACTATTTTCCCAATATATATATATATATATATATATATATACATAATATATATTTTTTGTCATCCACAGACAGACTGTTTCGCTGTTTCACAGCTCATCAGTGTGGCTAGACGTCCGGTTGCCTCTAGCTAGGATCGAAACCCGACTGAATTTGCGTCAGTCAGAACTTCTACCACTAAGCCGTCGGCGCACGGCAGGGATGAAGGTGAATTTTAGCGTGTTTATTTTTAGATTTAGATAAACACACAGTGACTGACAGTGACTCAATATATATATATATATATATATATATATATATATATATATATATATATATATATATATATATATATATATATATATATATATATATATATATATATATATATATATATATATATATATATATATATATATATATATATATATATATATATATATATCCAGATAAGATGAGAACGAATAGAGTACAATTCCAACGTTCGTAACATTTAATTTAAAAGAGGGCTTAATACAAAGTAGAGCAATATTATTTATTTTAGGATATTACATTGAAAAACATGCAAAAAAAACGATACACAATTGCAGTCGTGTTTCGATGCGCATCTCATCAGGCGATTGTAAATGACTGGCGACTGATTTATTTAGATTTAAAAGCAAAATACTAACTCTTTTTACGAAAAAAAAAGGTTTATTATAAAGCTTGTGGGATTTACTCTGATCAACCAATCAAATATGACCTACGTTAACTTTAAACTAAGTGAGGAAACAAAATTAAAAATTATTTTTACAAATGACCCATAGATTGGCAGCTAACGACAGCCAGACATTAAACTAAAACGGATGCAAATGGTTGCATCAATTATACAAACAAGACAATGTCGCTTCCTAAGAAATAAAAATGAGGTGGAGAGGTAATTTAACAAAATGCTAAACAAGTTATATGTTTTGTGAATTTCTTACATAAATTCTTTTTAGTTGATAAATAAATAGCTTTTTTAAGAAACTAGTAAATAATTTAAACGTATAGAATTATTTAGTAAATTAATATGCAACCGTTGAATAAAGATTCTTCATACAAGATGTTAATAACACCAACCAATCAATGTAAAAAGTCAAAAATACCAACCAAATGCAAATTCATGCGTACAAGTTATTACTAATACTACCAGGAGATTATTACAAAATTAGTTTAGTGAGTATATGTGTTTAATGTAAGTGTTAGAGAATATAACAAAAACTACAATTAAGGAGAGAAGACGATAAAAGGACAAAGCGGAAGATAACGATTGACATTGCATTTAAATTTTTGAAGATCAAAGATGACTGGGAGTATATATATATATATATATATATATATATATATATATATATATATATATATATATATATATATATATATTTCCCCCTCCTGTCATTCTTTTTTCATTTTAATTTTTCTCTCTTCTCCCCCTTCCCTTTCAATATATCACTTCCGTTAAGTTAACCGATTAAATAGGTCAATGTCTGGTCCCTCCTCCCCTAATACTAAGTATGATAGATAGAAATATTAAAATAAACCCACTCTAAACTCGATCATGTCTCTCACACCAATCCTCACTACCCTCTCTGTTAAATTACATAAACTTAATACTACCCGTCGAAAGAGTAAATTTTCATTTCATTTTTCGTTTCACCTTTTGGAAGTGAAGTCTGATGATCCAGCATCCTTTAAAAGGGCTATGGTGAAATAAATTATTACATGGAGCCTTAAAGTGGTCTGTTTTTCTTTAATATATATATATATATATATATATATATATATATATATATATATATATATATATATATATATATATGAACTAATAGTAATACTCGTTTGGAAAAAAGCTCAGATAGCTCAACTTGTAGATATGTCAAAACAAATCGGTAGCGAAGGAAAAAATTGGAAATAAAATGAAAGCACTAAAATCCAGTGCTTTAAGTCTTTAGTCCGAAGAAAAAAAAACAAGCGAGTAGTAAGACTAAAACGTAGAGTGGTCAATACGGTAAGTAAAGCGGGAATAGCTAAAATAAATCTTAAAGAGCCAGGAAAACCTACCAAGGTTTCACTTAAACGGATCTTCAGGGTAGGCATACCCTAAAGATCCGTTTAGGTGAAACCTGGGTAGGTTTTCTTGGCTCTTTAGGATTTATTTTAGTTATATATATATATATATATATATATATATATATATATATATATATATATATATATATATATTTATGTATATATATATATATATATATATATATATATATATATATATATTTTCCTCTTTCCTCTAGCCAAGGAAGGCTACAAAGCTACTAAGACGAGGTGTTAGAGAATATGAGAAAAACCATTATTAAGGAGCAAGGACAATAAAAGTACAAGAATTAAGAAGACCGAAGATAACGATTGCCATTGCATTTAAATTTTTGAAGATCACAGTTGACTGGGAAGCCAGAAGCCGTAAGAGAGAAAAGAAACTTATTTTTACATGTAGCCATTTCAACTCTAAAATGACTAGAACTAAATGCCAACTTAGTATTGCACTTCAATTCGTAAAGTCGAGCTACCAAAGCGGAAAGCTCATCAGAACAGTTACCATGAAAATATTTATAGAAAATGACTGAAGTCGACATGCCAGATCAGGACCAATAACGTTGCTGATTCTTCTTTATATTTTTTTATCAAGAATTTCTAAATATATAGTAGGAGCACTAGACCAGATGTGGCAGCAACATTCAAGACGTGAACGACTGGTAGACATATACATATTTAAATTTAGATTCTGGCAAGAAAAACTCTCTAGCACGACTCAGTGAACCAACTTTCCTAGCAAAACAAAGTAATTTTCTTAAGAAATAATGGATTTATATTTATTAATCGGAAATTTTCATCACTTTAAATGTTATTTTTAGTGTATGGGCATACTTAAGTAGACGCTACGTGTATTTGTTTAAACAGTCTTTTATTTTCGGTTACCCACCTGAATATTCGAGAAATCTTATTAAAAAATTTCGTTATACATATATATATATATATATATATATATATATATATATATATGAAAATTTCTCAAAGTTAACTTTTAGAGAAGACAATATTGATAAATAACCAGAATATAACCCATCCCATCTAAATAATCTTAAAATAGTCACAAACACCTCGAAAACAATTATAGATATAATAAGATCTTCAAACAACAATAGCAATAACATTTCTGAAGCAGGCATTTATACAATAAATTGCCAAAACTGTTCCTCCCAATATATTGGAGAAACAAGCAAAAACATTAAAAAAACGTATCTATGAACACAAATGAGACCTTAGAATAAACAACTTAAATAATGCCTTAGTAATACATAGGAATAAATTCAGCCATAATTTTGATTTTAAAAATTCTATACTTATAGAAAAAGAAAATAACTCACTCAGAAGGAAAATTCTAGAGAGTGCCGCCATAGAACAATACCCAAATATTAATCTACGCCCATGCCTTTTCCCTATTTCACCTTTTCTAACAAAATTACTGCTCTCACAAAGAAATATACACAAAAACATATTAAAATCAAAAGAAAATGGTTGAATCCATCAACACAGATTAATAATAATATTCTCCACGCGTGACATTAACTGACGTTATTTTCAGTTAACAATATGAAAATAGCGTCCCCTACATTCCAGTTGCTAACAACACTCTGTTTTTTGTTTTTATTAATTTTCTTTATTTGATTAAATTCATTTCGTTTCTTGCTTTGAAAAAGTCCACATTGAACGAAACGCATCAGCAATTACTGTTTTCCTATTGTCATTTATTTATAAATATATATATATATATATATATATATATATATATATATATATATATATATATATTTATATATATATATATATACACTACAGTCCAAAAACGTTTACGGTTTCTCTCTTTCTTAATATATATATATATATATATATATATATATATATATATATATATATGAAGAAATATAGTCTTATAATGTGCTATATTTATGGGAGAAAGTGCTCAATATCAGAGATAGAGCGTGTGTAAATATAAAAGTGAACATAGAAGTCAACACTTAGAGGCGACGGTGTGTTTCATGCTAGATTGCATCTAACCACAAACACAACACAAGTGTTTACCCACCGTTCAACCGGTGGCTGGGCATTACATCATTTTTCTCTACCACCAGTAAAGCCGTCATCAGGGCTCAAAGGGTTAAAATGCTTTATTTATATTATAATAAAATTTCTATTAAAAATTCCTGTCTCACATTTTTTTTAACCAAGTATAATGATTTCATCTTATTTAAAGTATATATAAACAAATATATATTTATATATATATATATATATAATTATTGTCATCCACACACAGACTGTCCCGCTGTATCACAGCTCTTCAGTGTGGATAGACGTCCGGTTGTCTCTAGCTAGGATCGAAACCCGACTGAATTCGCGTCAGTCTGAAATTCTACCACTAAGCCGTCGGCGCACGGAAGGGATTAAAGTGAATTTTAGCGTATTTATTTTTAGATGTGTTTGTGTGTGTTTGTCTGTGTGTGTGTGTGAGAGTGAGAGAGAGAGAGAGAGAGAGAGAGTGAGAAAGAGAAGTTGTTTTATGTGTATTCGTTATTGTACTAATATAAAAGAATAAATGGTTAATATATTCACCACAATTAAGAATATGTACGTGTGTGCGCGCATATATAACGATTTTTGGGGTATATATAGTCGAATGCACTTTTAACTGTAATCTATATATACATGAACTCAGGTTCCTCCTCCTCAATATTTGTTTTCTTAAATTATGATTAAAATAAACACTAAATTAGCACAATTGTTTCATTAATTGTGTGTGTGTGTGTGAGAGAGAGAGAGAGAGAGAGAGAGAGAGAGAGAGAGAGAGAGAGAGAGAGAGAGAGAGAGAGAGAGAGAGTGAGTAGCCTATTGGGTCATTATCCCACTACGCTACTCTTACTGTTGTGATTTCTGTAACAAATAGCTTTTTACAGGGTGGGGTTGCAAACCCTACGCCCATATTTGCATTTTCGTCACCATGATATTTTTGCCTGTAAATTACACACCCAACCGGTCAACAAATTGGGGACATACTTTTTGTTTTTCTTTGTTTTATAAGCAATATCTTTTTTTATTTTTTATTTTTTAAAATTAGATTACTTTTAACACTTTGACTCCACCAGCTGTCTCTGTCGTAGACTGGCTGTCACCTGAGGCTAAATAACCTAGTTTGCACTGCTGTTTAACCGTTAGTTGGTGGTGGGGGAGAAGAAATAATTTCATATTTTTCTAAAGGGAATTTGATCTCTGCATAGCGATCTTACTTTCCGTACCAGTAACCACTATATATCCACTTTAACCGAAAACCTTCTTTAATGTATGTAATTAAGTGAAATTTATCAATTAGCAATTACACCATGGCATAAATCTATCACTAAAACTTTTGTAGCACTCATTTCATCAATGTCTATCATGGACACAGAATTGCAAACCGATCTTTCTTTTTTAATCATTTCACACCAAACAAGTCTGTAAAGCCACTGAGGTTATTGAGTATGACAAAATAAGGAAGAAGAGAAACATTATTAATGAGCGAGAACAATAAAAGAAGAGGAATCAAGAAGACAGTAGATAGCGATTGACAGTGGCTGGAAAGCAGGAAGCTAGAAGAGATTTCCACAAGCGAGAAGTGCGAGAGAAGAAACTGTCAGCATAGAACTTACGGTTGCATCTAGCCAATTCAACTGTAAATTGATCATAAAGTGTAGGAACTATAGCGGAAAGTTCATCGGAATAAGTACCATGTAAGTATTTATAGAAAAGTCACTAGGAAACTATATTACGGCAGTTAAGAAGTGACCGAAGTCTAGAAGCCAGGTCAGAAGCAATATTTTCCCTCGACGTTTACATCGTATTACTACTGGAACGTGATGCAGCATAGTATTTCAATAAAACTAATGAAGTTCCAGAGATGGTATTCTTGTTTTATTTTTTAATAATTTCACCCCAAGCAAGGCGATAATGCCACTAAGACGCAAGGGGTTAATAGAATTGAAAAAGTGACAAGAATTTAGTGAGGAGAAATGACAATAAAAGAACGGGAGAACAGGAGATTGTGATTGATGTTGCATTATAAAGCTTTTGAAAAACCTAAGTGGCAGGTTAGCAAGAAACTGGAAGAGAGTTCCACAGGCGAGTAGTGCGAGAAAAGAAACAATTAGAATAGAACTTGCGGTTATATCTCGCTATTTTAACAGTAAAACGATGAGACCTAACTGCCAGTCTAGTAGCACACATAAATTCATGCAGTCGATGCACCATGAAAGATAGCTCATTAGAACGATTACCAGGTAAATATTTATGGAAAAGGCAGAGGGAAGCCACGTCATGGCGGTGGGAAAGAAACTGAAGACGAGATGCCAGGTCAGGACCGATAACATTACAGATCCTTCTTTGGATTTTGTCGAGAATCTTGAAATATATAACATGAACACCAGACCAGATGTGGTAGCAATATTCAATGCACGGAAGAATGGTAGATTTATAAATGTGCAAGATGTGTAGCGAGAAAAAAACTGTCTGGCATGGCGCAGTGAATCGTCTAGCAATTGATTCAATATAATCGCTCCACCTCATTTTAGTGAAAAACGCGAGGCCAAAAAGGTGCAATGAGTTGCTCCCTTCTGGAGGTTAGCATTTGCCAGGCTGACGGAAGCCTAAAAGTGTTCTTAATGATGATCAAAGGCTAACTGTTTCTTTTTGGAGTCGTTAAAATTAAAAGATATCGGCAAGAAATTACACCCTTCTGCAAATTAATTGAAACAAAACCAATAATTCCGTTATTATTTACATTTTTGCGTATTTTTCCAATGAAATATGACCCAGTGCACATGTTAGTACTTCGTATATATATTCCACGAAGACGTTCCTTGAAGATTCTATGTTAATTTACCCACGCACGCATGGACACTTCCAGCTATAAATAGGAGCAGGTACTGCTTTTCGAAGGGTGAAGTTTTCAGCAGTCAGCTCTGACAGTCGGACCGAACATTCTTGCTGTAACACTCTCGTTTGTATATGTTTGTATTACTGTTTCTGTTAATATATTTGTTTAACTCAATTCCTCTTTTTGTGTCTTTATTTCTTTACCTAACAAGGCCACAACAAAGATCGACCATAGATTCTCGATCGGATTTAAATCAGGAGAGTTTCCGGGCCAGTCGATAGTACTTTGATTTGCTCACTAGTAAGACTTGCCAGTGTTTTCGTGCAGCGTTACAATTTTCGTATGCTTCCTTGGAGCAACGTCCATTGCAGACAATGGCCGTAGGACAACTAATCGGAAGTCGAGACAATAGTGCCAGGGCGTGATAAAAGTCTGATGCAATCACGGATGAGACAGTATTTTTCAAGGCTAAACAAATTTCATCGTACACTCCGAAAATAGATTCATCTTACTGCACACCACTGCAAATTACCTAATCTGAGATAAAAATAAAAACTGATTACACCCTATCACTCCAGTGTAGGTAAAATGTACCTTATGTTAAAAGAAAGGAAAGTAAAGCGGTTGTTTCAATTAATTTGCACAATTATTTAATTAATTTAATCTCTGCTAGATGTTCGTGATTCTTTTAGCACCACCGTACAGGGTCAAGCAATGTCGTTCACTATAGTGATAATTAATTAAAAGTATAATTACACATGAAAATACTATTTACTAGCTATTTAATTGTCACGTGTGCTGTTTAAAATGTCCTCCTGCTTTTTCAAAAGACATTTCAATTCTGTGAGTGCCTGATTCATTAACACGTTAGAAAGTTTCCTCTGTTATTTTACTGCATTCATATTTAATTCTTTTTTTTTAAGTTACTCAATATTTACTGGGCGAAACAAGTGATTTCAAATGGCACCACAGAAAAATATCCAAGGGTGTCAGGTCTGGTGACCTCGGTGGCCACTCAACAGGACCTATCAAAACAAATAAGACATTTAAAACATGATTAATTAATTAACCCTTATTTCTTATCCTGTATGGGCACCTCAAAGTGGTGTAATGGTTAACAAGCTTGTCTCGCTAGAACAATTACGACTGAATAGTGAGTTCGATCCTCACTGGGTGCCCCATACTTTTGGCCTTGTGCCACATCTGAGCTACGCTTGGAAAATCACTATGTCTTATCCTGTATAAAGTCGTAAAGTCCCAAGCATTTACGTACTGTTTAAGGCCCAAGGTTTTAAATTTTTGTGATGAGGAATTATCATTTCTTTGCAATTCAGACCATCATGTTCATCAAAGTTTAGGGCGATGTACTCTTCGGCCTTCTTTTAGTGCCTGTCTTATTATACGCTTATTTTTTATTCGGATAACTAAGGGCTACAAAAATAGGAAGTTGTGAAGAGCCATAATCATCTACATCCTGAAGGGACGTGACACATAGAAGAAATAGATCGGGCGATACTACACTGATCTGTCCCGGAAAGGGATATATTTGTTCGAAGTAGCTAAGTTTTTTTTTTGCTACTGTAACGGGGTAGGACAATCTAGCAGGTAGCCGTAATCGACTGGTACTCGTCGTAGTCGTAGGCAATATGCTTCGGCTTAGGCTTATGCAATAGACGTAGGCAATAGGGGTAGGCGATCTACCTCCATATCAGTCTGTATTTATGGCTGACACCAGCAAATCATATTCCTGTGAGGGGGAACCCAGGTGTATGCCTATTCATTACATCATACACCCCGTTCATTTTTATTTGTCCACCTGTAGGCTCGCTTCAAAATTTATACTATTTTGAACTTGATAACATACTAAAGAGAAAAAAGAGCGAAAAAATGAAAAGTCCATGTAAGATTGGAAAACTGAAACGTCCCACCAACAGGGAAAAGAAAAAGAAATCATTGTATGTCCTGGTGTCTGCGGTATTTGATAGGAAACTATGAGCACTTGTAAAGAGACACACAGTAGCAAAGAATGCGCTGTCTTATATTGAATTGCATACAATGCTAGCTTTATTAGAAGGGAAAAACTAAACAAAAAGTACCTGAGCTCAAGGTCATATATAACATTGAAACAATGTCACATGGCCTGTTTTGAAAAAGGGTGTTTGTCTTGCACGGTTTCAAATTCCGACCTCTCCACCTTGGAGATGTGCCCTCGACCTGTCCACTCGCACCTTAATGACCGAAGGGAACAACTGTCTGAGTATTTGTTTATTTATTTTTTTTTTTACCTGCCGGCTAGTGCAACTCTCTCAAGGCCAGCGAAAAGGATAGGGTGGCCAATAAAAAGGGAATATAAATCTTAAAATAAAAATGATAAAAAAAAGAAACTTTGTCAAGGTTTGAATTGCGATTGTTGTCCTGTGACTTTTATTCAGTTCGCTGTAAAAGAAGACGGTAATGACGCGATTAAAAGTCAAGAACGTGTTTGTTCTGACTTTTCTTAAGAATGCATTTTATTTAAACAACACACACACACACACACACACACACACACACACACACACACACACACACACTCGCATACAAACACAAATATATATATATATATATATATATATATATATATATAATTTATTCGAAAATTATAACATAAATATAATACATATATATATTATAATTTTATATATTATATATTATAACACACATATATATAACACACACACACACACACACACACACACACACACACACACATATATATATATATATATATATATATATATATATATATATATTTTATTGTTATATTTTATATTTTAGTTGATAGAAAATATGATCCTCGGCAGGAATTGAACCTGCTTTCTCTTTTGTAGGATCTTTTATCAGATTTGGTTATCATATGAAGTGAAACACACGCACGCACACGCGCGGGCACGCGCGCGCACACACACACACACACACAGACACACACACACACAGACACACACACACACACACAGACATATATATATATATATATATATATATATATATATATATATATATATATATATATATATATATATATATATATATATCGTCGTATGAGGGTTCAGCAGGTCAGTTCTTAGAACCAAAGAGCCAGACTACCCGCACATTTGATTTCATTATAGTCGTGAAGGCCTGTGCAGAACTGACCACATTTTTGGGAAGGGCTAAATACAGATAACTGGTGAAGAGCGTGCTACAAAGTTCCCAAACGAGCACCCTCAGGTTTTGAGTTGTCCTTCTTCTAGAGCGCATGCGACACAAGTTGTCCTACTATTTATCCATAGGTGGGGGAGAGGGGTTGAATTAGTACCTCTGCAAAGGTACGTAAGTGAATGTAACGAACTCGACTGAAATTTTGCCTCTCTCTCTCTCTCTCTCTCTCTCTCTCTCTCTATATATATATATATATATATATGTGTGTGTGTGTCTGTGTGTGTGTGCAGGTATGCAGAAAAATAGGAAAGAACACGTTAGGTAAATAATCCGGAGTTCCTTAGTATTTTTGCTTTTATTTTCAAAAAGACAGTGCTCCATACAGAAGTAGACCTTATATTATAATATTTAAAAAAAAAAGAAGATTCCTTCGCTACATAAGAGTTCTCATGTTTCAAAAGCGAGAGCTGAGACCCCTAATATAATTTTTGAAATTAAGTTGAATTAAGGTGTCTGGTCACGCTTCCTCGTCAAGCGAGAATTTGGGAATCTCGCTTGACGAGGAAGCGTGACCAGACACCTTAATTCAACTTAATTTCAAAAATTATATTAGGGGTCTCGGCTCTCGCTTTTGAAACATGAGAACTCTTATGTAGCGAAGGAATCATATTTAAAAAAATATTATAATATATTATATATATATATGTGTGTGTGTGTGTGTGTGTTTGTGTCTGTTTGTGTGTGTGTGTGTGCGCGCGCGCGCGTGTGTGCGAGACACTTGAATCAACAGAAATGTAGTTCTGCAGAAGGATGCTGAGGATGCCATGAACTGAAACGAAAATGTTAGCAACGAAGAAGTTTTAGAAAAAAAATCGAAACAAAAAGGAAACGTATACCGAATGTCAGGAAGAGACATTTGAAGTGTCTAGGCCTCATACTGAGGACAGAGGGCTTGGAATATTTGATACTCATAGGACAAATTGAAGGCAAGACAGCACAACATAAACTTAGGCGTTTTGTATATTTCAATGCCTCCAAAACAAAACTGCTTTCATTTAATCACGACGGAAAAACCTTTTTTGTCTACCATTATGTTGACTGACAGTGAACGTCAGAAGAGTAATACTCTACGACTTCTTGGCCTCACGTTTTCCACTGATATGTAGCGGGTTGACTATATCGAGTCAATTGCTACGTCTACTGCAAGCAAATGTGGTCCACGGTGTCATGCAAAAAATTTTTTTCTCGTCAATATCTATCTATGTATTGAATACTGCAGCCATATATGGTCTGGTGATCCTATTGTGCATCTCAAGATTCTTGACAAAATCCAAAGAAGAGTCTGCAATATAATAGGTCCTGACCAGGCATCTCGTCGCCAGTCAATTTCTCACTGACGTGACGTGGTTTCCCACAGACTAAGCTTTGAACCGTTGTATCTTAAAAAATGATTAATGATATCTTACTGGAATTCTCCGGGTTTTTTTATAACACTATTAGACTCTACTTTAAGCAATAAGGATGTATAATTCCTTTCCAAGCTTAAAAGAACAATCATGATGAAATCGATCATAAACGAAAATGACATGTCCATCATTAATTAATCGTAACTAAATTCGGAGGCTCATGAAGGATTGATATAAATTCAAATATGTATATATATATATATATATATATATATATATATATATCAGTTTTATTTCAGGATCATTTTCTAACTTATTCAAGATGATCTTCGCCCTCTTTAACCTTCAAACTTTCTGTCCTTGGGTAATACGAGCCTCACAGGTTTCACATTCGATTTTATTTTCAAGTCTTTTTTCATTGCTCTCTGAACTGTCATATTTGAAACTGCTCTCTCATGTGCCAAACGTCTTTCCTAATCGATCGCTTTAGCTGAAATAATGATCCCTCATCCTGTTGTGACCTCCTGATCTAGTTTTTCTCTCTACTGTTCACTTTTTAAAACTTATGCACTTTTCTCTTGATGGTTCTTGAATGAACTTCGAAGGTGGAAGCCAGACTATGATGGTTCGTACCATTACTGACGTCCAGAATGATCTTCTTCCTCACCATTGCTCATTTGGGAAAATATTGGGGCCGACACAAAAAGATTTTAGCCTGTTCTATTTCTAGCTGAATAACTCAAAGAGTTTTTCAGTGATTCTTACAACAAATAGTGTCAAGATGACTAAACATCTTATCTGGAACCTGGAAAAAAACTCAATTACTTAAGTGTATTTTTTTTTAGATATTAAACATTTTGTGTGATGGACAATTATGCTGTTACACGATTTGAATAATTTTGCTGTCACACCCGGTAATATATATATATATATATATATATATATATATATATATATATATATATATATATATATATATATATATATATAGAGAGAGAGAGAGAGAGAGAGAGATAAAGTGTGTTGGTTTTTTGGCAACTCAGTGTATTTATATTTGCTTATTCCTTTCTCCATAATTATGTGTGTGTGTCTGTGCGTGTGTGAATGTTTTACAAACCATATGTATATAAGCAAATATATTTTATGTACTCCCTTATTTTGGTGGTGGTGGTTGAGGTATGTACTTAACTTTTAAGCTTTAGTGCCAGTTTAATAACGAAAAGGGAAAAAATGCAAAATACTTTCGCCTCCGGCGGGAGCAAAGGGCTTTTCAGATGGTTTGAAAGCTGCTCGGAATTAAAAAGTGAAGACGTCATTCCGTTTTATGCAATTAGTGTGTCATCAATCGACCTCCCCCACCGAGCTGAAGGGCCGTAAATCTCTTCCCGGAGAAATCGAGTCTAGACATCGGGTTTGGTTGGGCTGTACTGTTTTGTCAATTCTAAGTGGGGGCCACTTGGCAATTACTGAGATACAAGTTGGCAGAGATATTCGCAAAGGAGGAGAGAGAAAGGAACAGACGGCAAGGAGGTAGAGTTTAAGGAGAATTAGCAGAGCAAGACAGAAAGAAAGAAAGCGAGAGTGAGCGCGAAAGACGGAGAGAGAATCAGATAGTGAGAACAAGAGAGAGGTAGAGAGAAAGAAAAATAGAGAGGACAAGAGAGTTTAAAATTGAATTATTATAGTGAGAGAGAGAGAGAGGGGGAAAGAGAGAGAGAGAGGGAGAGAGGGAGAGGGTAGGGAGAGCAGAGAAAGAAAAGAAATAGATTTTATCTAGCTGAAGTACCCTTCAACGATAGTTAAGAGGCCAAGTCTTGGGTTTCGGCTGGCTTACAGCTACATCACGTTGACACACCGGTTCCCGTACGATCATTGTTAAGCAAAACTGAGCTTGGTTATTACCTAGATGGGTAACAACTTGGGAAAATGAGGTGCTCTAAGCTTGGGTGTGCGGGTGGTGCAATGGATAATGGCACGGAATAGGAATTCAGAGAGCCGAGTTCCAATTCAAGTTGGGTTCGTTATATTCACTTACGCGCAAATACTCGTGGAGAGGTATGAATCCCCCTCTTCTACGGGTTAACTAGTAAGAAATCACTAAACCATTATTATTTTAAAAATTCTAACAATCTAAATGTTTTCTGGCTTTAAATAACCTGCAAAAAGTTGAAAGAACAGAGAAAAGGAATCAATCAAGCTCACCAAAATGGCTGTCGCGAGATTTAACGGAAAAAAAATTAATGGACCACATTTCCACCTGCGATTCGTTTCGCAAACGACCTTAAAAGAACGTTCACAGGCAATGAAAATAGATTGTTTACAGCAGTGTGGAGCGAAACAGGTCCGAGAGGAAGCAAACTATACCAGTGTTAAGCACTCAGAAAAGAAATATAATATGCTTGGCAAGTGGGATCAGAAGGTCACTTATGAGCTCTTTGCCAGAAAATTAGATGAAGAATTCAGACAGGTCGTCTTCCCGATTGGACTAATTGAAGCCATCAGTTAAGGAAAGGAATCCGGAATTGTCACGCCCAGACACTATTGTCTCGACTGTCGATTAGTTGTTTGTCCTACGGCCATTGTCTGCGATGGACGTTACTCCAAGGAAGCATACGAAAATTGTAACACTGCACGAACACAATAGCAAGCCTTTACCAGTGAACAAATCAAAGTATTATCAACTGGCTCGGAAACTCTCCTGATTTAAATCCAATCGAGAAACTGTGGTCAATCTGCAAGGAACGACTTAGTGGATATGCGAAGTACTAACATGTGCACTGGGTCATGTTTCATTGGAAAATACGACAAAAGTAAATAACAACAGGATTATTCGTTTTGTTTCAATTAATTTGCACAAGGGTGTATATACTTAAATGAGCTTAAGAATGTTCCTGTTAACGGTTATTGCTGAAATTGTCTAGTAAACTTTAGATAAAAATAGTGAAGCTTGGTTTGTTCCTTTGGATAACTTGAAGGCATTTGACAGATTTTGGCATACAGGTCTTCTCCATAAATTCAAAGGTTACGTTATTTCTAACCGAAATTTTTAACTGAATCAATCTCACTTATCGAATCTCGAAAATGAAAGTTGTCTTGAACGGCCACTCTTCTAAGTTTATTTTTTATTCATTAATGCAAGCGTCTGCTAGAGTACTATCCTTGAACTTACGTTGTTAACAATTTTCATCAACGAC
The DNA here is from genome assembly GCA_964036315.1 of Acanthosepion esculentum. Classification (NCBI taxonomy): domain Eukaryota; kingdom Metazoa; phylum Mollusca; class Cephalopoda; order Sepiida; family Sepiidae; genus Acanthosepion; species Acanthosepion esculentum. Next base: position 83,905,420 of record OZ038497.1, on the reverse strand, counting down.
CTTCCTGATGGCAACAATTTTCAACTCACTATCTATGCTGATGACACAGACATTTATTTTTGTTTTCATATTAAGTCGGAACGGTTCGATAAGGTCAAATTTGCAGCTGATGTAAAAAAAAATGATCTACATTCTGAGGTTAACATTTTTTTAAGCATTCCATCCCAAGCAAAGCGGGAGTGTCACTAGCACGCAAGTTGTTACAGAGAGTGGGAGCAAGAGTAAAAAGGAGTGAAAGAGAAAAGGATGAAGAGAAGGACAGGGAACAGATCAAGGCATCTGGAGATGTCGATTGACATTGCATTTCAATAGTTGGAGATTGTAGCTATTAGGGAAGCAAGTAAGAAGAAGGGAAGTGCGTGACATGAAGCTGTTGGAGTAGAAGAGACGGCTACATCTAACCGTTTCGGCAATGAAAGTTTGGGACTGAGGTGCCAGCCTAGTAGCACATTTAAATTCATGCAGTTTGGGAACTAGCGAAAGTAGCTCGTCGGAGCAGTTACCGTGAAAATATTTGTAGAAAAGACAGAGGGAAGCGACTGTAAACGAGGTGCCAGATCAGGGCCAATCGCATTGCATATTCGTCTCTGATTTTATCGAGGACCTTAAGAAGAACAGCGGGGCGCCAGACCATATATGACAGCAATATTCCATGCAAGGATGGATGCTTGATTTATAGATTTAAAAAGAAAAACTTTCTGTCGCGACATAGAGAACCAACTTTACTCACTTGAATCTTGCATTCTTTGGACTATAACTTATTTCAATCTCTGCAAAATTCGGTTGACGGGAAGAATTTCAGTTCTCTGGAAGCCTGTAAAAAACACAGACCAGTTAATCAACCCCAAAGAATACTAAATTCTGGGAGGATGGAATCCTGAAACTGGAATCATTAAAGTTGGCAAAAGGTCGTGGAAGAAGATGGCAAAATATATAGTTGATTAAAGAAATATTGTTTTTGAAATATTGCCTTTGTTTTAATCATTTCGCCCCAAGCAAAGCAATAAACCAATAAGGGTTACCGACTGTTAAACAATATGAGAAAAAGAAAAAGATCTTTTATTGTTCTCACAGGAGAGAAAAAAAAAAAAAGATAACGATTGACATTGCATTTAAATTTTTGAAGGTCAAAATTGACTGGAAAGGAAGAAGCCAGAAGAGAGGTCCACAAGCGAGAGGTGCAGGAGAAGAAACTGTCAGTATAAAACTTACTCGAAGATTATGAAAAAGAGATGAAATGCAACAGATTCCAGTTAATAAAACGTAAAACGCATTTGACCTATAATTAGATAACCGTAAGATAAAAGAAAGTATTAAAAACAACTCCAAAAAAACAAGAGAAAAGAATGTAATCAAAACGGCAAAATTAGACAGAGAACAAAAAAAAAATGTTGACTTTGCTGACAGCCGGATTGACGACATTCCGTATTAAATTTCCCCAATTTCCGGTCGATAGTATTTATGACGGTACGTTCAATTGCATCATTCTATATTTGAACCCCTATCTCTTAATGATCTTAATAGCTGTATTATTTTTCTATTTTTTTTTCTTCTCCCGTGTGATATAACTACTGCCTTCTTTTAAAAATGATTTCATGTATCTTTCTCTGGTTGCAATATAACTGCTAATATTAGGGTGTTGTAGCATACCTACGGACGATAATGAATGTCCCCATTCACATAAATACAGTAGTAAATACTGTATGTTGGTCTGCAGTTGGAGATTCGTCTCCAGCTGTGCTGGACAAACTCTCTGCCCGGAGGCAGAGAGGATCGCCAAACGTGGCGATGTCGAAGGGCAGAGTCATGTCTCGGGATCGGGATCATTAACGTTTTTCATTTACGTTTCTCGTCAGTTTTATTTATTTTATTTGTATACAGAAATAATACAGCTATTAAGATCATTTATATTTTCTCAGTAGGAAAGCATCCATTTCTTATTTCAACCATCTGAAGAGATTCTCTTTAGTTGATGGGATTTTAATTTCTTTCTTTACTTCTTTCTTTATTTCTTTTACATTTTGTTTTCTACTTGACTATAAGAATAATGTCACAGAATTCCAGGGAAAATGTTGCGGAAAATACAAGCGATAACAATGATTTATTAATCGTTACCACTTTTCTCCCACGATTCTTATCAGCACCACCACCGAGAGTTGAAGCTGCTTATTTCACTTCCTATTTTGGACCACACATATTTTCTGTCTCCTCCAACAGGGAATAGGAAGTCGTTTTTTCGAGATTATGTGTATCCGAAAGTGACTCAGCAAAAGAGATATTTCAGCCAGTTTCTTTTTAATTTTTATTTATTTTTTTCTACTGTCGGATGATATAACTGCTGTCTCTATTTATAAATGATGTCATTATGTATCGTTCTCTGTCTCAACAAAAGAATTATTTCAGCCAGTTACTTTTCTATTCATATTTTTTCTTCTTCCGGTTGATATAACTTCTCTCTCCTTTTAAAAATGATGTCGTTATATATTTTTCTCTGTTTGCAATATAACTGCTAGTATTAGGGTGTTGTAGCACACCTACGGACGATAATATTCCCCATTCACATAAATACAGTAGTAAATACTGTATGTTGGTCTGCAGTTGAAGATTCGTCTCCACCTGTGCTGGACAAACTCTCTGCCTCCGGGCAGAGAGGATCACCAGACGTGGCTATGTCGAAGGGCAGAGTCTCGTCTCGGGAAACAGCTACCTGACCCCGTTTTATACAGGGTCTACGGAAAATTTTTGGCCGAGAATACAGGCTCGGATACATGGCCTTGTACCATATCTGACCGCGGTAGGTAGATATCCTGCAGGTAGAGATTCGTCTCCAGCTGTGCCGGTCAAACTGTCTGCCTCCGAACAGTATTATGCTAGTATTATAGATTCCATGAAAATGCGGAGAATGCCCGGATGATGGAAAAAAAAGTCAGAAAAATAAAAAGAACATGTGGTATTTGTATACAGGTTGATGTGATTAACGGCTGGCAAAATTTATAATAAGAGGTTTTAAAATGAAATTAATCACGATTTCTTTGGAAAAATGTCAGATTCAGATTCTTATCTGGATGTCTTGCATGGGGTCAAACTCGTCCAGGAAGGTTTAAAATACCGCATGTGTGCAACCGTTTACTCAGATCAGTGATTAAAATGACTTCAAACAAATGAATCAATAATGGCATCAAAAAGACGATCACTTTAAACCTTATTTTTAGTGGAACCCATATTTGATGGACGCTCAGTTTATTTTTAAACAGTATATTTACTTTCGTCAAAAGATGTGAATTTTCGAGAAATCTTATTAAAGAAAAAAAAAGATGCGTGCTCTAGCAGGATTCGAACCGGCGTCTCTTTTGCAGGAGAAACCGTCAATAGATTCGACGTTCTTTTAAGCGATTCACTTATTTACTTCCTAGTTATTTACAGAATGTCCAAAAAAATTATGCAAGAACATGTATTCGTTTATGTGGTGTTGTGAACATTGGAAACGCAGTGATTCAATATTAACGCATTTCCGACGAAAAGAAATCGAGTTAGTTATTACGTAGAATAAAGAAGTATGTCGACTAAAGAAAATAAATAATAATGATATTGGAATTCATGCAAACATACTAACATATGAAATGTACAGCATAGAAAAAACAATCATAGAAATGCCCCAGGCAAGATGCTGTAACTTGTTCAGTTATTTAGATCTTAATGTTCTTATGTATTACTTTCAGTGTTCTTTTTGTTTTTTATGAGTGTTGCAGCATACCTACGCACGATAATGGGTATAGCCCCATTCACATAAATATAGTATTACATATTTATGTTGGTCTGCGGTTGGACATTCGTCTCCAGCGGTGCTGGTCAAATTCTCTTCCTCCGGGCAGAGAAGATGCCCAAACGAGGCTATGTCATCTCGGGAAACAGCTACCCGACCCCGTTTTATACGTGGTCTACGAGGAATTTTTGGACGAGCTTACGGGTTCGGATGTCGCACATTAAATTAGGCCCTGTGCTACATCTGACCGCGTGGGGAGGTTGGTAAATCTCCTGCAGTTGGAGATTCTTCTTCAGCTGTGCTGGTCAAACTCTCTGCTTCCAGGCGGAGAGAATCCCCAGACGAGGCTATGTCGAAGGGCAGAGTCTCGTCTCTTAGTAAAGATCTACCCGACCCCATTTTATACAGGGTCTACGGGGAATTTTTGACTGAGCCTACGGGCTCGGATATTCGACATTAAATTCGGCTTTGTGCCACATCTGATCGTGTGGGGCGGTTGGAAGATATCCTGCAGTTGGAGATTCGTCTCCAGCTGTGTTGGTCAAACTCACTGCCTCCGGGCAGAGAGGTTCCCCAGACGAGTCTATGTCGAAGGGCAAAATCTCGTCTCGGGAAACAGCCACCAAACCTCGTTTTATACGGTAACTACGGGGAAATTTTGACCGAGACCCACATTATAGTCGGCCTTATGCCACATCTGACCGCGTGAGGCGGTTGGTAGTTATCCTGCAGTTGGAGATTCATTGTAGAATTCACTTGACTCTCTTCTACTAGTTGACTACTACTTCTACGCGCCGCTGGCGAATCTTATATGTGATATTCTTGTCTTAAGTATTATCGTTCATTACCAACCTTCGTTTGATTATTCTATTCCGTAATCTTTTATTTGGTAAACTCAAATATAGGTTAATATTTAGAAACTAAAATTCTTTTAGCAACACGCGTCAGCAAGTTGAAATCTTCACAATATTTAGTATTGTTAAACTCACCTCTAACATTTTTCGCCGAGATTTACAAACTCTATGATTCATTCAGTTTCTTAAACCAATCGATGAAATTTGAAGAAGCAGATTTGTTTGTAAAAATACTTTGACAAAAACCTTACTTCGCGTTTTAATAACTTCTTAAACTAAATTTAATTTTATAGAGCTTCATGGTAAACAATATTTTTAAGAAAATTTCTTTTTCCTTTTTGACAGCGAATAATAAATTCGTAGGATTTCTTACTCTTGAGCATGCAACATACAACTGGCCATAAATATTTCTTTCTGGAGCCAAATTCTAACTTTTTGGAGCGTTTGGCTTTATTTGTTTAGAGTTCTTGCAAACGCGGGGTGAACTAGAAACTGGATTCCTGTATATAAAACCTCAACGGAAAGATACGCAAAAAAAAACAATATTGCATTTTTATTAAATAAGTATTTATTATTTTAATCATTAAATTGTTTTTAAATTAGTGGCTGTATTTTGTATGTAAACTAGATTTAATTTAAAAAAAAATGAATGAAAATTTATAGTACTAAGCTACACACCATAATAAAACCATTTGCACTTCTCCCCAAAATTTTCTTTCGATCGGTCAGCGTATGACTATTATAGAGGGACGGACTAACAGAAATGACAGAATTTTATATATAGATAAATGTCATTTTGAAAAGTTCAAACATGCATAAATAAGTTGCAATTTATATTCAGTAAACAAATAAAAGACAAGTATTAAGTAACCAGAAACACCTTGTAGTTACTTGACAGAGACGTTCAGAAAGTTATCTGACTAATATATATTATATAATTAATATATATAATTAATTATATATAATTAATATATATGTATATATAACGAATATTTTACTTTCCGCTTGTGAAATATTAAAGAAAAATCATTTTGTAGCCTGTCCAAACACCTCACAGAACTAACGGAGGGTTAATTAAAATGACTAAAAATTTTCAAGCCATTGGAAAACTCCAAGAATTTGCGATTTTTGTTATTGCGATGGAAATATTTTAAAAAAATTTTATGTGATTTTTGTTCTAGGTATGAGAGCCTCAAAACCTGGCATAAATTGAATATTTTACAAGTGTAATAACAATTCTGACAGCAAAATCTTTATTAATTTATGTAAAAGTGTGACGCTTACTAACTCCATCTCTCTATAGGATTGGTAAGAATTGGATATGGCAGTTCATCTCTTGCAGGATTGGCATAACACAATGTTTCTGTCTTGGTAAACATCATTGGGTACATAATATGGAAGATGTTGCGAAATATAATCCTTTCAGGTGCAGTGAATTTGAACGATTTGTGCAAAGTATATTTGGGACACAAATTACTCTGAATAACTCGAAAATATTTATTTATCTGTATATACGAAGTTAAATAAAAAATCATTCGCACTTTCGCCGTAACGCATCTTTAAGCTTGTCACGTTGCCTTCTGCTCATGTTTATATTTGGTACTACTGTGGTCACGTGATCGAAGTTTGAGCTTGACCGCGCCAGTTTTCTTACTACAGAGTAAACATGGCCGCTCTGCAAGCAGTATGCAACAAGGAGGGGAAAAAAGAGCAGTCACCCGATTTCTCCGACCGGAAGGAATGTCAGAGACGGAAATTAATCGGAGGCTTTTAACACAATGCAGTAGCAGTGCACTGTAGCGTAGAATTGTGTATGAGAGGATTGGGAAGTTTAAATGTGGACGGACAAGCGTGGCGCACGGAGAAGAAGCAGGGTGCCCGTCAACGTCCATCACCGACGAGAAGATTCAACAAGCTCGGTAGATGGTAGTGGCGAACCGGCGAGATATCATCGATAAAGGTAGCGTGCTCTCTTCAGATTCGAACCACTACTATTTGTTTATTTTTGGAGTGCACTGCTAACAGAGCGGCCATGTTTACACTGTAACAGCCGCAACAAAAACTGGCGCGATCAAGCTCAACGTTCGATCATAATAGTACCAACTATAAGAAAGCCTGGAGAATTTGAAGTTTTTGTTTATTATTTTTGCGGTGTAGTATATGGGTGTTGTCAATCAGTATTTTCCTGTATTTTCCCATATTGTGAAGATGGACAAGTATGTGTTTTTAAATGTTGTGCAACAGAACTTGTATCCAACAAATGAAGTATAAGACATCTTGATAATGTTGCGGTCGTCAATTAGAGAAGTAGAAAGGATTATTATAAAAATAAATAGACATAATATGTCTATATTATTCAATAAAACACACACACACACACACACACACACACACACACACACACACACACACACACACACACACACACACACACACACACACACATATATATATATACTTTATTTTAGGATATTACATCGAAAACATGTGGAAATCGCTACACAATTGCAAATTACGGGCGAGTGAACTATTTAATCAAATTGAAAAGCAAAGTACAGCTTCTTTTTACGAAAAAAGAAAAAAAAAGAAAAGGGGGTGTGGTTATAAGGTTTGTGGGTTTTGCTGAGATCAACCAATCAAATATGACCTACGTTAAATTTAAACTAAGAGAAGATGCAAAAATTAAGAAATTATTTTCCATAGTTTTGAAATTCATGACAGCAACAGACTTTTAGAACGATTTGATCCTTTCTTTCCTTTTTCAATCTTTCGATCCTTTCTTTCATTTTCATTCTTTCGATCCTTGCTTTAATTTTATAATTTTTTGATCCTTACTTTCATTTTTAAACGTTTCGATCCTTTCTTTCATTTTTCGTTTTTTTGATCCTTTCTTTCATTTTTCGTTTTTTCGATCCTTTCTTTCTTTTTTCGTTTTTTCGATCCTTTCTTTCATTTTTCGTTTTTTCGATGCTTTCTTTCATTTTTCAACGTTTCAATCCTTTCTTTCATTTTTAAACTTTCTATCCTTTCTGTTATTTTCATTCTTTCGATCCTTTCTTTTTTTCAATATATTGAACATTTCTTTGCTTTTTCAATCTTTGATTATTTCTTTCATTTTTCAGCGTTTCGATCCCTTTGTTCATTTTTCATTCTTTCGATCACTTCTTTCATTCTTTTGATCCTTTTCTTTCATTTTCAAATCTTTCTATCCTTTTTTTTCGCTTTTCAAACTATCGATCATTTCTTTCTTTTTTGAACGTTTCGATCCTGTCCTTCATTTTTCATTCCGTCGATCGTTCCTTTTATTTTTCAACGTTTCGATCCTTTCTTTCATTTTCAATCCATTGATCATTTCTTTCCTTTTTTAATCTTTAGTTCCTTTCTTTCATTTTTCAATCTTCTGATCCTTTTCTTTCTTTTTCCACCTTTCGATCGTTCCTTTGATTTTACAGCGTTTCTATCCTTTCTTTCATTTTTCAATCTATCGATCCTTTCTTTCATTTTTCAATCTTTGGATCCTTTCTTTCATTTTTCAATAGTTCGATCCTTTCTTTTTCAATCATTCGATCCTACTTTTGATTTTTTCATATTTCAATCCTTCCTTTCATTTTACAAGGTTTCGGTCCTTTCTTTCCTTTCTCAATCTTTTGATCATTTTCTTCTTTTTCATTCTTCCAAAATCTCAACAAATTATCAAATCCTGGAAAAAATTGCGTTGGTAATAGAGAAAAAAAGTTATGAAATAACCATCCCACTTTCATGGCAGTAAATACTGGACAATCTCTTCAAGGGTGAAGAATAGACCTGAGAAAAGAGAGATGCGGTTCTGAGAAAGATTCTGAAATTACCTTGAACTGCAAATGTGAATAATGAAGATATTAAAAATGAGAAACAAATGGCACTTAGACTAAGAAAGAGTTGAAAGTTTTAGTATACATAATGAAGAAAGAGAGTTTAGAGAATTTAATATTCAGGGTATATGTTAAAGGCAAGATGGAGGGAAGGAAACAGCAAGTAACCGACCTAACTAGGAAACGGATGACAGACAAGGGAGCAGGAGGGATAGTGAGGAGACACACATTGATTAGGGGTACAGAAATAGGAAGTTGTGGAGAGAAATGATCATGGACATCAATATTTCAAGTTTTATATCTCTCTTTCTCTATCCATCTCAGTCTTTTCACTATCTATCTATCTATCTATCTATCTATCTATCTATCTATCTATCTATCTATCTATCACAATCTGTATCTATCTATCTATCTATCTATCTATCTATCTATCTATCTATCTATCTATCTATCTATCTATCTATCTGTGCCTGCCTATCTATCTATCTATCTATCTATCTATCTATCTATCTACATATTAGCGACGTGTACGTATGTTAGACAATATTCGGTATTGAATAGACTTTCTTTTAGTTTGTTTCATAACCATGATGCTGTATTTCTTCGCATTCTTTTCCCCCATGTGAATTTGCAACATGTCGACTTAAGATTTGAATGAATGACGCACTATAGCCTCGTTCTAGTCTAAACAACAGCTAGGTAATGGATATTATTATAAATGGGCATAAAATCTTTTACAATTGGTTTCATTTTTTTTCTATCTTTGTCTTACAATCTTTGTATTCCCCATATTAAAACACTTAAATACGCTTTGCTGATAAGCAAATTTGTTGTCATCAAATGATATCGTTTATTTTGTCTGCCTTTTCGGAGATTAAATCATTGGAGTATAAAGAGAAAGACTTCTTTTTACTTCCCGAGAAAAACAAAAGTCAGACTGACGCCATTTTTATTATGTCAAAAGTGGAACTGAAAAAATGAAATACAAATTCAAGTTGAAAACAAATTTCTTCTTCGCCATAAAATAATAATTTTTTTTTTTTTAATATTACATTCAATTTTTTTTTTTTATTAGAGACATATCAGCGATTTTTTCCTGAAATATTCAGTTTAATAAAATTGGTTTCTCTATTTTCTAACTCAGTACTTCTTGGATAATTTTCTCATTCAAAACCTCTACCTTTTCTTTCATTTTTCAAACTTTCGATCCTTTCTTTCCTTTCTTTTTCATAATGATATTCCTTTCTTTGTCTATCATGCTTGCGTCTTTCTTCTTTTACTTTGTATATTTTTCCTTTCTTTCTTTCTTTCTTTAGATGCTTTGTCTAGTCTTTCTTTCTTTCTTTCTTTATTTCTTTGTTTTGTATATTTTATTTCTTTCTTCTTTCTTCCTTTTTTGCCTTGTATATTTTTCGTTCTTTTTTCTTTCTTTGCTTTATATATTTTTCTTTCTTTCATTACTTTGTATTTTTTCCTTCTTTTTTATTTCTTTCTTTGTTTTTTCTTTTTTGTTTTGTATATTTTTCTTTCTTTCTTTGTTTTGTATATTTTTCTTTCTTTCTTTCTTTCTTTCTTTCTTTCTTATCTGTTCCCCTCTTTTTCTTGCTTTTATTACGTACTTTGCTTTTCTCTTTTTTTCATTCTTTCCTAACTTAGTCTTTTTCTTTCTTTCTTTTGTTGCTTGCTTTGTATGTTTCTTTGTATATCTCTTTCTTTCTTTCTTTCTTTCTTTCTTTCTTATCTGTTCCCCTCTTTTTCTTGCTTTTATTACGTACTTTGCTTTTCTCTTTTTTTCATTCTTTCCTAACTTAGTCTTTTTCTTTCTTTCTTTTGTTGCTTGCTTTGTATGTTTCTTTGTATATCTCTTTCTTTCTTTCTTTCTTTCTTTCTTTCTTATCTGTTCCCCTCTTTTTCTTGCTTTTATTACGTACTTTGCTTTTCTCTTTTTTTCATTCTTTCCTAACTTAGTCTTTTTCTTTCTTTCTTTTGTTGCTTGCTTTGTATGTTTCTTTGTATATCTCTTTCTTTCTTTCTTTCTTTCTTTCTTATCTGTTCCCCTCTTTTTCTTGCTTTTATTACGTACTTTGCTTTTCTCTTTTTTTCATTCTTTCCTAACTTAGTCTTTTTCTTTCTTTCTTTTGTTGCTTGCTTTGTATGTTTCTTTGTATGTCTCTTTCTTTTTTTCTTTCTTTCTTTCTTTTCATGCAAAATTTGTTTTCTTTTGTTGATTTCTTTCTTCATCTGTTTAGTTCTTTTTTTCTTTTGCTTACTTTGTTCGTATCTCTGTTCCTTTCATTCTTTCTAAAACTTTCTTGGGAGAAGAAACTAGACAGACAAGGTAATTCTTGCATCCGAGATGCTTCAAGCTTAAAATAACATAACCCCTTCGTCTATATGTTGTGCCAGCTTCCTAGACCTTGTGGGCCCTAGCAGCATTTCTCCTTTTACCAAGCCTTCTACTCACCACACCGTTCCGCTAAATAGGTAACTCGATGCCTGCTTCTATATCTCTTGCCCTCGATATATCATGTGAGGGTTAAGTTTTCAAGCTCTTCTTCCTCGTTATGTATCCAAGAAACTCCCATTGTGTCTTTCTGATTAGATCTAAGTTGTCTTTCTGTTGCCATCTTCTTTAAACGTCTTCGTTGTTTAATTACTCTGTCCACGGAATTCTCAGCACCCTTCTCTAGATCCACAATTCAAGAGTTCGCCAAAAACTTCTTCGCAAAAAAAAATTGCGGAATTATACTCAAAATGTATCTAAGAGAGCCCGATATGTGGCAACAAGTTATTGCAAACAATGGTGAATATACAGTGTTTCCCCTGCAAAATTGACATCATTTTGTATTCCAAAATCATAGACAAATCCTCGCTCAAATGATCTCAAATTCTAACAAAATGTGTAAAAAACTAAGTTGACTGTGCGGACATATCTCAATAAGAATCTACCAGGAAGATGGATCTATCTATCTATCTATCTATCTATCTATCTATCTGAGTCTTATATTGATATAATCTGGAAGTCTGATCAGCAAGGAAGAGGCTACTGCACTAAAATGACAATAAAAAGCTAGCCTACGGTTTGCCACGGCAGATGAGGACAAAGGTTCTAAAGAAATCTCTCCTGGTCAGATTAAACAAATATTTCACTGTTACCCCACACTGACAGTTGTCATGTTGGGATGTAAAGGTGCCGGTGGCCGGTTGCAAGTTGAATAACAATCCCAACTGTGATTAAAGCATCATATTGTGTTTTTTTCTTTTTCTTACGGTAAGTTTCACCCTGTACAAGGCCCGGGTGCCACTCGAGGTAGAGGAGTACGTTAAGGGGCAGTTTATACGGGTAGGAGAGTAATGTAACGGTTAACTCTAGACGTGAACAGATTGTAGTGATCGGGGAAACATCGTCTCGGTTCGTGGGAAGAAGCTGTTCAAATGGGACTTACTTCTCACCGATGGAATACGAAGAGAATGTGGGTGGTTTGCTGCAATGTAAGTGGCATGGCGGGTCTTAGCCGTAAAGGTTAGACCTGGCGGTACCAAGCAATGTAGTTCGTTCGAACACCTTCCATTAAAAAGTAGGGTACTTTGTCGTTAAAGAGTCTGGAGTAATTAAAAAGTCAGATACTATCAGGTGGAAGGAAAATGATTTGGACATATTGAAGCAACATCTCAAGAGATCATCTCGAAAGCATTAAACATTTGTCAAGAATGGGTCTTCCAAATGGACAGTGAGCAAAATATACTGTCAAAGCTTTGGGAAAATGACTCAATAGCAGGAAGTAAAGGTAACGAAGGGCCCGTCATAAAACCCTGATCTCAGTCCAATAGAAAATATATGAGCAGAGCTGATAAATCGTGCGAAACCCAGGAAGATTTCAAAATTGACTCAGGGAAAACAATTCCAAAAGAAAAAGGACAGAATTACAGTAGTTTAAGGTAAAAAACCTTGGGTAGGGCAAACCGAAAGATTATTAAGCACAAGAGTGAACCAAATTTCAGCAATTTTCCTAGCAGTAGATCTAGTAACTAATTCAATACAATCTATCTATCTATCTATCTATCTATCTATCTATCTATCTATCTATCTATCTATCTATCTATCTATCTATCTATTCCAGTCTCTTCCTATCCAATTGAACATTATATTGACATAATCTAGAGGAAAAAAGTTGATAAACAAAAAGGGAAATTATTTATGACTCAGCCTAATACACTCACTGTAAAATGAGTATGGGAAGAAGCTACTGCACCAAAATGAAAATCTATCTATCTAGTCGTATCCGAGTTTTTCCCTATTAGCAGCGGAACATCTTGGCATGTCTAGATACGGGCCTTTTTGCAACTTTACCAGGTCCGGGGCTTTGTCAGCTGCTTCATGCCAATAAAAGCGACTAGGAAACCAGCAGTCAGCATTGTTCAGTTGACAAAACTCGGTGTCTTGTGAAGTGGTGCCCTTGGATATTTTTGTTCCTAAAGTTGCGCGACGGCCCGCCGTGTTGTGGTTTCTGAGGCAGCGTTATTTCCTCCAGTCTATTTCCCTTCTCTGCGTGTTACCCCGTAGTTCTTGGGAGAGCAATCGGTTGACTGTTTCTATCTAACCCCAACTCACACCCTTGTTGTATTTCCCAACAGAATTCGAACATGTGTCATCTGTTGTAACGGGTAATTTCCCCCGTTACCACATAGTGTGTCATTTTAAGGAATCTTGGATCAGCTAGTCGTTTTTACTTTTCTCTTATTACAATCGTCGGTTTAATATTAAAAAAAAAAAAAAAAAAAAAACTTAAAGAAAGACAATTCATCACTATCAGAATTTTGCTCTCATGGGGTCAATCATCCTACCCCATTCAGTTCGGGTTGTCATTTTGAAGCTAGCCTACGCATTATGTAACAAAAATTTTCAAGTTAACCATTACACTACTTGCAAATGCATAGTAATAACCATAGTTTACTTAATAATAATTACGATTTAATGATAATAGAAACGAATTATTATTACAGAAGGGAAAGAGTTTAATAAACTGGATTTTAAATAAACATATATTTTACTTACTTTAAAGTTCATGCATAAAGAAATGTTTTTGGACCAAGATCATTTGTCAGGGGACGCCCCGAGAGAATGCAAAAAAAAAAACGACTTCCAGTAACTGAGAAGGACGGAAAGAATCATCAAACGAAAAAATTAGATCAAATCACATCCCAATTTAATTGCATAGATATAGGCACGCTTCGACTCTAAAATTCCAGAGAACTATTATATGTTATTAGTCCATAATTTTTAATGCAGGAAATGTTTGAGATGGTCGATATTAATGGATTTTTATAAACCTGTAAGTAATGTCGGATATTTTTGAAAGCCTTTAGTTAATTGCGGGTATTATAATTAACAAGAGGAAGGCACAGTTGAAATTTCAGGGGCGCATAATGAAGAAAGAAGGGTTTGGAAAATAAGATATTCACAGGTAAGAGAGACAGAGGAAAACAATGCATAAAATACTTGACGACCTTGAGTAAAAAGATGGCGGAACAGGATGTGGGAGAAATAACGAAGAGATAGAATTTATTTAGAACTACAAAGGACAGACAAGTGTCGAGAGTCAGATCGCCTACGTCCTCAGGGGACTAGACACCTAAAGCAGCAGCAGCAGCAGCAGAAGAAGAAGAAGAAGAAGAAGAAGAAGAAGAAGAAGATAATTAATACCAGATCTTTTTTTCAGAAATCTGTAATTAATACCGGATTTTAAAGTAGGTTAAAATTTACTATCTATCTATCTATCTATCTATCTCAGTCTGTTCTTATCTATCTATCTATCTATCTATCTATCTATCTATCTATCTATCTATCTATCTCCGTCTGTTCTTATCTATCTATCTATCTATCTATCTATCTATCTATCTATCTATCTATCTATCTCAGTCTGTTCTTATCTATCTATCTATCTATCTATCTATCTATCTATCTATCTATCTCAGTCTGTTCTTATCTATCTATCTATCTATCTATCTATCTATCTATCTCTGTTCTTATCTATCTCTCTATCTATCTCAGTCTCTTCCTTATCTATCTATCTATCTATCTATCTATCTATCTATCTATCTATCTATCTATCTATCTATCTAGCTATCTAGCTCAGTCTGTTCTTATCTATTTATCTATCTATCTATCTCAGTCTGTTCTTATCTATCTATCTATCTATCTATCTATCTATCTATCTCAGTCTGTTCTTATCTATCTATCTATCTATCTATCTATCTATCTATCTATCTATCTATCTATCTATCTATCTCAGTCTCTTCCTTATCTATCTATCTATCTATCTATCTATCTATCTCAGTCTGTTCTTATCTATCTATCTATCTATCTATCTATCTATCTATCTCAGTCTGTTCTTATCTATCTATCTATCTATCTATCTATCTATCTATCTATCTATCTATCTCAGTCTCTTCCTTATCTATCTATCTATCTATCTATCTATCTATCTCAGTCTGTTCTTATCTATCTATCTATCTATCTATCTATCTATCTATCTATCTATCTATCTATCTATCTATCTCAGTCTGTTCTTATCTATCTATCTATCTATCTATCTATCTATCTATCTATCTATCTATCTATCTATCTGTCTCAGTCTGTCCTTATCTATCTATCTATCTATCTATCTATCTATCTATCTATCTATCTCAGTCTGTTCTTATCTATCTATCTATCTATCTATCTATCTCAGTCTGTTCTTATCTCTATCTATCTATCTATCTATCTATCTATCTATCTATCTATCTATCTATCTATCTATCTATTCAAGCACGTTCCACGCCATATATATATATATATATATATATATATATATATATATATATATATATATATATATATATATATATATATATATATAAGTAGGTGCATCAATAAGTTCATTGTCTAATGACGAAAAAAATGTTTTCCGCGACAAATATTCATTGGGGAACTAAAGAGAGAGGGCGGTTTTGTATAGATCTTGTGTTAAGTTGATTTTGTAAAGGTCGAGCTTTGAATTTTGGCGATGAAAACATTAAGCAAAGATTCTGGTACAGTTTGCTGGTTTTGAGCGTAATCGGAGAAGAAAGTGCGGTAGTTTACAAAAAAACAACAACATCTTAACAGAAGCCCACTATAGAGCTTCCTTTGTCCTATAAACTAAAATTCATTGAAGGCAATAATTTCTTTTATTACTCTACCTGCAATAACCTTATCGTAGGACAGTGGTTAGCAAGTCTTTCTCGCTGACTGTCACTACTGAATTTGACACTCATAAGGTGCCTCATGCCAAAACTAAGCTATGGTTAGAAAATAATTTTTTTATTATTATAACTTCACTTGACCCCACTACGAGGGTCGCATTTTCGTGCGCTTAAAAATACCAGGTGCTGTAAGCTTGGATGTGCGGGAGGTGTAATGCATAATGGCTCGGGAATTGTTAATTGGAGAGTCGAGGTTCAATTCCCGTTGGGTTCGATATATTCACTTACGAAATGTATGAATTTATCTCTTCTCCCCCGGATATGGGTTAATTAGCAAGTCTTGTACGACTAAACCATTATTATCTCACCCCACCAAAAAGAGAAAAATAAATTCTTACCATCTAAGAAAATTTTCAGACTTTAAATAACCTGCATAGTGTTGATAAGCCATAAAAAACATTTTCCTGGTGTCATGGATAGCATGCTGGACACGCAGATCATTCACTAATCAGTACTGAATTCGGTTCGTATTCCATTGGTGAGATGTAAGTTCCATTCAATCAGTTTCTTTTCACGGTCCGATACTTTGTGAAACCGACCCCCAAGAGGATGCTTCCCCGATCACTACAGTTCTAGGGTTAACCGTTATCTTCTCTATATATCCACATAAACTCTGCCTGTTACTGCCTTGGGCCTTGTACAGGTTAAACATCATTGTAAAAAAATCACTGGGTTTTATTGTAACTTGTCCCCATGTGATCATGGTACGAGGCTCTTTTCGAAGATATTTCACTCCTCAGTAAATTCGATCGTCACAAGGTGCATAAAGCCAAGATTAGTAAGTAAAACTGTTGTGGGCGGAATTGTGGCCGAGATTATCGTGTGAATCTAATTAGCACCTGAGGTCGGTGTTCGAGTAAGGCTAAAAATCATAACTTCGAATGCTCTCTAGATTTTAGAGATTATCTTTAGGTTTGGTTTGGTTTGTTTTACGGCATATCAATCTTAATGGGTCATTTTCCCTCTTTTTGCTGCTAATACTTTTGTTTTGTCAAAAATCTATTTCTGCTAATATTTTTTTCCTCAAAAACGTATAGCTGGTAATATTATTTTTCAAAAACGTATAAAAGGTAATATTATTTTTTCAAAAACATATAGCTGGTAATATTATTTTTTCAAAAACGTATAGCTGGTAATATTATTTTTCCAAAATCGTATAGCTGGTAATATTATTTTTCCAAAATCGTATAGCTGGTAATATTATTTTTCCAAAATCGTATAGCTGGTAATATTATTTTTTTCAAAAACGTATAGCTGGTAATATTATTTTTTCAAAAATGTATAGCTGGTAATATTATTTTTCAAAAACGTATAGCTGGTAATATTTTTCCAAAATCGTGTAGCTGGTAATATTATTTTTTTCAAAAACGTATAGCTGGTAATATTATTTTTCCAAAATCGTATAGCTGGTAATATTATTTTTTTCAAAAACGTATAGCTGGTAATATTATTTTTTCAAAAATGTATAGCTGGTAACATTATTTTTCAAAAACGTATAGCTGGTAAAATTTTTCCAAAATCGTATAGCTGGTAATATTATTTTTTCAAAATCGTATAGCTGGTAATATTATTTTTTTGAAAAACGTATAGCTGGTAATATTATTTTTTTCAAAAACGTATAGCTGGTAATATTATTTTTTCAAAAATGTATAGCTGGTAATATTATTTTTCAAAAACGTATAGCTGGTAATATTATTTTTTCAAAAATGTATAGCTGGTAATATTATTTTTCAAAAACGTATAGCTGGTAATATTTTTCCAAAAACGTATAGCTGGTAATATTATTTTTTCAAAATCGTTTAGCTGGTAATATTATTTTTTTGTAAAACGTATAGCTGGTAATATTATTTTTTTCAAAAATGTATAGCTGGTAATATTACTTTTTCAAAAACGTACAGCTGGTAATATTACTTTTTCAAAAACGTACAGCTGGTAATATTACTTTTTCAAAAACGTACAGCTGGTAATATCACTTTTTCAAAAACGTACAGCTGGTAATATTACTTTTTCAAAAACGTATTATCAGAGGCCTTGCTGTTGGACGTAGTTTATCATCATACCCAGGACACGGATGTAGTTTATCGTCTTACCCAGGTCGCGGATGTAGTTTATCGTCATACCCTGGACGCGGATGTAGTTTATCGTCATACCCAGGTTGCGGATATAGTCTGGGTGTTAACTATTTGCCCATAGCTGGAACCCTAACAGGTGCTACCACCGGGTCAGGGTAGACCTGGGAACACCAGCAATTAAGAGGTGGTTCCACGCTCCTCAAAACCTCCTGATCAGAGGCCTCCCTGTTGGACATAGTTTATCGTCTTACCCAGGGCGCGGGTGTAGTTTATCGACAGACCCAGGACGGAGATTATCTTTAGACAATATTTCTAGTCCCAGTTTACCCATAATCATCGAATGTGCCTTGCTAAAAGAAGAGCGCCTACCGTAGCACGATAGATATCGAACTCCTCTCACGCATCATTCACTCGTATTGTGAGTTGAATCTTTAATAATTGCATCATTACAATGGCCTCGTGTCAGATTAAGGTATGATTCATAAATATTTTTCATTAGTAATTATTTTTATACGGTCTTATAATGAAAACCTTTAAGCAACGTACATTCTCTACTTCCTGTTTAGTATTTATCCGATTGATTCATTGGTTTGATTGTTTAACGGCATATCGATACCTCATGGGTCACTTAATATGAAAATTTAATTTTCTGGGAGCTTTGAAGTAATAAAAATATGATATATGTTATTCTGCTTTCACAGTTGAATAAAGGGTAGACGACACTCAGCTTTTTTTGCATATACCTGTTTGTGTGGAGATAATTACTAGAGGTGGTGATATGTGTGTTTTATGTTGTAGTTTTGTTAAAATTATATTTTGGAATACAGTTTGATTTATTTCAGAAATTGTAAGGTATTATATGGACTAATGTTCAGAAGGAGTTCTTTCATGTTGGTTTGATTTTGTTTGGCGGCATATCAACACCTCTATGGGTTATTTAAATAAGCCAATATCTAAATAATTGTGTGTAATTTGATGCTTTCGACTACAGATATTTTATAGATAATTTTACGCTTTCAGGGTAAAGACATGTTATATATATATATATATATATATATATATATATATATATATATATATATATATATTGTGTATATTTCAGCAGAATTTTTTCATTAATGCATGTTTCATTAAATAATATAGACAAATTTTGTCTATTTATTTTAAGTAAGTTCCTTTCGTATTGTTTGATAAGCTTAATCACATTCTCGTTGAAAGACGAAAGGAAAACACCATATTGACACATGTTTGAATCCAATCTAAGCTTTCGGCTTACATAAGCCATTATCAAAGATGACAATTTTGATAAATCAAACAACACATATACGAAATCACAATAATGGCCCGCCGTTGCTGTTTGAATAAGCTCAAAGTAACAACAAAGTCTTATTTACGAGGCAAGGGAGCGAAAAACGCCTAGTAGCTCGTGACGTCAGACATGACCACGCGAGAGTGAAAACGAGAAGTATTAAGTATGGGAAGCCAGTGGTGTTTTCCTTTCGTCGTTCAACGATAATGTGATTAAGCTTATCAGACAATACGAAAGGAACTTACTTAAAATAAATAGACAAAACTTGTCTATATTATTTAATGAAACATGCATTAATATATATATATATATATATATATATATATATATATATATATATATATATATATATATATATATTGAAGATCGTAAAATGTATTGTTGGTAATTTTACTATATAAATGTATTTTTATAATTTTCAGTCTTGCATTGTTATTTTGCTATAAAATTTTTGTTGTTGGTCATTTTATTATAAAAATGTACTGTTGACTATTGTTTGGGGGTTCACTATTTGCCCATAGCTGGGACCCTAACAGGTACTACCACCCCAGGTCAAGGTAGAAATACGAACAACAGCAATTATGAGGTGGTTTCGCACTCTTCAACACCTCTACTCTCCCGATCAGAGGCCTTGCTGCCGGATATAGTTTATCGTCATACCCAGGACGAAGTATTTATTTGAATAAATCTACTTCAACTCTATACTTTAGCCCCATCCGCTTGAACTATGAAATTGTATTTACTAATTAATTACTTATCTACTATTTTATCTATTTTGTCCTCCCCAATAGTAATAGAAAAAAATCGCCTATCGCCCGGTTCACGCATCTTCCCTGTCTTTTTAAACAGAAGTTGAGATTGATCCTTTGTTTCCTGATTAGGATTCTATTTCCGGTTCATTCTAAAGTGTTCTCATTCACTTTCACTCCAGTAATGGCCTCTTGTGTCTTAGTAGCATTATCAACTTGTTTTGAGGTGAATTTTGATTAAAACAAAAATTAAGGTAGTGTTATATTGCAGGGGATAGCGAAACAGTTATCAACATGAAAATGGAACCCCCACAGCGAGTTCAGATCCCTTCTTAAGCTCTTTCACCCACTTCGTACTCATGTCTTAAGACATAGCTCCATCGAGCAGTTATTGGCAAAATAGTAGGGTAAACTGTGTTTTCTAACCTTGATAGGACACCTGCGTAGGAGAATGACAACTGTGAATTCAAAACCGAGGAAAAGGCAACAACCAAACTTCCACTATCTTCCCTATGCAAATTCCCAATTCATCAATATGAACGCAAAAGAAATTGAGGAGGGCTAAGATTGCCTACTTCATTGCTAAAAAATGGACTCAAAATTCGACTTATACACGGGCACAAACATTTTTTTCTTAAAACATGTCATGAGTGCGACAGTTTTGAGGTAAAATCAAAGACTTTTTTTTTCTATGCTGGTGAAATGTCATTACATACTTGTCAGGTGACAACGTGTCACTAAGACCGATTCTCTCAGGGACAGGTCAACAATAGTTTACGACAAAAGATTCTGTCAACTCTCTCCATGAATTAAGGAAGCATAAATTCTCTGGGGTTTAGAAACATCAGGTGTGGGTTGATTCCTTACCATGATTCTTCCCAGAGAGAATTCAACTTACAAATATACATTTCCTGTAAATATTCAGAAAAGAAATAGCAAACATTCTCGTGGACATAAGATTCCCTTACTCATACATAAGTGCTCCTTTATTTTTTAATATTATTCACTTAAAAGGTAAAGTAAAAAATGAATTTAATGATGAACTGAAATAAAAATAAAATTAAATTAAATTGGCACATTATAACGTTTTATTACTTTTTATTAATTTTTATTACTTTTTTATTAATTTTTATTACTTTTTATTACTTTTTATTAATTTTTTATTAATTTTTATTACTTTTTATTAATATTTATTACTTTTTTATTACTTTTTATTACTTTTTATTACTTTTTATTAATTTTTATTACTTTTTATTAATTTTTATTACTTTTTATACAGCTTTGAATTTCGTCCTTTTAAAAACATCTATGGTTTCAATATTCCTTAAATATTTATATTATAAGTCAATTTAAAGTATTTATATAAAGAATATATATTTTGAAATATATTTTATAATAATAATGACAATATATAAATTTTATAATAAATAAATATAATTATTATTTAGTAATAAATAATGAGTATATTTTAGAATTTTAAACACTATAAGCATAGCCCATGTGTCATAAAACATTTAGAATTATTATAATATTCATTTATATATATATTCATATATAAATATACCACTATATAAATCATATATAAATATGATCTATAAATATATATATATATGAGTTCATTTATACATGTCACAGTATAACAAAGTATTTTTATTTAATATATAATAATTTATTTTATAATAAATAAATTAAATTATTATTTACTATTTTATATAATAATAATGATGTATTATGTTTACTAAAATTGTCACTTAAATATAACAATGATAAATTTGATCTGAACGGAAATAAAAATAAGATAATATTAAATTGGCACATTATTACTTTTTATTAATTTTTATTACTTTTTATTACTTTTTATTAATTTTTATTACTTTTTAATACTTTTTATTAATTTTTCTTACTTTTTATTAATTTGTAATACTTTTTATTACTTTTGATTAATTTTTAATAATTTTTATTACTTTTTATTATTTTTTATTAATTTTTATTACTTTTTATAAATTTTAATTAATTTTTATTACTTTTTTTTAATCAGCTTTGAATTTTGTCCTTTGAATTTTAAAAACATTTCGAAAGTAATAAAAATATTTCAACTGAATACGTTGACGTTATTGTCATGCTGTTGCTGCGTATATCACGTAACCCATTAGGGTTGTAGGGGTTACCACATTTACCGAGGGTAGAATTATCATCTCTCAGTTGCCTCTCTGTCTTCGGTCAGAGTGCGACTCAGTTGTGACTCTGTCCCTATATAAAGAATATAAAATATAGTGAAGTACCCGGTCCTGGGGAACAGCTGCCCTCGGCTGCATACCTCCCATTGCACGAGAGATGGGAAGATCGGTAGTCACTTCCGGCTTTAGGCTTTCCAGCCAACTTTGATATACAAACATTTAAATGCATTGCCAATCGTTATCTTCTGTCTTCCTGGTTAATCTTCTTTTATTGTTCTCGCCCCTTAATAATATTTCTCTTTTTTCTTATTCTTTCACACTCAGTAACCCCTCGTGTCTTAGTGGCTTTACTGACTTGCTTAGGGTGAAATGAGTAAAAAAAAAGTCAGGGATCCAAAAGACAGAGTGACTACTGAGGAGTCTATCCCATCAGAAGTTGTATAATATTGGGGCCAGTGTACTGTCATTGTGTTAATGGAATCCTGACCGTGCAGTAATTCGGGTAGGAGCATACGATGCCATGGGGAAGTGTACAGTTACGACTGTATAATCAGGTTATTTAATCCAGCTAATTGATCCACTTACGTCTTGAGGGTGCAGCTTCTTCGAGATTCCATACCAGATAAACTGTACCAATTTCTGTTAGATTTACATAGAGAGATGTGGTTTGGCATTGTTTTGATGGAAGATGACATCCCTCCGTTGGGTCAATTCTTGATGCTTCAATCGACTACAGCTTTTAACCAAATTGATATTTTACCCTTGCAATATCAGTTGCTACACAGCATTATCTTTTTCAAATGCAGATTAGATTTTGGAGTGGTAAAGTGTGGCTGATGACCTCTTCGCCATGCTACCTTTTAATTTAAGCGCAGTACTAGACTTGGCGACAAGGTATCACCAATAGTAGAGTTGGCTCGATATTACTGTAAGTTCTATGCCAACAGTTTCTTTTCTCGCACTTTTCACCTGTGGAGCTCTCTTACGACTCCATGCTTTCCAACCAACTTCAATCTTCAAAAATTTAAATGCAATCTCAATCACTATCTACTGTCATCCTTATACTCTTGTATTGTTCTCACTCCTTAGTAAAGTTTCTTTTTTTAAAAATTCTTCCACACCCTGTAACCCCTTGCCTCTTAGTAGATTTACTGCCTTGCCTGGGGTGAAATCGATTAAATGTATATATGACATAAATTTCAGTTACTTGTAAAAGGAATTCACGTGTTCAGACGCCAACTATTGAAAAACGCTATGAACTTTTTTTCCACACCCAATATATGCCTAAGTCATTTAGTTTTATATCACTTCATATTTTTAGGCGTCCTGGGTATGACGATAGACTACATCCGACAGCAAGGCCTTTGATCAGGAAGTTTTGAGGAGTATGGAACTACCTCTTAATTGCTGTTGTTCCCAAGTCCACCCTGACTTGGTGTGGTAGCACCTGTTAGGGTCCCAGCTATGACAAATAGTTAACCCCCATACTGGGGTCCAAACACTATGAAAGTGTAAAAATAGGTTTTAATACCAGCAAACATTTTCAAAAAATATTACCAGCATTATATTTTTGAAAAGAAAAAAATAACAGTAATACATTAAAAAAACCCCAAAAAACAAATTACCATCAATACATTTAAAAAAAAATTACCAGCAATATATTTTGAAAAAAATAAAAAATAAATAAAAAATTACCTGCAATACATTTTGAAAAAAAAAAAATTAAATTCCCAGCAATAGATATTTGAAAATAAAATAAAAAATTACTAACAATAAATTTTGAAAAAATAAAATAAAAAATTACTAGCAATACGAACTGTTACGAAAAGAATACTGAACTGTTACGTGAAATATGTCCTTTACGGCAGCGAATGTTGGGCGATATCCTCAAAGATGAAGAAGAGACTCAAGGCGACGGTGATGTGGTTCTACAGAAGGATGCTAATGATATTATGGACCGAGCGTGTGAGCAACGATGAGGTCTTAGAGAGGATGCAAACAAGGAGGAGGCTTATACTTAACATCAGGACGGTAAGTGCGACTCTGAGATCCGTAGACGTATTGGGATGGGCAAGCACACATTCCAAAAGCTGGGCAGTGTATTGCGATATAGGAGGATTTCTTTGGTAACAAAGAAAAGAATACTGAGCTGTTATGTGACATCTGTCCTTTACGGCAGCGAATATTGGAAGATTTCCTCAAGGATGGGGAAGAGACTCGAGGCGACGGAGATGTTGTTCTACAGAAGGATGCTAGGGATATCATGGACCGAGCGTGTGAGCAACGATGAGGTCTTAGAGAGAATGCAAATAAGGAGGAGGCTTATACTTGACATTAGGAAGAGGCAGTTGAAGTTTCTGGGATACTGTAACTAATGTATGAGTGAACGTTTGACGAGGCAAACGTCATGGCGGCGGACATAAAAATGGCAGTGCGTGTGCGCGACCAGACTGAGAGCGAAGCCCGTATTCATTTGCATAATCGTATGCCTCACCGGCATAAAAGCCGAGAGTTTGCGAGGCTAAAGAGAGGAGTTGTCCAGTTGCGCGAAAGTCACACGTGTTGTTCGTTTCGGTGTCGACCACGGAGAAGACGACGACGAAGAAGAAGACAAAGACTTCGGTAATTTCGTTACAGATAGATTACAGATACATAACGAGGAAGGAGGGCCTGGAAAATCTGATACGCACGGGTCGTATAGTGGGAAAGAGAGACAAGGGAAAACAACGCGTGTCATACCTGGCGGGCTTAAGCAAGAGGATGACAGATCGTGTTTTTTTTTGGGGTGGGGAAGCAGAGGGAAGGAACTTGTTGAGAGCTGCAAGGGATAGAGGGAGGTGGAGAGCCATGATCGCCTACGTCCCGAAAGGACACGGCGCATAAAAAGAAAAGAAGAAAGTGAAAAGGTGTTTCTTTCAAAAGGGGCTGTTTAATCGAGAGCGCTTCTCTTTCATGATGAAAATATCAACGTAAAACGCTGGGTGATTAAGACACCGGATATTTCCGTCGCTGTCAAGGACGCAACAACTCACCTCGGTATCTACCTGACAGTTCGTTCCCAACGTCTCTTGTCCCTTCGTACCAGTTAACCTCATCAGCTGTCACTGAGTGCATCCGACATTCTAAAATAGTACACGAGACCTCAGACTTGAAGTGATTAGAGGTAATTCCACTTTGAGGTGTGTGTGTGTCGAAAGGCTGAATTCTGTCCCTAACCCTTCCGAAAAAGCGTTACAGAAAGAGGACAGAAACTTGATCAACTTAAGGATTTTATGTTATCGCATTTTATGAGCGGTGATACGAAAACCAACAATAAAAAAAAAAGAAGTTGTTTGCCGTCAGCGTCAATATTTTTAAATTGGTTACGTTGAAATAAGCACCTAAGATCTTCATCGACAGGCAACGGTTTCACATTAGCTTTTCAAAAAAGAACTAAGCATTGATGGCTGCCTAATTTAGTCATGTACAAATATGTTCTAAACGATATATGAGAAGGGGTTACGGAAAATCACCCAGGCCATCTCACACCCAAAAAGACGAGACAGAAGACTTTTCTCGCAGTAGGTTGCCATTTCTTTCTGCGGTAGACTGGTTGCCAACCAAGGCTAAAGAGACCCGTCTGTCCTGATATTTAACCGATTTGGAGAAGAGATAATTCATACCGTTCTCTCGGAAATATGTCTGCGTAAGTGAATATCAGTCAGTTATGTGCCATGCATGATAGGCGATCATGTATCTTTCGATACATGACTGACGAGGCAGATTTTTCCCGCAGTAGATTGCCATTACTTTCTTTTGTAGACCAGTTGCCATCCAAGGCTATAGAACCGGGTCTGTCCTGCTATTTACCCAAAGCTATGGAGGGAGGAAAAGAGGATTCATACCTTTCCCAAAGGTATTAGCACGTAATTTAATTTCAGTCAGTTATGTGCCATGCGTGATAGACGCTTAGGCGATCATGTATCTTTCGATACATGACTGACGAGGCTGATTTTTTTCCTGTAGTGGATTGCCATTTATTTCTGCGGTAGACTAGTTGCCATCGAAGGCTATAGAACCCGGTCTGCCATGCTATTTACCCGTAGCTGTGGAGGGGGGAAAAGAGGATTCATACATTTCCCAAGGGTATTAGCAAGTAAGTGAATGTAATTGATTCGACTGGAATTCGAACCTGGCTCTCCGATTCCTCAAATCCGAGCCGCTATCCATTACTCCACCGTGCATCCACTTAAATTAATAGAATTAACACAAAAAATCAAACAAATTACTAGAATTTTGTTATACATAATGTCTAGATAGAATGACTAGCTAGTCCCTGTTGTAGATGTCCGCTCAGTCACATTTTGTGTTTTTTCAACACTCACAAGGCCAAGCTGCAAATATGCAGAGCAGACATTAGTTTAAGTTTCTGGGAGAGAGCGAATAATTTTGCACTGATACAAGGCCAGTGCGCTCGCAGCTTCGACCATGAACAGTTTCGGCTATCCAATTTCATTCACAAAGCTTGGGTCAATCCGTGGTGTGGTTTTCAGGTATGTTCTATCGGCGCTGCACATAGCGATCGCCCTCCCAGGTACATAACGCCATGAAGTCACCTCCTTGACAAAACGACCATATGCATAGAAAACAAAAAATTGATTTAATAGAAATAAATCCCGTTAATCCATTTTAATGGATGAAAAAAGTATTCGTACAATACAAAGAAAGAATACATAATCTTCATTTATGTTATGGTCCAATATCCTCGTCGCCACTGTTATGGTCCAAGGTTAGGACCAAGGAAGAACACGAACACAATAGTAGAAATAACAAAGATATATTAAATATATAATAATACAAGATGTTGAAAGTGTTAGTATGACTGTCAGTCTGGTTTGGAGTGAACTATTATTGGCTCGACTCGATTCCGTCTCGACTCGTTCCACTTCCTACGCCTCTCTTGAGAGGCGCAGTTTTTATAGTGTCAGGAAGAGTTCATTATGTCTTTACAGGTAAGATCCCTTAACACCCCCCTCCCAAAGCTTTTGCCTCGCAGGTGTCTTTAATACTTTTTTCTCTTTGAATTTATCATCAAAGTCTGTAAATTTTCTTTTCCAGCTCGATTTTCGCGGTTCTGGCATTGCTTGAGGCCTTTGCATATCGAATGTGTCGAATATTGTGTCCATCACTTCTTCCTCTTCCTGAGGTGGAGCGTTAGAATCCTCTAACAGCCTCTTTCTTATTTGATTTAAGTGCCTTTTATGCGAGAACTTCGGACCCTGTATTATGTAAATCATGTTCCCGATCCGTTTCTCTATTTTATCTTGCTCCCAGTAGGATGTATTGTTTTTGTATATTTTGAAAAAAAAAAACTTTCTCCCCTGCGTTAAATTTTCTTTTCGGTACGAATGACGTTGGTGATTGTTTTGTCTCTTTTGGTAGTGATTTGTCGAATAACGATCGGATTTTTTGGGAGAACATCACTTGCGCGGGTGATAATGCCGATGGCGTAGTCTGTTTGGTGTAATTCTATATACTTGTAAGAATTGCTGTAAAGCCTTTTCTGTTGGCACGTCATAAGCTTTCCTTAGTGCCCTTTTTAGCGTATCTACAAATCTCTACGCTTGCCCGTTTGATATTGGGTGATATGGCGGGGATTTGATGTGTTTAACTTGAAAAGTTTCACAACATTCTTGAAAATCCGCAGATGTGAATTGTGTCCCATTGTCGGGGACTAGACAATCAACCACTCCGAAACGAGCAAACAGCACGTGAAGGCAATTTATGGTAGTCTCAGAAGTAGGTTTTCTACAACGAAATACTTCTGGCCATTTGCTGTAACTGTCTACTACAATCAAATAGTAAAAACCGTCTAATGAACCTGCGAAATCTACATGTATTATCGACCACGGTCGATCTGTCTCCGGCCATGGCTTATGGATGATCGGCGGTGCTTTGGCTGCTAAGGAACAACCCTTGCATTTGTCCACCATATGTGTAATATTTTGATCCATGTTTTGCCAATCAATATACGTAACTTCGCATTAAGGATTTCATTCTATTCTTTTCTGGATGGCCCATGTGAAAATCCTTGAGGATTCGCCTTTGTAGCGTTTTCGGGATTACTACCCTTTCATTATATAGTAGAACATTATCACATAATGAAAAACTGTCTGATATATGCTTATCTTTTCCTGCAATTTTTGTTTTCGTTTCCTTAATACATTCGTCATTCACTGCTTCGTTTCTTATTTCCTGTAAAGTGACGGGGAGGTTTCGAATTGTGCTACATAATGATGTTCTAATATCTTCCTGATGTCGTAGAGCTGAAATTACGGAATCTTCTAATGGCTCCGTTTTCTTTGGTATTAGTCTCGAAAGACCATCTGCATTCCCGATTTTGTTTGATAGAAGATACTCCAGTTTAAAGTTATAGTTCAATAAAATTGTCCCCCATCGTAGCAATCTATTAGCAGTGTATACAGGTAAACCTTTTTTTGATCCAAATATTGTCAATAACGGCTTGTGGTCCGTCTGTAAGGTGAAAAATCTACCGTAAATATATCTGTGGAATCTCGTAACCGCAAAAATAACCCCCAAGACCTTCTTTTTCGATTTGCGATTAATTTTGTTCGGCTGGTAGCGATGTTCTTGACGCATGATCGATGGGTTTTAGTGTCCCATCCGACATTTTATGAAGTATACATGGCCCAACACCATTAGGCACTCGCGTCACTCGCGACTATTATTTTCAATTTTGGGTCATAATGCGCTCAAAATAAATCTGCTGTGACAGTCTTAATGATTTTGTCGAAAGTTATCTGACATTCATATGACCATTCCCAAACCTTTTCCTTCTTCAACAGTTCGTTTAGGGGTGGGTGTAATTTTTGCATGTTAGGAATAAATTCTTGGTAATAATTTACTAAGCCCAAGAAGCTTTGTAATTCTGCTAAATTTTTTGGAGCCGGCATTTCTTTTTTTTTATTGCCGTTGCCCTTTCTGGATCTGGTCTTCTTCCTTCTTCATCAATAATATGGCCCAGATATTTTATTTCCTTCATGAAGAAGTCACATTTATTTTCTTTTACCTTAAAACCGTAGTTCTGTATCCACCTGAAAACCTCTTGAACGTGTTCCCAGTGTTGTTCAATATTTCTGCTATTTATCAGGATGTCATCAAGGTATGCAATCGTGAAATCCAGTCCGCCTAGCATAGTATCCATTATTTGCTGAAATATTGCCGGCGCGACTTTTATCCCAAATGGTAATCTCTGGAACTTATATAACCCTTTATGTGTGTTTATGCACAACAACCTCGAGCTTTCCTCATCTACTGGTACTTGTAGGTATGCTTCGCTCAATTTTTCCTCCGTTCAATTTTCTGTAAACTTCCTCTGGACCAGGGAGAGGATAGTGATAATCCTTAATTGTTGCATTCAATCCCGTTGATAAATCAGCGTATACTCGTATCTCACCCGATTTTTTTTTCACGTAAACCGTAGGTGCGGCCCATTGACTATATTCCACCTTTGTCAATATACCGGTTTTCACAACTCTATCCAACTCTTGGTCTATTTTTTCTAGTGATGCGAAAGGTACATTCCTTTTCTTCTTGAAAATGGGTTGTACATTTTCTTTTAGTTCTATTTTTGCCGTCATTTTTTTACACCTCCCGAGTCCGGCTGAAAATACTTCGGGGAAACTCTCCTTTAATTTCTCTTCCTCGGTCGATAAACCTTTCAATTTTTGGCAGAATGTATTTATTGGTAAATCCTAGAGGTCAAATTTCTGCATCCAGTCAGTCCCAAATAAATTTTCCGTATTTTTTAGAACATACATCTTTAGTTTTTTGGTCATTCCATTGAATGTCACATTTGCGATAACTTCTCCCTAAAATTTGATTTTTCTTACTGTTACCGACCTGGTTATTTTATCTGTTCTCAACATGGTCGGTTTGTTTCATTTCTTCCACGTCTGTAAATTAATAATGGTTAAATCTGTTCCGGAATCCAATTGTAGTCTGACTTTTTTGTTTAACATTTCTACTTGTACGTATTTTCGTATATTTATCTCATCCGCTTGGTCAGTTCGAGTGACTCTTACTCGGCTTTTGCTTTCTTTCCTAGTCCTACAATGCGAACTTTTATGTCCCACTTTATTGCACGACAGACAAGTCTTATAGCGGTATGGACAATCTTTGTACCAATGCAAAGTCCCACAGCGATAGCATGGACTGGGTGGTAGTTTTTTCTGATATTTCATTTGACTTTTTGTAGAAGGATAATTTGTTTGTCTTGTTTTTGAAGTAGAAAATTGGTTTGGTTTGTTTTTGAGGAGGAACGAAAACGTGTTTGTCGTTGTACTTTTCGTATGTGAGCGATGCCAGACTCTTCTATATCTTTTGAGTCCTTTTTTACGCTTACACATCTCTGACAGTCCTCAGCCAATTTTTGTAGCGTCAATTCTGGTTTACTCTCAAGTTTTGTTAGAATTCTCCGTCTGATCTCCGCATCTTTAGTCGAAACCAGGCCTTGGACGAATATCAAAAAAAATTAAAATTGTCCGGGCTGAGTTCAGATAAACTTAAAGTTATCACAGTGTTTGTTTACCACGGAAGCGAATGTTATATAGTCTTCGCTATCCTTTTTTGTTAAATTTAAACATTTCCACCTTTTGTGGAATAGTGAAGTGTTCGGACTAAATAATTCCGTTAAAAGTTTTGAGGCTTCCTTGAAAGTCAACTCATTCGTTTTCCTCGGTAGGATGTAGTCTACGAATTTAGGGTATTCGCTTGACCCTATTTTCCTCAGTAGCAGGCGTACTTTTTTTTGCACTGACCAATTCCCGCAATCAATCTCATATAAATCTTCATATCTTCTGAAGTAATCCGAATGTTTTGTCTTCGTCCGGTGGATAAGTGAAGTCTTTGATCGAGCTCCATATAGCATTTTGCGAGAATGCCGCTTCATTTCCAGAATTTTGCCCTTTATTTGTTATTACCCGTAGTAGTAATTCTTGTAGTTCAAGATGCTTCTCTTCGTTTTTCTGTGGCTGCTCAAATTGCATTTTCATAAGTTCCAATATGGTTGCCTTAAATACTTCCATGTTTACACCGTAATTTTTGTAACTATTTTTCTTTAGTGTAGACTTCAGGTCTTTGTAGTCTGTTGTTCTGGAACCTTAGAAAAAAATTTCCTGCGTAGAATTCGTGTCTTTGTTACCACTGTGAAGTTGGTGTCGAAAAAAAATTTTTCTCTTATGTTTGCGTAGAACTTCTTTTTTTTTAATTACTACCTCCGTCGCCTCTCTCTGTTATGGACGACCGATAGCAAAAAGTTTTACTTATTTATTTTTTTAGATTCTCCGCATAGAACTTGTTTTTTCAGTATACTTTTAGATTTCTCCGCGTAGAACTCGTTTCTTCAGTATACTTTTTTAGGATTCTCCGCGTAGAATTCGTTTTTTTCAGTATCCTCTGCGTAGAATTCGTTTCTTTAGTATACTTTCTTGGATTCTCCACGTAGAGTTTCGTTTCTTCAGTATACTCCACGTAGAATTTGTTTTTTCAGTATCCTCGTCGCCACTGTTATGGTCCAATATCCTCGTCGCCACTGTTATGGTCCAAGGTTAGGACCAAGGAAGAACAACACGAACACAATAGTAGAAATAACAAAGATATATTAAATATATAATAATACAAGATGTTGAAAGTGTTAGTATGACTGTCAGTCTGGTTTGGAGTGAACTATTATTGGCTCGACTCGATTCTGTCTCGACTCGTTCCACTTCCTACGTCTCTCTTGAGAGGCGCAATCTTTATGGTGTCAGGAAGAGTTCATTATGTCGTTACAGGTAAGATCCCTTAACAATTTAATACTTTGTAGAATAGCCATTATTCACTTCTACAGCAACCAACCTCTTCTTGTAGTTCTCAATTGATGATTTGCAAATTTTAATCTTTAATTTGTTCCATTCTTCTTCACATACGGTCTTCAGATCCGGGATGTTTGCCGGAGCTCTCGATTGGATTTGAATTTTCAAACAACGCCACAGATTCTCGATTGGGTTTAAATCTTGGGACTGACTTGGCCATTTCAGGAAATTTACATTATTTTCAGCAAGCCATTTCTTCGTAGATTTTGCAATGTGCATAAGGTCGTTATTTTGTTGGAAGATCGAATCAGGAGGAAGTTCAAGATTTTCAACCAAAATCTACGCAAATTAAATTTGCTTCCAAAAATATTTTGTTATGCTGCGGCATTCATTCTACCATTTATTACTGATATGTTGCCAATACCTTTTGCAGAAAACCATCCCCAAACCATGATGCTGCCACCTCCAAATTTCACTGTTGGAACTGTGGTCTTTTGTTTGAAGGCATCGCCATCTTTCTGCCATACATGTTTACTAGAATTACGTCCAAAGAATTCAATATTGGTTTCCTCTGTCCATAATACTCTTTCCCAATACGATTTTTCCTTATGTTCACGAACGAATATCAACCTGGAATCTCTGTGTCTTTTCAATAGCAGTGGAGCGTGACTTTATATTGCTCTTATGAATTCCATTGCTTATTGTCCTTTTGGTGCCATAGATCCCTGATGAAAGCAAATAATGCTGAAACACTTGACGAGTAACCATTCGATTTTGTTTAATTTGATACTTTAATTTCCTCTAAGATCCTGAAGAAATATTCCGCGGAACACCTGTTCTTCTTTGGATTTCAACAGTTTTGAGTTTTTTTATACCTTGCAACGAATGAACTAATGGTAGTAAATGAAATATTCAGGTTGTCTGATATTTTCCTGTAACTTTCACCTTCTTTCCTGAGCTTAACAATCAGTTCTTTTTGCAAATTTGTCAATTCTTTTCTCTTGCAATGATAACCTTCTTGCACAAATATCAATTACAGAATGTTCTGTTTGCATTTTTAGGCCAAAAATAACTACTGATAACATTGCTGGAAGATTCTAGAATATTCCACTTGGATAAGCCAGAGTATTAAAGCAATTAAAAAGTTTTAAAATCTGGAAATTTACAATTGTACGAATACTTTTTTCACCCATTAAAATGTATAAATGAGATTTATTTCTATCAAATCAATTTTTTTCTATTTTCTATGCATATTTAGTTATTTTGTATCTGTGTACAGTTAATTATATGAAAAGTATGTTTATTCATTAGTTGGAAATACGACAAATTAAAAATTTGTTATATATGTCCAGATTCTTATAGATCACCTGGATAGTTCTGTCGAGCCCCAGGAGTCGATATCAACCAATTTGAGGACCTCCCGATCCTGATTTTCCATGCTTTGAGTAGTTCTACGAAAAATCCGGATCAGCCACGCCTGTCGGTCATTCCATCGGTAAAATTTGGTAGTCTGCGTTTCTTAGTGTCTCCTAAAACTAAAATCACCGCTGAAATACCGTGGTCGAAATTAAGGAGATTGTGATAATTGAGTTGCTGATGGTTCTGGATGTGGAAAGTTTTTACGGTATTTTTTTATCAATAAAAGACCAAAAGGGCTACTCAAGAGAGAGGGCCACCGAGTTGCGTTGCTTTAAGGCGTAAGTATTGAAAATTATGTTTGACAAGGTACGGCGCAAGGATCTATTTGAACTGCTGGGAAAACTCGATCTATTTTGAAAAGTTGTTAGAATAATGCAGAACTTAAACTGGGGAGCCAATCGTTTGGATACGGATAGAAAATAAATCGAGTAGCTATAAAAATAGAAAGGGGCGTGAGACAAGGATGCGTCTTCTTCCCAGATTGATTCAACTTCTATAGCGACGCCATCCTAAGGGAACTGGAGACACTACCAGGATTTATTATCGGTGGACGTAATCTTAACAATATAAGGTACACAGATGACACTGTGTTGATGACCGATTCGGAAAGAAAACTACAGGACATCCGAGACAAGGTGGCAAAAGAAAAATCGAGAAGAAAATACTATCAACTGCAAAAAGACGGAAAGTACTGTCATCAGCAAGAGATAAAATATGCCGAAGATGCGAATTACGAATTGTAGATATAAACATCAAGCAGGTTCAGAATTTTAAATATCTGTGATGTGTTTAAACAGAAGATGGAAAATGTGACACCGAAATCCGAAGTAGGCATTGGACTAGTGTTATAGTGAAAGACACCTTGTCTAGGTAATAGACTCTCCCACCTATTATAAGTAGGAGTCAGTAGGTAGTCGAAGGAGGAGTAAGTGTTCAGCGACTACAACTCGATTACTCTGCGTAACACTTTATTACAAGTTCCTAACGTTTCTGTACGTTTAACCTATTTAGGACGCATTTAGTTCCACTATAAGTTCTATTGTGGAAATAACTCCACAACAACTTTTGGGATCGAGTTGTGGTCGCTGAACACTTACTCCTCCCTCGACTACCTACTGACTCCTACTTATAATAGGTGGGAGAGTCTATTACCTAGACAAGGTGTCTTTCACTATAACAACTAGCAAAAGAGGCATTCCAAAAACTAAGGAAGGTGCCGAAAAAGGGAAAATTTCGTTAGAAACAAAGAAAAGACTTTTGGATTGTCATCCATCCTCTTATATGACAGCTAATGTTGGACAATTTCCCTCAGGATGAGGAAAAAACATGGAAGCAGCAGAAATATGGTTCTACAGAAGGATACTGAGAATTCCATGGACGGAGCGAGTAACCAACTAGAAAATCCTAAAGAAAATGGCAACAGAAAGAACACTTATATTGGAAACCAAAAAAATACAGCTGAAATGACTTAGACACATAATGAAGGAGAGCTTGGAAAACCTAACCCACAGTCGGCATATTGAGAGCAAATGACATAGGGAAGTCAGCGAGCCACTTATCTGGGTAAGTGCCTTAGCAAAGGGAGAAAACCTGCTAAGAATCACACGAAATAGAAGGTTGTGAAGAGCCATGATCATCCCTATCCTGAAGGGGATTAACCCTGGACTTGAAAAGATTAAGATAGTAGTGATCGGAGAAACATCCCCTAAGAAGTTTGTCCCACAAAATAGTGGCCCTGACTTTACTGGCTGTTTTGAAAAGTGGAAGGGGCGTTGGAATAAATGTGTGATGTTTCAAGATTACCAAATGAGTGATGTTTCATGATAAATAAATGTGTTATGTTTTAAGATTACCAAATGTGTGATGTTTCATGATAAATAAATGTGTTATGTTTTAAGATTACCAAATGTGTGATGTTTCATGATAAATAAATGTGTTATGTTTTAAGATTACCAAATGTGTGATGTTTCATGATAAATAAATGTGTTATGTTTTAAGATTTTCCAACTGTGTAATGTTTCATGATAAATAAATGTGTGATGTTTCAAGATTACCAAATGTGTAATGTTTCATGATAAATAAATGTGTTATGTTTTAAGATTACCAAATGTGTGATGTTTCATGATAAATAAATGTGTTATGTTTTAAGATTACCAAATATGTGATGTTTCAAAATAAACAAATGCGTGATGATTCAAGATTACCAAATGTGTGATATTTCAAGATAATTATATGCATAATGTTTCAAGATAAACAAATGTGTGATGTTTCAAGATAATACATGTATGATGTTTCATGATAAGCAAATGTTTGATATTTCAAGATAAATCTGTGATGTTTCACTATAAATAAATGTATGATGTTTCAAGATTACCAAATGTGTAATGTTTGATGATAAATAAATGTGTTATGTTTTAAGATTACCAAATGTGTGATGTTTCATGATAAATAAATGTGTGATGTTTCAAGATAAACAAATGCGTGATGATTCAAGATTACCAAAGGTGTGATGTTTCAAGATAACCAAATGTGTGATGTTTTAAGATTGCAAAATGTGTGATGTTTCATGATAAATAAATGTGTGAAGTTTCAAGATACATAAAAATGCCATTACCCTTGGTAAGCCATATTTTTTTCTCTAAAATTAAATAAATGGTTATTTTTCGAAAAAAAGAAAACGCATGTATATCTGCGGCAGTAGAGAGCAGTGGAAGAAAAGTAACAAACTGAAGTGAAAAATAAAATAAATAAAATAAAAGTCTCTTAATAAAACAAAAGACATGTCCGCTTTGCACACCTGTGCCTCAGGCCACAGACCCAAACGTGAGAAACGTCGCTGTGTACGGAATGACCCTGGGTATTTTTTTTTGTTTTCTTTCTCTGAGCCCTAGAATTCTTTTTCTTTTTCTCCAAAATGTTCTTTCCTCTTAAGTTTCTGCCATCTCCAATCGTTGGCATTTTTTTATTTTGCTTCTCAGCCAATTTTCGTGTGGCTGTAATTAGCGTTTTTCATCTCGAACAAATAGAGAGACAGAATTAATTTCTTCGGAAAAAAAGTTAAAGGAATGGGAATTAAACCATTGCATTTGCATGATAAAACACATCAACCTGTCCAAGTAAGCGAACAAATTTTATGAATGCGCTTCCCGTAGAGCAATCATAAGCCACCAAATCTCGCAGGACATTCCCTTCTTCTTAGTCTATGTGCCATGGCCCTGCAGGACGTGGGTAATCATGCTAGTAAGTTTTGTCTTTTCATTGTCTCTCCCAATCCCTGTGTTTCCATCCATTTACACAAACTTGTTAGGCTGACTTGTTGCATTCTTATGTCCCTCCTGCTTTCAATATGTCCTGTGAGTGTCAAATTATCTAGGCCTTCTTTCCTCATTAGGGGTCATACAAATTTCAACAGTCTCCTTCTCATTCTAAGTGTAACCGTTCTTTTCGCTTCCATTTTTCCTTACTCACGTGTTCTGTGAATGGTATTCTCAGAATTTTTCTGTAGAATCACGTTTATGTTGCTTCAAGTCTCTTCTTCATCTGTGTGAAGATTGTCCAATATTCACTGCCCATTGAGGAGGACTGATACTACATATCAGCTATTGCTTATTGTTAAGAGTCATTTTATGATGGTAAATTCTTGTTTTCCATTTGTTGGCTGTGGAACCGAAATAAAATGTTTAATGCTAGCCTTCTAGATGACACCTTTATACATATATTTATGGTTCCTCGGACAGTTAATGCCTTTTCGATAATTACACACCCACACACACACACACACACACACACACATATATATATATATATATATATATATATATATATATATATAGCCTTGTATGTATATATATGTATGTATATATAATGGACCCTCTTTTCGTCTCAGTCAGATTAACCGCACATATGTTTATAATGGTGAGAGCTTGTGCAGAACAAACCACACTTTTCGGGAGGACCGAATGCAGAGAACTGGATGCACATAGTGACCCACAAGGTCTCCAAATGACTCTCCTTAAGTTTTGAATTCCGATCTGTCCTTCTAGTAGCGTGGTAGCCAACCACAACCAGAGATCCCAGTTTGTTCTTTCACAAGGGTATTTGCGCGTAAGTGAATGTGACAAACTCGACAGTGATTCGAACACGGCTTTCCGATTTCTCATTCCAGGCCACTATCCATTACGCCCTCCCCCCACACACATTGGGAGCTTCATTATAGAATGCGATATGCAAAAAAATGTAGTATTTTAATGTTTTTCTTATTTGATTTTCATTGGTTAAGCAAGCTTCACGTACATTTGATTTGTCAAGCAGCGTTCGTGTCTATAATTTAAGTGTGTAAGTGTATCATAATTCTAGTTTGTCTATGCGGGATACAGACAATAATGTTTATGTGTGTGTTTGTGTGTGTGTGTGTGTGCGTGCGTCTAGTAGGCATTATTTGTGTTTAGAGGTTGTCCACATGTGAATTTGTGGACGTTTTTACGTCAACATCAGTCGTGGTAGTTATGTATACGTTTTATTCTTTAAGAATGGAGTTATTTAAATTTGGTGATATAGTGTTTTCGACGTGTGTGTATAGTTTGTAAAAATTTTATAAGGATTCCCTGGAAATATTTTCGACGTAAAGAATTATGTTATTTGTTCTAATTAGGGTGGCATTTGTAAAATCAAAGTTATGGTCAGTTTTGTTCCTGATTCGGGAAGGGAGTTTAAATGGCTGTCTTTGTGCAGGTTCCTTCTTGTGTTCACAGATTCGAGCTTTTAGATTTCAAAACCAGCTTTTATTTCTTCCTATAAAGCTATCTAAAAAAAACAAAAAAAAAACAAAAAGGTTTACGTCAAACCAGCTCATTCCAACAGCTGAAATCAGAGTAGTAGTCCACAGTAAGGGCTGTGATTGAAAATGCCTTAGAAAGAGAATATTCCTGCGAAGCTGAAAACTGAAGTTAATTAAAAGATGTAATCTTTCACAACGAGTGTAAAAACTTTCGTATACCTACTCTATACAGTGCCTTGTGGTGTAATAGATATCGACTCGGAATGGGAACTCTATTTGAGTTCGTTATAGCGGCTCGGATTGAGAAATAGGACAGCCGAGTTCGAATTCCATTTGGAATCTATTACATTCACTTACGTCCAAACACCCTTGGGAAAGGTATGAATCATCTTCTTCTCCTAGTTATGGGTAAATAGCAGGACAGGCCGGGTTCTCATATCCTTGGATGGCAACTCTACTGCAGAACGAAATGGCAACCTATTGTGGGAAAAAATCTGCCTCGTCAGTCATGTATCAAAAGATACATGATCGCCTAAGCGTGTATCATGCATGGTATGGCACTGATATTCACTTACGCACAAATATTCGTTGGAAAAGTATGACTCATCTCTATCGGTTAAAAAGCAGGACAGACGGGTTTCTTTAGCCTTTGTTGGTAACCAGTCTACCGTAGAAAGAAATAGCAACCTACTACGGAAAAAATCTTCTGCCTCTTCAGACATGATCACCCAAGCTAGTTTCACGCGTGGCATTTGACTCTATACAGTTCTTTTGTGACATACAGTGTTGCTCAATTAGAGGACATTTGCATGAATTTAGAAGACACGTGTGATGAAAGACGTGCTTTATTTGAGAAAAAATAGCATGAATAATCTTGAGACTCTCCATAGCGCATCTACTTAATGAATCTGCCGTTAGCATCGACGACTGCTTCAATATGAGGTCTGAGACATTAGCATGCCGGAATCAGATGGTTTTTATCTGTTTTGGACCTTGTGCTAATTATAGTTGATTTCAGAGATTTTATAGTTTTATGGCACCCTCTGATTGACTTCACTCCCGACTACGCCCCAGACGTGGTAGTCGAATATATTCAGTTATGGTGAACTAGGAGGCCATATGTTTGGGGCGACGTGAACGTAGAGATTGTAACTCATCCATTCTTGGGTCGTCTTTGTCTTATGAGACCCCGCAGCGTCTTGTTCGTAGATGCACGGTCCTCTTTTACTCACACTCTCTAACCAAAGCTTTACAACCCTCCACAACATTTTATATTCAGTAGCAGTGACCCTTAAACCCCGAGGAAAAAAGTGGAGTCACGATTCTTAAACCCAACACAGTGACCGGATAATTTGTGTGCATGGCGGTTTGTGAACGTCCTTAGAATGTCTACATAATCATTTGTCATTCGTTTTTAGTCCTGATCAAAGTTTTTCTTATCAGAGACAAAAACAAAGGATTCCAGGCTATTGATGTTTCCACTTACTTAAAAAGTGCTTTGCGCGGATCAAATAGTCATCTTTTGTCTTTGCAGACTTGAATTGACCTCTCCGCATTGCACATGACTTGTATGGAAGGTCCTCATGCATAATTCTTTCTGTCATGAAGCCTTATGCTCCTTAGTCGTGACGTTGACTTCCTGATTATTTTCGACACCTTTCATAGAAAATGTTGGTATTCTGATGACCCTTAGTAGGAGTTTTATGTTTCACTACTGCTGTAGAATTCCTGTCAGTGGCTTCCAGTGCATTGCGAATTTCGGTAACAAGCAATCGTACAACTTTCAGGAAGCGAGGAATCTTTAAATCACTATTCACTGCCTTTTATGGCAACGTTTACACTGTGTCTTCTCATTTGCTGAGGGACAGCGAGAGCAAGACAGAGTGATAGAGAGGTATATATATATATATATATATATATATATATATATATATATATATATATAATTAGGCTCTACTTGTGCATTGACACTGATTTTTAAAAATAAAACAAAAATACTAAAGAACTTCGGATTATTAACCCAACGGTTCTTCCCTTTTTTTCTACATATTTGCACACACACACACACACACAAAACAAACACACACACACACACACACACACATATATATATATATATATATATATATATAGATAGATAGATAGATAGATAGATAGACAGATAGATAGAGAGAGAGAGAGAGAGAGAGGGCGAGAGAGAGGGAGGAGGAGAGGCAGGGAGGGAGGGAGGGAGGGAGAAGTAAACAAATAAAGAAAAAGATTCATTATTATTTTTCGGGTTACGCAAAAATGATTATCCACTCGTCACTTGGTTATATAATAAAAATTAATTTATTTTGTTCTGCGAAAATCTGAATCAGAGAGATAAGTTTGAATATTTCAAGTTTCTTTAATTTGGCCATCCGTGCTCCATGGCAATGGCAGTTATGTATGAAAAATAATATCGCCCAAATGTCCGCCAAATCTGAAAGAAAAAGAAAAAAAATCATTAGACGCTTAAACTTAATTCACATTTAAAATCGGTCCAAGTTATTGGAACACCCTTTATATTTAGAATGAATAGCAAAAACTATGATAACATCGAGTTTTAGAGATCGGATAGTACTAATGCATTGTTTCGTAATATTGAGCACTTTAATTACAAGTACTGCTCGCCTTATAAGCGTTATCCTCCTGAAAGACGCTGGTCGGCCATATTTTTCTTGTTATCTCTTGATTTTGTTTCTTTTTTCATGCGAAATACAATCTCCATTGTTATTAATATTACTTTTATTATTAATATGTACGCACACACGCACACACATGTAAAGGTTTTTGTTCGTATACATGTGTGCGTGTGCCTTTAAAAATGATATATAATTTTCACTGCTTAATATGTACAAGTTAGACATAAAATTCGGTGACCAAAATTTTTCTCAGAGATTGTAGAAAGACAGGACTTGTGTTGTTATAGTTTTCTCTCAAGGACAAAATGAAAACGAAAAGGCCTTGACTTCGCCTTTGGAACCATTCAGGAACTGATAACAAGTATAAAAGATTATTTTCTCAGTGCTAAAAATCAGGGAGAAAGCGAACGTCAGTGGCCAAAAGTCAAGGCTAGTATATGCATAATGACGGCTTTGTCATTGCCGAAGGTCGGCTTTGTCGGGGCGACTGATACCAGAAAAATGAGCTAGACTTCAGATACAGATGCAAAACCCTTAAACGGACAGTGTATGTTTTTGACTTGCTTTTTTAATTCTTTAAGTTATTTTGTTTTAAGATTTCTCAAATAATATATATATATATATATATATATATATATATTAGGCAGTATAAATTTTATATTATAAAGAGATAATCATGCATTGAATCAATTAGCAATATTAATGCAATTAATGGCGAATTCTCTTCGCCAACAGACTTAATATAAGCATTCAACTACTAACAATCCGCTGAATGATGCTATCCTTATGTATACAATTGTTGTCAGTTGGATCTGGTGTATTTTTAGAGCAGCAAGTACTTTCAAGGACTTCATGTTTTCATCGTCAGGCTGTAACTTTTCCTTTAAAATCAAAACTCGAAGATGA
This sequence comes from Acanthosepion esculentum, assembly GCA_964036315.1. Taxonomy (NCBI): domain Eukaryota; kingdom Metazoa; phylum Mollusca; class Cephalopoda; order Sepiida; family Sepiidae; genus Acanthosepion; species Acanthosepion esculentum. The sequence goes on along the minus strand of OZ038497.1, from coordinate 83,863,739 downwards.
AATAAATGTGTTGTAGACCGAAAGAGGTTTTTTTTAAGAACGTGTTATTTATTAACGGTTATATAATATTGGAACGTGCAAGTCGCAACGCTAAAGTTCAAAATGAATTAATTGCAATAATATTACTAATTGATTCAATGTATGATTATCTCTTTATACTATATATATATATATATATATATATATATATATATATATATATATATATATATATATATATATATATTATAATATTTTATTATAATAAATTACAATAAAAACATTTTACATCGCTACACAAAAAATTCCATGTTTCGGTACTGAGATGGTACTTCTTCAGGCGATGGTAGATAACTAATAATAATAATGATTTATTAGGGAAATTAAAAAAAACAAAACAAATAAATCCTACGAAGTGTAGATTTTTACCCCATCTATTTCTTCTCTCATTTACAGCTCGGATATATAGAACATTTGGACAGTTTTTACATACCTCATAACTCATGTATTTATAACACCTGCAGAAGAAATAAATTTATAGGGACCTAAAATTTTTCGTGCGTGTATGTATGTTTTTTATCTCTCTCTATCTCTCTATCACACACACACACACACATATACACACATATATATATATACATACTGGATATATATATATATACTGGATATATATATGCTGGATATAAATATATATGAATATTATAATTATTTAAAAAAAATATGATTCCTTCGCTACGTATTTAAAAAAAAGATTATAATTTAGGCTCTACTTTTGTATTGATCAGTGTTTTTTGAAAATATTACAAAATATACTAAAGAACTTCGGATTATTTACCTAACGAGTTCTTTCCTATTTTTCTATATATTTGCACACACACACACACACACACACACACACACACACACACACACGCACACGCGCACACGCGCACACACATGCACACACACATTATATGCGCGGTACTTATTGGAAACTGCGCAATGTCTGTGATAGAGCTAACATATTCAGTTGTATGGATAGGAGTTTGTAACCCTGGGTTACGCGATTTTGTCTGATGATCGCAAAAGCGTGAAACCCAGAGTTACAAAGTCATATTTATACAACTGAATATATATACTGTATATATATATATATATATATATATATATATATATATATATATATATATATACTGGATATATATATATATATATATATATATATATATATATATATATATATATATATATATATATATATACTGGATATATATATATATATATATATATATATATATATATATATATAAAAGTGAACATTGAAGTGAACACTCAGAGGCGACAGGCTGTTTCATGCTAGACGCAATCGTCCGGCCGTCGATTGCTTCTAGTATGAAACAGCCTGTCGCCTCTGAGTGTTGACTTCTATGTTCACTTTTATATTTACACACGCTCTATCTCTGATATTGAGCACTTTATCCCATAAATATAGCACACCCTAAAACTATATTTCTTTATATATATATATATATATATATATGTGTGTGTGTGTGTGTCTCTTGTTCCCGTTATTATTTCTTTTTAGATAAATCTTGGCCAACATAAAGTTGACTCAGCAAATGAAAAATGTACCCGATAGTCGTTGCCTTAAAGGCAGAGCATAGTGATACAGAGATTGTTCGCTTCCTGAAAGTTGTACGGTTGTTTGTTACCGAAGTCCGTAAAGAGTTGGAAGACACTGACGTGGATTCTACAGCAGTAGCCAAAATTTACTAAGGGTTGTAATATATGCAGAATATCAATATTTTCTATGAAAAATCGAGAAAAGAACGGATAAGAATCCCAGAAAGTCAATTCGCCATACGCATGAAAGGTGGCCTTCTCACTGAAAACAAAACGTTTTTCAAACTCAACTTCTTCAAGCTTATCTTGCACACCGATGCAGAATCGCTTGCGCTTTAGCTGCTCATCTGTCTTTAAGGCCTGAACAAGCGACATCTTTTGGCCGTCATTCGCAGACATTTTCTTCCGACACGACAGACTGTCGTCATTGGAATCTGGGTTTCCAGACTTACTCTTTTCATGAACTTCCGATGTTCCTAATCCGCTGGACCCTCTATTTCGATACTGATGGTCGACCAGATTCTTTTGTCTTATAGACAGAATTCTTCTTTGACCTTTTGGTGCCATATCCAGTTCTACATTTTGGTGCCATATCCAATTCTATTCTTTGTTATTTTTAATTTACTTTTTCTCTGTGCATTTATCCGACTGCGACACACATATTACATCACGTATATATTTTTTTAATTTTAAGAACGCTCAAACATGTATTCGTAAATAGTCTTCCATAGTTGAACTTTATTTTCACAGTTAATGGTAAGAATATTTTTGAGCTTACTTAAATATAAAAGTTCGGACAAACTAACTAATTTTTTTATTTTATTTCTGCTTATAAATAGATGTTACAAAAGAAAATCCTTATATTTACTCTGAAAAATTTTACCAGAGGACGAAACGCATCGGTAAAGAAAAGTTTACATTTTGTATTTATTCATATATCTCTATATCCATACCTCAAATATCTATCTATCTATCTATCTATCTATCTATCTATCTATCTATCTATCTATCTATCCTAGACTGTTAATTATCTATCTATCTATCTATCTATCTATCTATCTATCTATCTATCTATCTATCTGTGTGTGTGTGTGTGTGTGTGCGTGTATGTATTATTTTGGTCTCTTAAACTGTGCAAAAATACGAAGAGAATATATAAAAGATTGACAGAACAGCAATTAACACACACACATAAATACATACATGCATATATATATATATATATATATATATATATATATATATATATATATAGCGAGAGAGAGAGGGAGAGAGGGAGGAGAGTGAGAGTGAGAGTGAGAGAGAGATACATTAGTGGCTAATAAGAAAAGGAAATAGATTTTTTTGTTGTGTTCTTGCAGAATTCTTTACTGGAATGTCGTTTTGACAGTTTCAAATGAGGCAGAATCAACGACACAAAGCAAAAAACCATTTAGTTTCTCTTAATAAGTCTTTGTCCATTAGCAGCTGCAGGTGCTAAATAAGATGACAATTGGTTCAGGTGCGAAGTCATTTATCCAGTGTGCAAATTGATGTAACACTTGTCGCTGAAACACACACGGGTATGCATACACACCTATGGCCTGTGCATTTCTTATAGATCTCTTAAGACATCTACCACGTATATATATATATATATATATATATATATATATATATATATATATATATATATATATATATATTAATTTTATATGATTAATATAATATTAATATACATTAATATATAATATATTAATATTATGATTAATATAATATTAATATAATATATATTAATATTATCTGATTAATATAATAATAATATACAATCATAAACAATATTATATAATACATTAATATTATATGATTAATATAATATTAATATATGATATTATATAATATTTTAATATTATATGATTAATATAATATTAATACATATTAATATACATCAATATATAAAATTATATAATATATTAATATTATCTGATTAATATAATATTAATATAAATTAATATATATTATTATATATTATTTTACTATTATATAATTAATAAAATATTAATATGTATTAATAAATAATATTATATAATACATTAATATTATATGATTAAGAAATCATGTATACCCAATAAATGTGTTTAAACATAATCGCATAACTTTCAATACACATGATCAAAATTATGTCTGTTAGATCAAGTATTTCTCTGTGATAATTTCCGATCAAAATTTTCCTTTTATGGGAATTTTTATCTATTTCTTTCTTTACCTTTTATAGGAATTTTTACCTATTTCGTTCGATACATTTTATGGGAATTTTTATCTATTTCTTTCTTTACCTTTTATGGGAATTTTTATCTATTTCTTTCTTTAATTTTATAAAAAATATTATCTATTTCTTTCTTTACCTTTTATGGGAATTTTTAACTATTTCTTTCTTAAAGTTTTATGGGAATGTTTTCCTATTTCTTTCCTTACCTTTTATGGGAATTTTTATCTATTTCTTTTTGTCCTTTTATGGGAATTTTTATCTGTTTCTTTCTTTACATTTTATGGGAATTTTTACCTATTTCTTTCTTTTCGTTTTATGGGAATATTTATCTATTTCTTACTTTAGGTTTCATGGGAATTTTTACATATTTCTTTCTTTACATTTTATTGGAATTTTTATTTGTTTCTTTCTTGACATTTTATGGGAATTTTTTTCTATTTCTTTCTTTACATTTATGGGAATTTTTATCTATTTTTTCTTTTCCTTTAATGGGAATTTTAATCTATTTCTTTATTTGCCTTTAATGGGAATTTTTATCTATTCCTTTCTTTAACTGTTATGTGAATTTTTATCTATTTTTTTTCTTAACCATTTATGTGAATTTTTATTTCTTTCTTTCTTTACCTTTGATCAGAATTTTTATCTATTTATTTTTTTACCATTTATGGGAATTTTTATTTAATACTTTTTTCGCATTTTATGGGAATTTTCATCTATTGCTTTCTTTATTTTTTATCGGAATATTTAACTATTTCTTTCTTTACTTTTTATGGGAATTTTTATCTATATCTTTCTTTACATTTCATGGGAATTTTTATCTATTTCTTTCTTTATATTTTTTAATAATTTTTGTCTATTCCTTTCTTTATATTTCATAGGAATTTTCATCTATTTATTTCTTTAACTTTTATGGGAATTTTTACCTATTTCTTTCTTTACATTTTATGGGAATTTTTATCTATTTCTTTCTTTTCCTTTTATGGGAATTTTTATCTATTTCTTTCTTTTCCTTTTATGGGAATTTTTATCTATTTCTTTCTTTTCCTTTTATGGGAATTTTTATCTATTTCTTTCTTTTCCTTTTATGGGAATTTTTATCTATTTCTTTGTTTACCACTTATGGGAATTTCTATGCATTACTTTCTGTCCCTCTTATGGTAATTTTTATCTAATTCTTACTTTATCATTTATGGGACTTTTTTTATATATTTCATTTCCTTTTATCTCAATTTTAATCTATGTCTCTCTTTAAATTTTATGGGAATTTTTATCTATTTCTTTCTTTCACATTCATGGAATTGTCATCTATTTCTTTCTTGTCCTTTTATGGGAATTGTTATCTATTTTCTTCTTTTCTGATGTGAATATTTATCTATTTCTTTCTTTACCTTTTATGGGAATTTTTATCTATTTTTTCTTTTCCATTTATGGGAATTTTTATCTATTTCTTTCTTTACATTTTATCGGAATTTTTAACTATTTCTTTCTTTACCTTTTATGAGAATTGTTATCTATTTTTTTCTTTTTCTATGTGAATTCTTATCTATTTCTTTTTTCCTTTGATGGGAATTTTAATCTATTTCTTTCTTTAACACTTATGGGAATTTTTATCTATTTCTTTCTTTACCTTTTATGTCAATTTTATCTATTTCTTTCTTTAGATTTTATGGGAATTTTTATACATTTTTTTCTTTACATTTTTATCTATTGCTTACTTTTCCTTTTATTGGAATTTTTATCTATTTCTTTCTTTGCCTTTTATGTTAATTTTTATCTATTTCTTTCTTTACATTTTTTGATAATTTTTGACTATTTCTTTCTTTAGATTTTGTGGGAATTTTTATCTATTGCTTTCTTTACCTTTTATCGGAATTCTTATCTATTTCTTTCTTTACGTTTTATGGAAATTTTTATCTATTTCTTTCATTAAAATTAATGGGAATTTTTATCTATTACTTTCTTTACTTTTTATCGGAAGTGTTATCTATTTCTTTCATTACTTTTTACGGTAAATTGTATCTATTTCTTTCTTTACCTGTTATGGAAATTGTTATCTATTTCTTTCTTGTCCTTTTATGGTAATTGTTATCTATTTCTTTCTTTTCATTTCATGGGAATTTTTATCTATTTCTTTCTTTACCTTTTATGGGAATTCTTTCTATTTCTTTCTTTACCTTTTATCGGAATTTTCATCTATTTTTTTCCTCTTCTTTTTATGGGAATTGTTATCTATTTCTTTTTTTTCTTTTCATGGGAGTTTTTATCTTTTTCTTTCTTTACCTTTTATGGGAATTTTTATCTATTTCTTTCTTTACCCTTTACGGTGTGTAGAGCGTCTGTAAATATAAAATTGCACATTGAAGTCAACACTTAGAGGCGACAGTCAGTTTCATTCTAGACACAATTGTCAGGCCTGACGATTGCGTCTAGCATGAAACAGACTGTCGGGTCTAAGTGTTGACTTCAATGTTCACATTGATATATATATATATATATATATATATATATATATATATATATATATATTGCTATGGGACAATAAAACCCATCGCACATTCTTCTTGAACCTTACTACCAGCGGAGAAAAATTACTCACAAATAGAGAAAGAAGCTCTGGTAATTATCTTCGCTGTCACAAGGTTTCATAGGTACATATATGATAGACATGTTACTCTTCAGACGGATCACAAACCGTTACTAACAACTTTTGGTTCGAAAAATGGTCTACCGGTTTACACTGCAAATAGGTTACTTAGTTGGGGAACGATTCTTCTGAATTACAATTTCAGTTTGGAGTATTTGCCAACGAAAAAGATCGGGCAATGCGGATGGTCTGTCGAGACTTATACCAACAAAGACAGAGCCATTGGAAAATACGGTAATCGCAGCCCTAAGAAATGAAGAAGATATCAGGACAGTTCTATGTTGTACAGTTAGAAACCTCCCAGTCCCACTGCAAGACATAAAAAATGAAGCCAAAATGACGAATTTATAAATGAAACAAAAGCAAAAATAGCAGAAAAAGATAAGGAAATATCGGACAGCTTTTCCCTATTCGATAATGTGCTACTTTACAACGAAATGGTTGTAATTCCCAAAACACTACAAAAGCGAATCTTAAAGGATTTCCACAGGGGCCATCCTGGTAAAAATAGAATGAAGTCGCTAATGCGAAGCTATGTATACTGGAAAAATATGGACCAGGATATTACTCAGATGGTGGAAATGTGCAAGGGTTGTAATTTAGCAGCCAAAGCACCGCCAATCATACATAAGCCATGGCCAGAGAGTGATTGTCCGTGGTCAAGAATACACGCAGATTATGCAGGACCAATTGACGGTTTTTACTATTTAATCATAGTGGATAGTTACAGTAAATGGCCGGAGGTGTTTCGTTGCAAAAATCCTACTTCGGAAACGACCATAAATTGCCTCCACGAGCTATTCGCTCGGTTTGGTGTAGTGGATTGCAGATAATGGAACGCAATTCACGTCAGCAGACTTCCAAGAGTTTTGCGAAATTTATCAAGTAAAACATATAAAATCCCCGCCTTATCACCCAAGATCGAATGGGCAAGCGGAGAGATTTGTTGATACGCTCAAAAGAGCGTTACGAAACGCATGCGATGTGCCTACGGAAAAAAGCATTACAGGAATTTCTTCAGGTATATCGAATTACGCCAAATAATGCTACACCATCAACATTATCACCCGCAGAAGTGATGTTCGCTAGAAAAATCAGATCAGCATTTGATAAATTGCTACCAAGTCAATCGAAACACAGCCCTACGCACCAAAAAGAAAATTCCTCCCAGGAGAAAAGTTTTTTTTAAAGCATATAAAAATAATACATCTTACTGGGAGCAAGGGACAATTGAGAAAAGAATCGGCAATATGTTTTACATAGTACAGGGACAAAAATTCTCACATAGAAGACACGTATACCAAATAAGGATGAGACCGTTAAAGGATGCTAACGGTCCACCTCAGGAAGAGGTAATGGACACGATTTTCGATACATTTGATATAAAAAGACCGCAAAAAATGCCAGAACCAAGAAAATCGTCTAGAAATAGAAAGTTCTCAGAACCTTTCGAATTTGATCCAAAGAAAAAAGTTATTAAAAACCCCTGCTACGCAAAAGCTCCGGAAGGGGGGTGTTATGGGCACTTACACATAATAATAATGGACTATTCCGTACATCATAAATACTGCGACTCAAGAGGGAGCAGCAGTAGTCAGGTTAAGAGTCAGTTCAGGTCAGAGACAGAGACAGAATCGCGTCAGACGATTACTGTAAGACATTGGAATAGTGATACTTGTCGAGACAACATAGTTCACTCTAACCAAATCTGGTATTCATTACTAATACTTCTACTTCTTTGTACATATTTCTGTTTGTAATATATCTGTGTTATTCCATACCTGTGTTCGAGTTATTCTTCATTGGTTCTACCTTGGACCATCACCGTGGTACAAGGAACTTGGACCATAACATACATATACCTAGTTATCATTAATACCTATATATATATATATGAGGAATATAAATGAAATAATAATAATAAAAGCATAAGAATATTAATCTACAACCCAGTGTGTCTGAAGATTTTAATTGATTTTTCTAATAATTTTTATCGTTCAAAATATATATATATATATATATATATATATATATATATATATATATATATATAAACAAATATATATATATATATATATTAATATAAAAGTGAAAATAAGCTAAATAAAGAGATATGAGCAACATAGGTATATGTGTAATTATTAATATATATGTAGATTGTATTAATATATATATATATATATATATATATATATATATATATATATATATATATATATATATATATATATAGTTTGTATGAGCCCCGGTGGGCGAGCGAGTGTGTATGTGTGTCTGCGTACCTCAACTGGTGTACGGACATGCATTAGCATGAGTGACATCACGACGACGCTTCCATAATAACACAAATACATGCAATCTACATTAATCCAAAAGTTTTAAAAAATTAACCAGTTTGCCTGACGATCGCAAAAGCGTGAAACCCAGTGTCACAAACTCACATCCATCCAACCAAATATATATATATATATATATATATATATATATATATATATATATATATGAGTGTGCGTGTGTGTTTCATTAAAGACGACTGACAAGGTACTGTGATGAATGTCTCTATTGCATTTTTCTTGTACTCGTATAAGTGATTTCCTTTCTGGATATAAAGTGTATAAAAACTGTCCAAATGTTTTAAATAACCGAGCGTTTTTCTATTAGCCATTTTCAAGGATGTTTTGCGTGTTTTAATTTTTACCTGAATGTGTAGATTTTTTTATAAGTATCTGGAGTGATAGGAATGTCATTATTATTATTATTATTATTATTATTATTATTATTATTATTATTATTATTATTATTATTCAAACACGGTCTGCACATTGTAGCCGTGTTCATATTTGATGTTATTGAGCGTTGGTTTTGTCTTTGTTATTATTAATTCTTCGAATATACTTGTATTTTCTACAGGTATGTTGAAGTATCTATCTATCTATCTATCTATCTATCTATCTATCTATCTATCTATCTATCTATCTATCTATCTATCTATCCATCTTAGTCTCTTCATATCTATCTCTTTGTTGTGAACTGTTTTGGTGATAGAGAAAATGTTGCATACAGAAAATTTATACGCACGCACAAACCCACACAGACACATAAATATTTCGATACACATCACGTGTTATTCATGTCGGAACGCTCATTGCCATGAGTGATTTTCCTCACCTGGCTCTCCCATTCATTCTAAGTGTCCAGTTGGCCATATTTCATCCTTTCGTCATCGCCTAGTAAAGGATCGTCGACTTAAAGAGTCACTTTCCAAAGAATCACGCCTCTTTTGTTGCGAGTTTCAGCTGCCAGCTCATTGGACATTGATCCGGCCTGCCTCGGTATCCAACTGCGAATGTATCGTACATCAACATCCTTTCATTTCGAAACACTTGATTGGACTGCGAAGGTTTAACAGGCCGATTCCTCTCACCTTCCCAGTTTAAAACAACATCTTCTGTTTCACTAAAAACATCATTGTGAGAGCGGTGTCGCTGAGATGGGGTGGTGGTGGGGGGTGAGTTTAGTTTAGTCATATACAGTTTGGTCACGTCCTTTCAAGTGGTGACATTTAATGGGATTTATTGCTAACTTGCGTTTTCTGTTTCACTAGAAATGTTGGCGCCATTCTTTTTGTGTATCGTTCAAACTTCCGAGAAATTATCCCAAGGATCAACTTAAACGCTCGCTTATTCTTTCTGTGCTATGTCCTTTTCGTGACCGTCTCGTCCAGAACTTTATTTTGTTTATCTCAGCAAAAATGTCACCTTTATGATGCCTTTTCTCTTAGCAACATTTGCCACTACATACATTTTCATAAAATAGACGGTCGTCAGGAAAAGGAACCGCCCAAGATCAGTACTGCCAGGAAAGTTGGTTCACTGTGAATTCATCTGGCATATTTATAGATCTACCATCTGGCCGTGATCTGATCTGATTCTCCGGCTATATATCTGGTGATTCTTGACAAAATCCAAAGGTCTGCAATGTTATCGGCCCTGACCTGTCATCTCCTCTTCAGTCACTTTCTGTTATATAGGAATAAAGTGTCGCTCCCGACACTTGAGTTTGAACATAGATCGTCAGCGAGCAAACACAGGCGATCCCATTATTGAATTAAGTAGACCACGTGACCATAGAGGAAACGCAGAAAGGGGAAGTCGCGTGACATCTTGAAGATCACCATTTCTAGTTTATTCTCTATTACTATACGGACTGCTAGTCTCTATACTATTTCACTATACTGATTACTATTCGAGCGAATATTAGTGCGAGTGTTATTTGAAGGCGTCTGACACCAGTATTGTTCAACGGCGTTACTATACGTTGTATCTGCGATTACAAAGTCTCTACTACAACGAGCATTACGAAAGTGACAACGAGTATTCGTTGACATTACAAAAATGTCAAACGAGTGTTCATTGACATCACAAAACTTTCCCGACGCCGTGACGTGGCTTCCCTCTGCCTTTTCTATAAATATTTCCATGACAAATGTTCTAATGAGCTTTCCTCCTTGCTACCGCGACTGCATAAATTTAAGCATACTACTAGATTCGCAATTAGGTCTCATCGTTTTTCTGTTAGATTAGCAAGATATAACCGTAAGATCTATTCTAACAGATTTTTATCGCACTTCTCGGCTGTAGAATTCTCTTCAAGTTTCTTTCTTTTCTGTCGCTTACAAACTTCAAAATTTTAAATGCGACGTCAATCGAAATCTTCCGTTTACTTTTATTGTCTTTTCTCTTAAACTAAAGTCGTCTCATTGTCTTTCATACCCAGCAACCCCTTGCATCTTAGCGGCATTGTTGCCTTACTTGGGGGTGAAATGATTGTAAAAAAAATCCAGAAATGTAACTATTTGGAAAAGGAATTGACAGATGATGGAAAATGTGATATAGTAATTAGAATAGCAAAATTGGAATAGCGAAAATGCCTTCCAAAAGTGAAACAAAGTATTAAGAAATAGGAAAAATTTCATTAGACACAAAGATGTAATATCAAAAAATTATGCTCTGCATTTGGTAGGTGTTATGTTTGCGTGAGTTCTGAGGACCGAGCAATGCATTTGTTGATTGGAAATAATTACCAAGAACATTTTTAGGTTTACAGCATTTTATTAATTACTAGATAAACTGAGTTAATACTACTCTACAAAAGAATTAGTGAAATATGGAGAGACGTTTGCCACACGTGTTCCGGGTAGTCCGCCATCTTGGATCTCTCTCTGTATTTCCACACGTGACGTCTGACGTCACGATGTCCAAAGCAAGTGGGATAACTCTTACAATACTTTGGAGTTATCTCCCTTTATGTTTCCTTTCAACAGTAGGATATAAAGCGTTTCTTCTATCATGAAGTACTAAACTAAAACGGGACAGATAGTGCTAAGAAGGATCATGTTTAATTGAAATCATTTACAGAAAAGCGTTATTAATTGCTTAATCGTAAAGACGTGTCACCCAGGAAAAAGATTATGACATTAAATATTCAATTTTTGCCTTATCCTCCTCATTCTCTAGACCTTGCTCCATCTGACTATCATCCCTTCACATAATTACAACATATTTATTTTGGAGGGAAAACCTTCTATTAATTTTATTGAGGTTAAAATTGATATTGAGTGATTCTTTGCATTGAAATTTAAAGTGTTTTGCGCTCGAAGGGTCAACAATTTGTCAAATAGATGTGATTATGTTATCAATAATATTGGGAAATATTATTTTGATGAAATATATCAAAGGAGATCAAAGAAACATTCATTTCTTTACCAACTTAAAATGTCAGCAGTTTCTTTCCAACCTAATATTTAAGAAAAACACACCAGAATATGAAACTCCATAGTTCTTGATATTTAAAAAACCTGTACACAATTCTAAAATAAACACGTTTAAAAATGTTCACTGGCAACCCCCAAAATATTCCTCGTAAGGAATGTTACAGTCCCCCACATTTAGTATAAAGAGAGAGACATTCTAATGGACGGATACTCAGAGTTAAAGTTATATATCACACTTGACAACAGTTTTTCAAAAGTTATATGCTTTCGTGATGAAATGTATTTATGATACATTTTAACGAGATGAATTCAAATATGACAATTAAAATTGTTTATTGTCCATTAATTTGGCGGGGAAGTTAATGACTTTTCCAGTTGTCAACAGTTAGAAGTTGGCAACTTATATAAAACTTTGCAAATACGTCTAATTGCCTATAAAGATTTTGCCATCAGGATATTTAATGTTAGAGAACTTGTGAAAGAAGTAAAGCTTGGTTCAAGGTATTACAGCATCGATGCATGTTGTCTCCCAGAAAGGCAAAGCAAAGCAGGACTTGATATTAATATAGGAGTTAGACAACAAAAATTAATAGGATTAAAAGGAACAGTAAATATGGAAATAGTTTTGCCATCAATGCCAAATGGAAGAATAAGAATATAGACATTGAAGAATAACATTAAAAGAACTACCAATAAAATTTCACCATTCTCCGTAAAATCATTGACGACCTGCAGCATCTGTCTATATTTCTGAGATGATGTATTATGTATACTATTTATGGGAACCCGTAATAAGGAGTGCCAGAGAAAAAGCGATAATAACAACAAAAATTGCAATATGAGCTCTGGTAAAAACATGTAATGATAACAGAAAAAATTGCAATATGAGCACTGGTAAAAAATTGCAGCTGATGACATTAGGTTTATAATACCCAGAAATTCACGCACAGATGTCTTCAAGAATACATGGCACAGTGGATAAAGGCGTTGGTTAGATCCAGTTACATGACCCAAAGAGTGTGAGTTCAATACCCGGTTAAGGTACGCTGCACGGTCTTGGGTGACTGTGTGCAGTGGTGAACTTGGGGAGGGGAATTAACAGGAATTAACTGATAATTGAAAAAGACGTGGAACCAGAACAGTCTACCCCAGTGAGCGAAATAAAGGGTTCAGTTCGACATTCCAACCATCTGAAACGGCCGAAACGCTGTGACAAAGATGGGGATAATAGTCTGAATAATGAAAGTGCTGCAGGTCCACACCTGCAGCACTTTCATGAGTCCTCTGGAGAGGACTGATAAAATTTATTTTACAATGCTGTGGAAGATTAGAAATTACGCAAGTCGAAACAGTTCTCATGATGATGGTAATATTGCCAATTATTTCCCAAATAAAAACTTTTTGACATTTTACGTACGAAGGGTTTAAAAGGCAGAGCGGATTTTCCCTTCAAGTGAGTTTAATTACTTCTTTTTTTTCATTTTCTGTAAAAAAACTTATTTTTTCGTATTTTAACTCACAAAACGCATGATTCTTGTTTGAATTTGGTAACACGATGTCATGTTGTCTCCAAGAAACTAAAATCAAAGAAAGAATTGCTATTAATAAAAACCACAAGTTAATAGCATTGGTAAGAGGCAGTAAATATTAACAAATGAAAAAATATATAGGAAATGGTTATGTCATTAATGCCAAACAGAAAAATAATATCCATAGACTTTGGAAAGTCTGAGAGAATATGAGCTTCGCAATTCAAGACAAATAACAAGGAATAAGAAAGCATTCAGACTGAAGGTATGAATCGTAAAATACACAGAATATTACACTGAATATTAAGTGTTATGGTCCAATATCCTCGTCGCCACTGTTATGGTCCAAGATCCTCGTCGCCACTGTTATGGTCCAAGGTTAGGACCAAGAAAGAACAACACGAACACAAGAGTAGAAATAACAAAGATATATTACACAGAATAATAATACAAGATGTTGAAGGTGTTAGTAGGACTGTCAGTCTGGTTTGGAGTGAACTACTATTGGCTCGACTCGATTCCGTCTCTCTTGAGAGGCGCAGTATTTATTGTGTTAGGAAGAGTTCATTCTGTCATTATAGGTAAGTCCCCATAACATTAAGTAAAATAAATACCACGAACAAGCAGAGTAAACGCATTGAACAAAAACATTAATATCAATAAAATGCAATCATTCCTTTGTTTAGGTCAGAAGACCTACAGCGCTTTTGTGAATTAACAAAAGACAGTGAAGTTTGGAAAGAATTGATAAAACTTATTTACTAATTTTTTGAAGATGAGAAATCACTGATTTTTAGTGTAAATTCAATGACAATGTTGATAATATTGTATTCTGTCTTTAAAGTACATGTTAACCCAAAGATTTTGACATCATTTTAAAAGCAATTATCTTGAAAACTACTAAGTCTAGCTCAATAAAATTGAACAGTTTAGGTGTTGAACATCATAAGTTTATTATGGGACCGATTTTATAAGTGTTCAATATGTGCACCGCCTGTGACACGGCACACATCAAGTCGGTAGTTAAGCTCTTGCCAAACACGCTGTAGCATGTCTCCAGTAACATTATCCAGTACGGAAGTGATTTTCTGCTTGAGTTCCTCAATGCTAGCAGGAAGAGGGTGGGGACATTGACCAGTTCCTTCACATATCCCCATAAAATTTTGCATCGGAGTCACGCCGCATTGAAGGGACGCTGCACAGTCTTGGGGAACTCTATGCGAGCATATTCCAAGACGCAAAAGCACTTCTTTTTGGAGTAAATGCATGGCTCAACCTGAAAACAGAACAAAAATAAAACATTAAATATAAAATATTGATCTGTTTCTATACATTGTGAAAATTTGAGGTTATTTCACAAGAAATGCCAAAATTATTGGCCTGCAAAATGATGTCAATTTTTTTTGGACACCCTGTATATACGTTTTCATGCTTTACATATAATGTGCACAACGTATATTAAATTATAAACTGTAAAATTATGTTTTATTAAATACAAGTTTAACACCTTAAAGGGAGATTACTAACTTCAATGTTTTTCATTATGCGCCAAAGACATTTATTTGTATATTGGGTCCCCGGGTTACGAGAGTCCCGACCTACAACACAATATCCAGTAATCTTGTTTCGAGTTATGCCATTTGCCTCGTACACACGACGCAAACGGCGCGTTAGAAGAATACGCTTGTTTTTCTTTCTTTACCAGAATTTCTGCTGCTTCCGAATATGTGCGAGAGAGACAAGATCTAACGCTTCGTTATCGCATCTACCGAGAGAGCCAATGTCATCACTGGCAATAAATATACAAGCAGCTTAAGACAATTTCATTTCATTATATGTATTATATTTATATCCTCCTTGTGTTCTTTCAGTGATAATTATGTTAACATATGTCATAGCAATGTGTTGCTATGTCCTAGATAATTACACTAGCATAGGCGAGTAACGTGCTAATTCACGGCAAATCGTGGCTACGTTCCGATTTAGAGGGAAAATCGTATTCCGACGCATCGTAGACTCGGGTCTCTGTCGTAGATCGAGGACCGCTTGTTTTTTTATCGCCATTTTTAACATTGAGTGTGTGGATCTGAATTTTGAAAATCTCGCACTCACACCACTGATGTTAAAAGTCATCGCTAGAAATGGTAATGCTAATATGAACCGTTTCTTTATAAGGAAACATTTGACATTCAAAGACCGAGCAGACAGTGCTACTGTCGGCTGAAATTTATTAAACCTTTCTATTAAAACAGTTGTTCAGGAAAATAGTTTTCTTAAGTCTACTGTTATCGCATTTTTCAGTTTTAATGGGACTTTCCTTCCTAACCGTTTTTTGTAGTAATGTGGAAAGTCAACATCTTGACTATGTCATTATTTTCTCGTCGGAATTAATTTTTAATCATTGATTTGAGAAAACGGCTGTATTCAGCTAATATTTTAGTTATTTCTGAACGAGTTACGCGCCATGCATGACATCCATATAAAAGTCTTGATATGACAAGGCTATTTAAGATATACAATTGAGGAGGTTCTGCTTAAATCTGCAAAATGGCGCAAGTAGGAATTAAAAATGATCAATAGAACACCACGCGTTAAATAGGGTTACATTCTGTAGCAGAACATTTATGTAAAAGATATTTCGATTGTTACATAAAAAAAATAATAAAACAATCTTGGATCAAGTATTTAATTGGGAAAAGGAATGAAAGTACTTTACCGTCAGAGGCTTTAATCAGTGTCTACGCTTTTTGACTTGCAGATTGTAGGTATTGAAATGGATCATTTTTTGTAAGTGTCCAACAGAGGTTTGTAAGCATTTATGCGTTAAAATCAAGTCTAAAAGAGGTGCTAATCCTCATTTCCATATTCAGAATTAGTCTAGTTTAACTTTAATTGTTCTACGAACATTTTGGTTCTGGACTATTGTTATCTGTGAGATAAAAATTCTTCATTTGTATCTGTAAGGTTGTTGTAACCTGGAGAAGGTTACTGAATAGAATAATCAAACGAAGGTTGGTAATGAACGATAATACTTAGGACAAGAACAACACATATAAGATTCGCCAGCGGTTCGCGTAAGTAGTCAACTGCTAGAAGTGAGTCAAGTGAGTTCCACAATGAATCTCCAACTGCAGGATATCTACCAGCCGGCCAACGCGGTCAGATGTGGCACAAGGCCGAATTTAATGTGGGGTATCCGAGCCCGTAAGCTGGGCCAAAAATTTCCCGTAGACCCCGTATAAAACGGGGTCGGGTAGCTGCCTGGAGGCAGAGAATTTGACCTGCACAGCTGAAGACGAATCTCCAACTGCAGACCAACATAGAGTATTTACTTCTGTATTTATGTGAATGGGGACATACCCATTATCGCCCTTAGGAATGCTACAACAAAGATTATTATATACAAATGTTTCATTTGTATCTATAAGATACAAATGTTTCATTTGAAAACAAAAGACGAAAGATTAAATCAAGTTGACTTTTAAAAAATGTTTTTGATTTTTCCATGTTAGGTACATGGCCAAATTCATGAGGTACCCGGTGTGAAACGATTTCCGACTAAAAAATTAAGCGCTGCAAGGCACTATGAAGTGTACCTTACACCTATCTGTTAAACGATATTTTTAATCATTTGCCTCCATCTCTCTCCTAATCAAGATGATATAGCCATTAAGATGTAAGAGGTTGCTGAGAGTGAAAGAAATTTAAAAAAAAAGTTATTGAAGGGAGAAAACAATAAAAGGACTGGATTCAAGGAGACAAGATGACGATTGACATTTTTTTAAGATCGTATCTGGCAGGAAAGCAAGAAGCCGGAAGAGAGTTTGACCAGCGAGAAGTGCGAGAGAATAAACTATTAACATAGATACAGTTACATCTAGAAATCGAGTATTACGCTTAAACTTGTAAAGTCGGTGTATCAAGGAGCGACGCTCATTAGAATAATTGCCATGAAAATATTTCTAGAAAGCAATTGCCATGAAAATATTTCTAGAAAACAATTGCCATGAAAATATTTCTAGAAAACAATTGCCATGAAAATATTTCTAGAAACAATTACTATGAAAATATTTCTAGAAAGCAACTGCCATGAAAATATTTCTAAAAAAAATTGCCATGAAAATATTTCTAAAAAAAATTGCCATGAAAATATTTCTAGAAAACAATTGCCATGAAAATATTTCTAGATAACAATTGCCATGAAAATATTAGGTTGGCCAGAAAATCCTGACTCAATTAGGAAGTGGAAAGAAAACAACAAATCTTGAGTACTGCATTTCAGGCTTATACTACATGGTCGCACCATCAACACCAAACTGTATTGCCAGCAGCTACACCACATGTATTACAAACTAAAGGAGTATACTGCTTTGGTCAATTGAGGTTAGGATTTTTTTCAGCAAGACAATGTGAGGCCACAAACACTGCCTGGTTGACTAAGGAGAATTTCAAACAGATGTACGGTGTTAAGATTCTTCCTCATCCACCATTCAGTCCTGATGCTGCTCCAAGTGACTATGGCCTATTCCGCTCAATGGCACACTTCATCC
Organism: Acanthosepion esculentum; assembly: GCA_964036315.1. NCBI lineage: Eukaryota > Metazoa > Mollusca > Cephalopoda > Sepiida > Sepiidae > Acanthosepion > Acanthosepion esculentum. The sequence continues at coordinate 83,845,414 of OZ038497.1, read as the reverse complement.
TTGACCAGCGATTTAACACTGTTGATGAAGTGTAAGAAGCTTGTTCACAGTTTTATTTTTATTCAAGGCCAGCAAACTGGTATCCGGGACAGATTCAGATGCTGGCTGATCGCTGACAGAAGATCGTCAAGAATGATGAACTTTATTTTAAAGAATAAATGTTGGTGTTGCTCCGTAAAATTTTATGATTTTCTTTCCGCTTCCTAAGCGAGTCAAGACTTTCTGGCGAACTCAATATATATATATATATATATATATATATATATATATATATATATATATATATATATATATATATATATATATATATATATATATATTAATGGAAATTTAAAGAAAATAGAAACATATAACAAATACTGATTTCTAAATAATTTAATAACGCACTGGGTTTTGAAATAGTTACCCTCAATGGATTCGATAAATATAGCTTAACTTTAGTATGTAGCTGCCACGATACAGCCTGGACAATGCCCACTTAAAATAAACGGCTAAACCAAAAACTGGTGTCAATAATGATGGCTATTTGTATGCAATGGATTTTCTTATCAGTCCCTAAGGATTCGCTGCCGGGAGGAATAACTCAGAATCTAGTTATGAAATTATTTCCTCCATAAATATTCTTATCTGTTTGGAAACTAACAATGCAATATGACGCATACCTTTCGACAGGAAGTGTGAATCTTTTCTGTCTACAATGGGGTCGATTAAAGGGCATTTCTGGTTTAGTCAAAAGATTATCCGTTTACCTTTAACATATCAAACTTAGTCATTTTGAAATCTACGATCCTTTGGCCAAAGCTGATACGATTTTGAATCGTGCTTCTTCTAGCCAAACACGGATAGAGAGTCCCGTCTGCTTTGCTATTTCTTTTAATCGTTTTAATCATCCCACGCAAGACGGTAAATGTCACAAAGGCGCAAGTCGTTAATCGGAGTGAAAGAAAGAGAGAGGACGGGATTTAAGGAAACAGAAGATGACGAATGAGGCTTCCTTTAATTTTTTGAAGATCGTAGATAGTAACAGGAAAGCAAGAATCCGAAACAGAGTTCCACAAGCGAGGAGTGCAAGAGAAGAAGCTGCTAGCAATTTCCACTGTGAAATTATAAGACATTGCTGGCAAAATAGTACTACATTTAAATTCGTGAAATCGAGGTACCAAAGCGGGAAGCTTATCAGATATTACCGTGAAAATATTCATAGAAAAGTCCCAGCGAAGCTACGTTACAGTGATGGGAGAATTACAGAAGCTGAACTGCCAGGTTAGGACCGATAACATTGCAGTTCGATTTTGCCAAAAATCTCTAGATATATAGTAGAAGCACTAGACTAGACCTGGCATCATTATTCGATGCACGGACGAATTGTAGATCTATTAATATGCAAGATAGATTCTGGATAGAAGAATTGTCTCGGTGAATCAAGTTTCCTAATAGAAAAATCTAACAAAGACCTAAAATATTTAACACATAGATCGGGGCAGAAGAGATGGATTCTTACCTTTCCCAAGGGGATTTGTGCCAGTGGGCTGTCTACTAGATGGCCATTGAACACGCAAGAAGGTTCACATACACTTTGTTAGGTCTTGTTCTTAATTCTGTTTGATGTCTACCCATACACCACAGCAGAAAGCCCTGGTGGGAGAACTGGTTTAATCGCCGATAACCCGACCATGCAGCAGGCAGTATTGGGTTACAGTGCTACTCGTAAAGTGATCTGACATACTTCATATATGTACCGTGTCCCTTCAGTTTCTCGACAACTCTCTGTCCCTCGTGGCCCTGAGCAGTGTTTTTGTCCCTTTGACAAGCCTCTCGGCCCGCGTTCCATCATCCATTCACGCAAGTTCGTCAGCTAGTTCACTTGCTGCCTTCCCCTATCACACTTGCCTTCGATATGCCCGGAGGCTTTTCCAATTTTTCCAATCACTGTGTCCAAGAAATCTCAGCTGTCTCTATTTGATACCGAGTATAAGTGTCCTTTCCGCTGGCATTTGTTTTATTCACTTCGTCTATTTAATTCTCAGTATCCTTCTGTAGAACCATAATTTTGTTGCCTCCAGTTTCTTCATCTGCTGGGAGTTTGTCCAATATTCATTGCTACACAGGAAAATTGAAATCCCCTGGCAGTTCAGCAGTTCTTTCCTTTGATTCTAACTAAACTTTCGCGTTTCTTAGAACTTTGTTTAACTGTTTGGAATGCAACTTTCACTAATCCAATGGCCCAGTGGATAAAAGCGTTGGTTGGATCATGTGACTTGAACCAAATAGTTGTGAGTTCAATACCTGGCTACTGCATTGGTGAGTAAAAACATGAAGAGTTCAGTTAAAGGGAGATAACTGAGATATCCGGAAGAGGCATGTCACGTGGAACTAGAACAATTTACCCTGGTGGAAGAAATAAAGGATTCAGCTCGAAATTTCAATCACTTGAAGATGGCCACAGAGTACAACAGCAGAAACTTCATGAATATTGCGACAAAGATGAGGACAACAATGTAACTAGTGATTTTCCAAGCGTAGCTTAGATGTGGCACAATGCCGAAAGTATGGGGCACCCAGAGAGGATCGAACTCACTATTCAGTCGTAATAGGACATTTTCGTGTGTACTACCCAATCGTTCATGATTGTTTTCAGATTTATAACTACTGCAAGGCAACTCAATATATTTGTCTAACAGAATGTGCTGATATCTTCACATAATAAAAACGTACAAATCATAAATTATTTCCACTACGCTCTGTGCATCACATGGGATGCACAGGTTTTTGATTATGTAAAACACTAGCACATACTATTTGCCAAATAAGCTGAGTTGCCTTGTAGTAGTTGTAAATCTGAAAACAGGCAAGCGATCAATGGTGGTCATATATTAGACTAGCAGCATGGCCCGGCGTAGCCCGTGCTTGATTAAAAAATGGTACGACTCATACAGCAATCGCTATCACTTGACTTAAAATATTTTTGCCCTTCCTTGCCTTTAAAGGAGTGCCATTTGCCGTGCTGATGTTGCTACATGCCTTACTTCTTGTCTATCTTACACTGCGAATTTTTTTTCTAAGCTCTATACTAAACATTAAATCTGTTACGAAAAAAGGACTAAACAAAATGAACACAAAACGATCAGCTTTAAAAAAGGACTCGTAACTGGAAAAACCGAATGGAAAAAGAATGTTAACAACAAATACTTTTTTTAACAACAATTATTTTTTCACACCCAACCCAGTTCTGCGGAATCAGAATCAACGTTGAGTTTAAGCAAGCGAATGAGCCAATTGGAGTAAAGTGCCATGCAGATTTAAATTTTTCCCACTCATGACGAATGCAGCTATCGATTTTTTTTGCATGCTAGCATGCTAGTTAACATTCGTGTCAGTCAGCTGTTGACTCTGACGCTGGCCAATAGAATCTTCCTGCCTATTCGTGGCAGCCAGCTATAGGCTCTCACGCTGGCCAGTAGAAAACATGAAAACTGCCGTAGAAGCATGAAAAAATCGATTATTTCCACTATGAATGAGAGTTGGGAAATGCAAAGTCGGTCTTGGCCTTTCTTACTAACTTGGAGCATGTGCATGTAAATTTTGGTGCAAATCCGTCGAAAATTGCAGCCGTGCATTCGTTACACACACACACACACACACACACACACACACACACACACACACACACACACACACACACACACACACACACACACATCCTGCCTTTTATAGATAGAGATTAGGCGTTTCCTCAGATGTCCTCAGATGTCAATAGTAGACTCTTTTCTTAAGCGTCCTTAATTTTACCATTCTTTTAAAATCATGGCTCATGTTCACCACATAATGCACGGATGTGGGAATCCATATGATCTGTACATCACATATGATGTGTAGGACAGGCGAAGGGTTAAAGAATTGGCCTTTTGAAAATTAAAGAATTCTTATCAGTATTCTTATTTTATGTGCCGTCTCCCTTCAGGTCGTCTGCGATCATGTCTCTCCCAGATTCCTGTACGGTTGTAACCCTAGGCAACAGTTTACTCTTTACCATCCCTATTTATAGACGCTCTGCCATCTTTTCATACATTACTGGAGGTTACCCTCTTACCTTTAAGATGTCTTGTTAGTGTCAAATTCTCCAAGCTCTCTTTCCTCATTATGTATCTTGGAAATTTCAACTGTCTCTTTCTGATTGTAAGTATACCAATATTTTTTGTTTCGTTTTTTTATTTTTTTAAACTCATCTCTCTCGCCTCAATTCTCCTGTCCATCTGCGAGGAAAATTATCGATGACGACTGATATTATATAACTGTTCAGGACGCCTAGCTTTGTTTTATTATTTGTTCTAATATGAAAAATGTGACACTTCCGGGTCAGAGGTCAGAGAAGACGTGAAATACGGCGCATAATTTATTTGACAAATTTTAGCAAAAGAATAGAGGAACAAAATGAAACATATATAGAAGAAATTATTGATTAGCACAATAAAATAGAGGAAGCTGTGGAGTGTCATGATAACACATGTGCTGAAGAAACATTATGCGCGCGCACACACACACACACACACGCACACACACACACAGATACACTAACGAAATACTCGGGTGATTTTATTTTCTATAACCGTTAGATAAGTAACAACGATACGAAATAAAGTGATACACGAAGAATTTCAAAGACGCAATAATTTGGAGCTTATTTGGTGTGAACAGTTTTTTTTGTGACATTCCTTTCAGGGCATAAGCGATCATGACTCTATAGATCTTTCTTATCTGTGAATTGCTGTGGATTCTTGGGAGAGATAGTGGGATATTTTTCCGTTAAGATTTTCACGTTTTTGATTTCGGAGGTATGCATCAATCTTTGAGGACGAAAGCAAACATGGCTTTCCGCAGATTACTGTTTCTTTATTATCTGTGATTGAATAAAAAAAATCAAATTCACCCCAAGCAAGGCATTAAAGCCTCTAAGACTCAAGGTGTTACCAGGTGTGGAAAAATTAGAAAACAGAAACATTACCAAGGAGCAAGAAATAGAGAAGGGTAATCAGGAAGACATTAGATAGCGGTTGATTTTGCATTTAAAAGTTTTCAAATTGACTGGAAAGCATAAAGCCGGAAGGGAGTTACACAGGCGAGAAGTGAGAGAAATTAATATGTTAATTACAGTTATGTCTAGTTAACACAAAAGGCCATGCATTCTTGTGAAAGATAGTGGGATAATAATCCAATGCTTTCTCTTCGGTTTTGAATTCAGTGTTTTGCTTTTGTTAGACTGGTCGCCACCCCAGGTTAGAGAGCTTGTTGTTTAACCCATAGCTGGTTGAGGAGAGATGGATTCGTACTTTTTTTTTGCAAAAGACTAGCCTGAACTCGGAACCAGATTTCACAGAATAGTATTTACGTATTTTACCCTACGACCCTAGCCACTCAGTAGAATTAAATGTTTATACAGCGAATTTTTTTCCTCGCCATATTGGCAGTGACTGTAAAATCAATTCTCATTGGCTTAGTTCCAAAAGGAATAAAACCAAGTGAGGTTCAGGCCAAATTTACCGGACTCTCTTGAGTCCGTGGAGCTGACCGGGAGGTGATAGTCGGTTGAGTCGCTTGGGAGAGTGGGGTCTGATATTTTAAGAGGCCCGAATCCTCCAATGACCCCATAAATAAATTTAACTGATGAACTTTCCCGGCACACCGCAAGCAGTCGTGTTCGAGATATGAGTGAGTTTACGATAAAGCTGTAGAAGTCATTGTATTACTTTGAACGTTATTTTTTTTTATATGGATACCCGTATTTGAATAAACGTACCGTTTATTTTAACCAGTATTTATTTCATCTACCGGCCTGTGTACTTGAGAAAATGTACCCCCTGACAGAATTCGAACTCAAATACGAGTATTCTCTAAAATTAACGCTTGAAGTAATGAAAATAAGCCGGCTTAAGAATAAAAATGTCATTGATTCTTTAGTATAAATTATGTATATTTAGGCAGCAGTTTTATATATATATATATATATATATATATATATATATATATATGAAGAAATATAGTCTTAAAGTGTGCTATATTTATGGGATAAAGTGCTCAATATCAGAGATAGAGCGTGTGTAAATATGTTGAAAAAACATAAAGTTTCATAAAAAGAATGAGATGGAAAGCCCACTTTTTAAACCAGGACATTCACAATAAAAATACACTCAAGGAAAAATACGAAACAAAAAAATGTCCCCCGCAACAAAAAGAATTAGATGACTTTGAGAAAGACTTAAGTGACCTAGTTAGAAACATAAAATTCCATAAAAAACAAGATGCATTAAAAAAATAAAATAAAAGAAGATATAACTAAAATAAACAATTCAACAAATGTATTTATTGCAGCTGAGAAAACAAGAAATTTATACAAACTAAGCCCTCCTACGCACAATAAATTACTCAAGAACAACATAACCAAAACATACAAAAAGGCACCTAAAACAATAGAACACGATATCAATAAAGAAGCTAAAGCAATCGCCCAAAAATTAGACCTAGATGACCGAATAAGTTGCATCAGGAAGGCGCAAGCCTTTATCACACTAAAAGACCACAAAGAAAATTTCAAAACCAACCCTGCATGCAGACTCATAAACCCAGCCAAAAGCGAACTAGCTAAAATAAGTAAAACGATACTAGAAAGAATTAATTCTGAACTTAGGAAGAAGTTAGAAGTAAACCAGTGGAAAAACACAAAAGCAACTATTGACTGGTTCCACAGCATAAATAACAAACAAAATTGCCACTTCCTACAATTAGACATAAAAGAATTTTACCCATCCATAACAGAACGCATGTTAGATAAGGCCATCAACTTAGCTCAGGAACAAATAATAATAAGACCAAACGAAATTGACATCATTTAGCACTCCCGTAAATCATTACTATTTCACCACGAAGAAGCATGGATAAAGAAAGATGGGATATTTGACACTACAATGGGAAGCTTTGACGATGCTAAAACACAAGCGAAATCGTAGGTATTTACTTACTACACGAACTAAGCAAAATAATAGATAGAAATGACACAGGACTCTACAGGGACGACGGTCTCATAATCTTAAGAAACTGCAACAAACACAACACAGACAAAACTAGAAAAGCAATTATAAAGATTTAAAAAAATAACGGATTCGACATAGATATAAAAACTAATTTAAATGAAGTAGATTTTCTAGATGTTACCTTCAACTTAAGAAAAGGCACATACAAAGCATACAGAAAATCCGATGATAAACCACTCTATATACACACATCTTCCAACCACCCGCCTTCTATAATCAAACAGATACCAAAATCGATTAACCGCAGGCTTTCCAACAATTCTGTCAACAAATCTATATTTAACAAAGCTAAGAAAGACTACGAAACAGCTCTAAAATATAGCGGATCCCCAGCAACACTCACATACTCACCACAGAACACAAAAAAGGCCAACAGGAAAAGAAATATCATATGGTTCAACCCACCGTACAGCAAAAACGTAAAAACAAACGTAGGAATATTCTTCAAACTTTTACACAAACACTTCCCGGAATCAAGCACCCTACACAAAATATTCAACAAAAACACAGTAAAAATCAGCTACAGTTGCACCGAGAACATGGCACAAATAATAAAAAAGCACAACAGGAAAATTATTAACAAACTACAAGAACAAATTAAACCCACGTGCAACTGCAGAATAAAAAACGAATGTCCCTTAAACGGTAATTGTTTACAAAACAACGTAATCTACCAAGCCACGATAAAGTCACCAGATAATGTAGAAAAAGTATACATAGGAGTAACTGAAGGACCCTGGAAACAAAGAAATTATGTACACAAAACATCTTTCACAAATAGTAAATGTGCGAACAGCACAATGCTTTCTAAGTATATCTGGGAAATAAAAAACAAAACGCACACCACACCAAAAATATCTTGGAAAATAAGGAAAAAATCATCAGCCTACAACAACCTATCAAAAACTTGCAAACTTTGCTTGGAAGAAAAAATAGCTATCATTACCTTCCCAGACCAAAATAAATTATTAAATAAAAGATCCGAGCTGAACTTAAAAAGGCAGACATGAAAACAAATTTTTACTACGTAACTTAAAAATCGAAAACTGAAAAAATAAATAAATACATAAACAAACAAAATGACAATAAAATAAGCAAAATAAATTAATCCAAACAAATTACCAAATCACACCTGTTAGAATAGACGAAATAGAATAAAAAATAAGGAACAAAATCAATAAATAAAGTAAATAATAAACAAAATATTAGACTATATAAAATCAAAACAAAAAATCGGACGAAAAATAGCTATAACGATAAAAAAAATGAATAAAAAATAATATACTGCGTTACTTAAAAATCGAAAACCAAAAAGAGAAAATATACAGTGTAATAAATAAATAACGACAAGTAAAATAAATAGATCTAAATACATCGAAATATATAAATAAACTAACAACCGATACCGATAAACTAGCCGTTTAGAAAAAACAAATAAAGATAATCAATCCAAATAAATAAATTAAAAACTGTTCCCGCCAAAATAATCATGTCCGGATATGAGGGATTCCGGATATGAGGGATTCTATTGTATATACAGTTTAAAAGTTTTTAAAAAATTCAACCAAGATCTGTCTTTTAAATTTTTGTTGTATTTTTGAATAGGTTGTTGCATATCTAGACGAAAATTGTGGAAAAACTGCCCAAGGTCCTGCTTTTGTTCTCTTTTCAAGTACTACTTCAGTTATTATAAAAATGTCAGTCTTCATTTACTATGTGCATTGTGCCTTTTGGACATGACTGATAATGGCCCTCCACAATTTTCTGTCCTTTGTAGCGCTTAGTAGGATTTTTTTTTTTTTTTGCTGTCCCTCGTAATTCCTGTCCTGCCAACCAATTTCCCAAGCTTGTTCGGTAGGTTATTTGATACTTTTCCCTATTGCTTTCAGCATGTCCTGTGAGTATCAAATTTTCCAAGCCCTCTTTTCTCGCTATGTATCATAGAAATTTCAATTCTTTCTTATTCTATTGTACTTTTATTTCCATTTTCCTTAAAGTCTCATTGTTACTCACATGTTCAATCCATGGTATTCTCAGCATCCTTCTGTAGAACCATAGTGCCTGAAATCTCTTTTTCATCTGCAAGGAAATTGTTCAGTATTCATTGCCATATAGGCGTATCGATCTTACATAACAGCTCGGTACTATTTTCTTTGTTTCTAAAGAAATTTTCCTGTTTCTTAGTACTTTGCCTCACTTTTGGAAGGAATCTTTCATTATTCCAATGGATCTTCGGATTTCGGTGTTACCCCCCCCCCCCCGCCATCCAAAATATTTAAATTTTTGTACTTTTTTGATTTTGGTGCCACCAATTCGCAGTTCGGATACTGGGCTGTTCGTTTTGCTGACATCAGTACATTCTGTTTTCTGACAACTGATGGTTAGTCCTTTCTTCTAGCTTTCCTTTAGGAGATATAATAATCTTTACGCAGTTTGGAATTCTTAGATTCCTCTAAGCAAGGCGATAATGCAACTAAGTCGCAAGGATCTACTTGGAGTGAAAGAAAATTTTGTTGGTTGGTTGATTTTGTTTAGCGGCATATCAACATCTATGGGTTATTTAATGCCGAAATCTAATTATTTTTGGACACAATCTTATAGCTTCAATTACAGATAAAATATATTGTTGTTCATTTTGCTATAAAATGTATTGCTGGTAATTCTACTATAAGTAGGTGTTGTTAGTAATTTTAATCTGAATAGGTATTGATGGTAATTTTTTATATAAAAATGTGTTGCTGGTATTTTTATTATAAAAATGAATTTTAATGCTTTCCTACTCTTGTTTTTGTTTGTGAGTTCAATATTTGCCCATAGCTGGGACCCTAACAGGTGCTACAAGTCCGGGTCAGAGTGGATCTGGAAATAACAGCCATTCAGAAGTGGTTCCACGTTCATCAAAACCTCTAATCTTCTGATCAGAGACCTTGCTGCCGGATGTAGTTTATCGTCATACCCAGGACTAACGAAAGAAAATGGGAAAAAAATTTAAGAGAAAGGAACCGGAAACCTGATCCTAAACAGGAAACAAGTGATAAACCTCTTCTCCCATTCAAAACATGGAAAAGAAGTGTGGCCCGGAACGTTAAATTGAAAGTAAACTTTTTTTTCTCTATTTTATTGCTATTATTATTACAGCATACACTCGGTTTTGCAGTCTCTTGTTTTCGTTTATTTTTAACTAGCAGCATGGCCCGGCGTTGCCCGTACTTGATTAAAAAATCGTACGACTCATACAGCAATCGCTATCACTTGACTTAAAATATTTTTGCCCTTCCTTGCCTTTAAAGGAGTGCCCTTTGTCGTGCTGTGTTTATTTTTTTCTATTTAACTGCTGTAAAACAAAAACTCGGGTATTTTTTTAAAAATTTTGATGAAAGAGGAAAAGACACAGAACGAGTGGTAAATAGCGGCTTTTACTTCATTGTGGCAAGTAAACGAAGAACGATAGGAGATCATCTTGTCAAACGCGGTTCTTGTTTTCATAGACAAGCAGTGGAAATATCACAGTCGGCCATTGTTTTGGTATCGAATAGACGACGTTACAATCAAATCGCTTTTGCTGGTTTGTGGAGGTTATGTCTTTAAAAAAAAAAAACTCCTTGAAGCAGGGAACGAGAAGAAAGCATGTTCGTTAAAACAAACTCCCAGAGAGTATATAATCATGGATCTATAAATATATACGTATGTGTACAAACACACACACACACACACACACACACACACACACACACACACACACACACACACACACACACACACACACACACACACACACACACATGCA
>OZ038497.1:83797042-83829542 GCA_964036315.1 Acanthosepion esculentum | reverse complement strand
GGAAATATATTTATTTTTTACATCCAGGTAATAACAGGACAACGAAAGAATAGATGTAATCCGAATGATATATATATATATATATATATATATATATATATATATATATATATATATATATATATATATATATATATATATATATATATAATCGGATTTACCCAAAGTAAGGCTGTAAAGCAACTAATACACAAACGGTTACTGCGTATCATTTGTTTTGCAATGTGTTCAGGGTCTTTTTCGCTATAATCCCTCACCACAAATGAACATTTGCCGATGGTTTATTGCACAAACAGCTGATCCGTTGTTTGTCTCTTCAGTCTTGTTTACGTATGAGGCGACATTTGGAAGAGATGGAATAACAAATTTACACAACCAATATTTTTGGGTGGATCAGAATCCCCATGGTGCAATACAGGCTAGACACCAGCATCAGTTTACAATTAATGCGTGGGTTTGGAATTGTTGGTGACTGTCTGGTAGGTCCATATGGTCTCCCAGCAGAATAAGTCAGAAACATTACTAAGGATCGAGAACAATAGCAGAAGAAGAGTAGTCAGGAAGACCGTAGATAACAATTGACATTGCGTTTAAATTTTTGAAGATTAAAGTTAATTGAAAAACATGCAGCCGGATGAGACTTCCACAAGCGAGAAATAAAACCTTTAGCATATAACTTACGGCTACATATATCCAATACGACTGTAAATTGATGAAAACTTGTTGCCAATCTAGTAATGCTCTTAAATTCATAAAGTCTGGGTACCATAGCGAAGAGATCATCCGAACAATTGCCATGAATTTATATGTAGTTTATAGAAAAGGCAAGGGGAAGCAACATTACGGTGACGGGAAAATGACAGAAGCCGACACGCCAGGTCAGGACCAATAATATTACTGATTCTTCTTTGGATTTTATCAAGAATCTCCAAATATATGGCAGGGTCACCGGACCATATGTGGCACTAATATTCTAAGTATGGATGAATGGCAGACTTATAGATATGTAAGATAGATTCTGGAGAGAAAAATTGTCTAGCACAACACAGTGAACTAACTTTCTTAGAAGCAACTTTCTTAGCAATAGAGTCAATATATTGTTCCTACGCCATGTCAGCAGAGAATGTTAGCCAGAGAAGGCCTAACGAGTCACTCTCCTGGAGGTTAGCATCAGCCATGCTGATGGAAGGCAGAAAAAGGGGTCCTTCAGGTGATTAATAGAGAGCGGTTTCGTTTTGGATGCGTTAAAATGAACAAGCCATTCTCTGTCCCAGTTAGCAACAGGCTGCACGTCGTTTTTGACATCAGCCGCCAAGTTGACTTTTTCAAACTGATCACACATAGCATCAGGTGTTGTCATCCAACCTAGATAGAAAGGTGAGTGCTGATGCCATCAGAAGCCGACACGCCAGGTCAGGACCAATAATATTACTGATTCTTCTTTGGATTTTATCAAGAATCTCCAAAGAACAAAGTAGGACCAAGGATAGAACTCTGGAGGTGACACCTGCATTAGTACGACAGGATCTGGAAGAGTGGCCGTTCGGGATAACTTTCATTTTGCGATTTGATAAGAAAGACTGAATCAGTTCAAATATTCGTCCGGAGACACCATAATGTTATATAGGAATAAAGTGTCACTGCCGATACTTGAGTTTGAACCTAGATCGCCAGTGAGCAAACACAGGCGATCCCATTATTGAATTAAGTAGACCACGTGAGCATAGAGGAAACGCATATATATATATATATACATATGCGTGACATCTAACTGATCCTCATTTCTAGTCTATCTTCTATTACTATTCAGATCGCTATTTCTAGTTTATCCTCTATTAGTAGACGGACCGCTATTCTCTACTCTATTCGCTATACTATTTCTCTATTCGGATACGATTTCCTATTCGTGCGAGTATTATCGAGCAAGTACTATTAGTGCGAGTGTTATTTGAAGGCGTCTGACACCAGTATTGTTCAACGGCGTTACTATAGTTGTATCTGCGATTACAAAGTCTCTACTACAACGAGCATTATGAAAGTAACAACGAATATTCGTTAGCATCACAAAAGTGTCAAACAAGTGTTCGCTGACATCATTTCAGCTTGTGAAGAATTTCGGTATGCCAAATCCTGTTGAACGGTTTCGAGATGTCCAAAGCAACAGTTTGAGCTTCACCATTCTTTCATAAAGATTCATAGACTCTTTACGCAATAATTGTTAATGCATCAGCAGTTGATCTAGAGAAGCGAAAGCCATACTGTTTGTCTGAAAGAAGGCTCTGCGACGTGAGATGTTTAACTAATTCAGCAATTATTAGGGACAAGGTCACATGGCACAGTGGATAAAGGCGTTAGTTAGATCCAGTGACAGGACTCAAAGAGTGTGAGTTCAGTACCCAGTTCAGTAAGGCAGTGGAAAACTTGGAGAGGGGAATTAGCAGGAGATAACTCATAACTGAGATCCATTAGACATAGCACGTGGAATAAGAACAGTCTACCCCATCGAGCGAAATAAAGGGTTCAGTTCGGCATTCCGACCACTTGAAGAAGGCCGGAGCGTACAACGGCCGAAACGTTGTGATAAATATGGTAACAAAGATGAGAACAATAGTCCGAATAATGTCAATAGTGTAAATAATTAGGGTCTACAGTAGTTTACTAAAAAGATTTAGAAAGCTAATAGACCGATAGTTGGAAGGGTCGAACGGTTCATCTGGGTTCTTAAAGACCAGAACAACGGATAAGGATTCCCAACAAGCATTAAAATAAGAGGTAGCGTGACATTTATTATACAGTTCAGAGAGAACAGGAGCCAGTTCGGGAACTCGCTTCTTAAGGATTATTACAGGAATACCATCAGGTTCAAGCCTTTGTGGATATATATATATATATATATATATATATATATATATACAGAAATATAGTCTTAAAGTGTGCTATATTTATGGGGTAAAGTGCTCAATATCAGAGATAGAGCGTGTGAATATAAAAGTGGACATGGAAGTCAGCACTTAGAGGCGACAGTCTGTTTCATGCTAGTGCAATCGTCAGGCCGACGATTGCACTAGCATGAAACAGACTGTCGCCTCTAAGTGCTGACTTCCATGTCCACTTTTATATATATATATATATATATATATATATATTTATATATATATATATATATATATATATATATATATATATATATATGTCTCCAAGAGTGCTCAACCGGAATTAAATTTTCCGGTCGCTTATATAATGCCATCCACAGACAGACAGTTTCACTGTATCACTGTGGCTAGACATCTGATTGCCTCAAGCCGGGATTGAAACCCGACTGATTTGGCATCAGTCGGAGATTTTACGCCCGGTTGAGAGGAAGGCTAAATTTTGCGTACTTATTCTTCGAATAAGCATGCCAATGACCGACAGGGCTCAATTCATGGAAGAGCTTATGTGTGTGTCTGTGTGTGTGTGTGTGTGTGTGTGTGTATGTGTGTGTGTGTGTGTGTGTGTGTGTGTGTGTAGAATTAATACAAGTATAAATTTTGTCACTTACCTGAGTGATATTATCATCACCATCCCGACTCCAGATTTTCATAAACAGGGGTCCGTCTATGAAAATCACTCCGTCCACTCGTCAGGGGGTGTCAGCAATTGATTGTTTATACTTCTCGACTTTTCATTTATATATGCACTTTTTCTTGGTGTAAGGGTGATTTTTTCATAATGTGTGTTTGTGTGTGTGTGTGTGTGTGTGTATGTGCGCGAGCGTTCGTGCTCATGCGCTAGTCTGCGTATATGTGCGTACGTGTACAATGTCGTGGTTATTAATCGTTTTCGTTGTTTTTTTTTCACTTTGAGAGATAGATAGACAGATAGATAGGGAGATTTGATAGTTTTAATTGTCCACTTATCTGACTCTATTCCGTCTTTCAGTGGCGGGACGGATTTAAGTTAATTTTATTTCTTATTCGTGACACTGTACACTATAATTACAAAACCTGTTCGCCATAAAAGCGTTATCTTAGAGAAATATTCTGCTTAACTTTTTTTAACAAAACACAATCTTTCTTTTACACAAATATATATATATATATATATATATATATATATATATATATATATATATATATATATATATATATATATATAATGAAATGGACAAAGTCCGACAATTATTTAAAGACATTATTATGTTTAACATTCTTTTTATAGATACAAATATTTAAGTAAATGCTCTGTTTATAATAAACAGTATTAAATAACATTTACCGGCCTGAATGTCCGAGAAATTTTCATAGAAAATATTCGTCCTCCGACAGGATTCGAACCTGTATCCTATACTATAACCGGAGGACGAATATTTTATGTTTATTATAAACTGAGCATTTACTTAAATACTTGTATCAATAAAAAGAATGTATAGAAATAAAAATATCTTAAAATAATTGTCGGACTTTGTCCATTTCATAATGTGTACGTCATTTGTTTACATTTGATACGCCATGAGCAGTTATGAATGTACGTGAGAGATTCATGGAAGATTGAACTTTATAAGCAGTAAATTCGAACTTGGTAACCGAACGATCCTCAGTGGCCGAATCGGTCAAGGCACGTTAGGCTATATGACTGTTCCGTATAGGATACAGGTTCGAATCCTGTCGGAGGACGAATATTTTCTATGAAAATTTCTCGGACATTCAGGCCGGTAAATGTTGTTTAATACTGTTTATTATAAACAGAACATTTACTTAAATATTTGTATCTATAAAAAGAATGTATAAACACGAGAATGTCTTAAAATATATATGTAGGTATACATACATACATACATACTTGTATACGCTAAATATTGCGTAATGAAAAAATTGAACAAGGCTAGTATGCTTAAACACTCGGTCACGATGACTTATAATTCTGTGCTGGTACAAACATCAACGGTTTCGAAACCAGTTCTATCCATACAATTTCACTCACAACGCTTGAGTCAACTGATTGTACGGCTTTCAGATAGGAAGATGGATCATCATTTCAACTTTGAACTGAAGAGATCAATTAGTTAAGTATTTACTTCTAACGAACAGTAATGTATACTGTATTATAAGTACTTGCTAATTATGAAATAGTATTAAAAGTACTTGCTTATTAGTCAAGGTTTTACTGGAACCCTGTTTCCGTATTAAAGTTCAAGATTACTAAAAATCTGAAGAATACTTTCTAGGTACACACTAATTCTTATTTTTTTAATTTTTACTTCTAATAATTCTACTAAGGAAAATGTTTTTGTCGATTCTTTTATGTACAGTTTTTCTCCAGGATGTTGACACCCTAGCTCTCCACAACTTCCTATCCTACGTAGCTCTAAGTAATATTTATCTTTTTACTGTCCAGTCCTTGTTATACCATTCATTTATGGAACACTCATCAGTTAGGTTACTCGACGATTACGCTGCTTCTCTTATATTCAATATATCCTGTGAGTATCAAATTCTCCTAGCCCTCTTTCCTCATTATGTGTCCTAGAAATGTCACTGTTTTTCTTTCTGGTCGTGTGTATAAGTCTACATTTCGTTTTCATTTTCCTTAAAAAAATTCCTTGTTATTCACATGTTCAGTTCATGTTATTCTCAGTATCCTTCTGTAGAACCATATGTCTGTTGCTTCGAGTCTCTTCTTCCTCTGTGAGGATTGACAGTATAGGTGTTAACAAATGGCAAAAGAAACCATGTTGGCGGTGAATTGGATTTCGAGCGTTGAATGAAATTGTTCTAAATTAATGTTTGTATAATTTGAAGGTAGAATAATAAGACGGTATTCGGGAGGTAAATTTTTTATTAATCGAAATTTACCTCAAGCAAGGAACGAAATAGAAAACAGAAAATTTGCTATGGAGCGAGAATAATAGAAGAGTAGTCTGGAAGACAGTAGATAACGATTGACATTGCATTTAAATTTTTGAAGTCCAAAGTTAAGTGGAAATCTTGGAGCCGGAAGAGAGTTCTACAAGAGAGAAGTACGAGAAAAGAAAGAATTAGCATAGAAGTTAGGTTTGAACTGAAAATTAATGAGAATTTGCTGCCAATCTAGTTACTTAGCTTAAATTCTTAAAATCCATGTGTTAGTTTTTTTGTGTACCTGGTATTTACTAGTGAGCCAACCAAAATGAGCTGACTCATTTTATAGTTTACCAAGAGAAGGTTAACCAATCAGAAGACTTAAAATATTCAATGCGATGTGTATAAAGGCGGCCATTTTGTTTTTTTTTCTTGTCGGAATATCCACTACTAACCTGTCAGATGAAAGACCTGAAGAACTACGCTTTCCTACTCTCTACGAATATTCACTGCCAACCTCTGATATGGAAGACCTTAAGAATTACTGAACAGCTGTTACTGGATATTGGTGTTGTTTCATTGAATAAATTACTTACGTTGGATTTCTACATTCAGACTACGGCGAACATGTATAACACCATGTACCATAGCGAAGAATTCATCCTGACAATTGCCAGGAAAGTCTTTATAGAAAAGGCACAGGAAAGTGACTGAAGCCAAGACGCGAGGTCAGGATTTTATCAAGAATCTCTAAATACATAGCAGTAGCACTGGACCATATGTGGCAGCAATAAGCATGGACAAATCGTAGACTTATAGATATCTGAGATAGATTGTGGAGCAATATCATGTGATATCACCAGGCTTTCGTTGCGCTGTGAGAATATCAGAACCACGCTGATTAAGATTTTCTATCTGATTTTTCTGACCAATTTTCTATCCATTCTATAGAAACTACCTCAGCAATATCAATCACAATGTTTTGATGAGAATGTTAGATCAATGAAGACTCTGGCCGATATTGTATCCTCTTTATATATTTTGATGATTAAACACAGCAAATCCTCATCTTCGTCTTCTTCAGCTCGAATTCGTCCACCATGTCTCTTCCGGATGTTTCAGTTATCTCCCTTTAACTCTACTGGTTCACCTGTCATTGAATTCACAACTCTTTGGGTCTAGTCACCGGATCTAACCAACGCCTTTATCCACTGATCCATGAGGAGATCTGTGTATGAATTTCTGGGACTTATAAACCTAATGTCTCAGCAACCGTTTTTACCAGTGCAATTTTTCCGTTATTATTTTACATTTTTTTTTTTACCAGAGCTTATATTGCAATTTTGTGTTGTTATTCATTGCTTTTCTCTAGCACTCCTGGTTCCAATATTGTATTCATTTCTATGCTTGGTTGGCTCAGGAGATTTTTGTGGCCTAGCATATGTGCTGATTCCTTAAGTTTTCGTATTTTCCAGTGATGTTCTTTGTCTATTATTTCAACCCCATCCCACAGGGGGCGGCGATCTCCCTTTTCCCTCCATATGTGGTCAGCTATGCCTGATTTTTCTATTTCCCCTTGTGTTACCGCTTTACGATGTTCTTGCAGTCCTACCTTAAGGGGGCTGCCTGTTTCTCCTTTATATTTCTTACGACAGTTGCACGGGATGGCGTACACAGTTTTGATGTTTTATCGACCACAGAACTTTTGTATTTTCTCCGATAATCTCTTCACATAGGGTAGGCAGACTGAAGTTGTTATCCTCTTGTACCCTTCTAGTTTGTCGAAACTGCTCTCATGTACCCGGGGTATTTGTAGTAGCTTATCCTGACCACTTCTTGTTCATATGTCTCTGGGTCGTCACATGTCTTTTGCTCGATGTTGTAAGCCACGGACGATCCCTTTCTTTACCCTGCATGGGTGGTGGGAGTTGAAGATGCGGTATTGTCCAGTAAATGTAGGCTTGCGGTATACGGATGCACTAGGCGAAGTAAAGGGTTCGAATGAAAATTCCAATCACCTGAAGAAGGCCGGAGCGTACAACGACCGAGACATTGTGAATATGGCAATGAAGATGAGGATAACAGTCCGAATAATGTAAATAATATAAATAATCATAATACCTCATCTCAGAGATATAGACTAATATCACCATATTTTATTCCTTCTTCCTCACGTTCTGAGAATGTTAGATGTCTCCGGATGCAAACGCTGACAGATTTTCTATCCTCTTTATACATGTTGAAGATTAAATGTAGCTACTGCAAACCTAATACACTCCAGAAATACCACGCAATATCACCATGTTTTCAACCTTCTCCGCCGCGTTGGGAGAATGTTAGATTTATGCAGATGCAGACTCTGAGAGATTTTTGATCCTCTTTATACAATTTTAGAATAAAAAATAGTTACGGCAAACCTAATGTGCACTCCAGCAATACCATGTGATATCATCATGTTTTAATGCTTTTCCATTACGTAGTGATAATGCTAAATTTATGCAGATGCAAATTCTGACCTACTTTCTATCCTCTCTATACAATTTGAGGATTAAACTTAGCCACAGCAAACGTTGTGCACCCCAGCAATGCAATGTGTTATCACCACGTTTTGATGCTTCTTCGTCATGTAGTAAGAATGTTAGATATATGCAGATGCACACGCTGACGGATAGTCTATACTTTTTATACATTTTGTGGATTAGACTAAGCTACCACAAAACGAGAAGGCGCGGTGGAGTAATGGATAGCGGCTCGGATTGAGGAATCGGAGAGCCGAGTTCGAATTCCAGTCGTAAGGTTGGGAAATGTATGAATCCCCCTCTTCTCCCAGCAGGACGGAACAGGTTCTATAGCCCTGGATGGCGACTGATCTACCGCCCAAAGAAATGGCAACCTACTGCTGGAAAAAAATCTGCCTCGTCAGTCATGTATCGAAAGATGCATGATCGCCGAAGCGTGTATGGCATAAACATGGTGCACCCCAGCAATACCAGGTGATATCACCATGTTCTGATGCTTCTCTGTCACGTATTGATGATGTTAGTTCGATGCAGATGCAGACACTTCCCGATTCGCTATCTTCTGTATATATTTTCCTGATTAAATGTAGCAACCGCAAACCAGGTTTACCCTAGTATGGTCCTGCGATATCACCATCTTTTGATGCTTTTGCGTCACATAGTGACAATTTTTTTTATTTAAGCTGGCCTATTTTTCTTTCCTCTTTATACACCTTGAGGATTAAAATTAGCTACCGCAACCCTAGTGCACCCCAGCAATACCATGCGATATCACCATGTTTTTCTGCTTCTGATTCTATGCAAAGCCGACTCTGTTTTATCCTCTTTATTCATTTTGAAGATTAATGTCAACTACTATAAACCTAGTGCACACCAGCAATACCATCTGATATCACCATGTTCTGTGTCTTTTCCGTCACGCAGTGAGAACTTCAAACTTATGCGGATGCAGTCTCTGACCGATTTTCTATCGTCTTTATAAGTTGTGACGATTAAACGTAGCTACCGCAAACCTACCAGAAATATCATGCGATATCACCGTGTTTTTCGCCTTCTCTGTTACGTAGTGTGATTGTAAGATCTATGCATTTCCCTCTTCCGATATTGCATATTTTACCAGATATGAGGAACTCACCTTTGCGTCAAAACCTCGAGATCTTATTTCAATAGGATGCTTAATTATTATTCTTATCATTTGATAACTACCGCATTCTTCTTGCATGTCCTTCATGTTCGTTTTTTTTCTTCAGTTTCATGGACAAGTCGACATAAAGCACAAAAGGCCTGCAAAAATTATATGTAAACATATCAGTTAACCCAACGCCGTAGATATTTTCTTGTTTTAACCGACGGGATGGCAAGGGGAGAATGTTGAACAGTTAACGTGCAGAGGCGATACGACGTTGCAAATTAACTAAGACTCTTTTATCTGCACAAGCATCAAACAATGATGTACATTGTAATAGAAGTATACCTAGGAATGTTCCTTTCTTTCACAGAATTGATTTTTGTCAAGTGTGGAAGCTAAAATTACAAGAGAATGTTTACATTATTTATAACCCCGGCAAGAATTTCAAGCAACAAGTCGTGTCTGCATTTGTAACTTTTTGATAAACAAAACTAGCAAATCTTCCCACATGCATATATATATATATATATATATATATATATATATATATATGAAGAAATACAGTCTTAAGAAGTGCTGTATTTATGGGATAAAGTGCTCAATATCAGAGATAGAGCGTGTGTAAATATAAAAATGAACATAGAAGTCAACACGTGGCCTGACGATTGCATCTAGCATGAAACAGACTGTCGCCTCTAAATGTTGACTTCTATGTTCACTTTCATATATATATATATATATATATATGTCACGTTTCGGTTTCTTCTAATATTCAACAACTGTTTGAAGTATTGCTGTCATATTTCATGTGAAAACATGCTCGCACTTCTCGCTTGTGGAACTCCTTTAGGTTTCCATGCTTCTCAGCCGACTTTAATCTGCAAAAATTTAAATGGAATTGTTAATTGCTATCTACTGTCCTCCTGATTTTTTTTTAGTTTTTCTGCTCATTATTAATGTTTCTGTGCCTAATTCCTCCACACCCTGTAACCCCCTTGTGTCTTAGTGGCTTTACTGCCTTCCTTGGGGTGATACCTATTAAAAAAAGACAATAAATAGGAAGATAGAAGAGAAGAAAAGAAAAGGAATGAACAAGAAATAGAAGGAAAAGAAAGAAAGAAAGAAAGAAGGAAAGAAAGGAAAAGGAAAAGGAAAACAAGGTCTCATCAATTTACAGTCGAAACCTAACTTCCATATTAACAGATTCTTTTCTCACTTGTGGAACTCTCTTCTGGCTTCATGCTTTCCAGCCAACTTTAATTTGCAAAAAATTAAATCTTAAGATCTACTTTCTTCCTGATTACTTTTTTTTTCTCGCTCGTTATTAATGTTTCTGTTCCTAAGTCTTCCACACCCTGTAACCCCTTGTGTCTTAGTGGCTTTACTGCCTTGCATGTGGTGATACTGATTAAAAAAGAAACAAAAAACTCCTATTAACAATAATTGTGTAATATAAGTGTACAATCACAAATTTTGTATTAAAAAATGTTAATTGAAAATTACTGTATTATAAAATAGTTTGCATTATAAAAATATGGAAAAAACGATGTTATTATAAAATTACTGCATTATAAAAATTTTGTATTATAAAAATTTTGCATTATAAAAATATGGGACAAAAAAAAGTTATTTTAAAATTACGGTATTAGAAAAAGCTTTGCCTTATAAAAATACAGTATAAAAATGTTTGTGTTATAAAGCATGGATATAAAAATATAACATAATTTACATTATGAAAAATATAACATTTATAAAAATATCGTGTAAAAGAATACGATTATAAAATAAATACATTCTATAATTTTTCCTTAGAAACAATGTAGTCTTAAAAACAACCCTATTGAAATGTATGGCATTATAGAAACGTTTTCTTTTACGAAAATATCTTATAAAAATTTAATTTGTAATAAAATTATTTTATTATAAAACACTAGCAGCATGGCCCGGCGTTGCCCGTGCTTGATTAAAAAATCGTACGACTCATACAGCAATCGCTATCACTTGACTTAAAATATTTTTGCCCTTCCTTGCCTTTAAAGGAGTTCCCTTTGCCGTGCTTATGTTGATACATGCCTTACTTCTTGCCTATCTCACACTGCGAATTTCTTCTAAGCTTTGTACTAAACATTAAATCTGTTACGAAAAAAGAACTAAACAAAATGAACACAAAACGATCAGCTTTAAAAAAGGACTCGTAACTGGAAAAACCGAATGGAAAAAGAATGTTAACAACAAATAATTTTTTTAACAACACATACTTTTTCACACCCAACCCAGTTCTGCGGAATCAGAATCAACGTTGAGTTTAAGCAAGCGAATGAGTCAATTGGAGTAAAGTGCCATGCAGATTTAAATTTTTCCCACTCATGACGAATGCAGCTATCGATTTTTTTGCATGCTAGCATGCTAGTTAACATTTGTGTCAGTCAGCTGTTGGCTCTCACGCTGGCCAATAGAATCTTCCTGCCTATTCGTGGCAGCCAGCTATAGGCTCTCACTCTAGTCAGTAGAAAATGACTGTAAAGTACCGTAGAAGCATGCAAATATCGATTATTTCCACTATCGGTCTTGGCCTTCCCGCTAACTTGGAGCATGTGCATGTAAATTTTGGTGCAAATCCGTCGAAAATTGCGGCCGTGCATTCGTCTCTCTCTCTCTCTCTCTCTCTCTCACACACACACACACACACACACACACACACACACACACACACACACACACACACACACACACACACACACACATCCTGTCTTTTATAGATAGAGATGTACATGTTTATTTCTATTTCCGAAAAGAAATAAAACTTTATTAACTTACCGTTAATAAAATGTATACTTACTGTTTTTCTCACGAATTATTATAACATTTTAAATGGGAATATATCTTCGAATTTCTAGAAATTACCAGAGCGGGACACCAAAGCTTTGATCGTTGATTAACGTAATTGTCATTTCGTTGACGATTTGACTTCTAAGTTGACTTTGAAAATCATCAAAGGTAGGTATCGTTAATCAAAAAATTAACGTTCTTAACCAAAAGATTAACTTCGTTAAGCGTTGAGCTTTCAAAATGTAACGAAAGTTATCGATAATCTGCTAACGTTAAGTTCTGAACCTGTTCCTGCTGAAGTCTAGTGGCACTGTCAGTTTTAATTTCGACGGCATCAACAGATTCAAGTTCTTGAGATCCCATGATGACTTTCAAAGTTGGCTTGGGGTTTGAATCGTTGGCGAAAATGTTAACTTCGTTAAGTAAAGCGAATAACGGTTTGGTGCCCAGCTCTGGAAATTACACTGATGGTACTGGTAATATTAGACGTTTCTTTATAAGGAAATATTCGGCTTTCATTGACCGAACAGTTAGCGTTATTGTCGCTTGAAATTTATAAAATCTTTCTCTTAAAATAGTTTTGCAGGAAAGCAGGTTTCTCAAGCCCACTTTTATCATGCTTTCTATTATTGATGAGAGTTTCCTTACTAACCTTTTGTTTAAGGTAGTGTGGAATGTCAACATCTTGAATGTATCATTATTTTCCGTTCTAGTTAGATGTGTCATCGATTTTAATTGTTGCTGTTGTTGAAAGTCGTCATCTAATGTGTTTTCTGTTGTTTGGTAAAGGTCTTTGTGTGTGATTATGTGACGCCATTCTGTGAGATCCGATTAATGACAGTCCCCTTGAAAGGCTCACGGCGTTTTTCATTGAAATACATTTTTAATCATTAATCCGTAAAAGCGGATGACGATAGATGATAGTTTAGAGATTTCTGAACGAGTTGGACGCCGTGCATAACATCCATTTGAGAGTGAAGGTCTGAGGATTTAAAATCAGTCGAGGTCATTTGTAAAGATTTAATTATTTTTGTAACCTCTTTTATCGCTTGGGGAAAGGTAATAACAGCAATTGGGTCTGGGGATCCATTTGAAAAATCCCATTGACTGTAATGTAGAAATTAGAGACGATGAAAGGTTCTCATTTTCCAGTCCGTGGTAAGAAGTCGGCAAGAATACTGAGTAAAGTGCTGGAGATGTGTGGAAACCTGTTGCCATTCAAGCCTCAGTTTACGTCTCCTGTAATAACAAAAACGAGACTCTTTTTAAGACTTCATCATTTGTTAAGTCCTTTGTCGGTAATAGCTTGCAAAGGAATTTATAAGACATTTATGAATTAGGTAGTATCTCGCTATAGTTATTGGAGCATTTGGGATGTTTTCGAACAGAGTAGTATAGCTCTTGATTCTAGAAAGAATATAAACTATTTCAGGGCAAGATTATTAAACATTAACACACAGCATCCAATCTTTGAACGGCGGACATTAGTGGGCTATTGGTGGAAACTTATAATTATTACGAGATGTTTTATAGTGGGTATTAATGGGTCGATGGAATCAGCAAGAAAGCATTGGAGAGTGTTGGGCTTTTTAAAGAAAAATTGTTGTCGCCCGATCTCAAACCAAAGCCACAAGATATGACTATGGTAAAATGTATAATATAGTACTAAGAAGAAGAGGAGGAGGTGGAGGAGGAAGAGGAAATAAAGCAATAATAACAATTTTCTTAACAATGTGTTCACGATGTCCTCGCGGTCGTCTGTGACTCCGTTAAGATGTGGAAAATGGTAAAACGATATGGTCTTTAATATTTGACATATGCCTCGTGAGTGAAGAGAGAATATCAGGTGTCATCATCTAACGACAAATGTAATGGCTAAACATCCTGGGAGAATGACGATTGAGCCCGTGTCTTTCTCTCTCCCTCTCTCTCTCTCTTTCCATTTCTTTCTTTCTTTCTTTCTTTCTTTCTTTCTTTCTTTCTTTCTTTCTTTCTTTCTTTCTCTATCTATCTATCTATCTATCTATCTATCTATCTATCTATCTATCTATCTTATTCCCGTCCGTTCATATCTATCTATCTATCTAGCTATCTAGCTATCTAGCTATCTAGCTATCTATCTATCTATGCTTTATTTGTTCAATTTATTTTTGTAGTTGAATGCTTTCAAAGCTAAAAATGTATTTTCATGTTATTTATCAAATAGTTCTTCTTCTTCTTCTTCGTCTTCTTCTTCCTCCTCTTCCTTTATTTCTTCCACCTTTTCTTCTTCTTCTTCTCTCACAGCTAGTTAAGTCATCCTCTTTGGCATATTGTCACCAATATACCACAAATACTCGTAACCAATACGTATATGCCATACACAATTAATTTTAAAAAAATGGGAAAAGGTTTCAGAGACTTGAAAGCCCGTAACATAAAATAAAAAAATACATTCAGTCTCGCGATGAATCTCGTTTGTATGTCATCTTGCGCGTGACGTCATCATAAAAGAATTTACCAATATTTAAGGACTGAAAAAGCGAATAGTTTACAGTGTTGTTTTTTTCCTGATCTTGAGAATGATCACAAGTAAGGACGAAAGCACTAAATCCCAAAGGTTTTTTAATCTGCGTGCGTTATTGTTATCGTCATAGCTGCATACTGGCTTTCTTTCCATAAAACTGACAACCTTTTCAATAGCTCTTTCAATTTCAGTCCAGGTTTCATCACAATCATGTTTTTTTTTCTTTTTTATTTTCTTGTTCATTTGTGACAGTGTGAACGCTGGAGGATAGTTTCTTTGGAAGATTTTATATCATACAATGTTGAGTTTCATATATTGAACTCAGCCATTAGTTACAATGAACGTTCACCAGCGTCTAGTCTGTTTAAAATTTCCACTTTTTGCGTTAACTCCAAAGTTGTTCAATATTTCTATAACCAAATTGGTAGTGACCAAAAGATGTATGTTTTAGGGTATATGCCTATTTTTATGATAAATCCATCGTACGGATTTCAACTTAACATATATTTTTTTTATTATAAATATTGCAAACCTGGTGTTTCTTCTTCTTTCTAAGTGATTTTGAAATAAAATACCAACACGAATCAGTAATGTTATTGGTTCTGTCCTGGAATTTTGACTTCAGTTTTTTAGATTAGCGCAACATCTTCCATTTGAAATATCGGGATGGAACGGGAAGTTCTATGCTAACAGCTTTTCTCTCACACATCTCACTTGTGGAAGTGCCTTTCGGCTTCACGCTTTACAGCATATTTGATCTTCAAAAATTTAAATGAAATGTCAATCGTTGTCTTCCGTATTCTTAATTCTTGTTCTTTTTTTATCCTCTCTCCCTAGTTTTTCTCATATTCTCTAACATTCAGTAGCCCCTTGCATCCTAGTGGCTTTATTGCCTTTGATCTTCAAAAATTTAAGTGAAATGTCAATCGTTATCTTCTGTGTTCTTAATTCCTGTTCTTTTACTGTCCCCTCTTCTTAATAGTGTTTTTTTCTCATATTCCATAACACTCAGTAACCCTTTATGTCTTAATGGTATCATTGCTGAAATGACTCTTTAAAGTAATTGTTGAAAATTCGTTGTAATGGCTGTTAAACGACTCTTTCCTACTGATGGGGAGCTGGTGTACGTAATGAAGCAAAACGTAATTAAATTCATTCCTTATAACTTCTACTTCCAAAGTGAAACAAATGAAATGTATTACTAAGAAAAATTGCTTTTTCAAACTTTTTCAGCCAATGAAAAATGTATTATTTTCATTATTCAGGCACATAAAGTTTCATTGTCAGCGACACAGTTCATGAGCAATTAATAGCGTAAAACAAATACAAAATAGGTTTCATTTGGTCATAGTAAATTTCCAAAGAATAAATACTATGAAAAGTCTATCTATCTATCTATCTATCTATCTATCTATCTATCTATCTATCTCTTTCTTTCTCTTTCTCTTTCTCTATATACAAATTCAACATAATACAGACAAACCCTTAAGGCTATCTGTTTTCTATTTAAATTGAATTAATAATTGCACTGATTTAACATTGAGCTCTCTGGATTACATCCTCCTTGGGATTATCCATACTGATTACCAAACTTTTCATTACTTAACTATATATATATATATATATATATATATATATATATATATATATGTGTGTGTGTGTGTGTGTGTGTGTGTGTGTGTGTGTGTGTGTGTGTGAACATTTATTATAGCATAGCTACGGACGATAATGGGTATACCTCAATTTCCATAAATACAGTAATGAATACTGTACGTTGTCTAGAGTTGGAAATTCGTCTCCAGCTGTGCCGGTCAAACTATGTGCCTCCGGGCAGAGAGGATCCCCGGACGAGGCTATGTCGAAGGGCAGAGTCTCGTCTCGGGAAACAGCTGGTCGATCCCGTTTTATACGAGGTCAACGAAGATGTTTTGGCCGAGCCTACGGGCACGAATACCCGACATTAAATTCGGCTTTGTGCCACTCTGACCGCGTGGGGCGGTTGGTAGATATCCTAGGATTGGAGATTCATTGTGGAATTCACTTGACTCACTTCTACCAGTTGACTAATACTTCTACGCGCCGCTGGCGAATCTTATATGTGTTGTTCTTGTCCTAAGTATTATCGTTCATTACCCAACTTTGTATGATTATTCTATTCAGTAACCTTCCTTATCTATCTATCTATCTATCTATCTATCTATCTATCTATCTATCTATCTATCTATCTATCTTCAGTTGTATGGATATTAGTTTGTAACTCTGGCCTTCACCCTTTTGCAATCAGAGTTTGTCCGATGATCACAAAAGCATGAAACCCAGGGTTACTGACTAATACCCATACAACTAAATATGTTAACTCTATAACAGATATTGAACACTTTACATTAAGTGCCGCGCATATATATATATATATATATATATATATATATATATATATATATATATATATATATATATATATATATATGTAAATGAAAAGAAAGAACAGTAAGATATATAATCCGGTGTTCTTATAGATATTTATGTTTTTAATTACAAAATTAAATTCGAAGCTTTTAGCTTCCATTTTTGAAACATAGTTATTAGTGTGTAGCGAAAAAAGATATTTTAAATGTGTTAATTTATAATATATATATATATATTTATATATATGGATATATATATATATATATATATATATATATGTATTTTGTGTGTGTGCTTCGAAATATTGTTCTGCGATATTGCATTTACAAGTACACAAATATGTTTCTTTTCCTGATAATAATAATAATAAAAAAACAAAAAACACTGTGCCATGTGTCCTCAAGTATAAAGGATAAAGGCGTTAGTTAGATCCAGGGACATGACCCAAAGAGTGTGAATTCAATATCTGATTAAGGCGGTGGAGAACTTGGAGAGGAGAATTAACAGGAGGTAACTGACAACTGACATGGCACGTGGAACTAGAACAGTCTAACCCAGTGAGCGAAATAAAGGATTCAGTTCGACATTTATACCCCCTGAACGGCTGAAATGTTGTGATGAACATGGCGACAAAGATGAGGCCAATAGCCCGAATAATGTAAATAGTGTACATAATACCTCATCTCAGAAATATAGACAGATACTGAAGGGCCGAAACGTTGTAATAAATATGGCAACAAAGATGAGGACAATAGTCCGAATAATGTAAATAGTGTACATAATACCTCATCTCAGAAATATAGACAGATACTGAAGGGCCGAAACGTTGTAATAAATATGGCAACAAAGATGAGGACAATAGTCCGCATAATGTAAATAGTGTACATAAAACCTCATCTCAGAAATATAGACAAACACTAAAGGGCCGAAACGTTGTAATAAATATGGTGACAAAGATGAGGCCAACAGTCCGAATAATGTAAATAGTGTACATAATACCTCATCTCAGAAATATAGACAGATACTGAAGGGCCGAAACGTTGTAATAAATATGGCAACAAAGGTGAGGCCAATAGTCCGAATAATGTAAATAGTGTACATAAAACCTCATCTCAGAAATATAGACAAATACTAAAGGGCCGAAACGTTGTAATAAATATGGTGACAAAGATGAGGCCAATAGTCCGAATAATGTAAATAGTGTACATAAAACCTCATCTCAGAAATATAGACAGATACTGAAGGGCCGAAACGTTGTAATAAATATGGCAACAAAGATGAGGACAATAGTCCGAATAATGTAAATAGTGTACATAAAACCTCATCTCAGAAATATAGACAGATACTGAAGGGCCGAAACGTTGTAATAAATATGGCAACAAAGATGAGGACAATAGTCCGAATAATGTAAATAGTGTACATAAATCCTCATCTCAGAAATATAGACAGATACTGAAGGGCCGAAACGTTGTAATAAATATGGCGACAAAGATGAGAACAATAGTCCGAATAATGTAAATAGTGTACATAATACCTCATTTCAGAAATATAGACAGATAATAAATAAAACAGTTTTTGGTCTTACACTAAACGGTTGCAAACTATAATTATTACTGTTATATAAATTCAATTAACAGAAAATATGTAGAAATCTTCATTCTTTGTGATGAAAATAAACGTTTTTCGTTAAAACCTTCCTCTGTGTCCTATATATAGCATTTTGTTCAAGTGGTCATTCGTTTCCGAATATTCCCGCCTGTTAGTAACCTATTGTGATTTTATAGCCTTGTGTGGGTAACATTATTAAAAAAACATCTTATTTGATAGGTATCTTGAACTTTTCATAGTTTTAATACTTTCAGATATAAAGATATCGGTACGGTGCTTAAGATATAAACTTAAAAGAGACACCAGAAACTGGGAAGTTATTGAGAGATGTGACCACGGCATTGTGTGGTCGTATGGGTGCGTTCGTACATTCACTACACAACTGACCAGCTGAGCAGACCCCATCCACATATCTGGGTGGAAAACTGGAGAAGTAATCATTCATGTGCAGCGTGTCTTGAGCAAGTGGAACATCTATCTATCTATCTATCTATCTATCTATCTATCTATCTATCTATCTATCTATCTATCAGACATAAAATTGCATGCACAATTTTATACATCTATATCTATAAAACAGAATATGTCTCTATGTCTTTGTGTGTCTGTGGGGGGGGGTCTGTCTGTGGCGTGTGTGTGCTATTTATGCACGCCCACATTTCTTGACCGATTTCGATGAAATTGTGCACACATATTGCAAATTTACTAAATCGGTTAGGACCAACTTTTCTCCAGTCCCTCCCCATCGGGTTTGGCAGAAAGATCTATAAAACTGGGTACGACTTTTTGGAAAAGCAAAGGCAAAGTTACATGCGAACAAAATGTTAACTGGATGAGCTGATTGTTACAATTTTTGGATACTCTCTTAACTAGCGAGCCAACCAAAATGAGTTGACTCATTTTATAGTTTACCAAGAGAATGTTAACCAATCAGAAGACTTAAAATATTCAATCCGATATGTATAAATGCGGCCATTTTGTTTTTTTTTCTTGTCGGAATATCCACTGCTAACCTGTCAGATGAAAGACCTGAAGAACTACGCTTTCCTACTCTCTCCGAATATTCACTGCCAACCTCTGGAAGACCTTATTGAACAGCTGCTACTAGATATTGGTGTTGTTTCATTGAACAAATTACTTCCGTTGAGTTTTCTACATTCAGACTACGGTGAACATGTTTTACACTGATGTTCTTTGCACTTAATGAAAAACATAGCTTATGTTATGAGGTTTATATAGAGTTCTTGATAGTTTTCCTGCATCATTGGCTTCACACAAAAATTGCAAAAAACTGTAAAAAAAATCAGGTTTTTCGTCCTACTTAAAATAAAAAAATGAATAACTTCCTCATTTTTTATCCAATTTTCCTCAAACATGTCGCCAAAAATTTGCCATCATGCAAGAAATAAGATAGTGCGGTTTTCATCCTGTTTTGCTTACCCGCGTATAACGAAAAACCACAAAAACTGTTAAAAAAAACCGTTTTTCGGCCATAACTCCTTGGTTTTTCTTCCGATGCTTTCCACATTTGCCAAGTAAATTACATATAACACACAAATTGTCTTGTGTGAATGTTTGGTTTTGATTATTTCAGTTAAGTGGACGATATCTACGCTAAACTATGTCCAAAATCGGTTTTTGCCATTTAGCCAATAGTTTCTTCATATGATTCCTTCCTAAATTGGCATTCAAACAACCTTTGATGCAAAGATTGTTTGAGAAGGATTAATGAAGCATTAAAAGGGAAAAATTCCCGAAGAACCTCTTATTAACCCCAGCTTTACAGTAAACGTGTGAAGAAGGGGGGGTGTTCATGCATTTGCAGTTGAATCAAGCTCTGACGCTTCATCCCTGTTTTTGTTTGATTATTAGATTTGTTAACAATGCCATATTATTTGAAAGTTATTACAGCCATAGGAAATTTACTGAATATCTAAAACACAGAAACAATTTAACCCGATCATCAAGAAGGTTTTATCTATGGAATTCCATTATTAAGAACAATTAAACATTTGTGAAGGACATACCGTAAAATAAGATGAGGTGGTGGGTAACTTAGTATACGAACGGATGATGCATGCAGGCAGGGACGCAGGCAGACATTTCTAGATACAGTATACAGGGGGAGTGCAGTTACAAAATTGCAGCCATGTACACCCAGGCAACACCGGGTACCTCGGCTAGTTAATTATATATAGGTTTGTCTCCATATTTTCACTCTGTGTGTGTCTTTTAATAAAACGTATGTGTGTTTCATCTATCACAGTATGTGTATATCTATCTATCTATCTATCTATCTATCTATCTATCTATCTATCTATCTATGTGGCATAAAAACGCATGCACAATGGTATATATTCATTATATATATAGGTTTGCCACCATTTTGGTATCATTCTTTGTGTGTCTTTTAATAAAACGCATGTGTGTTTCATATTAGAGATTTTATTCCAGATCTGTCATCCACACTTCGCTCCCAGACAGGTTGCAGTCCTGGGTGGAGCGTTTATTCCAGAAGATAATCTTTGAGGGTGAGGTCACCATATTCCTTGCAAGCCGCCACCAAAATCCATCAACATTACCACTGATTCTGCCACCATTACTAGAGCTCAGTTACACCAAACCTTCCACATCGAACACCCCATAAAAAAAGGCAGATACGTGAGTGAGTGAGTGAGAGAAAGAGGGAGAGAAAGAGGGGGGAAAGGGGGTGTCTTATTTAGCTCAAAGCAACGTGTCTAAATTCATTTACGTAGGATAGAATAATAAAATAATTCTTAGAAAGCTATTTCATGTTCCGTCTTTTCGATTGTCTTTAAATTTCTGATAAGTTATCTTTATTTTTGGTCTTATTACCTTTTGTTATTCAAAAACCTTTGCAGTTTTTTTTTAATTGCCCTTTTTCGTCTCTCGTTTAAAATATAATATTTTTTGTACGATCAGACGAAATAGTCCATGTGGGCAGCATATGCGGTGAAGTTTATTCGCCAAACTAGCAAGATCATCTGACGTGTTCTGGGCTATTATATAAGTCTCGTTTACACACGATATTAAAAGAATATATGACGGAAATATTGAAGTAATTTTGAAATTTATTTTTTCGCTATTTTCTGTGTGTGTTTGTAGGATGTCTAATATATATATATATATATATATATATATATATATATATATATATATATATATATATATATATATATATATAGTACAGGTAATCGATCCGTTAGTATATAATCCGGGTGGATCCTAGTAATATTAATTATTAAAACTAATCCATAGAGAGCTCGACGTTTTTATTTTAACAGAGCATATGTATTTTTACACCTGTAATTTTTTTCTCTAATATATATATATATAAATTATTACATGGAACCTTAAAGTGGTCTGTTTTTATTTTTATTTAAATTATATATATATGTATATATATATATATATATATATATATATGTGGGAGGCGTATAATATTATCCGAAACAAAACTGATGATGATGAGACAAGTGTTATTATATATATATATATATATATATATATATATATATATATATATATATATATATATATATATATATATATAAAACACACGCACACACACACACATATATATATGTGTGTGTGTGTGTGTGTATATATATATATGTGTGTGCGTTATTATATATATATATATATATAATAACACACACACACATATATGTGTGTGTGTGTATATCTATGTGTGTGTGTGTATTATTATATATATATATAATAACACACACACAGACATATATATGTGTGTGTATATATATATGTGTGTGTGTGTATATATATATATATATATATATATGTGTGTGTGTGTGTGTGTGTGTGTGTGTGTGTGAGTGTGTGCATGAGATGTATAATAGTATCCGAAACAAAAGGGATGAGACAAAGTGGAAAATTTATTAATGACGCGTTTCGCCAGAGCGTCTGCTCTTTTTGTCTACCTTAGTTTAGAAGGAAATAAAGTCAAAACTGAGAGGGAAAATGTCTTGGGAACTCTGAGGATAAGGAGTCATAAATCAAATAGATCAGGAGGTTTTGAGGAGCGTGGAACCACCTCTTAATTGATGGCGTCCCCAGATCCACCCTGACCCGGGTTGGTAGCAGCTGTTAAGGTCCCAGCTATGAGCAAATAGTTAACTCAAAACTGGGGTCAAAACGAGTAAAAATGGGTTTTATTAACAGCAATACATTTATGTAAAAAATTATCACCAGCAGTACATTTTTGATAAAAAATATTACCAGCATTAAAAATCTTGTCGGCATTAAATAACCCATTGAGGTTGATATGGCGTAAAATAAACCAAACCAAACCAATATATACTGAGATAGATAGATAGATAATTAGATCGATAGATAGATAGATAGATAGATAGTGACAGACTGAGATAGATAGATTGATTATGAATCGAATGAGATAGATAGATAGATAGATAGATAGATAGTGGGCACACTGAGATAGATAGATAGATAGATAGATAGATAGTGAACACACTGAGATAGATAGATAGATAGATAGATAGATAGATAGATAGGTAGGTAGATAGCTAGCTAGTGAACAGACTGAGATAAAGGCGTGATTCTTTGGAAAGTGACTCTTTAAGTCGACGATCCTTTACTAGGCGATGACGAAAGGATGAAATATGGCCAACTGGACACTTAGAATGAATGGGAGAGCCAGATGAGGAAAATCACTCATGGCAATGAGCGTTCCGACATGAATAACACGTGATGTGTATCGAAATATTTATGTGTCTGTGTGGGTTTGTGCGTGCGTGCGTGCGTGCGTATAAATGTTCTGTATGCAACATTTTCTCTATCACCAAAACAGTTCACAACAAAGAGATAGATATGAAGAGACTAAGATAGATAGATAGATAGATAGATAGATAGATGCACAGAATGAGATAGATAGATAGATAGATAGATTTGTTTCTGTATTGTTTTTTCTTTTTGTTCCTTAGTCCAGTGTCCTTAATGAAACTAAAAATGTCCTATTTTGATTCTTATTCTGCTGCCCGCTCTATTCACCAGAATGCCAATCACAAGTTTTATTATTTGCCTCGTTAGGCTGAATGTCGGATCGATTTTGAAATCGATTGTAGCTGACTTCTTGGGAAGCGTTATGAAACTCTGGTCGACATACATCTTCCGGTATAACACCATTATCGTATATATCATTTAAAATGCGTGTAATTTTGTTAATATCGTAATCATGTAAAGCTTCCATCATCTCTTTTCACAATTCCGTCTGGCCCTGCTACTTTGTTCCTATTTCCAGTGGCCATTTCACAAACATAAACGGATAAGTTAAATAGATAGATAGATAGATAGTGAACACACTGAGATAGGTAGATAGATAGATTATGAATCGAATAAGATAGATAGATAGATATTGATAAGTTGAATAGTATCTGCACTTTTACCATAACAACATTAACATAACATTCGCTTTGTCACACTGCCTTCTGCTCATGCGTGCTTATAGTTGGTACTATTGTGGTCAGGAGCTTGAAGTTTGAGCTTGATCGCGCCAGTCTTCTTGCTGCTGTTACAGTGTAAACATGACCGCTCCGCTAGCAGTGTGCACGAAGTAGGAAGGAAGAGAAGTGACTGGAGTTCTTTGGTCGGAAGGTAATTTACGTGTTGAAATTCATCAGGGGCTTTTAACAGAATGCACTATCGCGAAGAAGTGTGTATGAGCGGGTAGAGAAGTTTAAATGTGGCCACAGTCTGTTTCATGCAAGATGCAATCGTCAGGCCACGAGTGTTGACTTCTATGTTCACTTTTATATTTACACACGCTCTATCTCTGATATTGAACACTTTATCCCATAAATATAGCACACTTTAAGACTATATTTCTTCTTCTGGGGAAGATGTGTGGGTTTGTAAACAGTGACTATTACGGCTAATAATGCAAGACTCTTCGGTAAATCGAATCGAGTTCCCTCAGTCACTGTGTGTTTATCTAAAAATAAATACGCTTAAATTCACCTTCTTCTCTGCCGTGCGCCAACGGCTTCAGGGTAAAATTTCCGACTGACGCGAATTCAGCCGGTTTTCGATTCTAGCCAGAGGCAACCGGACGTCTAGCCACACTGATGAGCTGTGATACAGCGAAACAGTCTGTCCGTGGATGACAATATATATATATATATATATATATATATATATATATATATATATATATATATATATATATATATATGTGTGTGTGTGTATATGTGTGTGTTTCTATGTATAAATGTGTACATGTATATTTATGTTAATTTATCATAATAGTATGGTATAAATATTTCAATTTTACCACGGTCAGTTTTTCAGTTAGCACCTGGTGATTGTATCGTGCATGAAACTCAGATTCGGGGCACAGGTTGAAGGCACGAAGGACAGGGGAAAAAGCGAATAACCTATAGTAATCATGGATTTGAGAATATAACAAAAAGGTAAAGAACAACAATAGACAGGGAATGCTGAAAGTTATGAAAATCCATGCCTTGAAGGCACATGGCACATGGAAGAATGTGTAGACGCCTACTCAGGAAAAAGCCTTTCGCAATCATCAGATATAATGGAGTGATCAAAGTGAGAAGTAATGTATATTTACGTTTCTGTAATATGAAAGACTGTCTTTTATTCGGCTCTAAAAATCAAACGCATTTCTTGAAGTATGGGAGGCCAACAGTCAAAATGGAGAATCAAAGACAACAAAAGATGAAAGGCCGGAAATAACAACTTGAAGATATAGTGCATCCGGTTTGGAATGCGTTTCGTTGAAGGTAGGATTACGATTGAATAATTGGGATGGGTAAGATGGGAGTGACAAATCTGTAATTAGAAAAAATAATTCTGAGAATAGACAACGATAGATTAGATAATAGATAGATAGTTAGATAGATTATATAATAGATGGATAGATAGATAGATAGATAGATAGATATAAACAGACTGAGATAGATAGATAGATAGATAGATATAAACAGACTGAGATACATAGATAGATATAAACAGACTGAGATAGATAGATAGATAGATAGATAGATAGATAGATAGATAGATCGATCGATCGATCTGATCAGGTTTTGAGGAGCGTGGAACCACCTTTTAATTGCTGGTGTTCCCAGGTCTAGCCTGGCCCTAGGTGGTTACACCTGTTAGGGTCCCAGCTATGGGGAAATAGTTAACCCCAAACTGGGGTCAAAACGTGTAAAAATTGGTTTTATTACCAGCAATACATTTTTGTAAAAAAATTATCTCCAGAAATACATTATTACCAGCAGTACATTTTTGACAAAAAATATTGCCGGTAATACATTTTTGAAGAAATAAGTATTGCTAGCAATAGGTTTTTGAAAAAATTTTAGCAACAATATATTTTTGTGAAAAATATTACGAGCAATAAAAATCTTGTCGGCATTAAACAACCCATTGAGGTGTTGATATGCCGTAAAACAAACCAAACCGTGGATCTTCTGCCTTCTTGAAATCTATTCCTTTATCATCGTTACCCTCACTTCTCCTCACTAAAGTCTTCTCGTTCTCTTCACTCTCTGTAACCCCATGCATCTTTTCTTTTTTTTTTTTTTTTTTTAATCATATCACCCCAAGCAAGGCCACTATCACGCAAGGGGTTAAAGAAGGGTTGGAGGAAGTGCAGATAGGAGTGGTAAAGGAGAGGATGTGGAGAAAGAGAAAGACAGTGGGTCTATCAAGGCCAGGGGGCCACAAAAGATCCGGAGCGAGAGCAGATAGGAATGAAAAATGAAAGGATGTGGAGAAGGGAAGTGTATAGATCAAGGCAACTGGAGATGTCGATTGACGCTACACTTAAACCGTTGGAGATTAGTGGCTTTATTGCCTTACTTGGGGTGAAATGATTAAAAGAAGAAAAAAGGAAAGATAGGTCTACTATTCTCATTTGAAAGTAGAAATACCCCATTTCTTAACGAGGAGTAAAATCTCAGACTTCGCCCATTGAATTAGAAAAATTGTCTACTCAACACAAGGCCTAAGATCCACTCAAGGTAGAGGCTTATTCAATGAGGTTATTTTAGGGTGTAAGAGGAAGAACTACAAAGTGCATATTATAAGGATATGTTAGCTAGATAACGGATAACCGCAGACTTGAAGATCCTGTCAGGTTCATTACATTCACTTATATGCAAATACCGTTAGGAAAAGGTCTGAATCGATCTCTACTCATTCTCAGCTATGGGTAAATAGTAGGACAGACTGGATTCTATAGGCTTGGTTGGCAACCGGTCTAGGAGAAGGAAAACTGTGAATTCAAAATCGTATCTAGCCCTGGCGAAACACATAATACGCAGCTAAGGAAAGGACCTTGCAATTTGCATTGATTCAATGATACCGACTAAGGTCTACCAAATAAAAAAAATAAATAAGAATAAGATCAAGGAAGCATCCCCCCAGGAGTCTGTTCCGCAGAGTAACAGTTCTTGGGAAGAAGCTGTTTGAATGGAATACGAAGGGAAGGAGGATGATCTTTTGAACGTGGCATGGCGAACCTAAGGGTCTGAACTGGTGTTACTAAGGTATGTAGTTCGTCTGAAGGTTTGACATGAAAATAGCGAGAAATGCTTCAACCATAGAGCTCTATCAGCAAGTGCATTATTATTAGTTTTTTTTTTTTTCATTTGTAATTTCTGTTTTGCATATGTGTTTATTTGATCGGTTCTAATGCTTAAGTTGGCTTTCTTCTTCACCGACTTTCTTCTTTCGGCTTTGAAGTTGAATGAAAATGGAAGCCAGCGAGAAGTTAAGTCGGAGGAGTGAGAATTACATCACATTCTCCAGATTTCGTGATTCAAAAGGAAGCGGGTGTTTCTAATTTCTACTTATTATCAAAGAGGTAAGTGACAGGGATCTCTTTGTTTCGCCTCGGAACGCAGTGTCGCTTAGTGGCTCGTTTCTTTCCCCCTGCTGTCGACAGGAGACAGTGTGGCTGGCTGGAACGAACACAGCGACAAAGTGACAGGCTGACAGAAAAAATGTAAGAGTAGGCGTGATATATATATATATATATATATATATATATATATATATATATATATATATATATATATATATATATGTATATATGTATATATATATATATATATGTATATATATATATGTATATATATATATATATATATATATGTATATATGTATATATATATATGTATATATATATATATGTATATATATATATATATATGTATATATATATATGTATATATATATATATGTATATGTATATATATATATGTATATGTATATATATATGTATATATATATATATGTATATGTATATATATATGTATATATATATATATATATATGTATTTAAAGATATTTTTGAAGGTACAAAATTTTATCACAGTCATAAACGTATGAAGCTTGATATTAGTAGACATATTAAAAACGGGCGAAGCAACCGGTTTCGCTCCCGCTCATCAGGCTTACAACGGGAGATTTAATTTAAATTAAAAAACACAGAAAATGTACAATGAAAAGGAAATGTGGAGGAGGAGGGAAAAATTATGAGTAAAAGGAACTAGAGGCAAATGACAGCGAGCCCCAACAAACTCTCACGTTGTTTGCACAAGGAAAGGCTTGGGGGAACCGATGTAAAGTGTCTCCAGCACCTTAAGGTGAAATAACGAGTGTGACCGGGACAACATGGTGAACCGGTCAACACTAAAATTAGCTGCACAAAATCTGCTCTTTAATAGGTGCTCACATATATATATATATTTGGTATTTAAACTTTTTGGTATTTAAACCGTCATCTAACTTCTCTTTAAAACTTCTCGCTATTAAATTTTAATCCCCATCTTCACTTTTAGGCCTTCCTGTTCTTCTCTCGTCTGTTACCCCTCTCCAGAACTTTCTTTTAACTCTCACATTCGTCCCCCACTCTCATACATACACTCTCACTAAAAAAATTTTATTTTTTATTCCCGGAGTTATTTTTTCTGATTTCTTTTTTAATTTGTAGGTCTGATGAATTGGATCGTGATTACGATTCCAATGTAATAAATTATAACCATGGAATATTAGTGTTTAAGCCTTTTTAAATGGTGGTACTCGCTTGGATAAACCTTGGATAGTTCGACTTGTAGTAGAACAAATCGGTACCCAAGGAAAAATGAGGATTAAAAAAAGAAAGAACCAAGAACATGAAACTAAGGCGAAAAAAATCGTCCCGAGTTCAAGCTCAAAGTCCAAAGAAAAAACCTCCAAAGCCAGTAAAGGCAACTACGTAAAGAAGTGCTCAATACACGAAGTAGAGCAAACCTATATATATATATATATCGGGCGGCATTTAAGCTAGCTCCTGCGGAGGGATCTTGATTAGGCCTTTGGTTTGTTCAGGAGTTTGAGAGTCCACTAGTCTTTGCATATTCCCAACATCAGAAGCTCTCCTGGCAGCCGTTTGATCTTGGTTTTCATCTGCACGGGGTTTTCTTTTCCTCGCTGCAGCCATGTCTCTTTTGATTGCAATCAGGTCCCCTTTGGGCGGAGATTTCTCTTTGCGATGCACACTGCTGCTGCCATATGCGATAGGCAACAATAAACTACAGAAGAACTCAAAATTGATCGTTGCGGAAGTAATTGCATTAATATTTAAGCTTACCTTTTAAAATTTGATAATTGTTCTGCAGCCACTTAGTTTAAAGACAATTTGATGTACGTAGGTCCTTACTTTCAGTACAAACAATTTTGTTTATTTCATAGGCGACTTTCGTCGCAAAAAAAAAATTTGTCGCAAAACAATCGCACTAATGAAAGATGGAAATCCAAAATTTCTGTAACATGAACTATTTAAAGTTAGAGAGTTGTGTCCCTTTAATTGAAAAAGTGTGACAGTGACATTCATATTATATATATATATATATATATATATATATATATATATATATATATATATATATATATGTACAGGCAGCATAATATAGATATATTGTGTCTATTCATTATTATACTCTTCTTCCTAGTTGTCTAATAAATTGTATGACTCCCTTCATATCCGCATGAAACGGCTGGACAATCTTGAGGAGTCTCTGAGGACAACCAATCCTGTCGAGTATCTTGAACAAGCCGTCCCTGCTCGCAAGATTGAATGCTTTTGTCCGGTCGATGACGGCAATGTACAGTGGTTGTCTCTCTTTTCGGCATTTCTCCTGTAGTTGTCGAAGGAAGAAGATCATGTTAGTGGCGGAATGCTCTGACCTGAAACAACACTGGGATCAGGGATATTCCCTTTTCAGCGAGCTTCTTTAGTCTGCCCAGGACCACGCGGACTAAGACCTTCGCGACGATGTTCAGCAGGGAGTTTCATCTGTAATTGTTGCAATCGCTTCAGTCCCCCCCCCATTCTTATAGAGGATAACTATGTTGCAGTTTCTCATATCCTTCGGCACCGTTCCATTCTCCCAGTATTGACAGAGTAGACTCTCCATGCCATCAAGTAGAACACCCTTTGCGAACTTGATGGCCTCTAGTGAAATGACATCCAGTCTTGGTGCCTTTCCTGTGGGTGACTTGTCAATGACACTTTACTACTCTGTCAAGTGCATTATCCGCGATACTGATTTCCCTGGAGTACTGTTCCGAGTAGTGATCCACCTACTTCTCCACCTGTTCATCTGTGTGCTTGATAATCTCGGCGGATCGGGATTTCAGCGTTTGTTTGGA
Organism: Acanthosepion esculentum; assembly: GCA_964036315.1. Taxonomy (NCBI): domain Eukaryota; kingdom Metazoa; phylum Mollusca; class Cephalopoda; order Sepiida; family Sepiidae; genus Acanthosepion; species Acanthosepion esculentum. The sequence continues at coordinate 83,799,008 of OZ038497.1, read as the reverse complement.
CCGATGATTTTAATATTTTGGTTGTAAGTTCTGAAGAACAACAAAATAACATCTATGTTTATCTATGTTTTACAAAAAACTATATGTTTTTTAAAACAATAATCATTGCCGAAGAGTGAAGGTAGTTAAAAAGATCGATGCCATGGGGGAAAGCCGTCCTTTTGACATTACGTCTTATCACTGGCACGTTTATCCGTGTTTACCAAAATACTATATGGGAACATAAGAAAGACCAGGAATACAATCTGTGGAAGGAGAGTGCAGTTCAGAGGCAATTGCTGGGAATGTAAGCAAGAAGTTGTTAACCAGATATGGAATACCAAATTTTGGGGAAAGATCAAGAAGTAGACCAGCAAGAAGCAAAATTATTCTTGTAAATAAACAATTTTATAAAAATATATATTTTTGTTGTAAATTCTCAAGAACAAAACAAAATGAATCAATTCACTTTCATCATATGTTCAGGTTTGATTCCAATTCTAATCATCACTTTTTAAAATAATAAACATTAATGAAGTGTGAAAGTAGTTAAGATAAAAGCGGTCTTATGGGAAAAACCGTCCTTTTGACACTACGTCTTTTTTGCGGGTAGGTTTATCCATGTTTACCAAACAGATGCTCTCTCTCTGTCTGTCTCTCTCTCTCAATATTTTTGTTGTAAAAGAAATGTATAAATTCAGTTCCATCGTAAGTTTCAGTTTTATTCCAATTCTAATAATGCTTTTTAAAAATAAACATTGGTGAAGAGCGAAAAGCGGTGTCATGGGTAAAACCATCCCTTTGAAACTACGTCTTATTGCGGGCAGGTTTATCCATGTGTGCCAAACAAATATTCTCTCTCTGTCTCTCTGTGTTAACGTGTATGTCTATTTTAATAAATATCTATTATATCTATATTTAATTAAAGGCGTGTGTTTGATTGGTTAAAGCGTTAACATTTCGACTAAAATACCTGGATTTGAATCGCACCATGGTCGATTTGTCAAGAAGATAACATTGCGCTCGGACTGGAAAAGCGACACCTGAAACCCTAACACAGGCTGACCCAGGCCTTGTGAGTGGATTTGGGTAGATAGCTCTGTTCAGAAGCCGTCGATGATTTTGGTAGCATAAAACCACAAGGCATCGTGACCGAGGTTAGGAACGCACTGGCCTCATTCATCTACTGATCACGCCAGCTCCTGTGTTATAACCCAGAAACTAATTAAAATTCGCTCAGCATAATTGCAGTATAAACTATAGGTTGGCTATGTGATTGCTGAAAAAGCACAAAAGTGCCTGAGCAGGTGTCTGCAAAAAGGATTAGCTATCCATGTTAAGAGATGTGCATAATTGGGAACGCATAACCAGCAATCATTATTATTATTATTATTATTAATGTATGCATAGCGGTAAATATTGTACGTTCTCCTTTTAGATGATGAAGAGACTCAAAACAGCAGATAATGTGGCTCTACAGAAAATGGTAACTTGAAAAACAGTCATACTTGAAATCAGAAAGAGATAGTTCAAATCCCAGAGACACTTTATGAGGAAAGACGGCTTGGAAGACTCATAACTCTCAGGGAGTTTAATGGGTTTATGCGAATGGATCAAAGAGGGGGTACAAAAATGGATGGGGATGAACTAGTAAGGAGATGAAGTTAAGGAGAGCCACAATAGCCAATGTTCTGAGAAGACACAGCATATATCAAAAGGCTTGAAGGTTTCGGCTTTCTGCTCTGGTCCAATTACTGATCACACCAGATTATACATTTTCTCTGCGAAATTGTAATTAATGTCAAATCACCATAGTTGCAGTGAGTGTCACCAGTTGGCGCAGTGGTCTTGAAGAAACAAATGCACCTGGACAAATGACGGCAACAAGGGTTTAGCAAATCAAATTTAGCCGCCATTATATATATATATATATATATATATATATATATATATATATATATATATATATATATATATATATATATAT
>OZ038497.1:83639542-83792042 GCA_964036315.1 Acanthosepion esculentum | reverse complement strand
AAATTACCAGCAATATATTTTTTAAATTACCAGCAATACATGATTTTATATTACCAGCAATACATGTTATAAATTACCAGCAATGCATTTTTTTAAATTACCAGCAATACACTTTTTTAAATTACCAGCAATACATGTTATAAATTACCAGCAATACAATTTTTAAATTACCAGCAGTGCATTTTTAAATTACCTGCAATACATTTTTTAAAATTACCAGCAATACACTTTTTTAAATTACCAGCAATACATGTTATAAATTACCAGCAATACATTTTTTAAATTACCAGCAGTGCATTTTTAAATTACCAGCAATGCATTTTTTAAAATTACCAGCAATACACTTTTTTAAATTACCAGCAATACATGTTATAAATTACCAGCAATACATTTTTTAAATTACCAGCAGTGCATTTTTAAATTACCAGCAATGCATTTTTAAATTACCAGCAATGCATTTTTTAAAATTACCAGCAATACACTTTTTTAAATTACCAGCAATACATGTTATAAATTACCAGCAATACATTTTTTAAATTACCTGCAATACATTTTTGTAAAAGAAATTACTAATGCTCCCAAGAAAATTACATTTCGGTATTACATGACCCATAAAGTGTTGATATGCTAAACAAATAAATAATACGAACAAGAACAAACCAAAGGCATCCTTTTTCTTCGTTCTTTCCTTTCGCTGTAGGTCATTTGGAAAAATGGGCGAACAAAAACGCCCACTGGTGTATGTCATATTCGGTATCCGGATAAAGCAGTGGGATTAATTTCGATCGCACGTCACGAGAGAAAAAGTATCCCGTTGACGGCAAACGCTTCGATTCGCTACATTTGGAGATAAATGCAAAAAATGAAGTCACATGAGATTAAAACCTTTCTAGACACCAGGGATATCATAACAATTATAGTGTTTTTTCGGGTTAAACTTTAGCTTGGAGTCATTCAGATTGTACAACTTTACTCTAAATATGTCAGTTCCACTATCCAGTTGCTTAGTTAGGAAAAGCTGTTAGCTTATTTCTAAAATAAGTACGGATATAGGAAAACATAATATTTATAAGTTATGTAATTGTGTCATTTTTTAAACAAGGCTATTGGCAATTTATCGCGGAATTTCTGTTGTATATTTTTTAAGCATTTCACACGATTAAGGGCTTACAGAGTTAAGGCAAGAATAAAGAGGGGCATTTGAGTAAAGGACATAGAGAAGGACGGGGATCAGGATCAAGGCATTAGAAGATGTCGATTGACATTACATTTGAATATTTGAAGATTATGGCTATCAGAGAAGCATAGGAAGAGAGTTTCACCGTCGGGAAGTGCGAAAGAAGAAGCTGTTGGAGTAGAAGAGGCGGTTACATTTAACAGTTTCGACAGTGAAAGGGTGGGACCCACATGGCAACCTAGTAGCACGCTTAAATTCACGCCGCTGGGGTACCAGTAAAAGTGGCTCATCAGAGCAGTTGCTATGAAAATATTTGTAGAAAACACAGAGGGAAGCCACATCACGTCTGTGAGAGAGTGACTGTAGACGAGATGCCAGATCAGGACCTATCACATTGCGCATCCGTAACTGGATTTTGTCGAGGACCTCGAGATGAACAGCGGGGGCACCAGACGATATATGGCAACAGTATTCAATGCAAGGACGAATGGTTCATTTATAGATTTCAAGGATGAACTCAAGCGTGAAATACTTTCTGGCACGACACAGAGAACCAATTTTCCTTGCGGCAGATGAAGCTAATGTTTCAATGAAGGTCAGTGGAAACGTGACACCAAGAATCTACACGAGAAGTATTGGCGTTATTTTTGTTATTGTCAGCACAACCTTTCGGCCATTATGTCATCCGGCCTTTATCAGCTTCTTTTCGATCCAGGAAGACGTGAGGGAATTTCGAAATGAACCATTTATTAATCTATGGAAGTAGATTGAAGTCATTTTAAACAGGGCGAACCGAGCAAAAGAACTCGACAAGATATCCCAAGACATTTTGAACATTAAATGTGTGGCATCTCTCATGATTTTGGAGATCTTTCCTACTTAGACCGACGCAGACTATATTTATTACACGTTATATCAAATTCGGTGTTGACATTTTCAAGGAAATTAAGCTTAAGGTAAATCGTATGACTTTTGTCGACTTCTCTAGCCATTTCCAACGGGATTTGTTTTTAGGTGTTATTAATTTCTTTGCATCTTTGTCTGTTTAAGATCTAGTTTTTGAGTTGTTTGAAAAATAGTACCGTTTATTCCGAGATTTTAAATTGGGGCGGCTGGAATTCGAGTTGGAATCTTTCTATTTTTAAAAAGACCTTCAGCACAAAGTTTCTGCTGCTGAATAAGGTAAGATTTATACTGGATAGCAGATGTTTTATGCAAAGTCCCTCTCTCATAGCAAGATGCTTTCGGTAACGGGACCTATATAGGATGGTCGTATTATCAACTGGAATCTTCTTTAAGGGTTGTTGTAAATTGTTGTAAGTGTTTTTATGGCACTATGGTCAGATATGTAACACATGAGGCGTCTACTCAAGTAATATATATATATATATATATATATATATATATATATATATATATATATATATATATATATATATGTAACAAAATTGCGTGTTTTAATTAAAGCCGCCAGTCTCTGATGAAATCGAAACTAGCCCACGCCGAGCAAATCTCCTTTATCCTCTCCAGCAGCTAAACATAAGCTGAAACCGATAAACCTAAGACCAGGCTCATACATCATATCACCAATCATTGCAAAAGCAAGAGTGGTACAATGCTGTTTGTGAGCTAGTGGAAAGAGCCAAGGAGGTTTCCTACGTGTGAAGTAGTTTTGAGTCCAGCTGAGAATGTCGGCTTTAATAAAAGAAATAAATAAATAAAAGAAGACAAATGATGAAGTTTTGTACTTTCATTCAGAAGACGCCGACCGAGCAGACAGGGATATATATATATATATATATATATATATATATATATATATATATATATATATATATATATATATATATATATATATGTTATGGGAACTTACCCATAATAATAGTGGACTATTCCGGACATTATAAATACTGCTCCTCAAGAGGAAGCAGCAGTCAGTTCAGAGTCAGAGTCAGAGTCAGAGAGACAGTCGAGCCAGACGATTATTGTAAGACATTGGAATAGTGATACTTGTCGAGACAACATAGTTCACTCTAACCAAATCTGATATTCAGTACTAATACTTCTACTTCTTGGTACATATTTCTGTTTGTAATATATCTGTGTTATTCCATACCTTTGTTCGAGTTATTCTTCATTGGTTCTACCTTGGACCATCACCGTGGTACAAGGAACTTGGACCATAACAATTGGCGACGAGGTAACCCAAGGAAAAATGGACTCTTTACGCGGAGGACATACTTTTTTTGCTATCCGTCGCACATAACAAGTGGCGACGAGGTAACCCAAAAGAAAAATGAACTCTCTACGCGGAGGACATATCTTTTTTTGCTCTCCGTCGCACATAACAGACGAGTAAACTCTAAAAAAAACAAAACAAGTTCTACGCGATATTTCTAAAAACACATTAAAAAAAATCTTTTTGGATATCAATTTAACTGGCAACAAAGGAAATTATTTTTATGCGTACATAGGTTTCAGAATATCAGGTTACACTAAAGTAAAATACGTACACAAAAATACGTTAACATGGAAGATTTTAAATCAACCATTGTGGAACTTATCAAAATGCAATTTGAACAGTAACAAAGGTACGAACAGAAACATCTTGAATTTCAAGAATTATTGCTACGTGTAATGTCAAATAAAGAGGAACATTCCGAGAACTAAACAGTTCTCTCACAAGACCCTATTTGGAGAACTATCGAAGATTTCACGTACGCTCCCGACGAAGACAAAACTTTTGCAAATTACTTCCGAAGGTACGAAGATCTATATGAAGTTGACTTCAAAGATTGGTCAGACGCACGTAAAGTACGTCTATTACTAAGAGAATAAGGCACATGCGAATATACCAAATTCGTAGATTATATCCTTCCAAGAAAAACAAATGAGCTAACTTTCAAAGAAGCCATAAAACTATTAACAGAACTTTTCAGCCCTAATACCTCACTATTCCACAAAAGATGGAAATGTCTGAACCTTACAAAAAAGGACAGCGAAGATTACATAACTTCCGCGTCTATTGTTAATAAATATTGCGATGACTTCAAATTATCGGGACACAGCGCGGACAATTTCAAATGCTTAATATACGTCCAAAGACTGGTTTCAACCAAAGACGCGGAAATGAAACGCAGAATCCTTACTAAATTGGAGAGTGAACAAGATTTGACACTTCCAAAACTAGCCGAAGACTGCCAGAGATGCATCAGTATGAAGAAAGACTCAAAAGACATAGAAGAAGCTGCCATAGCACACATACGTAAAGTACGAAGACAAACCAACTTTCCCTCCTCAGAGACAAAACAAACCAATTTTCCCCCTCAAGAACAGGTAAAACAAAATTTTCTAATTCTAAAAAATCAATATCAGAAAAAACTACCACCCAGTCCATGCTATCGCTGTGGGACTAGGCATTGGTTTAAAGACTGTACATACCGTTTTAAAACTTGTCTAACAAAAGTTCTCATTGTTGGTCTAGAAGAGAAAGCAAAAGCAGAATAAGAATCACGAGGACTGACCAAGCTGATGAGACTAACATAAGGAAATACATACAAGTTGAAATGCAAAACAGAAAAGTCAGGATACAGCTGGATTCTGGCTCAGACCTAACTATTATAAACCTACAAACATGGAGAAAACTGAACAAACCTGCCATGTTAAAAACGGATAAAATTGCTAGATCAGTTACGGGGAGAAAAATAAAATTCGAGAGTGAAGTAATTACAAATGTAACATTTAATGGAATGACGAAAAAGTTAAAAATGTACGTCTTAAGAAATACAGAAAACCTATTCGGAACGGACTAGATGCAAAAGTTCAAATTGTGGGATCTACCAATAAGTACGTACTGCCAAAATGTAAAAAGTTTATCAACCGAGGCAGATAAATTAAAAGAGAAACTAAAAACGAGTTTCCCCGAAGTATTTTCAGCAGGTCTAGGAAGATGTAAGAAAATGGCAGCAAATATCGAAATAAAGGAAAACGTTCAACCTATCGTCAAGAAAAAAAGGAGCGTACCGTTTGCGTCAATGGAAAAAATTGATCAAGAATTAGCTAGACTCGAAAACACTGGCATATTGACAAAAGTAGAATACAGTAAATAGGCCGCACCGACGGTCTACGTCAAAAAGAAATCAGGAGAAATTCGAGTTTGCGCTGATTTTTCTACAGGTTTGAACGCAGCAATAAAGGACTACCACTATCCTCTACCCAGTCCAGAAGAAGTATTCACTAAATTAAACGGCGGAATTCTTTTTTCAAAAATTGATTTAAGTGAAGCGTACCTGCAAATTCCAGTCGATGAGGAAAGTTCAAAACTACTGTGCATAAACACACACAAAGGATTGTACAAATACCAAAGATTACCATTTGGGATTATGGTCGCACCGGCTATATTCCAACAGACAATGGATACGATGCTTGCCGGACTAGAGTACACGATTGCATACCTGGATGACATATTGATTAATAGCGAAAGTGTTGTACAACACTGGCAACATGTACAAGAGGTGTTTAAGAGAATACAAAGCTATGGATTCAAAGTAAAAGAAAACAAGTGCGATTTTTTCATGAAGGAAATTAAATACTGGGCCATATCATAGATCAAGAAGGTAGACGACCAGACCCTAAAAGGTCAACAGCAATAAAAAAAAAATGCCAGTTCCTAAGAACATAACAGAACTACAAAGTTTTCTAGGCTTAGTGAGTTACTACCAGGAATTCATACCTCAAATGCATGAACTACACGCACAACTGAACGAGCTGCTAAAGAAAGAAAAAGTTTGGCAGTGGACAGATCAATGCCAGGTAACATTTGAAAAAATAATTAAGACATTAACTTCGGATTTATTTTTGGCACATTATGATCCTAAACTAGAAATTATTGTAGCAAGTGACGCGACCGCCTACGGAGTCGGAGCGTGTATATTGCATAAAATGCCAGATGGGATAATAAAACCCATCGCACATGCTTCTCAAAACTTACTACCAGCGGAGAAAAATTACTCACAAATAGAGAAAGAAGCTCTGGATTTTTCTTCGCGGTCACAAGATTTCATAGGTACATCTATGGTAGATATTTTACTCTACAGACGGATCACAAATCGTTACTAACAATTTTTGGTTCGAAAAATGTCTACCGGTTTACATCGCAAATAGGTTACTTAGATGGGAAGGAATTCTTCTAAACTACAATTTCAGATTGGAGTATTTACCAACGAAAAAGATCGGGCATGTGGATGCTCTGTCGAGACTTATACCAACAAAGACAGAGCCATTGGAAGATACGGTAATCGCAGCCCTAAGAAATGAAGAAGATATCAGGACAGTACTATGTTGTACAGTTAGAAACCTCCCAGTCACACTATAAGACAAAAAATGAAGCCAAAAATGGCGAATTTATAAATAAAACAGAAGGAAAGATAGCAGAAAAAAATGTGCAAATATCGGACAGCTTTTCTCTATGCGATAATGTGCTACTTTATAACGAAAGGGTTGTAATCCCCAAAACATTACAAAAGTGAATCCTAAAGGATTTCCACAGGGGCCATCCTGGTAAAAATAGAATGAAGTCGCTAATGCGAAGCTATGCATATTGGAAAATATGGACCAGGATATTATTCAGATGGTGGAAATGTGCAAGGGTTGTAATTTAGCAGCCAAAGCAGCACCAATCATCCATAAGCCAGACACTGATCGTCCGTGGTCAAGAATACACGCAGATTATGCAGGACCAATTGACGGTTTTTATTATTTGATCATAGTGGATAGTTATAGTAAATGGCCGGAGGTGTTTCGTTGCAAAAATCCTACTGCGGAAACGACCATAAACTGCCTCTATGAACTATTCGCTCGGTTTGGAGTAGTGGATTGCCTAGTCACAGATAATGGAACGCAATTCACATCAGCAGACTTCCTAGAGTTTTGCGAAATTTATCAAGTCAAACATATAATATCCCCACCTTATCACCCAAGATCAAATGGGCAAGCGGAGAGATTTGTTGATACACTCAAAAGAGAGTTACGAAAAGCCTATGATGTACCTACGGAAAAAGCATTACAGCAATTTCTTTAGGTATATCGAATTACGCCAAATAATGCTACACCATCAACATTATCACCCGCAGAAGTGATGTTCGCTAGAAAAATCAGATCAGCTTTTGATAAATTGCTACCAAGTCAATCGAAACAAGTAACACAGCCCTACGCACCAAAAAGAAAATTCCTCCCAGGAGAAAAGGTTTTTTTAAAGCATATAAAAATAATACATCTTACTGGGAGCAAGGGACAATTGAGAAAAGAATCGGCAATATGGTTTACATAGTACAGGGATAAAAATTATCACATAGAAGACACGTAAACCAAATAAGGAAGAGACCGTTACAGAATGATAACGGTCCACCTCAAGAAGAGGTGGTGGACACGATTTTCGATACATTTGATATAAAAAGACCGCAAACAATGCCAGAACCAAGAAAATCGTCCAGAAAAAGAAAGTAAATAGAATCTTTGGAAATAGATCCAAAGAAAAAAGATATTAAAAACCCGCAAAATTCCGGAAGGGGGGTGTTATGTGAACTTAAACATAATAATAATGGACTATTCCGGACATTATAAATACTGCTCCTCAAGAGGAAGCAGCAGTCAATTCGAGTCAGTCCTTTTTGGACGACTCGGCTAGAGGGGAACTCTCTGCCTTTGGGCAGGGAGGAACCCGGACGAGGATCAGCCGAAGGGCAGAGCTTCGTTCGGGGAGGTTGACCAACCCGATCCCGTTTATATTAATTTTTGCCCGAGCCTACGGGCTCGGAAAGCCCACATTAAACCGGCCTTGTGCCACATTCGACACACGTGGGCGTGTTAATGAACATCGTCAATTCGAGACAGTCCTTTTTGGACGACTCGGCTAGACGGTCGAACTCTCTGCCTCTGAGCAGAGAGGAACCCGGACGAGGCTCCGCCGAAGGGCAGAGCCTCGTTCGGGGAGGTTGACCATCCCGATCCCGTTTATACGGGTTCTACGGACATTTTTTGGCCGAGCATACGGGCTCGGTGAGCCCACATTAAACCGGCCTTGTGCCACATTCGACACACGTGGGTGTGTTGTTGAAAATCATCAGTTCAGAGTCAGAGTCAGAGAGACAGTCGAGCCAGACGATTATTGTAAGACATTGGAATAGTGATACGTGTCGAGACAACATAGTTCACTCTAACCAAATCTGATATTCAGTACTAATACTTCTACTTCTTTGTACATATTTCTGTTTGTAATATATCTGTGTTATTCCATACCTGTGTTCGAGTTATTCTTCATTGGTTCTACCTTGGACCATCACCTTGGTACAAAGAACTTGGGACATAACAATATATATATATACAAAATCCCTATATATTTAAAAGAATGAACATTTAAAAAAGATATAAAGTGAAAATTAAGAACTATATATATATATATATATATATAGTCTTAAGATATATTTATAGTCTTAAGATATATTTATGGGATAAAGTACTCAATATCAGAGATAGAGCGTGTGTAAATATAAAAGTGAAAATAGAAGTCAACACTTAGTTAACGATAGTCTGTTTCATGCTAGATGCAATCGTCAGGCCTGGCGATTGCATCTAGCATGAAACAGACTGCCGCCTCTAACTGTTGACTTCTATGTTCACTTATATATATATATATATATATATATATATATATATATATATATATATATATATATATATATATATATATATGGATTTCGGCCGGGAAAGATGGTTTATAAATCAGTCGCGCAAAATATTGTTATCAAATTTGATAATTTCTGGGTGTTCCATGAACGTTGTGGAAAAGTGTTCATTGTTCAACAATGATCTACTTATTTAGGTATCTCGGTGTATCTTTGATCCACAATCAAAGTACTTAAGCGTACCGTCATTTGTCGAGGTTGCGGGGTTGGGCTGGCGGCGTTGACTTATGGAATCCAAAGATAACAGAAACGAAAGTCAACAGAATATTGAAATAACAAAGATTATAACAACATTCAGACAAGCGCCATTTACCTCCTGGACTACTGGCGCCCTCTATCTGAAGATACACACGCACACGCGTATGCGTGCACATATACATGCACACACACACACACACACATACACACACACAAACACCACACACAAAGAAACACACACACGAACGAAATTTAACAGCTCATTGTATCCATTAAAGAAGAAATGCGTTTAAGAAAAGATTGATTGTACTTAAGTCCGTCTGTAGTCTTAAAAAGCATTTTTGTACAGAAATAATTCAATTTGGTTTGGTTTGTTTAATGTCGACAAAATTATTTCTGATAATATTTTTTTTCAAAAATGTATTGCTGGTAATAAAGTTTTTACAAAGTATTTCTGGTATTAAAACCTATTTTTTCACTTACATAGTGTTTTGACTCCTGTTTGGGGCCTAATTATTTACTCATAGATGGGACCCTAACAGGTGCTACCACCCCGGGTCAGAGTGGACTTGGGAACACCAGCAATTAAGAGGCGGTTCCACGTTCCTCAAAACCCCCTGATCAGAGGCCTTGCTGTCGGCTGTAGTTTATCGCTTTACCCAGGACGCGGATGTCGTTTATCGTCATACCCAGGACATCTAGAGATGAGGAATCGTCATCTACCGCAAGGAAAGTTGGTTCTCTGTGTCGTGCCAGAAAGTTTTTCTCGCCTAAGTCCATCCTTCAAATCTATAAATCATCCATTCGTCCTTGCATTGAATACTGTTGCCAGATATGGTCTGGTGACCCTGCTGTCCATCTCGAGGTGCTCGACAAAATCCAGAGGGGCATGCGCAATGTGATAGGTCCTAATCTGGTATCTCGTCTACAGTCACTTTCTCACAGACGTGCTATGGCTTCCCTCTGTCTTTTCTACAAGTATTTTCATGCCAACTGCAGTGACGAGCTACTTTCACTGGTTCCCAAACTGCATGAATTTAAGCGTGCTACTAGGTTGGTTTATCGGACCCACCCTTTCACTGTTGAAACGGTTAAATGTAACCGTCTCTTCTACTCCAACAGCTTCTTCTCTTGCACTTCCCGACAGTGGAACTCCCTTCCGCTTACGTGCTTCCCTGATATCTATAATCTTCAAATATTCAAATGTAATGTCAATCGACATTTTCTGATGCCTTTATCTTGATCCCCTTCTTTCTCTTTATTTTACTTTTGCTCGCACACTCTGTAACTCCTTGCGTGCTCATGGCACCCCCGCCTTGCTTGGGGTGAAATGCTTAAAAAACACATAAAAAACCCTTTCTAGTAACCAATGGGATGTGCGCGTAATTTGACGGAAATAATAATTGCTGGGCTGATTTTTCTTTCCATCGTTTGACCAAGTTCGTTGGAAACGGTAACCCATGAAGGCAAATTGGGTCTCTTTCATGGAGGTTAGCATCAGCCATGATGAAGAAAAAAAGCTTCGCTTCGACGATTAAAATAAAGCAGTTTCGCTTTTGAAGCGTTAAAATCTACAAACCCCAGTTAACCGCTGATGGTAGGTCATTTAAAAACAAAATTAAAAATACCCAGTTAGCAACAGATTTTTTGGTTATTTTATTTTAAGTCACTTGCCAATTTGACGTTATCGATCCGATCAGACATACCCTTAAGGTATGAGTCAATAGCTGTGTCGTTAGTATAGATACCGAGTTGAGAATTGATGACATCCGAAAGTTCGTTGATGAAAATCAAGAACAACGTCGACGTAAGGGGAAAGCGGCATTAACGCAGAAAGATCTAGAAGAGTGGCCGTTCAAGACAACTTGCATTTCGCGAATTAATAAAAAAGATTGAATCGAATCAAAAATTTCTCTAGAAATATAGCATTTCAACGAGGGAAGAAGACCAGCATACCAAACCCTGACACACGCCATCAATATTAAAAACGACTGCCCGAACTTCACTATTCTTATCTAAAGCTTTATAGACTCTTTCAGCAATAACCGTTAATGCTTCGACTGTTGACCTTGATAACTGAAAGCCTTATTGCTTTTCTGAAGGAAGTCTCTGCGAGGTGAGATGCTTAACCAGTTCAATTCTTATTAGAGCGTCTAGTACTTTGCTAAAAAGAGGTAGCTTAATAGGCCGGTAGTTAGAAAGTTAGGACGTTTCGGTTGATTTCTTAAAGACTGAAACGACAGAAGAGGATTTCTAACAGCCAGGAAAGGAAGAAGCAGCAAAACATTTATTGTAGAGTTTATAGAGAAAAAGGAGCCAATTCATGAGTACATTTCTTAAGAACTATAGCAGGAAGTCTAATAGTCTAGATTATTTGCGGAAAACCCAGTTTAGAGATGATAGCAGAAATTATGGATGGGGTTATATGCATATCACAGAAAAGACTCACTTCTAAGTGGAAGGTCAGGCAAAGATATTTCAGATTGTCAGGAAAAGACTTGGAAGAGAATTTACGAGCAAAACATTCCAATTTATTATCATTTAACACACAATCACAAAGTCACCAGTAGTTGTGAGAAACAAAAGTTGTTAGAGACTAAGATAGATAGTGAACAAACTGATATATATATATATATATATATATATATATATATATATATATATATATATATATATATATATATATAGAGAGAGAGAGAGAGAGAGAGAGATAGATAGATAGATAGTGAACACACTGAGATAGATAGATAGATAGATAGTGAACAGACTGAAATAAAGGGGCGGTTCTTTGGAAAGTGACTCTTTAAGTCAACGATCCTTTACTAGGCGATGACGAAAGGATGAAATATAGCCAACTGGACACTTAGGATGAATGGGAGAGCCAGGTGCCTTATGACAGCAAACAAAGAGTTGATCTTTTTTCAGGATACGTTTACAATTATGACGAGCAGACAGAAAGAATAGTGATCCGAAACTCGCCGGTTCGCCATTACCATCTCTCGAGTTTGCGGAATCTTCTCGTCGGTGGCTGAGGTTGACGGGTGTCCTGCTCCTCCTTCGTTCGCCACTCTTGTCTGGCCACATTTAAACTTCTCTACCCGCTCATACACACTTCTTCGCGATAGTGCATTCTGTTAAAAGCCCCTGATGAATTTCAACACGTAAATTACCTTCCGACCAAAGAATTCCAGTCACTTCTCTTTCTTCCTACTTCGTACACACTGCTAGCGGAGCGGTCATGTTTACACTGTAACAGCAGCAAGAAGACTGGCGCAATCAAGCTCAAACTTCAAGCTCCTGACCACAATAGTACCAACTATAAGCACGCATGAGCAGAAGGCAGTGTGACAAAGCGAATGTTATGTTAATGTTGTTATGGTAAAAGTGCAGATACTATTCAACTTATCCATATCTATCTATCTGTCTGTCTTAGTCTCTTCATATCTATATCTTCGTGGTGAACTGTTTTGGTGATTGAGAAAATGTTGCATACAGAAAATTCATACATACGCACAAACCCACACACACATAAATATTTCGATACACATCACGTATTATTCATGTCGGAACGCTCATTGCCATGAGTGATTTTCCTCACCTGGCTCTCCCATTCATCTTAAGTGTCCAGTTGGCCATATTTCATCCTTTCGTCATCGCCTAGTAAAGGATCGTCGACTTAAAGAGTCACTTTCCAAAGAATCACGCCTTTATCTCAGTCTGTTCACTATCTATCTATCTATCTATCTATCTATCTATCTATCTATCTATCTATCTCAGTCTGTTCACTATCTATTGGTAAAAGGATTTTATTAAATGTGAAGTACTGCTGAAAAGTATCGCGAAAAACAAAAAAATAAAATAAAAAGTAAAACGGACAGTTAAAGGTGTGAGAATGAAAATAAACAAAGAAGAAGAAGAAGAAGAAGAAGAAGAAGAAGAAGAAGAAGAAGAAGAAGAAGAAGAAGAAGAAAGGTAAATAAAGAGAAGAAGCAGAAGTAATACGTGGCTAAGAAAAATAAAGAAATAAAAAGAAGAAAACCCTTCCTTAGCCATAAACGCGTGTACGTTTAAGTACATAAACACTGTCCGGACAACAAAAGGTTAGACTTTTAACAATGATACATTTTTTCGGTGTATTTGGATTCGCAATATTTCAGTCATTGTTCCACGCGTTTGTATGTCTGCATTGTTCATACGCACTTTGTATGTATTAAAGGGCATCGGATACTTCCATTGTAAAGACATTATCTTGGCCTGATATATCTCGGCTCAAGGAGCACAAACCAATTGGAAACGATAACGCGAAAGAGTTTCGGAATGAAAAATTTCCTTCGATTCTATATTGATTACCATTTCTTTCTTTCTTTCTTTCTTTCTTTCTCACTCATTTTTTTCTCTCTCACACTTTCTCAATGTCTTACTTTCCCTCTCGCTCTCTCTTTTTCACTCCCACTTTCTCTGTGTTGTTTTATCCCGGTCACACTCGCATTCTCTCTTTCTCTTTTTCTCTATGTCTCGGGCTTTCTCTCCCTCACATTCTCTTTCGCGTGTCTCCACTCTCTACTATTTCCTCGTTGTCACTCTTGGTTTCTCTCTCTTTCTTTTTATCACTGAGTCTATTACCCCCCTCTCTATTTCTTTGGATTTTCCAATCTGTGCTGTTTCTTTTTTCATTCGATGTCTTTGTGTTCCTTTCTCTTTCTGCCTTTTTCTCTCCTACCTGATCTTTCTTTCTTTTTTATCCTCATCGTGCGTTTCTCTCTCTCTCTCTCTCTCTCTCTCTCTCTTTCGCTTCTCCTAGGTCTTACTTTCCTTCTCGCTCTGACTCTCTCTCTTTATCACAATTACTTACTTTCTGTATCGTTTTCTCTCACTTTCTCTCTTTTTCTTTTTCTCTATATCTCTTGCTTTCTCTCCGTCACTCTCTCTTTCTTTCGCTTTTCTCCACCCTCCGTCATTTCCTCGTTGTCAATTTTTTTTTCTTCTCTCGTTCGCTTTTTCTCGTCCGCTCTCTCTATATCACTTTCTCTTTCCGTCCTCTTCTCTCTACTACGCTCTCTTTCTTTCTTACTTTCTTTTTAAACCTCTCCCTTCTTTCTTTCTTTTCTTTTGCTCTTTCTTTCAGACTCAAAAGGAATCAGCCAAGCGAAGGTAAAAATCGAAATCAATATGTTTGTACCGTTGTCGAGACAGGCATTCCGACATCTGGGCTCCCTGGAGACAGTCGATCGTAACTTGCACTAGAAATGTTAGTAGTGAAATCTTACCGGTCTCTGACTGAAGTCTGCGTGGATAAATTCTAGTTCAACGAGTAAAGGCACTTGCTTTACACCCGAATAATTTTGTCAATGCCATCGGCTCTTCCTTCCCAGCCCTAGATGAAATTGTTTATTGACTGACGAACTCGCCACCCATCACCCTAACCCTCACCCTGCTATTTACTAGCATTGTAACTAACATTTAATGTTTGACATAATGCCACAAAGACAAGGCAACTGGTGAGTATCACATCAAACTTAGTATTAATAGTCAACTAGGCCACATCGTACATTATTTACATTATTCGGACTATTGTCATCAGCTTTGTCGCCATGTTTATTACAACGTTTCGGCCGTTGTACGCTCCAGCCTTCTTCAGGTGGTTCGAATGTCTAACTGAACCCTTTATTTCACTCATTGGAGTAGACTGTTCTAGTTCCACGTGCCATGTTTTTTAATGGATGTCAGTTATCAGTTATCTCCTGTTAATTCCCCTCACGAAGTTCTACACTGCCTTACATCTGGCCACCTAACTGCCCAGACAGTAACTTCCATGATTATTATGTACAGAGCGCAGTTGCGCGAGAGACCAACAAAACTCCTTGTTACTTAAACGAAGACACCGTCCAGAAGATATATATATATATATATATATATATATATATATATATATATATATATATATATAATATTTATATCATGTTTTGACGATGGAGTCAATCGGGCTGTATCTGTGCGTTGTAAAATTTTAATGAACCTAAATTTGCCATCATAGACATGAGCATTGTTTACTACAAGCTGGGCGTCAGTAACAACAGAATGATGGTGAAAGATTTTTTTGTAGAGTTAAAACGAGGACTTGTCAATGCAGGAATTAATTTTGAAGAAGCAAGTATACAGTTTTCATTTTCCAAGTCGAGTCTACAAAAATCACAGAAAAACATCGTGAGAGAAAAAAATACTAATGCAAAAACTTCTTTCTGGAAGAGACCGAATACTAAGCTATCTCCAAGACTGCAAAAAAGTGTGTTCTTAAATGCAAGAACTCGAGTAATTAATCAGTTTCTGATTTGTCAAACATTAGAATAAATATATATATATATATGCCATACGGTAAGCAATTTTGAATTTGTCTACTTCACAAAAGATGGTGACATTTGCAACTCATTTTATTTAGTGATGAAACAAAAATGGAAATGTTTTTGTTGCAATCAAGCAGAGCGAATATAAAGGGAAAGAAAGGAAGCCATGAACCATAGGAAAACAATCCTTAGTGTAGAAGATAGGGGTGGACATCTTATGCTTGAGGTTGTTTTAATGCAAATGGAACGAGTTATTTTTTGGTAAAATTGTCGGAAACATAAAAAAACGAAGAAGCAACGTGATATTTTAGAAAATCTAAAAGATTTGGCAGGTATCTTTATCAAATTATATATATATATATATATATATATATATATATATATATATATATATATATATATATATATTGTCATCCACAAAAAGTCTGTTTTGCTGTATCACAGCTCATCAGTGCGACTATACATCCGATTGCCTCAAGCCAAGATCGAAACCCGACTGATTTGATAACCGTCGGAGATTTCCCCCTAATCTATCGGCTATTGGCAGAGGAGGTGAATTTGTACGTATTTATTTTGAAAAAACATGCCAGTGACTCAGAGTGCTCGATTCACAGAAGAGTTTTGCGTTATCAGCAGTAACAGTAACTGTTTACAAATTCGTGCTTTCTATTTAAAGTGCTCGACCGAAATTTATTTTTTCGGGTGTATATATATATATATATATATATATATATATATATATATATATATATATATATATATATATATATATATATATATTTCAAATGCTATAGTGGAAAATCATATCTGAAATAGACGCCCTGTTTTTATTTTAAACAGTGTGTAGAACGTCTATCGCCCTGAGCATTCGAGAAATTTCTAAGAAAATATATTCTCTGGCATTTCATTACTTCTATTAGATTGTACACACCGTTTAAAATAAAAACGGGGAGCCTATTTCAAATACGAATTCCCCGTATAATAGTGTTTGAAGTAACATATACGTGCACAAGTTTTCTCCATGTTTTGATCGTAAACTGATGAAAAATTAACCCAGTGACAAAAACGTCAACTTATATTGGCCTGTAGAAAATAAAACTTAGGGTAAATTCAACACAAGTTTCAAATTTATCAAAGTTAGAACAGTTTGGTTTTCGAAGAAACGATAAATAAAACACATTTACTTTATATATATATATACACTAGCAGCATGGCCCGGCGTTGCCCGTGCTTAATTCAAAAATCGTACGACTCATACAGCAATCGCTATCACTTGACGTAAAATATTTTTGCCCTTCCTTGCCTTTAAAGGAGTGCCCTTTGCCGTGCTGATGTTGCTACATGCCTTACTTCTTGCCTATCTCACACTGCTAATTTTTTCTAAGCTCTATACTAAACATTAAATCTGTTACGAAAAAAAGAACTAAACAAAATGAACACAAAACGATCAGCTTTAAAAAAGGACTCGTAACTGGGAAAACCGAATGAAAAAAGAATGTTAACAACAAATCCTTTTTCACACCCAACCCGGTTCTGCGAAATCAGAATCAACGTTGAGTTTAAGCAAGCGAATGAGCCAATTGGAGTAAAGTGCCATGCAGATTTAAATTTTTCCCACTTGTGACGAATGCAGCTATCGATTTTTAGCATGCTAGTTAACATTCGTGTCAGTCAGCTGTTGGCTCTCACGCTGTCCAATAGAATCTTCCTGCCTATTCGTGGCAGCCAGCTATAGGCTCTCACTCTGGCCAGTAGAAAATGGCCGCAAACTACATGAAAACTGCCGTAGAAGCATGAAAAAATCGATTATTTCCACTATCGATGGGAGTTGGTAAATGCAAAGTCGGTCTTATGCTAACTTGGAGCATGTGTATGTAAATTTGGGTGCAAATCCGTCGAAAATTGCGGCCGTGCATTCGTTACACACACACACACAGACACACACACACACACACAGACACACACACATCCTGCCTTATAATATATATATATATATATATATATATATATATATATATATATATATAGTGGGTGCGGCATCAATATATAGCCATTGTTCAAACATCTAAATTTACTTATTATTTAAACTTAAATTGAAGCCTACCTATTCATAAAAATTGTGTCAAATTTTGCGTAAACTTCCTTACATCCTTGTTTAGATTTTAATTAAATGTGGCTGTTCAAACAAAACGTGATCAATTTGTCGCGTGGAAAAAGGCTGAGATAAACACTTGACATTTGATAAAACGGTTAAATGTTCGCCTAAATAAGTTTCTAATATGTTAAAAAAAAGTTTTAAGAGGTTTAAACAAATCCGCCAAGGCTATATTACGGCGGTGCGAAAGTAAATGATTCCAGGATCAACCCAATAACATTGCAACATCTTCTTTGGATTTTCTGAATTTCTAAATGTATAGCAAGAACACTATACCGCATGTGACAGCGATATTCAATGCATGGGTGAGTGGTAGACTTATAAATTTGTAAGATAGATTCTGAAGACAAAAATTGTCTAGCATGCTCTAGTGAACCAATTTTCCTACCAGCAGACCTGGCAACTGCTTCAATATAATCTTTTCACACCATGTCAGCGGAAAAAGTTAACCCGAGAAAGTACAACGAATCACTGTCCTGGAGATTACCATCAGTCATGAATATTGCTAATTTCTATCATAGGCTTACTGATCGAATTATTTACCTGCAGAATACGAGCAGACGCGTTTATTTTCGGCATTTCCCGGTGTTGTTCTCTGCTATTTTAACTTTGTGTCGCGCGTTTGGTTTAAGTCTTTGGCAAAAAAAAAAAGATTTGCTGGACGTTTTAAAAAATAAAAGATAAGAACAACATGTCAAGTGGATAAAATAGCTTAGCATTTCTCACAGGCTCCGATCGTCAGTATCGAACCCAGATGTAAACAATGTTTCTAAATGCCGATTTTCAAAGCAAGTAAGCCTTTCATGCTTCAAGGATTAGCACAACACAATCTTCCTATTTTATTTTCCCTATTTAAGAAGTTAGACGCCCTTATTGTATACTTTTATCGTATTGAACTTTAATAAGTATCGAGAAAGACACAATAAAGAGTCCGTTTAAATATATATATATTTTTTACCAGATCTCACATGAAGGCTGGAGAGTACATCGGCTGAAACTTTGTGATAAACGAATGAAAGATAAAGATTTTAGTTGAAAAGAACCAATGAACTGTAGCGAATTCCGAATTTCAAAAATTCACAGATGAAAAAAATGGGAGAAAACCTGATTCCAAATATACCTCAATAACAGAGCGGTCAGTCTGGAAATTTGTCAAATACATGTTATCTAAGATTCTTTAGGTCTAAAAGTAAAGATTTTGCTTATTTAACTATTTTGGGGTGATATTCTGTTGCCTCGATTACATGAATTTAAGCGAGCTACGAGATTGGTATGTAGCTCCCACCCGTTTGTTAAAATAGCTAAATGCAACCAACACTTCTAATCCAAAGTCCCTTCCGATTTCTTGCTTCCCTGATAACTACGATCTTCAAAAAGTTAAATGCAACATCAATCTTCATCTTCTGTCTTCTTGAATCTCATTTTTATTTATATTTTTTTGTAAACAGTGACTACTACTGCTGATAAAGCAAAGCTCTTCTATGAACTGAACACTGGCATGTTTACTCAGAAGAAATACGTAAAAATTCACCTCCCTCTCTACCGAGAGCAGATAGCTTAGGGGAAAAAAATCTCTATTAATCACGTGATTAATCTCTCTATTAATCAGGTAATTACCTGATTAATATCTCTATTAATCATCTGATTAATCTATCTGTTAATCACCTGATAAATCTCTCTATTAATCACCTGATTAACGTTCTCAGCTGAGTTCAGCTGCCAGGAAGATTGGTTCACTGTGCCGTGCTAGAGGTTTTTTTCTCTCCAGAATCTATCTTACATATCTATAAGGCTACCGTTCGTCCATGCTTAGAATATTGTTGCCACATATGATCCGGTGCACGTGCTATCTATCTAGAACACCTTGATAAAATCCAAAGAAGAAACTGCAATATTATTGGCCCCGATCTGGCGTCTCTGTTAACAGTCACGTTCCCAGCCCCATAAGGTTGCCTCCATTTGCCTTTTCTATAAGTGCTTTCATTTTAATTGTTTAGATGGGATCTTCGCTATGGTACCTAGATTTTCGAATTTAAGCGCAGTACTAGACTGGAGACAAGGTCTTACAAATTTACAGTTGATTTGGCTCGATGTAATCGCAAATTCTGTGTTAACATTTTTTCTCGCACTTTTCGCTTGTGGAATTCTCTTTCGGCTCCATGCTTTCCAGCCAACATTAATCTTCAAAAATTTAAATATAATGCCAATCGCTATTTACTGTGCTGTTGCTTACTCTTCCTCTCTTCTCCTCCTTAGCAATGTTCCTGTTTCTAAATCTTCTACACTCAGTAACCGCCTGTTGCTTTATTGCCTTGCTTGGGATAAACACGATTAAAAAAAATATTCAGATCAAGGTTAGAGCTGAGAATCGATCCCCTCACTTTTCGTATACCATCATCCACTCTAACAATTCAGCTTTTATAATCATACCTGTATCATATTTGAGGATTATCTAAATCAATATTTAAAATCTTGAGGATTATGGAAATCAATATTTAAAATCTTGAGGATTATCTCAATCAATATTTAAAATCTTGAGGATTATCGAAATTAATATTTAAAATCTTGAGGATTATCTAAATCAATATTTAAAATCTTGAGAATTATCTAAATCAATATTTAAAATCTTGAGGATTATTTCAATCAATATTTAAAATCTTGAGGATTATCTAAATCAATATTTAAAATCTTGAGGATTATCGAAATCAATATTTAAAATCTTGAGGATTATCTCAATCAATATTTAAAATCTTGAGGATTATTTCAATCAATATTTAAAATCTTGAGGATTATCTAAATCAATATTTAAAATCTTGAGAATTATCTAAATCAATATTTAAAATCTTGAGGATTATTTCAATCAATATTTAAAATCTTGAGGATTATCTAAATCAATATTTCAAATCTTGAGGATTATCTAAATCAATATTTAAAATCTTGAGGATTATCTCAATCGATATTTAAAATTTTAATGGGAGTTAAATAATGGTGTTAATATTATTTTCATTACTCCCCAGAGAGGATTATCTTAATTCTTCTAAAATCTGAGTAACATTTGAGCAACTCGTAAAATCATAGTTTCTTCATCCTGTTTGCGTTCGAACTAATAAGCGGGTAAATTAATTTTTGCTTAGCAGTTTCCATAGTGCTACATATGCTTATAAAATTCACGATACCAAAGTAATAATATTATTTGATCGAAAACAACATGCCGACGCCCCTGTGTCTAAACACGAACTGTGACAGGCAGCCCGTGATGAATGTAGAAATAAATATTTAAGAAGTTCGACGCCCTTATTGTATAAGACTGTCACCAGCAATGCGTTCATATGGAAAAATGTTATTTTTTTCCAATTGAGGTTTGAGGGATAACAAAACAAAATGGCGCGATTAAAATATTCACAAATAAACATATGCAGACACAATATAGGTGCATACGAGCATTTTTTTTTAAATTTTATTTCTGATATCACTTTAAACGAGGATGTATTTATTTATTTATTTGCTTTTATCTTGAAAAGAATCGTAAAAGCGGCGGCTGTCGTTTCGCTTGGCAGATTTAAAACGTTTTAGAGAAAAAGTGATGAATAAAATAAATAAAATAAAATAAATAAAATAAAAACGACGAATAGAACAAAATTAAGTATCAGTTTATATTTCTGAGATGAGGTATTATGTACACTATTTACATTATTCGGACTATTGTCCTCATCTTTGCCGCCATATTTATGACAACATATCGGCCCTTCATTATCTATCTATATTTTTGAGATGAGGTAATATGTACACTATTTATATTATTCGGACTATTGTCTTCATCTTTGTCGCCATATTTATTATAACGTTTCGGCCGTTGTACGCTCCGGCCTTCTTCAGGTGGTTGGAATGTCGAACTGAATCCTTTATTTCGCTCCCTGGCGTAAACTGTTCTAGTCCCAAGTACCATGTTTAATGGATGCCAGTTATCGGTTATCTCCTGTTAATTCCCCTCTCCAAGTTCTCCGCCACCTTAACCAGGTATTGAACTCACACTCTTTGGGTCTTGTACACTGGATCTAACTAACGCCTTTATCCACCCTGCTATGTGTACTTCAGTAAATCAGGTGGGCAGTAAGATACGGGTAGCCGTATTCACTGTTGAAAATTCTTTAAACATAGGTGTAAACTGCCCTATTTTTCGGTATATTATTTTTAAGGCAGGTACACATGGATCATTTTGCAAGAATTGGCGTTACACTGTTTTCCTCGCCTTTGTTCCCTATCTACTTAACCGTGTTTAATAATTCATTCTTGATAGGCTAGAGGTCATCGATAATATATAATTTTATTTAAAAAAAATTTTTCTTTGATTTGTTTTTCAAGGTGGTCTACATGAATCTGATACACTTCTTTGTTTCACACCAAGTTTTTGCCTAGCATCGACGGAATTGTCTTTCATCTTGTGACGTTCGCAAACAGACTCGTAATAGTCAATTTCGACACTAATTAACATGTTCGGCACAGTGTGCTGTTAATTACGTTACACCACACCCTTGGAATTTGTGATTTATTTTATCCTCTATATGCTGTTCACCCGAGGCAAGGCGGGAGTGCCATTAGCATGCAAGGGGTTACAGAGAGTGAGGACAAAAGTAAAGTGGGGTGTTTGAGGAAAGGATATAGAGAAGGACGGAGATCAGGATCAATATATCAGAAGATGTCGATGGACATTACATTTGAATAGTTGAAGATTATAGCCATCAAGGAAGCAAGTAGGAGGAAGGGACCTACACTGTCGGTAAGTGTGAGAGAAGAAACTGTTGAAGTAAAAGAGGCGGTTACATTTAACCGTTTCGACAGTGAAAAGGTGGGACCTAAATGCCAATCTAGTAGCATGCTTAAATTCATGTAGTCGAGGCACCAAGGGAAAAAGCTAGTCAGAGCAGTTGCCATGAAAATATTTGTAGAAAAGACAGAGGGAAGCCACGTCTCTGATAAAGTGACTGGAGTCGAGATGCCAGGTCAGGACCTATCACGTTGCATATCCATCTCTGGATTTAGTCGAGAACCTCGAGATGAACAGTGGGGGCACCAGACAATATATGACAACAGTATTTAATGCAAGGGCGTATGGTTGATTTGTAGATTTGAAGGGTGGACTCAGGCGAGGAACACCTTCTGGGGCGAAACAGACGATTTATGTTACTCCAAATTATTATATTCTTGACTTCCATAAATAATAAAAAAAAGAAGATAGTCTTAATATTTTCATCAAATGGTTTCTAGACCAAAATGGTAAAGACAAAAAGTGAAAGGATCTATTCTGTTGGAACAGATTTTCAGTCGGAGGCGTTTAAGCACATGATTTAGTTTCACACGTGATTGAAATTTATGACATATAGAGTCGTTTAGTTCCTTTTCCAGTAATATATTGATTGTAATTTTTCTTGCTAAAAATTGTATTTTTATATGTTCACAGTGTTTTGACCCCTTTGCGGGGGAACTATTTGCCCATAGTTGGGACCCTATCAGGTGCTACTAGCTCAAGGATGAGAAGAAGAAGAAGAAGAAGAAGAAGAAGAAGAAGAAGAAGAAGAAGAAGAAGAAGAAGAAGAAGAAGAAGAAGAAATAGGACAGGAAGTAATTTGAGTTTTCTCCATTACTTTAGAAAGTTCCTCACTTCCTGTAGAACGAATATAAACAAGGTTTGTCTGCGAGTTAAATAGAGAGTCGCATTTGCTATTTTCATCATTTCAGAGAAATCAGTCGCTATCATTAAGATTAAAGTACTTAGTGAGAACCTCAGATTAAAAGATTTTAAATGCCCACAATGAGGTGAAAGGCTACAGACCCATATCTAAAAAATTTCAAGTGCCAATTCCATCTGTCCAAAGCATTATCAAGAAATTTAAGAATGTTCACTACGTGAAAAAAACCCCAAGATACCTTAAAGCAAACACAAGATATGACCTTTCAGCTGACCATTAGCAAAAGTGGGCCAAAAAATCAAGATGAAAATTGTTCAAATTTTCTTCAGAAACAAAAAAAAAAACAAAAAAAAAAAAAATGTTCCGAATTCTAGAAAAATTAAATAATTTCGCCATAAGTAAGGCAATAAAGCTGCTAAGACGAAAGTGGTTACTGAGTCTGAAAGAATAAACTACTTTATTTGTTTAACGACATTATGGCTCACTTAATACCGAAATTTAATTGTCTTTGGAGCTTTGAAGTAATAAAGATATGATATATTATTCTGCTTTCACAATTGAATACATGGTAGATGATACTCAGCTTTTTTGCATATACAGGTTTGTGTGGATATAATTACTAGAAGCAGTGATATGTGTATTTTATGTGGTAGCTTTGTTTTGGAATATAGCTTGATTTAAGAAATTGTAAGATATTATATGGATTAATGTCATAAAAGTTCATGTTAGCTGTGGATTTTGTTTAGCGGAATATCAATACATCTATGGGTCATTTAATGCTAAAATCTAAATAATTTGAAGATAATTTATGGCTCCAACTACGGCAACTGTATTTCTGATATATATGTTTTTTTACTACAGAAATATATTTTTATACTTTCATAGTGTTTTTGTGGGGGGGGGGGGTCAATGAAAGGTGCTAACAGGGTGGACCTAGGAACAACAGTAATTAAGAAGTGGCTCTAGACTCCTCAAAACCTCCAATCTCCCAATCAGAGGCCTTGCTGCCGCATGTAGTTTATCGTCATACTCAGGACTGAAAGTAAGAGAAAAAAAAGATTATTATTAAAGGAGAGAGAACAATAGAACAACAGTAATTAAAAAAAAACAAACAAAAGATGCTAATTGACATTGCATTTAAATTTTTGAAGATCAAAGTTGGCTGGAAAGTAAGAATCCTGGAGAGAGTTCCATAAGCACGAAGTACGAGAGAAGAAACTGTCAGCATAGAACCTACGGTTCATCTAGCCATTTCATAACTGTAAAATGATGAAACTGCCAATCTAGTACTGTGCTTACATTCGTAAAGTCTAGCTACCAAAGACGAACGCTTATCTGATCAGAACAATTACCACGAAAATATATATCGAAAAGGCCCATCTACGTTATGGTGGTGATAAAGTGACTGAATCCAAGATGCCAGGTCAGGACCAATAACATTGCAGATTCTTCTTTGTATTTTATCAAGAATCTTTAAATACATAACAGAAGCGCCATACCAGATGTGGCAGCAATTTTCAATGGCTTTATAAATGCTCGTGCATGCACACACATACGCGCGCGCGCGCACACACACACACACACACACACAGAGGCACACACACATATTAAATTGTACAGTATATATATTATATCACAAAGAAGTAATTATACAAAGAATTAATTGGTAATGTTAATGTGATTAATGGCGAAATCACTTCTCTAACAAGACTTAATGGGGCATCAACTTATTATTAGTTTCTTGTATAACACGATCTTTATATATATTTGTCAGATGGAATTGATGATCGTATCCGGTAAATTTCTCGAAATCAGTTGCTCGGCAGTAAATTGCTCGAAATCTATTGCTCGAAAAATAATTTCTCGAACTATCAATTGCTCGAAAGGCAGTTTGCTCGAAACCTGTGGTTAAAAACAAAATAAAACTACATCGTTTCTAATATTTACTATAAGATAAAATAATCCAACTTTATTGTTGTTAACTGAACACTTAAAATTAAAGAACGAGTACATTTATAGAGCAGGTCTTATTTTTTTTTCTCGAAAAGGAAGTTTGCTTGAAACCTGTGGTTAAAAAAAATATAAAAAACGTGTTAAGCATTTCCTTTTTTTGCCTATTTCCCATTTCCAGTAAATCTTATTGTTCACTGTTTTGTCCTTAATATATAGATATCCATCCAATCACAACTTCTTTCCTCTTTCGCTCTCAACAAAAGTAATGTCCATCACTAGGGTTCGAGATCTCCAAAATTACTGAAATAGAAAACAAATATAGAAAAAAAAAATCAGGACTGTTAAAGTTGGGTGCTGTGGCTCCTTTTATATCCAGCTCCGTTGACGTGTCGTGAGACGGCGCAGTTTACGTGGTGGTTCGAGCTTCGAAATTACTTCGAGCAATCTGCCTTTCGGGCAATTGATAGTCCGAGAAATTATTATATGTCATCCGCTTATCTTATACTGTTAAGATTGTGCCCGCCAATAATAAATCCTGGTAGAACTTCTAGTTCTCTCAAGACTCAACCTAATATAAACATCATAACGAAAGTATCAGTCTAAAGGTCGAGAAGAAGAAGTAGTAATAGAAAAGACAAAGAAAAAATATTATTATTATTATTATTAGTAGTAGTAGTAGTAGTAGAAAAAGAAGAAGCAGAAGAAAAGCGTATCTTATAAAGGTAGAAAAAAGAAAAAAAAATGTAAATCGCTCAGACGGTTCTGAAAACGGTAGAATATGAAAAGTCAAGATGAACGACATTTTGCTGCTAGTATTGTGAGGTATTGAACCGTAACGAAATGTTCCCGTGGGACCTTTGATTAAAATGTTACAGCCAAGTCTACTTGCCATTCTAAAAATGTATCTGATTTTACGGTGAAATCGATGTTAGCTACAGGTTGTTCACCATTTAGCGCAATATCGATTTTCCGATCATCCATTTTTTCGCGACCAACAGAGATTAAGGATTAATAATACAACAACGCCTCAAAGATCTAACAACCAAGCGAGCAAAAATGCCATTGCTACGTTTCTGCAACGTTAAAGATTGCAAAAAATGTTGGTTTTGTAGACTTTTTCCAAAACGAGCCCTCATATCTATATTGCTGTAGCTTGTTTAAGGTTTAATCCATTTTTTTACGATGCAGCTGATCTCAGAACGGAGCTATATGATCTATTATTCCTGACCAATAGAGATCAAGTAATGACAATACAATAACGATCTTCTGACCTAACAATCCAGCTAACAAAGTGACGTTCCTAAAAAGACCCCTCCGAAATGTGCCCACAAAGGTTCCTTATAATGTCGCAAATACCGTATTTGCTTTTGCATAGCGCACATCTTACATAACTCACTATTATTTTATAAGGATATTTGAAAAATAAATTACTGTTTCATCATATATTTATTAAAATATATTTTAAAGTAGTTTTATAGTGGAGAATGTGATATTGTTGGTTTCTTACATCTCAATATCTCTGGCCACTTGGGAAAACTGTCCACAAAGATCAAATAATATGAATTATTAACCCTAAAACACTAGCGCAAATTTTCCTATTTTTAATTACAATTTTCAGTACCTGATTTTCTTACCTAAATAATGTTTTTCAGTTCCTATTAACGTTAGCTCAAAGTATAAAGTTTGAAATGCCTGCATGTAAAATATTTCAAATAAAGATTTATATTTAATATTTTTTTGATATACCCATGCTTAGCAGTGGTGTAACTTTAATTGATGTTTAGTGTTCTAGGGTTAAGTGGACCAGCAAAGTCAATGGGCGGTCAGTTTCTGGCCATGGGTTTAACTTTATTGGTGGTGCTTTTGCTGCCAAAGCACAGCCTTTGAATGACTTTAGCAAACATTCGATGTCTCTATAGAAGCTACGCCAGTACACATAACTTCTCATTAAGCTTTCATTCTGGATATACCAGGGTGTCCTGTGTGGAATTCTTTCAGGATTCGTTTCTGTAGTGATAAAGGTACCATTGATCTTTCGCTGTACATGATAACGTCATTGCAAATTGAATGTACCTCCAATCCTGTTTTAACGATGAAAAGGGTAGTACATTCCTTTTCTTTTTGAAAACCGATTGTACATTTTTCTTCAGCTCAAATTTAGCTTTCATTTTATTACACGTGTTTAACCCACTAGAAAATACCTCTGGGAATTTAATTTTTCATTCTTTTTTAAAACTGTCTGCTTCGTTGGTAAAACCTTTAACTTAAGAAAACGAACTGATCGGACTGTTTCATAATTAAATTCCTCCATTCAGTCAGTTCCCCAAAAAGTTATTTGTATTTTTCATTACAGACTTAATTTCAACGTTTTCCCGTTCAACGTCACCTTTATTATAAATTCCCCTTCGAACTTTATTTTCTGTCCTGTGACACTACGAGCATGAAAATACAATATTGTACCAGTAGACTGGAATAAAATATAAAAATACATTGTAAACTTAACCTTTAAAGGTGATGTAATAGAATAACCAGTCACCCCTATGAATGATTACACTATAGGTAGTAAGTACCTATAAAGTCAAGTGTCTACGAGAGACTGGCGAAGAGTGAGAGAGAGACGACGCAAGCACGTTCGACCTTCCAAATTAGTGGCATTCATTACTAGATTGACCTGTGTGTATAACTGTACTGTAATTCATATTGTACTGGTTGTGTACAATAAACCTTTCTTCTATTATCCACCTGGTGTTAAGTATTTATTCCCTTAGCATGGAATATAACAAAAGGAAACTATATTAAATTTACTAAAGCAGAAAAGAAATACGTGTACGTTTGTATAAATGAGTATTTTTATACATAAACAAAGCAATCAATAACGTACAATAGATGTGAATGAATTCATATAGATGACTTTCTCACCACCGAAATGTAGCTTCCCTGTGCTTTTTCTATGAATATTTTCATGGCAATTGTTCGGATGCACTCTTCGCAATGCTACATGGATGTTATGAATTTTAGCGCAGTATTAGTTTGGCAACAAAGTCTCAATTGTTTACAGTTGAATTTGCTAGGTGTAACCTTAAGTTTCTATGCTAACAGTTTCTTTTCACGCACTTCGTGATTGTGGGACTCTCTTCCTGCTCCATGCTTTCCAGTCAACTTTATCTACTATCTTCTTGATTACTCTTCTCCTGTATATACATACATATATATATATATATATATATATATATATATATATATATATATATATATATATATATCAATTTTAACATACAATGTGTATTAACCCGTGCGATACCCTGTCTTCATTAGCCGCCGACCAGGGGTGATATCACAGTTTCGGTGGCTATGGCGGGACCACCACCCCTAGCGCCACCAGCAGCGGTTTGCCACCAGGCAGGGTATGAAGATAAGCATAATTAATCGTTTCTATTTGTAAATTCTTGTAATGAAATAGATAAACGATATATATATATATATATATATATATGCAGAAATATAGTCTTAAAGTGTGCTATATTTATGGGGTAAAGTGCTCAATATCAGAGATAGAGCGTGTGTAAATATAAAAGTGGACATGGAAGTCAGCACTTAGAGGCGACAGTCTGTTTCATGCTAGTGCAATCGTCGCCTGACGATTGCACTAGCATGAAACAGACTGTCGCCTCTAAGTGCTGACTTCCATGTCCACTTTTATATATATATATATATATACGTGAACATTGAAGACAGCACTTAGAGGCGACAGGCTGTTTCATGCTAGACGCAATCGTCAAGCCACGAGTGCACGATGTCAACATCGTTCATCTTGACTTTTCATATTCTACCGTTTTCAGAACTGCCTGAGAGCTTTATTTCTTTTTTCTTTCTTCTCTCTTTATAAGATACGCTTTTCTTCTGCTTCTTCTTCTTCTACTACTACTACTACTACTACTACTACTACTACTACTACTACTACTATTTTTCTTTGTCTTTTCTATTACTACTACTTGTGGCCTGACGATTGCGTCCAGCATGAAACAGCCTGTCGCTTCTAAGTGCTGTCTTCAATGTTCACTTTTATATTTACACACGCCATATCTCTGATATTGAGCACTTTATTCCATAAATATAGCACACCTTAAGACTATATATATATATATATATATATATATATATATATATATATATATATATATATATTTCTGTCCAGAATCTGTCTTACAAATTTTTAAGTCCACCATTCATCCATGCTTTGAATATTACTGCCACATATGATCCGGTGCTCCCGCTGTATATTTAGAGATTCTTGATAAAATCACAAAAAGAATCTGCAATATTATTGGTCCTGACCTGACATCTCGTCTTCAGTCACTTTCCCACCCACTTAATGTAGTTTCCCTGTGTCTTTTCTATAAAACTTTCAAATACCCATTGGGGCTAGTTTTTAAATTGTTGTTTTATTCACCCTCCCCCATACAATGAATTGTATGTATGGGGACTAGATAGGATTTTCTTAGAGACAAGGAGGTATTATGGTGAATGTAGTAAGAAAGTTAAGTAAGAATGCGTTGTTTTGGTGCTAGGAATATTGTTGTATGCTTGAGTCTGTGTTTGTGGCTAGCTAAGTTTAAAGTTAAGACAGATGAAGACCGCCCTTTTCCTCATTTTGGACTTGTGCCACATTTTGTAAATAATTACAAATATATATCACTCTTCGCTTTGGTAGCTCGACTTTATGCATTTAAGCACAGTACTAGATTGGCGGCAAGGTCTCTTCCATCCACAGTTGAATTGGTTAAATGAAACCATAAGTTCTATGCTAACAACTTCTTCACACTTCTCCGGCTCTATGCTTCCAGCTGATTTTAATTGTCAAAAATTTAAATGCAATGTCAATCGTTCCTCTTCATTACTCTTCTATTGTTCGTTCTCTTTAATAATGTTTTCTTTTTTCTTATTTTTTCGCACTCAGTAAACCTTTGTGTCTTAGTGGCTTTATTGCCTTGCATGGGGCGATATGATTAAAAAAATACAATACATGCAGACAAAGCAATCAGTAAAGTAGCATTAATGTGAGTGAATAACTTGTAGATTATTACAGTATATTTTTATAATCTTGTAAATAAATTTTGTCGAGGGAGACAAAAGTGTATACAGTAATAGCGGTGTCACGGGAAAAACCGTCCTTTTAATCCATTATTGCCAGCATTATTTACTCTACATCTTACGATACGCCATCTCCTTCGAAATAGTCCTGAAGTGCATTCAAAGATGTCCCAACTGCTCACTTGGGTTAGGAGCCAAAATCTGTTCTCCGTTTGGACTTGTACGCATTGTTCAGAACATCTAAAGTTTAGGTAACACTTACACTCGCTTATGTGTGCGTGTGAGAGAGAGAGAGAGAGAAAGATAAAGAGAGAAAGAGAGAAAGTGGGGAGAGAGTGTGAATGTGTATGTGTGTGTGTGTGTGTGTGTGTGTGTGTGTGATAAAAAAATAGTTGACTCCACAGATGAAAAGAATCTATCGCTCACTGAATGAATGTGCATATGTGAAAAACCGGAAGTGGTACGATGAAGTGGTAATAGATAAACTCTTGTTATTTAGTTTTATTCATTTTTGCTTCCCTTACAAACCGATGAGTAAAACAAAGCGAAAATACAAAGAAACTAAAAAAAAAACTACACAAAAAAGACAAAAAAAAAATCAATAAAATGTTTTTAAAATGAATAACCACAAACATGGATACTAAACTGATCAGATATATGATTGGGTTTCGATAAAAATACGTTGGTGAGGTGTGCTCTCATTAAAAGAGGAAATAGAGCCTTGTTAAACAGAGAGATGCTTCGAAACTGAGCGGTAAAGCAGACCGGATCAAACAGTGTTTCTTTATACAAGGGACTACGCAGGTTCGAATCCTCCCGAAGAGTACATTTTCTTTATTTCTCGAATACGCAGGCCGATTAACGTCATGCATGCTGTTTAAATTAAAAATTAAAAAATGGGGCGTCTCTTTAAAATATGAATATCCAGTATAATAACGTTTGAAGTAATTAAAATGTCGGATTAGAAATGAATCCGTTAATATATATATATATATATATATATATATATATATGTATATATTTAAAAGCTTTGCCACTTTTATCCCAGAAGGCTGTTTTTGGGCAGACTTTATTCAGAGCTGCTCATTAAAACGCTGGATTTATACATACATACATACATACATACATATATATATATGTGTATGTGTGTGTGTGTGTGTGTGTGTGTGTGTGTGTGTGTGTGTGTGTGTGTGTGTGTGTGTGTGTGTGTGTGTGTGAGTATGTATGTATAAGATTAAGATAAGTAAATGTTTGTCACTTAGTTGATTCATGTTACCTTCAACATCCCGATTCTAAAGTTTCGTAGACGGGCCTGTCCGTCCACTCTTCAGGGGATATCAGCATTTTACTGCTTATATTTTTCATTTTATTTTATTTACTTATCATTAGTGGTTGTTTTTTTTGTTTTTTTTCCGAATTTTTGTGTTTGGAATTAAAACTAAAGCAAAACCTTTAAGACGAGCAATAATTGATCAGTAGTAAAAATAAGAACTAGACGAGATATCCGTAGACATTGCCAGTGAGACGAGAACGGCCTACCCCTTGTAGAGGATTCAGTTCAGAATTCCCTGTAGGTTATCTGGTTCGACACACGAATGAGGAGGCACGGTGGAGTAATGGATAACGGCTCGGATTCAGGAATCGTAGAGCCGAGTTCGAATTCCAGTCGAATCCGTTACATTCACTTACGTGCTAACACCCTTGGGAAAGGTGTAAAACCTCTTCTTCTCTCTCCAACTATGGGTAAATATGGCGTTCTATAGCCTTGGATGGCAACTGGTCTAGGAGAAGGTCAACTCTGAATTCAAAACCATTTGGCGTCTGCACCGGCATCCGGCGGCCTCTTGGTTACTCCTGCCTCTGCGTCTGTGGAAATTCTGCGGCAAGAAAGAGCATATTCCTCCCTCCACTGGGGACAGCGTGTGAAGTTCAAACTCCCTTGTTACTACGTTTCAAGAATTCACCGCCGTTGGAATCGCTCGTTTCAGCATTGGCGACGGATCGCCGTGCTTGGTCGGCCTTCGTTCCGGACGCTTAACCGATACAGGGTGAATGCCGCAACATACATACACACACACACCTGATGAAGGCCGGAGGGCACAACGACCGAAACGGTGTGATAACAACAATAAACATGAGGACTTAGTATCCTTATTGATACATAAATACTTGTTTGGCCGACTTTCAGGTTTTGTTATGCAAACAAAATGCAACAGGTTCATCTTCTAAATAAATGCAAGAGAGAGAGAGAGAGAGAGAGAGAGAGAGGGGGGAGGATGGAGGGAGAGAGACAGAGCGATATAGAGGAATGAAGACGGAAAAAGATATATGTACAGAGAAGGAGACAGATATTATGGAGAAATTGAATGTATGAACGAAAAATTGAAAAAGAAACCTCCTCGACTTGTGAATTGGGATGGCCCAAATTTGCTTGACGTCAACGCACGGCTGCACGCT
This sequence comes from Acanthosepion esculentum, assembly GCA_964036315.1. NCBI lineage: Eukaryota > Metazoa > Mollusca > Cephalopoda > Sepiida > Sepiidae > Acanthosepion > Acanthosepion esculentum. Next base: position 83,759,241 of record OZ038497.1, on the reverse strand, counting down.
TCTCAAACAAATGTCCAATAGTTGCATAAACTGAATTATGAAATATTGCCTCATCATCCATATTCACCTGATATCTCTCCTACTAATGATCACTTATTGAAGCCATTTGCGCTTTTCATACGCAATCAAACATTATCCAATAAGGAAGAGGTAATCGAAGCATCTGAACGGTTTATCACGTCAAAAGATGAAAATCTATTTAAAGATGGGATCAATATTTAGTTATTTAACATTTCAGAAGCGTCTTATTCATTTCCTATAAAGTACGTCATTTCAATTATGACAATACATCCCTCTAGCAATTCAAGAACTTTTAGAAGAAAATGTCCTATGTGATCTTCCATACTTGCAGAAAGATGACCGAATATGTGATGGCCTCTCAAAAAAAAAAAAAAAAAAAGTTTATATAAGTTTTTTAAAACATTGATTAAGAAATGATTGCTAGTAATGGTGACATTTTTTGAATAAATAATGGATGAAAACACCACACTAATACGGTGACAATGCCCTACAGTATAAACAGAAAATTAAAAACCCCAACAAATAAATTTACCTACCACATAGCTCCCTTCTTTTTGTACATATTATTTATTTACCTATAAATGCGCAAAGGATTCTACCCACTAGGATCGGTGTCACCAGATCGCAAAAATGCGAGCAACAAGAAAAAAAAAGCCCTGCAATTATCGTCAAATAAAAGAGTTATCCGAGAGACATAACTCAAATACTCGAGGTGTTCACCAACTGAGGTCATATAAATCATTTAATGACACGCGAAGAGAAAAATATTTCGTTAACTGAGGCGGCTATTTTTTTAACGGTGTTTTCGGTAAATACAAAAAGTAATTTTTTTTTATTCTTCTTCAGGTTTTGTTTCATTTTGTTATATTTGAGATATGACCAAGTTATCGGTGGATAATTATAATCTCCTCAGTAGGCAATATTCAAGGGGGACCTCACAAAATCAAAGTTCTTTATAAAGTACGAAACGACATTAGACACAAACTATTCTCTCGCTATGTTCATGGCAAATGTTCATACGTGATGCATTCCACCAGTTCAAACTGGGTATGACGATAAACTACATCCGGCAGCAGAGCTTCTGATCAGAAGGATTTAAGAAGCGTGGAGCCACTTCTTAATTTCTGTTATTTCCAAGTCCACCCTGACACAGGGTGGTAGCACCTGTTTGGGTCCCATCTATAAGCAAATAGTACCCCCTCCCCCCCAAAAAAAAATTGGGGTCAAAACATTACGAAAGTATAAAAATACAAATGCTCTCAAGAAAATTAAATTTCGGCATTAAATGACCTATCCCCCCAGCTATGCGTAAATAGCAGGACAGACCGGGTTCTATAGCCTTGGATGGCAACTGTTCTACATCAGAAAGAAATGGCAACCTATTGCGGGAATAGTCAGTCATGTATCGAAAGATGTATCGAAAGATACATGACTGACGAGGCACGCATGGCACATAACTGACTGAAGATGTTGATATGCGCGTACACAGGGTCGATTAATCTTCATTCCTTTTTTTTTTTAAGCAAGTCACCCCAAGCAAGGCGGGAGTGCCACTAGCACGCAAGGAGTTACAGAGAGTGAGAGTAAGAATAAAGAGGGGTGTTTGGGAAAAGGATAAAGAGAAGGTCAAGACATCAGAAGATGTCGATTGACATTACTTTTGAATATTTGAAGATTATAGCTATCAGGGAAGCAAGTGATAGAAAAGGAGTTCCACTGACGGGAGGTGCGAGATAAGAAGCTGCTGGAGTAGAAGAGATTGCTACATTTAGCTGTTTTGACTGTGAAAGGGTGGGACCGATATGCCAACCTAGTACCACCCTTAAATTCATGCAGTTGGGGTACCAGTGAAAGTAGCTCGTCAGAGCAGCTGTCATGAAAATACTTATTGAAAAGACAGAGGGAAGCCATCGCACGTCTGTAGGATAGCGACTGCAGACGGGATGCCAGATCAGGAACAATCACGTTGCATATCCGTCTCTGGATTTTGTCGAGGACGTTGAGATGAACAGCGAGGGCTCCAGACAATATATGACAACAGTATTCAATGCAAGGACGAATGGTTGATTTGTAGATTTGAAGGATGGATCCAGGCGAGAAAAACCTTCTGGCGTGACACAGAGAACCAACTTTCCTTACGGGAGATGAAGCTATAGATTCAATGTAGTTGTTCCACTTCAGATCAGTGGACAGCGTGAGACCTAGCAGGCGCAAAGAGGCGGTCTCGTGGAGTTGGGCATCAGACATCTTGATGGGAAGCAGGGAGGGTTCTCTATGCATTCCATTAGTAAGGAGGAAGTTGCACTAAGACAGTTTCTTCTCCGGGACTATTAATTTGGGGAACCTGTAAGGATGCTTCCCGGATCTTCAAGTCTAAGGTCATCTGTTATCTATCCACATAATATTCACTTATTTCTTCTCTTGCAACAACCAAATTCAGTGACCCTCTACATTGAGTGGCTCTTGAGCCTTGTATTAGGTGAAAAATAATATAGTATCTTACATATTACATTGTGGTTACTTTATTATTATTATTGTTATTATTTGTGTATGTTATGTTTCCTGCTTTGTATCCTGTAGAGCCGGGTCAAAACTATGGTCCTTGGGCCCTATAGGAGAACTGTCATTTAATTGATAGCACTTTTCTTAGTATATGGGATGTTCCTAGTAGGGCGATCTTCTGGGCTGCTTGTATGTTAATGTTACCTGCGACACTGTTAGGAAAATTGTCCATTCCTTTTCTCACGAAGCCCAGTGCTCCGATTACTATTGGTACAGTCTCAGTCTTCATTCCCCAACAACCTGTTAATCTCGATCTCAAGGTCCTTGTATTTGGACAATTTCTCGATAAGTTTCATAGTTGTGTTTCTTTCAGATTCTACTGCTATGTCAATAAGCAAACACTTCTTGAATTTCTTGTCTTTTATGATAATATCAGGTCTGTTGGCTTTTATTTCCCTGTCAGTTTTAATTGGCATGTCGTGTTTGGTAGGTGTTCATAGCATCTCTCAGTGGTTTCGATTTTGTGATTCTCGCATCTCTTCCAGTGCACATATTTCGCAACCTTATTATGTATGTGGGTATGTTTATTTTTTGCTAGTTCCTGACATCCTGAGATTATATGGTCGACAGTTTCATCATATATTACGCAGATTCTGCATTTCGGGTTTGCTACATCCTTGATTATGTGACGGTGATAGAATCTGGTTGCGAGTCTTTGGTTCTAAGCTGCAATAATCAGGTCTTCTGTCTAATCTTTGAACCCGGTGTTCTTCAGCCGATTATGTTTTCTGTTGATCCACATTTGCTTCTTTCGTTCTTTTGAGGTATTTGCCATGCAACGCCTTGTCTTCCCAGTTGATTTTTTTTTTAGTAATTCCATTCAGCCATGTTGTTTTATGATTTATGTTTCACTCGTTTGGCGTATATGGTATTCGCTTTCGTTTTTTGTTGGTAGAGTTTCAGGAATATTAAACTGTTTTTTGAAGAGTACAGCTTCTTTGTTGATGGAGTGGATTTGGTGTTTTACTATTTATGGGAGAAAGTCGTTAGTTTTTGTGAGGTATGCTTCCAATCCAGTTGTAGTTTTTATTGTTAGTTCAAGTTGTTATTTGCTGTTTATTTATACATTTATCGAGTCTCCCACCTAAGAAGGAAAATAAAGAGTTTTACTTTGGGAATTATTGAAAGCATTGAACTATGCTTACTGAGTAAGAAAGCAGCAGGAAAATTGAGGTAACAGATGCAGTTCTGCTGAAAGGACCCTGCGAATACCATAGACAACAAAGAATTAAAAAGGAAAATCGAAGCAAGAAAGACGCAAACAATCAGAGAAGCAGAAAGAATTGAGATTTCTGTAGCAAATACTGAGAAAAGAAGGCATGACAATTTGACATTCAAAAGATATACTGAAGGCAAAAAGGACAGAAGGAAACAGCGAGGTTACCTGGCATGAGGGACAGAGGGAAACAGCGATGTAACCTACTCAGCAGTCACTTTCCCCGCAGTAGTCCGATGATTTTTGACACATTTTGTGTTTCAATGCATGTTGGTCCCTGTCAGTAAGTTTGCAAGTCCATCCCAAATTGCTACGGTTGCTAGAGGTTTTGCCCTGTTTCTCAAATTGCGTCATAGTTCTTGATATAGTAGCTCTTGAAAAACCAAACAGTTCAGCAACCTTAGTGATCGAGGCTCCTGTCATGCGAGCTCCAACAATTTACCCTTTTTTGAACTCGGAGAGGTCATGCATTTAGCTCAAATTTTACTAAATTCTAAAAATAAATAAGAAAAAGACAGTAAATTAGATAAATAAACGTATTTACAATAGATATAACCTGCAATTACGAAGTTTTAGTTAAAGTTCTTTATATAATAGGTCTTTGAAATATCGGAGTGGAATTTGCACCTGTTCCAATTATTTTGTTCAACCCCTGTAACTTCACCTCGGATAATCTAGTTCACTTCAATTGTCTTCGATGGAGGGTGATCCCAAGTATCTATATATGACCACCACCACGCCGTTGGCACTTCAATCCTTCAAACATAGAAATAAACAAACTCTCGACGTCCGACCGTGATGCTCCAGAACAGAGATATACAATACATTAGCCCCATTAGGGAACATGCTCAACTGGTTGAAGCCAACTGGACTTTCAAATCTGTAGTACCGAACAAGATATTTTCTGTAGCCAATCTTAATTGATCAAATCAAAACATGCATTTTAACACCTCAGATCAGAAGCCACGAGTAACATTGTGTAATATCAGATCGGAATTATTATCATTTTTTTTTTCTTAAGAACTTATTAAAAGATTTTTTCTAAGTGTGTGTAATGTGTCTCTTAGCCCAGATCGCGTCACAATAGTATTTGCACTTTAACCGATTCGGCCACAGAGGAGCGTTCGGTTAGCAAGGTCGAATTTACTGTCTTTAAACTTCAGTCTTCCATGAATCTCTCACGTACATTGAAGTTTAAAGACAGTTAATTCGACCTTGCTAACCGAACGCACCTCAGTAGCCAAATCAGTTAAGGCACGTCAAGCTAAATGACGGTTCCGTATAGGATACAGGTTCGAATCCTGTCGGAGGACGAATATTTTCTATGAAAATTTCTCGGACATTCAGGAGGGTAAATGTTGTTTAATACTGTTTATTATAAACAGAGCATTTGCTTAAATATTTCTATCTATAAAAAGAATGTATAAATATAAAAATGTCTTAAAATAATTGTCGGAAACAAAAAGTGTTTTTCTTCAAGGTATGTTATCAGCTGAAGTTAATTAAGTTTTATGAACTAGAATTGGAGGTTGAACCTTTCTATTTTTCTGATTCATAACCAGAGATCCACTCCACAAAAATAATATATAATAAGGCTTATATTTATAATTTAATAAAACATTATTGTTAGTCACTTCAGTTTTGCTTCTTTTTTTGCATATAACTCATTCTTTATTATAATTTGACCCTCAAGCAAGGTGATAAAGCCACTAAGACTGAGAATGCCAGTCTACTAGGGCGGCTAGCTCAGGCACATTTGTGTTTATTCAATACCCACAGAGCCCACCGATAAGTTGTACTGCAACTATGTTGAACGGCCTTAGTTACAGTATCTAAGAGAGAGCGCGTTATTTGGCGCGATCAACAGTCGGAACAAGGCTCAAACCCTCGGTCACGATGACTTGTGATTTCGTTCTAGCACAACCACCGACGTCTCCTAAGCGTTTCATATGCCCAATATCACTCACGAAACTTGGTATGGTTTTCAGGCACTTTCCTCCAGACAGATAGCACCAAGAAATCACCTTCCTGACAAATCGAATGCTCTAACCCTTCGCTCATACTGAGAGTGAAGGAAACTGAAGAGACATACTAAGGAAAAAGGACGATAAAAAGCACAGGATTCAAGGAGGCAGATGACGATTGACGTTGCATTTAAAGTTTAAAGATTGCAATTAACAGGTAAGCAAGAAGCTAAATGTAGGCAGCAAGAATTCATCCAAGTTTTATTAAATAATTAGTTCGTATACCGCATTGTGCTACTATTGCTTGCATGAAAACGATTTTATTATGTCTGTGCCTGTCACTAAGCTTTTCTTATTCTTCTTAGAAAAGAAGAAGAAGAAGAAGAAGAAGAAGAAGAAGAAGAAGAAGAAGAAGAAGAAGAAGAAGAAGAAGAAGAAAATATTTGTAGCAATGACAAAGGGTAGACAAGGGCTTTGACGGTTGAAAAATATGAAGCTGCACTGAAGGAAATATAATATAAAAATGCCTCCAACTACACTTTTTCTGAACTTTAAAAATGCCTCCAACTACTCCTTTTCTTAAATTTTAAAATGCCTCCAACTACTCCTTTTCTTAAATTTTAAAATGCCTCCAACTACTCTTTTTCTTAACTTTAAAAATGCCTCCAACTACTCCTTTTCTTAACTTTAAAAATGCCTCCAACTACTCCTTTTCTTAAATTTTAAAATGACTGCAACTATTCCTTTTCTTAAATTTTAAAATGCCTCCAATTTCTCTTTTTCTTAACTTTAAAAATGCCTCCAACTACTCCTTTTCTTAATTTTTAAAATGTCTCCAGAACTACTCCTTTTCTTAAATTGGACGAAGTACTAAATTGACTACTACTACTACTACTACTACTACTAAGAGAGAGAGAGAGAGAGAGAGAGAGAGAGAGAGAATTTGACTATAACGACGAAGTAGTAATCTGGCGCCTAATCGTCCTCTGCCGAAAAATTCCTATCAAGTTGGCCACGCCGAATCGGCCACGCCGAATCATCGACGCCAAATGGGCTAGTCCGAATCGGCCACACCAAATTATCGACGCCAAATGGGCTAGGCCGGATCTCGTTCGATTCCCATCTCGGGTTCGTCAACATCCACAGTGCCAACCTATGTTTTATGCCACAACAATATTTAGCTGACATTAATTATAACTCAAGTATGTACTCCGTCAGGGCCATATGCAGTTTTGAATTCAGAGTTTTCCTTCTCCTATATTGGTTACGAACTACAGCTGTAGAGTTCAGCCCATACAGATATTTAACCCATAACTGTAGGGAGAAGACAGAATTTGAACTAGTTTCGATTTCTCACTTCGAGACTCTAACCCTTACACAACCGGCATAATCCGTGCCAAGCTAAGCTGACGAAAATCTCGAAAGGTGTCACGTATAGAAAAAGAAATATCCAACCCGAGAGAAGCACTGGTCCCTTCGGGAAGCTTTTTTAGTGATGGAAGCGTTGGCAACTTCAATTGTTTCCATTCTAAATTTCGCATCAGTTACAGATTTCTTTCTCGTATTTCCCATCCTTTCATTTTAAATTTACATCATTTCTGAAAATAAAAATGACAGGGCCGAATAATAAACTCAACTTACAACAAAAAGGACACGCTTTGAGAGAAACGAGATGACATTTAGAAAATAGAAAAGAACAAAAAAAATGTTGGCTATATTCACTGGGATGCAGTCATGAAAAAGGACAACATATTCAAAAGCATCAGAATTTATGATGTTTTCAGCGGTTCATGAAATTCAAGATGGCCAAAAATCTTGAAGCGGATCAGGGGAGATAAATCAAACTTCCTGGCATTCAAGACTAAAACTAATGCTGTTTTCCATTACAGAAGATTAAAAAATATTGCAGGTTCTTTATTTTTTCTTGTTTTTGAACAATTCAAATGTCATAAAGGCTAGACACTATTGCATATTTTAGAATTTATTACAAGAATCTTGTTACGTGATGTCGGCATTATTAATGGTCGATGAAAGGAAGGAATGCGAGAAATATGGAATATTTTAAAGTAAAGAAAGAACATCGATAAAGAAGGAGAAAAGAATAAAGAAGGGGAATTGATAATGGAAGAGAAAGAAAGAACAACGATAAGTGAGAATAAATAAATAAATAAAGAACACCAGTAATAGAGGAAAACGAAAGAAAGGACATCGATAATTGAGAAAAAAAGAAAGAACGAACATCAGTAAAGAAGGAGAAAAAAGTAAGTAAGAAAGAAAGAAAGAAACGACATCGATAATGAAGAATACAAAACATCGATGATTGAGAAGAAAGAAAGAACGAACATCAGTAAAGAAGAAGAAAAAAGTAAGAAAGAAAGAAACGACATCGATAATGAAGAAAAAAGAACACCGATAATTGAGAAAGAAAGAACGAATATCAGTAAAGAAGGAGAAAATAAGTAAGAAAGAAAGAAAGAAAGAAAGAAAGAAACGACATCGATAATGAAGAATAAAGGACACTGATAATTGAAAAGAAAGAAAGAGCGAATATCAGTAAAGAAGGGGAAAAAAGTAAGAAAGAAAGAAAGAAAGAAACGTCATCGATAATGAAGAATAAAGAATACCGATAATTGAGAAGAAATAAAGAAAGAAAGAAAGAACATCAGTAATGGGGAGAAAAAGTAAATAAGAAAGAAAGAAAGAACATTGATAATGAAGAAGAAAGAAAGAACGTCGATAATTGAGAAGAAAGAAAGAAAAAGAAAGAAAGAAAGAAAAATGATCATTAGTAATAGAGGAGAAACAAAACTAAGAAAGAAAGAACATCGATATTGCAGAAGAAAAAAAGTAAACCGATAATTAAGAAGAATGATTAAAAGAAAGAAAAAAAGAACATCTGCAATGGAGGAGAAAGAAAGAAGGAAAGAAGAAAGAAGAAAGTATAGTGATAATGAAGAAGTAAAAAAAGAACAGCGCTAATTGAGAAGAAAGAAAGAACACCGTTAATGAAGGAGAAAAACGTGAGAAAGAAAGAAAGGACATAGGCAATGAAGAAAAAAAGAACAATGATAATTAAGAAGTAAAAAAGAAAGAAAGAACATGAGTAATGGAAAAGAATAAAGAAAGTGAGAAAGACATCGATAATGAAAAGAAAGAAAGAACATCAATAATTAAGAAGAAACAAACAAAGAAAGGAAGAAAGAAAGAAAGAAAGAAAATGAAACATCACTAATGGAGTAGGAAAAAGTAAGAAAGAAAGAAATGACATTGATAATATAGACGAAAGAAAGAAAAACATTATTAATGAATGAGAAAAAGTAAAAAGGAACGAAAGCAAGAACTTCAGTAAAGGAGGAGAAAAAGTAAGAAAGAAAGGAAGAAAGAAAGAAAAAAATGGTTATCGAAATTGACAAAGAAAGAAAAACGATAATTGAGAAGGAAAAAAGAAAGAACATTAGTAATGGAGAAAAAAAAGTAAAAATAAAAGAAAAAAGAAAGGACATCAACAACGAAGAAAGAAAGAAAAGAGCAACGATAATTGAAAAGAAAGAAAGAGAACAACAGTAATGGAGGAGAAAATGCAAGAAAGAATGAAAACAAGAACATCAGTAACGGAGGAGAAAAAGAAAGAAAGAAAGAAAGAAAGAAAGAAAGAAAGACAGACAGAAAGAAAGAACATCAATAACGGCTAACACAGAAAGAACAACGATAATTGAGAAGGAAAAAAGAAGCAAAGAATATCCTTAATGGCGGAGAAAAGTAAGTAAGTAAGAAAGAAAGAGAGAAAGAAAGAAAGAAAGAAAAAAAGAAAGAGGGAAAGAAAGGACATGAAGAAGAAAGACACCGATAATTGAGAAGAGAGAAAAAAACATCAATAATGGGGGAGAAAAAAGAAAGAAAGGATATCGATAATGAAGAAGAAAGAAAGAATACCGATAACTGAGAAGAAAGAAAGAAAGAAAAAAAGAAAAAGAACATAAGTAATTGAAGAGAAAAAGTAATAAAGAAAGAAAGGACATCGATAATTAAGAGGAAACAAAGGACATGAATAACAGATAAAAAAGATAGAAAGAAAGAGAGAGAGAGAGTAAGTGAGAGAGCGAGAGAGAGAGAGAGAGAGAGAGAGAGAGAGAGCGAGCGAAAGAAAGAAATAATAAAAGAAATAAAGAAAGAAGGGAATTTAAACATAAAATTATCGAAAAATGAAGGCAAAAGAAATAGAAATAGAAATTTTTTTAAGGAAAAGTGAATACCAGAAGGAAATAACGAAGGAAGGAAGGAAGAAGGAAGAAAGTAAAGAAAGAAAGAAAGAAAGAAAGAAAGAATAGTGCAATTATAAAAATATGACAAAATACCGCTAAAAAGAAAAAAAAAAGAAAAAAAAAGCGACAATCATGTTTAAAAATAACTTTACCGATCTCAAAAATAATTCTTAAAAAGAAAAAGAAAATACCCAGAAAAGTGTAATAAAAAGAAAGACAAACTTTAGAAAGATTTTACTCGTGTACAAAAATAATTTTGATTTTTTTTTAAAACGAGAACTTTCAGAAGAAGAATGAAAAGAGAGAAAGGAAGGAAAGAAAAGCAAAAAGTTCAAGCAACGCCATGTTTTATTTATGATCTCTCGCCGGATGGAGATCCGGTGTCGGTCTCCTTGCAAAAGGAACCTGCATGCTAAAGATGAAATATGTTTCTGCAAATCCCTATCATCTGACGGCTCATATTGAGCACAAATGGTGAGACAGAATTTCCGGAAAAGACAAACCGAAAAAAAAGAAGTAAAATAAAACACTTGAAATAAATATTATAAGTCAATAATCTGAGTTGATTTTTGAGCAACACGCACACTCTTATTCTCAAACAAAACATCCTAACTTGATTTCTAGGATGATATCATTATTGGCACCACTGACAATTGTCCTCATCTTTATTGTTGTTATCACAAATTCAAGAATTAACGCCTTAGTCCACTAGGCTATTGTCTAATGACATTAACCTAGTGAATTAAAGCATTGGTAAGTGTATTTGGTGCCATAGCAAATGTGAGTTCAATCCCCAGGATGGGCAGTGTGTACTTGGACTCAGTTTAAACGAAGGCGAGCAATAATTGATCAGTAGTAAAAATAAGAACGAGACAAGATATCCGTAGACATTGCCAGTGAGACGAGAGCGGCCTACCCCTTGTAGATTAAGTAAGGGATTCAGTTGGGAATCCCCTGTAGGTTACCTGGTTCGACACACACCTGATGAAGGCCGGAGGGCACAACGACCGAAACGGTGTGATAACAACAATAAACATGAGGACTTAGTATCCTTATACAGTGCTGTTCGATAAAAGTGACTCACCTGATTTTTTTTTACTAAAAATATTTTTTGTCTATTGTATTGGGGGTTAAAATAATTTTTTTTATCTTACTAATATAAAGACCCCTTCCCGACCACCTAGGAAAAAAGTTTATTCACCCTAAGGTATTCTACTGATAATTATAAATTTGGATATAAATGAGATTCAGGAAAAATCTGTGCAAAAAAAGTGACTCAGATATCGCATTCTAATGGTTAAACTGGTAAGCTTAAACAAAATTTTGACAAAATATTGAAAACTATTTTACAATACACCCAAAACAATGTTCTAGAGAATTCTAAAACAGCTTAAATTAAATCTAGAGTATTCCAGAATATTCCAGAAAGCCTCATACAGTTTAAAAACAGCTTGAAATAGCCACTCAAGTCACTAACCAGGTACAACACGCATCAGAACTTCTTAAGGCATCTATTATTGCCCTCTCAAAAGCAGGCAAGTCTACGAGAGAAATTGCAGAAATTGCTATAACCTCGCAATCAACTGTCTCTCAAGTGCTTAGGGCACATAATGATGCCACTCCTGCTGCAAGGAATGAAACAAGGGGACGAAAGAAAAAGATTGATGATAGAACTGGCAGGGTAATGAAGAGAGAAGTTGCGAAGAATAGGACTATAACTAGCCAAGAAATTGCAGCCAGTCTAAGCGAAGAGCAATGTGTTAGTCTTGCCTCTTCAACAGTCCGTCGGTGGCTGTTAGAACAAGGCTACAAATCTTGTACACGAAGGTTTAAGCAGCTAATAAGCAAAGCCAACAAAGCCAAGAGACTTTAATGGGCTCACTATTACAAAAATTTCACCGTAGAAGACTGGAAGAATGTTCTCTTCTCCGATGAAACGAAAGTTGAGCTAAATTCAAAGGATAAGCTGAGTCACTTTTATCGAACAGCACTGTATTGACATGCATGAAATTTTCTATGAGTTTCAGCCTATAGTATATATCCTTATTGATACATAAATACTTGTTTGGCCGAGTTTCAGGTTTTGTTATGCAAACAAAATGCAACAGGTTCATCTTCTAAATAAATGCAAGAGAGAGAGAGAGAGAGAGAGAGAGAGAGGAAGAGAGACATAGAAGGAGGTAGACGGAAAGAGATATATAGAGAGAAGGAGACAGAAAGTTATATATATATATATATATATATATATATATATATATAGAGAGAGAGAGAGAGAGAGACAGTGAGACAGAGACATAAATACACTCCCGCCACACACACATACACACACACACACACACACACACACACACACACACACACACACACACACACACACACACAAAGAATGTCAAATTTCGAGACAAGTCCATGTTTTCACAATGTTAGTACAAATGTCGATATACGGTTAGTATGCTTCTGTCTTAATTTCTGCGATGAGGAGTTATCATTATTTACATTATTTACATGTGGACTATTGTCCTCATCTTTGTTGTTTGTTGCTATCACAACGTTTCGGCCATTGTGCCCTCCAGCCTTCATCAGGTGTATATCGATCTGGGTAACCTACAGGGAATTCTGACCCTAACCCTTTATTGGGTCTACTTTATTATTTAGTTGACACAGTAATTGTGAGTTCAATCCCTAGGATGGGCAGTGTGTACTTGGACTCAGTTTAAACGAAGGCGAGCAATAACTGATCAGTAGTAAAAATAAGAACGAGACGAGATATCCGTAGACATGGCCAGTGAGACGAGAACGGCCTACCCTCTGTAGATTAAATAAAGGATTCAGTTGGGAATCCCCTGTAGGTTACCTGGTTCGACACACACCTGATGAAGACCGGAGGGCACAACGACCGAAACGGTGTGATAACAACAACAAAGTTGAGGACAACAGTTCGAATATAAATTGTGCAAATAAGTTGATGCAAATGTTTTCAGCTTTCTTTTATTTACATTCGGATTATTGTCCTTATCTTTGTTGTTATTAATCCAACATTTCGCCCGCTGACTGTCACGATAAACTGTCAAAAAGATAAAGACATAGGACCTGTTTACGCAAGCATCAAAAAGGTAGATATTGGATCGGTTTATTCTCGAGTCAAAAATCATATATAGGTTCATTTTTTTTACAGTGATCTTCACTTTGTACAAGGCCTGGGGGGCACTCGAGGTAGAGGGTTACTTTAAGAGGCTTTTTATGCGGATAGTCGAGCAAGATAACGGTTAACTCTAGACTTGAACAGGTTAAGATTGTAGTGATCGGGAAAATATCGTCTTGGGAGTCGGTTCCCTAGAGCAGTGGTTCACTGAAAGAAGCTAGCACTAACCCCTTCCAAGGAACTGACCAGATCCCTTCCTATGGTGATTTCCTAAGCATAGCTTAGACGTGGCACAAGGCCGAAAGCATGGAGTATCCAGTGAAAATCAAACACACTATTCAGTCATAACTGATTTAGTGAGACAAGCTTCTTTTTTTTGACAGTGAGGGTTACCCTTTACAAGGCCCTGGGCCCACTCGAGGAAGAGGGTTACGTTAAGAGGCCATTTGTGTGTATAGGTGAGGGAGATAACAATTAACCCTAGCCTTGAATAGGTTAAGATTGTAGCGATCAGGGAAACATCCTCTTGGGAGTCGCCCCAGAGTAGTGGTTCACGGAAAGATGCTCTTTGGGTGAAACTTATTTCTTACCAATGGAATTTGGAGTAAATGAGGGTGGTTTGCTATAATGAGGGCGGCATAGCGGGTCTTGGCCGTGAAGACACTAGAGTCAAAAAGTTAGATATAGGTTTAGTTTAAACTAGAATCAAAACGGCAGATTTTGTTCAGGTTTATGCCAGAGTCTGAAAATATTCACACGGCATGTGGACACTTGTAGTTGGGAGAATCTTACACATCTGGAGAGGATGCAGTCCAAGTACTCTAAGCTCTGCCAACATAGCAAAGATAATGTATAGTAGGTATGTATTTCAGCCGGTTCCTTTTTTTCTTTCTTCATCTCATATACATATACAGAGTCCGCCAAAAAATGTATACACACTTTTGGAAAGGAAAAGCTTGTAAACGTAGTTGTATCAAATTGCAATAATACTGACTACTACAGGGGCCCCTAAAGAATGTTGTGCATCACAGTGGGGCAAGAAATGACTTCTAGATTTTAACGCCTACAAAAAAACAACTGCTCTCATTTAACTACCACAGAGAAACTTATCTGCCTGCCATCAGCAAGACTGAGTCCTGGAGAGCAACACAATGCGCATTCTTGCCTTTTCGTTTTCAACTGACTTGAGGTGGAGCGACTACATCGAATCAATAGCTGCATCCACTGCAAGGAAATTTGGATCACTGTGTCATTCAAGAAAAAATTTCTTGTCAGTGTTCTTGCACATTTACAAATCTACCATTCGTCTGGGCATTAAATGCTGCTGCCATATCTAGATTGGTGCTCCTGCTATTCATCTCGAGGTTCTTGACAAAATCCAAAGAAGGATTTGTAATGTAATCGAAGCTCGGGCTGTGGCTCTAGATATCTCGAAAGCGTTTGACAAGGTTTGGTATGATGGTCTTCTACGCAGGTTGTATAACAGGACGATTGTTCGATTTAATCCAACCGTTCCTATAAAAGGTCATTTTGAATGGGTTCGATTTCCAGATCCTTTCCCACAAACGGGGAAGACCCCCAAGGCTCTATCCTGGGTCCTTCATCAATGATCTTCCTGATGTCATCAGTTCCCAAGTAGGTTTTTATGCAGATGACACTACCATTTACTCCACTCGCAAATCTGTCAGTGCTGACAAAGTAAACCAAGCTGTTGCTCTTGAAAAGGACCTCTAATCGGTTGTTAACTGGGGCAAGAAATGACTTGTAAAGTTTAACGCCTCCAAAGCAAAACTGCTCTCACTTAACCACCATAGAGAAACTCATCTGCCTGCCATCAGCAAGGCTGACGCTAAAGTCCTAGAGAGCAATACATTGCGCCTTCTTGCCTTTTCGTTTTCAACTGACTTGAGGTGGAGCGACTACATCGAATCAATAGCTGGAAATTTGGATCACTGTGCCAATTCCAGAAAATTTTTCTCGTCAGTGTTCTTCTTGCACATTTACAAATATACCATTCGTTCGTCTTGGCTTACTCTAGACTTCTGCAGAGTAACACACGGCTCCTTTTTGGCTTCACGTTTTCAACTAATTCGATGTCCTGGGTATGACGATAAAGTATATCTGGCAGCAAGGTTTTGGCTTCACGTTTTCAACTGATTCGATATCCTGGGTATGACGATAAAGTATATCTGGATCGGGAGGTTTTGAGGAGCATGAAACCACCTCATAATTGCTGATTTTCCCAGGTCCACTCTGACCTGGGTGGTAGCATCTGTTAGGGTTCTAGCGTTGGGCAAATAGTGAACCCACAAAGTGAGGTCAAAAACAGTATGAACGTATCAAAATATATTTTTATAGTAAAATTACAAGCAATACATTTCTGATTAAACACCAGTAATACATATTTTGTAAAAAAAAAATTACTAATGCTCCCAGAAAATTAAATTTCGGCATTAAATGACCCATAAGGAGTTGATATGCCGCTAAAGGCAACAAAAAAACAAACAAAATCAACTGAGTTGAAGTGGAGCGAATACATCGACTCAATAGCTGCATCTACTGCAAGGAAAATTGGGTCACTGTGCCGTGCCAGAAATTTGTTTTCGTCTGAGTCTATCTTGCACATTTACAACTCTGTCATTCGTCCGTGCATTGAATGCTGCTGCCATATCTGGTCTGGTGCTCCTGCTATTTATCTCAAGATTTTTGACAAAATCCAAAGAAGGATCTGTAATGTAATCGATTCAGACCAGGCCTCTCGACTTCAATCACTTTTTCACTGACGTTACGTAGCTTCCCTTTGTCTTTTCTACAAATATTTTTATAGCAATTGCGCTGAGAAGTGTTTTTTACCTGGTGACTCGACTACATGAATTTAAGCGTTCTACTAGATTGAAATCTAGACCGCATCCTTTTACTGTTGAAATAGCTAAATGCAAATGCCAATTATATTCCAACAGTTTATTTTCTCGCACTTACCGCCTGTGGAACTCCCTTCCATTTACTTTTCAAAAATCTACAAAAATTTAAATGCAACGTCAATCGCCATCTTCTATCTTCTTGAATCCCGTTCATCTTTTGTCCTTTCCTCAATCCTCCCTATACTCAGTCTTTTCTCTCCTTTTCACTCGCTTCAACCTCCTGCGCACTTGTTTGGGGTGAAATGATAAAAAAATCACTACATTGGCGGATTTTAGAAGAGAATTGAAAATGCAAGTGCAGGAATTCCACTGGACAGTTTGGTCAACCTTGTCCAAGAAGTAGTTAGTCGTACTAATAAATGGCTGGAGTCTAAAGGCCACCACTTTGAGCATCTCTTGGGATTGTAGAGTCCAAAGGTATCTTGTATTAATCTCATGATGTATGAATAAATTTAGTATTACAATATCTATACAAGTTTTTCCTTTCGAGAAGTGTGTATACATTTTGGTAGACATTATATGTAATGGTTAGCGGCTCGGATTGAGGAATCGGTGAGCCCAGTTCGAATTCCAGACGAATCCATTACATTCACTTACGTCCTAATACCTATGGGAACGATATGAATCCGCTACTCCCTCGAGCTATGGATAAATATTGCACCAGATTTCTGTATTCGGCCCTTCAAAAAGTGTGGTTTGGTTCTGCACAAAGCTTTCACAGCTATAATCACCACTATATGTGGTAGTGTCTGGGCTGTCAGTTCCTAGGAACTGAGCTGCTTGACCCCCATACGACGAGAGAATCCACCATATATATATATATATATATATATATATATATATATATATGTGTGTGTGTGTGTGTGTGTATTAATTGAAACAAAACGAATAATTTCATTATTATTTCCATTTTAAAAATCTTTTCAATGAACCATGTTAGTACTTCGTATGTCCCTTCCACGAACTCGGTCCTTGCAGATTGACCACAAATTCTCAATTTAATTTAAATCAAAAGAGTTTTCGGGCCAGTCTGTAGTACTTTGATTTGCTCACTGGTAAGGCTTGCCAGTGTGTTCGTGCAGCGTTACAATTTTGGTACGCTTCCTTGGAGTAACATCCAACGCAGACAATGGCGGTAGGACAACTAATCTGCAGTCTAGACAATAGTGTCTGGGCGTGATGAATATCTGCTGCAATCACGGATGACGCAATATTTTTCAAGGCCTAACAAATTTCATCATACACTCCGAAAACAGATTCACATTACTGCACACCACTGCAAATGATCTAATGTAATGAAAAAATAGAAATCGATTACACTCTGTCACTTCAGTGGGTCTAAAACTAACCGTATGGTGAGAGAAAAGAAATTTAATTTCCTTTCTTTTACTATACAGCCAATATATATATTTTTTTGAAAAGATTTTTTATTAATCCGATAGATTTTTATTGGTTTCAACGTTATTTTATTGGATACCCGTATTTGAGTAGACGCTCCGTTTATTTATTAAACTGTATATTTATTTATTCATATCCTGCCACAGAGCGTAAATGTTTCCTTAATAAGATTTCTCGAACATTCAGGTCGGTAAACAAAAATAAATAAATATGCTGTTTCATAAATAAACGGATCGTCTACTCAAATACGGGTATCCATTAAAAATAATGTTTAAAGTGATAAATATACACTAAGATTTTAATATAATTTTCCTTGTTTTCTTAAAATTTTCCTTTTTAGATATAAATTATGCAGAAATTGTTTGACTGTTCTCTTTGTCAAGGATGATTTTATTTTTACTTTTTACTGAATGTATAGCTTGTTTTATGCATGTATCCAGATTTATAGGAATGTTTTATTTTCCAAACACGGTCAGCATATTGTGGCCGTGTTCATAGTTGATGTTATTGAATGTTGGCCTTTTCTTTTTTTTTATTAATAATGCTTCCATTATTTTTAGCCTTCTTAGATGTGGATGGGGCTATTATATTTGTATTATCAACAATTATGTTGCGGAAGGAGTTTGATAGATCTTCATGTGCATTTAAGTGAGACCTAATTGAACCCTGATTAGATAGGTGTAAGCTGAGTCTTCTTGTTAGGCATGTTGCAGTATATCCAATATATTTATTTATGAATACTACATTGTTCCATATATATATATATATATATATATATATATATATATATATATATATATATATATATATATATATATAGCATAATGAGAAGCCACGTATACTTTCTTGATATGTATATAATATATGGATAAAATAACTGAAAAAAAATTGGGTGTTTCTTTTGCGATTATACTTTCTTGATATGTATATAATATATGGATAAAATAACTGAAATAAAAAACACCCAATTTTTTTTCAGTTATTTTATCCATATTATATATATATATATATATATATATATATATGTGTGTGTGTGTGTGTGTGTGTGTGTGTGTGCGTGTGTGCGCAAATATATAGAAAAATAGGAAACAACCGTTAGGTTAATAATCCGAAGTTCTTTAGTATATAAAAGAATATTAAAAAAAAATAATTATAATATATTACATCTATCTATCTATTTATCTATCTATCTATCTATCTATCTATCTATCTATCTATCATAAGGAGAAGCCACGTATACTTTCTTAATATGTATATATAGAAAAAACAACTAAAAAGTTGTAAATTAAAAAAATTAAATGTTTTTTTAATGAAAGTATTTATTTATATTATTTATTTATTTATATATATATAAAAAATATAAATAAATACTTTCATTAAAGAAACATTATATTTTTTTAGTTTACAACTTTTTAGTTGTTTTATATATATATATATATATATATATATAATTTATTCGAAAATTATAACATAAATATGTTATAAAATCACTACAAAAATAGCTATTTTGTTTCAACACTTCTGGTTCTATATTCAACACCATCACTTGATAAGACACCAGAAGTGTTGAAACAAAATGGGTATTTTTGTAGTGATTTTATAATATATTTATGTCATAATTTTCAAATAGATTATATTTGCTCTACTCTGTATTGAGCACTCTTTTAAGAATAGTATTTTTTGGTTATTGTAATTTATTCCGTATACACCACTCCTATACTTGGATATATATATATATATATCGCTAAAATGAGAACAAATGGAGTATGATTCCACTGTACGTAACATTTAACTTTGATTAGGACATCCAATTCTTTTGTACGAATTCTTTTTGTTTACGAAAAACTAGGTAATCCGTATGGGTAGACCCAAGGAGGATAAAATCCAGAGAGCTCAATGTAAATCAGAGCTAATAATTTAAATAAAAATAAAAACAGACCACTTTAAGGTTCCATGTAATAAATTATTTCACCACAGCCCTTTTAAAGGACAGCGGATCATCAGACTTTACTTCCAAAGGTTGAAACGAAAAATGAAAAGAAATTTACACATTTTTGACGGGCAGTACTAAGCATATGTAAATTAATATGCTTAGTAGTGCCCGTCAAAAATGTGTACATTTTTCGTTTCAACCTTTGGAAGTAATGTCTGATGATCCGCGGTTCTCTAAAAGGGCTGTGGTGAAATAATTTATTACATGGAACCTTAAAGTGGTCTGTTTTTATTTTTATTTAATATATATATATATATATATATATATATATATATATATATATATATATATATATATATATATGTATGTATGTGGGTGCATATATATATATATATATATATATGTATGTGTATATATATATATATATATATATATATATATATATATATATATATATATATATATATATATATATATAGCAATATTTATAGATATTTATGTGTTTATTTACACAAGATCGTATGTAGATGTCTCCTTGCGTAATTGTTTAAAATTGGCGGACAATGTCAGTCTTAATTGCTGCTTTTGAGAGGACATAAAGCAATACAAAGATACAGAATTAGTACTTGAAAATCGTCAACCATAAAGAATGGCAATTGTAAAAAGGAAATTTTCTCGTTATTATTCATAACACTTAATTTTTTTCTCTTTCAAAATAAATTAAAACAGACAAAAATATAACAAAGCCAACATCCAATTTTCTGAAGAACCCCATGAATCGGAGTTCTTTTTTTTCTTTTTTCTTTTTTTTAGTCCTTGCTTCCGCGTTGCAAATTTAGAAGCTGCGGGGGTAGACACACCGGATAAAAGTGCAAGGAACAATTTACAACGTGCGGAAAAAAAAACATAGTCGACATTAAGACACACTTTAAAAGATTAAAAATTGAGATTGATGTGCAGAATATTTTTTTTGGAATGTGTGACTGAGTGGGTGTGTAGGCGGGGGGTGCATCTACTGTTCAATGGACAGCAATTTTCTTGGCTTGAAATTAAAACTAGATACAGGGTGGGTGTGAGCACAAGATTATTCATCGCTTTGTCGTGGATTCTGGTCTCACGTTAAGCATGTCATATAATCCATAGTTTTTTTTTTCTCCATAAACTACATTTGCTTTGGTTTGACAATGAAATACGAGGATCAAGGGAACAAAATATATAGGTTAGCTTCGGAAATAGACCACAACTCTCTTAATATCCTAGGCCGGGTTTCGCGGCTTACGACGGGCGTTACTTTTCATGAATTAAGTGATCAATTTTATTTGATTTTACAACAAACTATTGCTTTGCCTCGGAAACGAAAGCACATGATCGCGAGAAATGAGTATCGAGAGCTCAGCAGGTAGAGAATGAAATTCTCAGCTTCTACAGTATCAGTGTTATTTACCTCAAATTCCATAATAATTTTATCATTTCAACATCATATTGTTATTTAGCACAAATTCCATAATAATTTTATCATTTCAACATCATATTGTTATTTACCTCAAATTCCATAATAATTTTTATCATTTCAACATCATATTGTTATTTACCTCAAATTGCATAATAATTTTATCATTTCAACATCATATTGTTATTTACCTCAAATTCCATAATAATTTTATCATTTCAACATCATATTGTTATTTAGCACAAATTCCATAATAATTTTTTCATTACCACGACATCATATTGTTATTTAGCACAAGTTCCATAATAATTTTAACATTTCCACGACATCATATTGTTATTTAGCATAAATTTCATAATCATTTTATCTTTTCAACAACATCATATTGTTATTTAGCATAAATTCCATAATCATTTTATCTTTACAACGACATCATATTGCGATTTAGCACAAATTCCATAATCATTTTATCTTTTCAACGACATCATATTGCAATTTAGCACAAATTCCGTAATCATTTTATCTTTTCAACGACATCATATTGTCATTTAGCAGAAATTCCATAATAATTCTATCTTTTCAACATCATATTTTTATTTAGCATAAATTCCATAAAAATGTTATCATTTCAACGACATCATATTGTTATTTCGCATAAATGCCATAATGATTTTATCTTTTCGACGATATGATATTGTTATTTAGCACAAATTCCATAAATATTTTATTGGTTCAACGACATCATATTGTTATTTAGCAGAGATTCCATACTAATTTTATCTTTTCAACGACACCATATTGTTATTTACCACAAATTCCATCGTCATTTTATGTTTTCAACGACAACATATTGGCCCCCGAATGTAAATAATTCACGTGGCTACTGCAATCGTTAAAACGTTTGGTGATACGAAGATGGACTGAGAAATTCCTAGGCTGACTATGAAGGAGTGATGCTACAGCTGTGAAACATTGCATCCCTTAAGTTCAGCTCTTGATTTTAATAATTGCATTGTTTCTTTCCAGGTAAACTGACATCAGACTGTTCAAAGAAAATTTCAAACGTAACTAGTAGCAACTTCTATTGAGAATGGAGAGAATTTGGCATCTTGGTGAGATCAAGTAACTGCAGAAAAAAAGGTTTATCCTTCAAGTATATTCATGTTTACATGGTTGCTACATTAGATGACAGAGACGTGAAGATGACCCAAAGTCTGAACGTCCTGCAACAGCCACCACCGTGGAAAACATTGATCGTGTTCACCACTTGATGATAGATGACAGGCGATAGAGTAGATATCAAATAGTCAATGCTATTAGGATATCCAGTGAAAGAGTTGAGAATATTCTGCATAATGAACTTGACATGACGAAGTTTTCTGCTTGGTGTGTGCCACGTCTTCTGACAGCTGATCAAAAGCGCACCAGGCTGATCACATCACAGGAAAATCTGACATTGTCGGAGGCAGATCCATCTGATTTCCTTGGACGTTTCCAAAGTCAGTATGTGTGTTGTGTTCCCCACTTTGAGCCAGAGACATAGACACAGGCCGTAAAGTTGAAATAACCTTCTTTACTTGCTCTAATGAAGGCCAAAGACGTTTCATCTACAGGGAAGATGATGGCCTCAGTTTGTTGGGACGGAAAAAGCACTGTGTTTATTTTTCTGTCTTCAAATCACATCAATGGAGAGTACTATGCCAACTTGCTGAGGCAGTTATGAAAGTTTATCAAGGCCAAACGGCCAAAACAAAAAAAATAATGAAAGAATTTGTTTCATCAGGACAGTGCTCCAGCACACAAGTCCTTGGTTTCGATGGCTGCTGTTCGTGACTTGGCTTTGAACTGGTTCATCCCCCCCCCCGATTTGTCCCCATCTGACTATCATCTGTTCCCCAACATAAAAGAGCACTTGGCTGGGAACCACTATCGCAGTGATGATAACGTCATATCTACTGCTGATGGCTTTTTTGACCGACGGGATGAAAGCTTCTTCACCAATGGTATCCACGCACTGTGACACCAATTTAAGAAGTGTGTGGAGCGCAAGGGGGTAACTATGTTGAAAAAGAAACCTGATTTGCTCACATTTCATCAGAGTATCTTGATTAGCCAATGAACTTTTCAGCCAACTCTTGTATATCCCGTTGTTGCGGTTTCGGGCATTAAACCAGACGTCCTACTCTGGTCGATTTATTTAACCTATGGAATTCAAACATGGTCTTTCAGCAGAAACTAGAGCGTTACAAAATCCCAAAGAACACTTCCAGAAGCAATTAAAATGGATAGCACATGTAATTAGAAGAGAAGAGAATAATAAAATGGAACTGTTGAATTTCCACACTGCCTTAAACAAAAGGTTTGGAAGGAAACTACAATCGATATTAGAAAGAAGCGATAATTTGTGGCGAGAAGTTTAATTTTCTGAGAAAACTGTTTTGATAATAAGATTTTCCGAATTTCAACCATCACTGTACACCTGTACAGAAATTTACCATTTCTATTACAAGAATCTATAGACAATTCGCTTTAGAAACGAAAGACGATAATAAGCGCGGTTAATGAGCTTCGGTCGGTTCAGTGATATTTTCAGGCATTTCCTTTTTAGTTATTTCATCTCAAGTAAGGCAATTAAATCACAAAGACGCAAGGGTTTACTGAAAATTAAAAATCCCTGAGAAAACATTATTGAAGAGAGACGACATTAACAGACCAAGATTCACGGAGACGGATTGAGTTTGTTTTAAAAGTTCTTAAGATCGTAGTTATCAGAAAAACAAGAAAATGAAAAACTAATTCCCAAAGCGAAAACTGTTAGCAAAGAAAATTTTACATCCAACAATTTCAACAGTAAAATCATGAGACCTAACTGCCAATCTAGTACTGTGCTTAAATTTGTAAAGTCGAGGTACCAAAGAGACATTTACGCTTACATTCAGCGATTTCAACAGTAAAATCATGAGACCTAACTGCCAATCTAGTACTGTGCTTAAATTCGTAAAGTCGAGGTACCAAAGAGACACTTACGCTTACATTCAGCGATTTCAACAGTAAAATCATGAGACCTAACTGCCAATCTAGTACTGCGCTTAAATTCGTACAGTTGAGGTACCATGAGAACAATTGCCATATAAGTATTTATAGAAAAGACACATTGGGAAACTTCGTTACGTAGAAAAGTGAGGGAAAGTGAGTGAAGCACAGATGCCAGGTCAGGACCGATGATATTGCAAATTGTTCTTTGTATTTTGGCAAGAATCTCTAGATATATAGCAGAAACGCCAGACCAGATTCGGCAGCCATATTCGATGCTCGGATGAATGGCAGATTTATAAATTTGCAAGGCAGATTATAGCGGGAAAAATTGTCTAGCACTACACAGAGAACCATTTTACTTAGCAGCAGTTCTATCAATTGATTCAGTATAATCGTTCCACTTCGTCGTCTTCTTCTTCTTCACAATTTACTGTCCTTTGTAGCTGTTAATAATTTTTGTCTTTTTGTTATCTCTCCTAAAACTTGCTTCGCCATCCGTTTACTTAAATTCGCTATGTAGGTTATACGTTATTGTTCTCTGGCTCTATTGCCTTCAATCTGCCCTGAGAGTATCAAATTTTCCAAGCTGTCTTTTCTCATTATGTACCCTGGAAATTTTCTGGTGATAAATCAGTGGGAAGTGTTAGATCGAGAAAGCGCAATGAGTCATTCTGGCAGAGGTTAGCATCAGCCATGCTGATGGAAGGCAGAAAACGTTCTTTTATACGACACTAGCAGTTTCGTTTCTTAGGCGAGCTGAGTTCGAATTCTAGTCAAGTTCATTACATTCAATTTACCCTTGGAAAACGTATAAATTCAGCTCTTCTCCTTCCAGATACGGATAAATAGTACGACAGATTGGGTTATCTAGCCTTAGGTGGCAACCAGTCTAGGAGAAGGAAAAATCTGAATTCAAAACTGTATGCACATAATATGCAGCTAAGGAAAGGATCGTTCGCATTGACTCGATCATCGGGACAACAGACAACTCATATATATATATATATATATATATATATATATTGTCATCCACAGACAAGTGTTTCGCTGTATCATAGCTCATTAGTGTGGCTAGACGTTCGGTTGCCTCTAGTTAGGATCGAAACCCAAGTGAATTGGCGTCAGTCTTTGATTCTACCACTAAGCCATTGGCGTATGGCAGGGATGAAAGTGAATTTAAGCGTATTTATTTTTAGATAAACACACAGTGACTGAGAGAACTTGATTCGATTTACCGAAGAGTCTTGCATTATTAGCAGTAATAGTCACTGTTTACAAATCCACGCTTCCTCCCCAGGGAGCTCAACGTAAATAAATTTCTCTGGAGGATATATATATATATATATATATATATATATATATATAAATATAAAAGTGGACATGGAAGTCAGCACTTAGAGGCGACAGTCTGTTTCATGCTAGTGCAATCGTCAGGCGACTAGTGCTGTTATTTTTCTCGGCTGTTTATATAAGGGTCAGTGGTGGATTATGGGTAGTATATTTTGGCGGGTACTTTTACCGGAAGTCGCTTATTTGTTTATTTATTTATGTCAGATTATTTTGCTTGTTTTTTTTTGTTTTTTTTATTTTTATTTTATTTTGATAAAAGGCACCCAAAACAATAGAACACGATATAAATAAAGAAGCTAAAGCAATCGCTCAAAAATTAGACCTAGATGACCGAATAAGTTGCATGAGCAAGACGCAAGCCTTTATCACACTAAAAGACCACAAGGAAAATTTCAAAACCAACCCTGCATGCAGACTCATAAACCCAGCCAAAAGCGAACTAGGTAAAATAAGTAAAACAATACTAGAAAGAATTAATTCTGAACTTAGGAAGAAGTTAGGAGTAAACCAGTGGAAAAACACAAAAACAACCATTGACTGGTTCAACAGCATAAATAACAAACAAAATTGCCACTTCCTACAATTAGACATAAAAGAATTTTACCCATCCATAACAGAACGTACACTAGATAAGGCCATCAACTTAGCTCAGGAACAAATAATAATAAAACCAAACGAAATCGACATCATTAAGCACTCCCGTAAATCATTATTATTTCACCATGAAGAAGCATGGATAAAGAAAGATGGGATATTTGACACTACAATGGGAAGCTTTGACGGTGCAGAGACATGCGAAATCGTAGGTATTTATTTACTACACGAAATAAGCAAAATAATAGATAGAAATGACACAGGGCTCTACAGAGATGACGGTCTCATAATCTTAAGAAACTGCAACAAACAAAAGACAGATAAAACTAGAAAAGCAATAATTAAAAT
Organism: Acanthosepion esculentum; assembly: GCA_964036315.1. NCBI lineage: Eukaryota > Metazoa > Mollusca > Cephalopoda > Sepiida > Sepiidae > Acanthosepion > Acanthosepion esculentum. The sequence continues at coordinate 83,733,044 of OZ038497.1, read as the reverse complement.
CTTCAAAAATAACGGATTCGAGATAGATATAAAAACTAACCTAAACGAAGTAGATTTTCTAGATGTCACCTTCAACCTAAGAAAAGGCACACACAAACCATACAGAAAACCGAATGATAAACCACAGTACATACATATATACTCCAACCACCCGCCTTCTATAATCAAACAGATACCTAAATCGATTAACCGCAGGCTTTCCGACAATTCTTCCGATGAATCTATATTTAACAAAGCCAAGAAAGACTACGAAACAGCCCTAAAAGATAGCGGATTCCCAGCAACACTCACATACTCACCACAGAACACAAAAAAGACCAACAGAAAAAGAAATATCATATGGTTCAACCCACCGTACAGCAAAAACGTAAAAACAAACATAGGAAAAATATTCTTCAAGCTTTTACACAAACACTTCCCGGAATCAAGCACACTACACAAAATATTCAACAAAAACACAGTAAAAATCAGCTACAGTTGCACCGAGAACATGGCACAAATAATAAAAAAGCACAACAGAAAAATTATTAACAAACCACACGAACAAATTAAACCCACGTGCAACTGCAGAATAAAAAACGAATGTCCCTTAAACGGTAATTGTTTACAAAACAACGTAATCTACCAAGCCACGACAAAATCAGCAGATAATGAAGAAAAAGTGTACATAGGAGTAACCGAAGGACCATGGAAACAAAGAAATTATGTACACAAAATGTCTTTCACAAATAGTAAATATGCGAACAGCACAATGCTTTCTAAGTATATCTGGGAAATAAAAAACAAAACACACACCACACCAAAAATATCTTGGAAAATAAGGAAAAAATCATCAGCCTACAACAACCTATCAAAAACTTGCAAACTTTGCTTGGAGGAAAAAATAGCTATCATTACCTTCCCAAATCAAAATAAATTATTAAATAAAAGATCCGAGCTAATCTCAAAATGTAGACATGAAAACAAATTTTTACTACGTAACTTAAAATAGAAAAATAAATAAATATATAAACAAACAACAATAAAATAAGCAAAATAAACTACTCCAAACAAATCACAAAACCACACCTGTTAGAATATGCAAAATAAAATCAAAACAAAAGAACGGACGAAAGTTATACAAATAAAAATAAAAATAATAAGCAAAACAATTTGACCCAAATAAATAAGCGAACAAGCGATTTCCGGTAAATGGCGGCCATTATAGACTACCAACAATAAGCTATATAAACAAATTTTTTTACTACGTTAACCAAAAACACCGATCAAAATAAAAGAATAAATAAATAAATATATAAGATAAAAAATAAAAATAAAAAAACAAACAAAAAAACAAGCAAAATAATTTGACATAAATAAATAAACAAATAAGCGACTTCCGGTAAAAGTACCCGCCAAAATATACTACCCATAATGCACCACTGACCCTTATATAAACAGCCGAGAAAAATAACAGCACTAGTCGCCTGACGATTGCACTAGCATGAAACAGACTGTCGCCTCTAAGTGCTGACTTCCATGTCCACTTTTATATTTACACACGCTCTATCTCTGATATTGAGCACTTTACCCCATAAATATAGCACACTTTAAGACTATATTTCTGTATATATATATATATATATATATATATATATATATATATATATATATATATATATATATATATATACAGTAATATGTTTATGTTTATCTAAACAAGACCGTATATAAATGTCTGCTTGCGTCGACGGACAATGTCAGTCTTAATTGCTCTTGGGAGGACATAAAGAAATACAAACATACAGAGCTGCTTTTCGGGATTTCCGGATACCGAACACGACCCTAAAGCGTCAATTTTAATGCATCCCATGATAAATCTATATGACAACAAGGTACAATTTCATTTTTCTGTAAACGAATTTAGATGGGGGCCATTAAGGAGAGGTGTATCGTCTTTGTCTCCCACATTGTTTCAATATTAATTTCGCAAGAACAGTCTAAACTTGAAATAAATTTCAAAACACAAAAAGCTGTCATAGAACTTCTGTTTCTGGAAGGAAAATACTGCAAATATTCACAGTGATTTTATCTGAAAAGGCTGCGCTTACAGCAAGCACAGAAACGAAATAGATTGGAGAGAAAGGAGAAACAGATTTTAATATTCTGCAGTGAATGAGGATATGGATAAAAAGGTTGATATTGTTATAAGAGCTGAAAGAAGAATCTTTATTACAAAATACTGTGGAAGCTTTTAGATGAGTTATGGTAGTGTTTGCTTTTAGTACAGTGTTTTGTCTAATCGTAAATCTGTGCAAAGTGGATTTATTGTATTCTGATTGATTTAGCAGAAGTTGCAGAAACTTGTTGCTGACCACGAGCTTTTGGAGATACACAAAAGAAATAACACCTTCTTTAGCTTGATATTCACGGATGAGGTCTGGGTTTACCACTAAGACCAAGACATAGAGAAGACTAACGGAATGGCGCCACGCAAACTGATCCAAAAAGAAGCTTAAAGTAGTACACCCCGTAAAAAAAACCTAAACTTTTTCACTCTCACTTGAAACTTTCCCCAATCAGCAACACGGACTTTTACCAGATACAAAAGAAAATTCCGAGGAGACGCATATAATAACATTTACATGTGTGAATTATTATTATATTACTCTGTTTATTACATTGAGCTCTCTTTGAATTCATGTTATCCTTGGAATTATCCCTCCCAACTATTAACCGGTATTATATATATATATATATATATATATATATATATATATATATGTATAAAGTGAAAATTTTTAAGGATCGTCTGTACTTATTATTATATAATTATAATTATTATATTGCTCTCTGTCTTACATTGAGCTCTCTTTGGATTCATGTCTTCCTTGGAATTATCCCTACTAATTATCAACGGGTATTATATATATATATATATATATATATATATATATATATATATATATATATATATATATATTACAGTCTATATTTCTGAGATGAGGTATTATGTACATTATCTACATTATTCGGACTATTGTCCTCATCTTTGTCACCATGTTTATTACAACGTTTCGGCCGTTGTACGCTCCAGCCTTCTTCAGGTGGTTGGAATGTCGAACTGAACCCTTTATTTCTCTTACTGGGGTAGACTGTTCTAGTTCCACGTGCCATGTTTAATGGATGTCAGTTAGCAGTTATCTCGGTGAATTTTCCTCTGAAATTTCTCCATTACCTTAACCAGGTATTGAACTCACACTCTTTGGCTCCTGTCACATCCGTTAAAACATGGCACGTAGAACTAGAACAGTCCAACTACTTAAAGAACGCTGGAGCGTACAACGGCCGAAATGTTGTAATAAATATGGCAACAAAGATGAGGACAATAATCCTAATAATATATATATATATATATATATATATATATATATATATATATATATATATATATATATATATTTAGTCAAATGAAACAATGTACGTGTAAGTGTTCGCATACAAAAACATACATATATGTTTTGTTGTAAGAAAAACTGCTCAGTGCTAAATAACATACCTATTAAATATATATTAATATAAATAATGGCGCCATGGGGTACTATGTATTTTTACAAATATATATATATATATATATATATATATATATATATATATATATATTTATATAGAGTGAGAGAGAAAGATTGAGAGAGAAAGAGAGAGAGAGATACGCACACACTTACACTCGCACACAAACACAAACACGTTCCGCATGCAAGCCACTACATATACAAGGACAGGGAAACAGGAGTGCTCAAATCAATTTAAGCCCAGATTAATCAATAATTCATATTTTCTATATGATTTAACGATTATTTCTATAGCATGAAACCAAACGTTTTTTTATTCCTTCGTTGGACGAGACATCATGACTGCAATCCGCTCATAAAATTAGAGATTTTATGGCAAGAAGATAAAAACAGTAAAATTTATTACTCCTGATTTGAACATAAATCTTAAGCCAACTCGATCGAATTTCACTTTGGAAGGTAAAAAAATAAGAGACGAACCGTGTTCAGCCATTGAATTTTAAGTCGGGTTGATCGTGGTTAACACGACAGATAATAAATGTTTTATTTACCGTATGGTGCAAAACAATATTATATGTGGACTTGTTTTGAGTTGTACATTAGTATTTACTGTCGTTGTCATTCCATGGCTAAGGCAAATTACATGTATATTCTCAATAAATACTGCATGGGGTATGTCAGTTTCAAGCCTAAGAAATCTTCACGGCAAGGGTTTTCAAATGGTCGAAAGATCGCTTGCGATGTGAAATTGACAGGCACCAGGAAGTGTTGATTTTTATGTCCACAATCTATCTATCTATCTATCTATCTATCTATCTATCTATCTATCTATCTATCTATCTATCTATATATATATCTTATTCTGTTTATTATCTATCTATCTATCTTGTTCTGTTTATCTATCTATCTATCTATCTATCTATCTATCTATCTATCTATCTATCTATCTATCTTGTTCTGTTTATCTATCTATCTATCTTGTTCTGTTTATCTATCTATCTATCTATCTATCTATCTATCTATCTATCTTGTTCTGTTTATCTATCTATCTATCTATCTATCTATCTTGTTCTGTTTATCTATCTATCTATCTTGTTCTGTTTATCTATCTATCTATCTATCTTGTTCTATCTATCTATCTATCTATCTATCTATCTATCTATCTATCTTGTTCTGTTTATCTATCTATCTATCTATCTATCTATCTATCTATCTATCTATCTATCTATCTATCTTGTTCTGTTTATCTATCTATCTATCTATCTATCTATCTATCTATCTATCTTGTTCTGTTTATCTATCTATCTATCTTGTTCTGTTTATCTATCTATCTATCTATCTATCTATCTATCTATCTATCTATCTATCTATCTTGTTCTGTTTATCTATCTTGTTCTGTTTATCTATCTATCTATCTATCTATCTATCTATCTATCTATCTATCTATCTATCTATCTTATTCTGTTTATTATCTATCTATCTACCTTGTTCTGTTTATCTATCTACCTTGTTCTGTTTATCTATCTATCTATCTATCTATCTATCTATCTATCTATCTATCTATCTATCTATCTTGTTCTGTTTATCTATCTATCTATCTATCTATCTATCTATCTATCTATCTATCTTGTTCTGTTTATCTATCTATCTATCTATCTATCTATCTATCTTGTTCTGTTTATCTATCTTGTTCTGTTTATCTATCTATCTATCTATCTATCTTGTTCTGTTTATCTATCTATCTATCTTGTTCTGTTTATCTATCTATCTATCTATCTATCTATCTATCTTGTTCTGTTTATCTATCTATCTATCTATCTATCTATCTTGTTCTGTTTATCTATCTATCTATCTTGTTCTGTTTATCTATCTATCTATCTATCTTGTTCTATCTATCTATCTATCTATCTATCTATCTATCTATCTATCTATCTTGTTCTGTTTATCTATCTATCTATCTATCTATCTATCTATCTATCTTGTTCTGTTTATCTATCTATCTATCTTGTTCTGTTTATCTATCTATCTATCTATCTATCTATCTATCTATCTATCTATCTATCTATCTTGTTCTGTTTATCTATCTTGTTCTGTTTATCTATCTATCTATCTATCTATCTATCTATCTATCTATCTATCTTATTCTGTTTATTATCTATCTATCTACCTTGTTCTGTTTATCTATCTACCTTGTTCTGTTTATCTATCTATCTATCTATCTATCTATCTATCTATCTATCTATCTATCTATCTTGTTCTGTTTATCTATCTATCTATCTATCTATCTATCTATCTTGTTCTGTTTATCTATCTATCTATCTATCTATCTATCTATCTATCTTGTTCTGTTTATCTATCTTGTTCTGTTTATCTATCTATCTATCTATCTATCTTGTTCTGTTTATCTATCTATCTATCTATCTATCTATCTATCTATCTATCTATCTTGTTCTGTTTATCTATCTATCTATCTATCTTGTTCTGTTTATCTATCTTGTTCTGTTTATCTATCTATCTATCTATCTATCTATCTATCTATCTATCTATCTATCTTATTCTGTTTATCTATCTATCTATCTTATTCTGTTTATGATCTATCTATCTATCTATCTATCTATCTATCTATCTATCTTATCCTGCAAATACGCGCAAATACAAATGGGTAGGAAATTGTGGAGAGCTATGTTCGCCTATGCCGTGAAGTGATGCAGACGTAGACTTTCAGCGACAAACCCGACCATCTCCTTAGCTCTCTGGAAGAGCGAGACGAACTTGATGAACCCTATGAAGAGAGTATACACCGTGAGAACCAAATCTCAGCCGCGCACAGATGATGATGTCGATGCGGTCGGGCAGTAGTTAGGGGTAGAGTCTGATCTTAGGAGAACTCTCTTTTGTCTTTCACAACCCTCACAAACACACACAATGGCATTGTAGCAGTGGGGTTTCGTAAGGGTTTCGGAATGGCGCTCTGCGTTAGTGACACTCAGCCTTTTAGCTTGCTTAGGTAAGAAAATGCCTTCCAAAAGATAAGCAAAGTATTAAGGAACGAGAAAAATTCGTTAGAAACAAAGTGATTAGTGCTGTAATGTGTCCTCCTCCATGGCAATGAATACTGGACAAACTCCTCACAGATGAGAAAGAGACTTGTGGCAACAGGAATGAGGTTCTACAGACGGATGCTGAGAATCCTATGAACAGAGAATGGAAGTAATGAAGTTTGAATACCATTCAAACTTTTGTAATAAAAATCTATTGCTGGTAATTTTACAATAAAAATGTATTTTCATACTTTCTTTTTAGAGCTGCTATAAAAATGTATAGTTGGTAATTTCTACTATAAACTATATATCGTGGATTTTTATTTGGAGGTTCACTGTTTGCCGAAAGCTGGGACCCTAACAGATGCTACTACCATGGGTCATGGTGGACCAAGCTACAACAGCAGTTAAGGGGTGGTTCCACACTCCTCAAAACCTCCAATCTCCCGTTGTTACGGGATCTATTTTATCACCATACCCAGGACGATGGATGTCTTAAGGAAAATAGAAACATTTAACGTTTATACTTACAATAAGAAAGATAGATGAAATTTCTGGGGCACATAACGAGGAAGGACGGCTTGTAGAATTTGACACTCAAAGGACATATTGACAGCAAGAAGGGCAGAGGAAAGTAGGGAATAACGCACGTAAGGCTTGTGTAAACGTTTAGAGACTGAGAGGGATGGTGAAAAGACAAGTCTTTCTAAAAGCTACAAAAGGTAGGAAGTTGTGGAGAGCTATGATCGCTCATGAACTGAAAGCAGACGGCGCATAGAAGATCGTAACCAAGACGAATAAAATCTCCATCCATTACCGAGTTCGAAAATTCTTCACAGTTCAACTGTTTAATCAAGAACCATTGGGGTCAGGTCATTGCCGGACCACAGCAAATACCGGACGACAGAATCACCCCTAAAAGCCCGTATGTAAACAATCTTGTGAGCTTATACTATATATATATATATATATATATATGTATTGTTAACTGTATTGTCGATATGGAAAAAAAATCTCTTACTATAAAGGTAATTTGCATTAACCAGAAAAAAAAGGCTTGGACAGAAGCATCTATCTTTTTAAATTTGGATTTTTAATGTAACTATAACAACAGAGATATCTCGATTTCATTTTTGCCTTGAAAACGTCGGAATACGAAACGCGTCGGTAAAATCTAATATTTTTTCAATTGTCATTTTACGCCATATATATATATATATATATATATATATATATATATATATATATATATATATATATTGTTGTGCTATCAACAGTACAACAAAGCTTAAATCATGAAATAAAACAATCATTAACACTTTAAGCCCTGCGTTCCTTAAGAATTTTAACCCTTCTGCCTGAGCTCTTGTGTCAAAATTCGCAAATAACTGGTATGTAATGTTTCACGGTAGATATAAAAATAGTTACAAGTGTTTACCCAACGTTCAACCAGCTGGGAATTAAGTCATTTTTCTCTACCACTTTTCAACCGGTGGCTGGGCATTACCTCATTTTTCTCTACCTCCGCTAAAGCGATGGTCAGGGCTCAAAGGTCAAAGGATTAATACTTACAAACATGGTTTTATTGTTGCATCCAATATAAAGACTAAAAAAAGCACAAAAGTTAAAACAAATATAATATATTTACAACCCTGAATAGGTAAATATTCACCTATATGAGATGAGCAAGACCGTGACACAAAACATGCTGCTGTTGTCGGCTACTGCGGAAAGTTGTAAGCAATCTGAGGCAATGACCTCATATCCGCCCAACAGACGTATGACGGCTGATTCAAAAAGTACCAAACTATATTTGCTATGTGAAACCAAGACTATCTTTTTGTGCACTTAAAAAAAATTTAACTTCCGTTTTTATACATGAGAAAACCGAATTGTTTGGCGCACGAGACAAAGAGTTTAATAGGTTTTGAGATTTTTAGATTTATTCTTAAAAATGTACATTTTCAACATATATATCAAAATGTATCGATTCTAAAAATGACCCTTCAATCTCACAAAAGCCTACAATACGATCCTTCTCAAATGACTTTGGTTGATCTAAAAAAAAAACAGTAGTGTATTTCTGTTGGAACTATACCTGCTTGTACTCGACTTTTTCATCACAATGCACCGTATTATTTTTGTACTAAAGTTCACCCAATAAAAAGCTCAAGAACCACTCCTGGTAGAGAGTTATTGAATGCGGTTTGTAACAGGAACATAAGAAGAGTCATAAAGAAGTGTATAAGGAGTATAGATAGCAGCAATCCCTTGGCATGAGGTTAAGATTGTATTGTTCAGGGAAGCATCTCCGCGGTAGTTTGTTCCACAGAGAAGCAGTAAAAAAGCTGTCTCAGTGGAATAGTCGTCTTACAAATGTAATACGGGGGGATTTATGGGTGATTCGACTTCGTGGATCTACCATGGCGATTCCTCGCTAGAGAGGTCTGAACTTGTTTAACTAAACTTTGATGCTTATTTGAGAGTTTGAAATAGAAGTAGCGATAAAGTAGCAATAGGCTTGCAACGTTGCGACTGTGGGGAAAGAGGCTGCAGGGTGGAAAATCAGTTACCTTCCCTTGTAGATAATTTTGAACTCTACCAAAGCTGGAAAGTGAGAATTGGGCAGTGCTAGCTAAGATATGGCAGACATGCTTAATTTTTGATTTGATTAGACTCGTGTAAAGAAAGAGCCTGTCAGGTGGTGTCAAATAAGTTGATGTGGGGTACAAGAAGCCGATATTTTTCCAGCATCTTTAGCGATGGATTGTATACACTATTTCCAGCTGAGACCTGGAGCGAACTTGAGTTCCAAACATGTCCCGCACTCTAAAATGTTTTATATATTGCATTAGTAGTAAATAAATATGAATTTTGTGATGACGGATAGGATGTTGTTTAAATCATGCAAGAGATATTTCCAGTCTGACAGTAATAATGTCTTCCAGAGATATTTCCAATCTGACAATAATAATGTCTTCCAGAGATATTTCCAATCTGACAATAATAATGTCTTCCAGGGATATTTCCAATCTGACAGTAATAATGTCTTCCAGGGATATTTCCAATCTGACAATAATAATGTCTTCCAGAGATATTTCCAATCTGACAATAATAATGTCTTCCAGGGATATTTCCAATCTGACAGTAATAATGTCTTCCAGAGATATTTCCAATCTGACAATAATAATGTCTTCCAGAGATATTTCCAATCTGACAATAATAACGTCTTCCAGAGATATTTCCAATCAGATAGTAATAATGTCTTCCAGAGATATTTCCAGTCTAACAGTAATAATGTCTTCCAGAGATATTTCCAATCTGACAATAATAATGTCTTCCAGAGATATTTCCAATCTGACAATAATAATGTCTTCCAGGGATATTTCCAAACTGACAGTAATAATGTCTTCCAGAGATATTTCCAATCTGACAATAATAATGTCTTCCAGAGATATTTCTAATCTGACAATACTAATATCTTCCAGAGATATTTCCAGTCTGACAGTATAATGTCTTCCAGAGATATTTCCAATCTGACAATAATAATGTCTTCCAGGGATATTTCCAATGTGACAGTAATAATGTCTTCCAGAGATATTTCTAATCTGACAATAATAATGTCTTCCAGAGATATTTCCAATCTGACAATAATAATGTCTTCCAGGGATATTTCCAATCTGACAGTAATAATGTCTTCCAGAGATATTTCCAATCTGACAATAATAATGTCTTCCAGAGATATTTCCAATCTGACAATACTAATGTCTTCCAGAGATATTTCCAGTCGGACAGTAATAATGTCTTCCAGAGATATTTCCAATCTGACAGTAATAATGTCTTCCAGAGATATTTCCAATCTGACAATAATAATGTCTTCCAGAGATATTTCCAATCTGACAATAATAATGTCTGCCAGAGGAGCTTTAATAAAAATCGAATTTAAAGCAACAGTAAGAGAGATTTCATGAATTTTGTTAAAATGTATCCGATGATGTGATGAGCAAAGCAAACCTAAGTGTTATATATTAATTCATGTTTATATATATATATATATATATATATATATATATATATATATATATATATATATATGGCGGACTCTCTCGTATTCGACGTATGGGGGTTAAGAAGCTCAGTTCCTAGGAAGGAGAGGAAAGACACCAGCATATATGATTTGATTACATTGGGGAAGGCTTTGTGCAGAACCAACCGAATACAGAGACCTGTTGCACTACGTGCAAGCAACCGACCATCCGCAGGCTTTGAATTCAGAATCCTAGACCAGTTGCCATCCATGTCTATAGAACCCAGTCTTTCCTGCTATTTGAGTGAAAAGAGGATTAATACCTTTCCCAAGGTTATTAGCACGTAAGATGGCCGACGGCTAATTTTATCCGAGCATCTACGAATCCCGGTCAAAATCGTCCTTTCGCGTGTTGCAATTTTATTTTCCCTCAGAGTATATAGGTAGTTTATTATACATGCTTGACATACGACACCCGAGAGTTATTCAACCCGTACCTCGATTTGAGGACTTTTCCATGACGTCTTTTGCTCAAGGTTGGCTTTAACAACGTCAGTTGATTCCATACACTGGAAATATTGTCTAAAATATCTAGACGTAGAAAAATGCGAGGAAAAAGGCTAACTGAAAATTGGCGGAAAATGGGAGGTTCCAATTAGGAAAGAATGCTAGAACAGATTTATCGGCTTCATGTGAGAAACGCCCCCGAATATTGGTGCGTAATCTTTGCTGTTCGCCTGAATGGAGACATCTGGGCAGACAATGAGTAAAACATTTAGCATGTGGTGGACTCCGCCCGAATTGATGCCCACTACTACGCGTCTGTTTATATTTCTGAGTTTGTATGGCAGCCTTGGTGTATCTTTGGGTGAATGTCTGATTGCAGACCAAGCGTTTTCTTTCTATTTTATCTATTTTTATGTTTATACGTTCTTTTTATAGATACAAATAATTAAGTAAATGCTTAGTTTATAATAATTAAGTAAAATGGTTTGTTTATAATAAACAGTATTAACAACATTTATTCTATCTATCTATCTATCTATCTATCTATGTATCTTATTCTGTTTATCTATCTATCTAATTCTGTTTATCTATCTATCTATCTATCTATCTATCTATCTATCTATCTATCTATCTATCTTATTCTGTTTATCTATCTATCTATCTATCTATCTATCTATCTATCTATCTATCTATCTGTTACTACTTCGTTTTTCTTTTCTTTTCTTTTCTTTTCTTTCTTTATTTCTTTCTTTATTTTTCGAGTCACTTCATAGATATTTTATCCGATTTCGTTCCTTCCTCCTCAACATCTTTCTTTTTTCTTTCTTTTTCTTTCTTTCTAGATTCTCTTCATATCATTTTTATTCTATTTATCTCCCTCTCTCGTTATCTTTGTTTTTGTTTTTTTTTCTTGTTTTTATTTTCGATCAATATCTATTTTCTTTTTTTCTCTTCCTTTCTCTACGCATGCGCACGAACGAGGGATGCTGGGAATTTAAAATTTAAAAAAAGGGACATTTTACAAAACAATACACTAAATGTAATACATTCATCGCAACGAGACTGACCACAGTTTTGACATAAAAAAATGCTGTTCTGAACAAAGAGGAAAACAATTCACTACGACATAAATGTTATTCATATAATGTTATTTATATAATGTTATTTATATGTTATTTATATATAATTTAATGTTATTCAATAAATGGAGTAGACATAAATGTCTAGAGAGCGCTTTAATCGCAAAGTCATCTACAGTAAATTGGCGCAATGGCTCTTGCAACATTTCACCATTCCTGGCAGATCTTCTAATATCACACTGTGGGACATCTAATAACAAAGTGATGGAAACAAAAAGAAAAAAGAGAAAAAAAATCTAAATTAAATCGGCTAGATTATATATTCACCACTTTAAAAAATAACTTTAAAATTCCCAGCATTCCTCTTTCGTGCGCATGCGTAGTGGCACACACGTAACAAATCTAGTCCGATCAAATCCTAAAGGACTAAACCCGTCACAAGAAAAGTTTTTCCACTTTGTCATACAATTTTTCCCCAATATTGTTATATATATATATATATATATATATATATATATATATATATATATATATATATATATTAGAATGAATCATTCATACAAAAACGTAGATTAGTAAAGTTAATGATATAAAATGGCGAAATCCCTTCGCTAACAAAATTTTAAAGTTGCATTAACTTACAAATCACTCGATGAATGTTATGATCCTTGTTTTAAAAAATTAAAAGCTGTATAAGCTCTTTCTTTAATACGCAAGTACTTTCGACTGTACATTCAGTCAACTTCAAGCATCCTTTTGTATGAATGATTCATTGTAATATAAATTGAACTGCATCACATATTTGATATATATATGTATATACTGATGTAATCCCATTTTATTAAATTTTTACTTTAATATCTTCCTCTTAAAGAATTTCAGGTACAACTTGGTATTCCTAATATTTTAACTCATCCTTAATGGTGTGTATATATATATATATATATATATATATATATATATATATATATATATATATATATTTATCACATATATATATATATATGTGATAAAGATATAGTTTTATGGTATGCTATATTTATGAGCAAAAAGTACTCAATATCAGAAATAGGGCGTATGTAAATATGCAAGTGGGCACTGAGGTAAATACCGTGCAGCGCCAGGCTCTTTCATGATTCAATGCAAAAATTAGAAACATGCTGTTACCATTCGTTGTCGACCTCGGTCTCCATTTTTAAACACACACACACATACACACACACACACACACTCACTCTCTCTCTCTCTCTCTCTCTCTCTCTCTCACACACACACAGATATATGGGATTAATACAAATATAACATTTGTCACTTTGCTGACTGATGCTGTTCTCAGCATCCCGACTCTAGAGTTTCGTAGACGCACCATCTAGCAATCGGTCCGTTAACTCGCCAGGAGATATCATCGATTCACTGTTTATTTTTCTATTTTTCTTTTATATTGAGTTTAGAAACAACTTATGTACTTTTCATTAGCGTATGTGTGTGTGTTCGCGCGCGTGTGTGCATGCGTGTGCGTTGTATGTATGGATGTGTAAATCCTAGGGTTTCTTCTATGAGAATGTATTTCAGTGATCTCTTTCTATATATATATATATATATATATATATATATATTTTTAAGCATTTCACCCCAAGCAAGGCTGGAAGCCACTAGCACGCAAGGGGTTACAGAAGATTTGGAGCGAGAGCAGATAGGAGTGATAGAGGAAAGGGTGTGGAGAAGGATAGTGGATAGATCAAGGCAAGGGGTTACAGAAGATTTGGAGCGAGAGCAGATAAGAGTGTTAGAGGAAAGGATGTGGAGAAGGATAGTGGATAGATCAAGGCAAGGGGGTTACAGAAGATTTGGAGCGAGAGTAGATAGGAGTGATAGAGGAAAGGGTGTGGAGAAGGATAGTGGATAGATCAAGGCAAGGGGTTACACAAGATTTGGAGCGAGAGCAGATAGGAGTTTTAGAGGAAAGGATGTGGAGAAGGATAGCGGATAGATCAAGGTAAGGGGTTACAGAAGATCTGGAGCGAGAGCAGATAGGAGTGATAGAGGAAAGGGTGAAGAGAAGGATAGGGGATAGATCAAGGCAACTGGAGATGTCGTTTGACATTACATTTGAATAGTTGGAGATTATAGCTATCAGGGGAAACAGTAATAGGGAAGGGAGTTCCACAGGCGAGAGGTGCGAGATATGAAGCTATTGGAGTAGAAGAGACGGCTACATTTAACAGTTTCAAAAGAGAAAGGGTGAGAGCGGGATGCCAGCCTATTAGAACGCTTAAATTCATGACGTCTGGGAACCAGCGAAAGCCGCTCATCGGAGCAGTTACCATGAAAATATTTGTAAAAAAGACAGAGGGAGGCGACGGCACGTCTGTGAGAGAGTGACTGCAGATGAGATGACAGATCAGGCTCAATTACATTGCATATCCGTCTCTGGATCTTATCAAGAACCCCGAGACAAATAGAAGGGGCTCCAGACCATATATGGCAGCAAGACTCCATGCAAGGGCCAATATGTGTGCGTGTGTGTATATTTATGCACATGTTCATACTTTGGCATGTGTATTGATGTATATATATAAGTACACGTGTGTTTATGCGTTTTATATGAATGCTTATATATATATATATATATATATATATATATGTGTGTGTGTGTGTGTGTGTGCGTGTGCGTGTGTGTATCTGTGTGTTTGTGTCTGTGTCTGTGTGTGTGTGCATATATATATTTACAGCACTACGCGTCAATGTACGTTTTCATGATCATTTCAGATATATGCATCTGTGTGCGTGCGGAAATGTGCGTGCTTTGCAAGTTTTTGAATCTGTGTGGAAGCAACGGGGTTCTTTTGTTTGGTTAAAAGGGAACCAGTTCTCTTAATGCGTGCGCAAAGAAATACAAGGAATGTAAAACTCATTTATATCGAAAGCGATACCCAAATTTATATATGTGTGGCCATTATTAACTGGTGCCGCAAAAAAGTCATATAACGCATGAGAATTTGTACATATGTAGGCGCACGTTCAAGTATACATGTATAAATTCTCACGTGTTATAGGTCTTTTATACTGCACCAGTCGATATATACGCCGTCTGTCTAAAAAGGAACGGGACTGGGTGTATTCCGTGAACTACGGGCAAAAGGGGGATAAGCGGATTGTTTTATCATCTGACATGATATATATCTGTGCGTATTTATGGTAGTTAATTCCGAACATTTGGATTTATATATATATACATATATATATACATATATATATATATATATATATATATATATATATATATGTATATAATTATAATAATATTTTTAGTTTTTAAAAATATGATTCCTCCGCTACATAAGAGTTCTCATGTTTCAAAAGCGAGAGCCGAGACCCCTAACATAATTTTTTAAGTTATGAAGAGTTAAGGCGTCTGGACCCGCTTCCTTGTCAAGCGAGAATTTGGGAAACCAAATTTGATTCCCAAATTCTCGCTTGACAAGGAAGCGGGTCCAGACGCCTTAACTCTTCATAACTTAAAAAATTATGTTAGGGGTCTCGGCTCTCGCTTTTGAAACATGAGAACTCTTATGTAGCGGAGGAATCATATTTTTAAAAACTAAAAATATTATTATAATATAAGCTCTACTTCTGTATGGAGCACTGTCCTTTTGAAAATAAAGTTAAATATTAAGGAACACCGGATTATCTACCTAACGTGTTCTTTCCTATTTCACTGCACACCTGCATACATATATATATATATATATATATATGTATATATATATATATATATATATATAGGGTATCCATAAAGTTCGTGTACACTTTATAAAAATTATATCTTTATTTGCATTTGCGATAGAAATAATCCGCAAAAAATGTTATAAAGTTTAATGTACTTAGTTTTAAGTATAGCTAAAATAACTAATGTGATTTCCGTAAATCATTTGGTAAATGTTTTCCGTGAACTGCAAAATCGTATTACCCTTTGTATTGCTAATGATGTTGGACATGTGGAAACTTCAATAAAAATTCAATAAAACCTTAAAAAATATAGATTTACTTCTTTCTAATCTTTTTTACAAATTATTTCTATCGCAAATACAAATAAAGTTATAAATTTTTTAAAAGTGCACACGAACTTTATGGACACCCTATATATATATATATATATATATATATATATATATATATATATATATATATATATATATAACTATGAACCTAAAGAGCACGAACTTTATAGACACCCTGAATATCCTGTAATATCAGCTTTCTGAAAACATTCCATTTTTTTCCACATGATTTTGTGGTAGGACAAATTGTGGCTGGTTCCCGATAATGCACCTGCTCACAACGCCCTCAGCATCCTGCATTTCCTGGCCAAGAAGGACATCGCCGTGCAGAAACAACATCCCTATTCAGCTTCCCTATTCTTGCTCCGAGTGATATTTTTCTTTTCCACAAGTTTAAGGGGATCATCAAGGGGACCCGTTTTGAAGGAGACCAACAAGAGTGCCGTAACGACGGATCTGAAGGACATCCAAGAAGAATCCTTCCAGCAATGCAGAGAAGCGTGACAGAGAGGGATAGAAAAAGTTCATTAAACTTGAGGGATAAAAAAAAACATGTACTTTGTTGTTTGAAATTGAAAGAAATTGTTTGTGACACATTTTCAGACAAACTTCGCATACACACATACACACACATATATTATATATATATATATGTTTAAGACATTTTTATGTTTATACATTCTTTTTATAGATACAAATATTTAAGTAAATGCTCTGTTTATAAATATTTGTGTCTATAAACGTATAAACATAAAAATGTCTTAAAATAATTGTCGGATTTTGTCCATTTCATAATGTGTGACGTCATTTGTTTACATTTGATACGCCATGAGCAAATATGAATGTACGTGAGAGAATCATGGAAGATTGAAGTTTAAACACAGTAATATCAACCTTGCTAACCGATCGCTCCTCTGTGGCCGAAACGGTTAAGGCACGTCAGGCTATATGACCGTTCCGTATAGGATACAGGTTCGATTCCTGTCGGAGGACAAAAATTTTCTATGAAAATTTCTCGGACATTCAAACCGGCAAATGTTTAATACTGTTTATTATAAAACAGAGCATTTACTTAAGTATTTGTATCTATAAAAAGAATGTTAAACATAATAATGTCTTAAAATAATTGTCGGATTTTGCATATTATTACACAAGAGAATCCAAAATAAGCTTATACCTCATATGAGGTGATTTGTGATTTTATTGATTGTATTAAGTTCAGCTCTATAATAATACGCTGAGCTCATTTTGTGGATCAGTTTTAATATTTTATATTACAAGGATCCACTTGGATTATATACCAACGGATTTATTACCTTTACTATATATATATATATATATATATATATATATATATATATATATATATATATATATATATATATAAAGATATTTTTGAAGGTACAAAATTTTATCACAGCAATAAACGTATGAAGCTTGATATTACTAGACATATTAAAAACGGGCGAAGCAACCGGTTTCGCTCAAGCTCATCAGGCTTTCAACGGGAGATTAAATTTAAATTAAAAAAAAGAAAATGTACAATGAAAGAAAAAGTGTGAAGAGTATCCCGGTCACACTCGTTATTTCACCTTAAGGTGCTGGAGGCACTTTACATCGGGTCCCGCAAGCCTTCCTTGTGTAAACAACGTGAGTGTTTGTTGGGGCTCGCTGTCATTTGCCTCTAGCTCCTTTTGCTCATAATTTTTTTCCCCCTCCTCCTCCATATTTTCTTTCATTGTACATTTTCTGTGTTTTTAATTTCTGATGAGCGGGAGCGAAACCGGTTGCTTCGTCCGTTTTTAATATGTCTAGTAATATCAAGCTTCATACGTTTATTGCTGTGATATATATATATATATATATATATATATATATATATATATATATATATATATATATATATATATATAGTAGGAATTCAAGGATTTTTAATCGCACATATTTTTTATTACTACAAAAGTTATTTTTTGTGCATGCCCGTATTTGAGTAGACGCTCTGTTTATTTCAAACGGTATTTTATTTTTGTTTGGCTGTCTGCATACATGAGTAACCTTATTAAAGAAGTCGGCTATTTTTCCAGCATCATTAGAGATGGATCGTATGTATGGATTCCACTTGAGATCTGAGGTGAACTTGAGTCTTTGCAGACATTCAAAGCAAAGCGTCCCTTTAAGAGTGCGACCGTGCCATTCATTTTGAGCGGAGAGAATTGAAAGTTATACGATCGTCCACGCCCTGAAGGGACATGGCACATAAAAGAAGAAGCCTTCGTGTATCCTTGGCTGACCTAGAGCGGAAGCATCAAGTGAGGTCACGCATAATGTGTCACGTGATATTTTCCACAAGAGGTTTATTCCAGGCGAATCCTACTTTTTTCTTTTTTTTTTTTTTTTTTTACAGATTAGACATTTTGTAGTGGGAAACTGAAAATTAAACAAAGGAACGCATACACATACATACACGCGCACGCACAAAAACGCTTGCGTACACACATATTTTCACGTAAACGAGCGTGCGCGTTCACACACACACACACACACACACACACACACACACACACACACACACACACACACACACACACACACACACACACACACACACATGGCAACAATTGAAATTGCTTGCCAGGATGTCAGATAATAAAATTCGAAAACGAACGTCGTTATTCGGAGTAAAAGGATTCTATTTCATTGTTTTCATTCGTTTTTCAACAATAGTAGCCATTAAATCCCCTTGGCGTCGTTTGATCTCGTTAAAAAGTAAATAATGCTACTACTACTACTATTTCTCACTGGTGAAAATAAATAATCTATTCTATAATATAAAACACAATGTGACTCTATCAGTTACGCAGCCTATCCTCCCCAACTTGCTAAAAAGTTATTGTGTTGTTATAGTTAGAAAGCGTTACTCGACGTTAATAATTGATAATGTCCCGTATTTGTATAAAAACAGAAAATCTTATTAGTAAGGAGGTGAGGAATCAGCCTGCTAATAAAATGCTTTTTATTTCTTTTGTTCCGTGTTAGTCTAGAATAATCAGAATTCTTTCTTACTTGCAGTAATAAAGTTAATTGGACAAATAAAATCTTAGTCACTCGTGTAGAAAAAAATAACTAATGCAATTGCAAAATTAACTAATGTCGCCATTTTTTGACGGTAAAAATCATTTAAGATTCTTTCATATATTTTCAAACAAGCCAAAGAATTATTTACACTATTTATATTCGGACTATTACCTCATCTGTGTTGCTCTTTTTAATTACCTCATGAATGCTTAATTTGATACGTTATCAAGATGAAACAACGGAAGATTATGTAGTGTAACCTTCCTAGTATAAAGTGTCTGTTATCATTTGACATTCCTAATTCCGGCTTTTACTTTGGTTAGAACACCGACCTATGGTATTCAGCTGCAAATACAAAATTCTCTTAGCACTTAGCCTCAGACTTTTAGCGTCCATTGTTTAGCTTGGTAAAAACAATGACCATATCTCGTGAACACTTTAATATCAGCAACAATAAAAATAGGTAGAACATGCAACGAGGAAAGAAAATAACTATAGGGTACGATGGATAAATTGTCGCCATTTTATAGTTTTAATTTCGCGCATGCGCGTTTGTTTTTGAATTTGTCGTCTGCACATATGTTAGGGTCAGTTGGGCACCGTCTGTGAGAAAAAGAGCACCATGACGCAATTCACTCAACCAGAAATTTGGAAACAGCATCCAGTACTGCTTGGCATTCGCGCCCTAAGCGCCAATACAAACATTTAAGAGGGTTGCGAAAGAGTTGGGTGATATATCCAGTCAACATCATGGTGTTTGCAGTGATCACTAATGATGGTGACGTTATGCCCCTATTCATCTTCCCACAGGGTCTCAGACTGAACAAGCAGGCCTACATCGTGCCTTGAGTGCTGACCTGAGACAAGAGGGTGTCTGCTGAAAGACACAATGTCAGGTTACAGGACTCTGCACCATGCTACACAAGCAACTGAAGACAGTCATGTCTGTCAGACAATTTCTGTGACCACATCACCACTTACATCTGGTAACCTAACTCCCCAGACAGCAATCCTCTTGATTATTATTTGTGGGGCGCAGTTGAGCGAGAGACCAACAACACTCCTTGTAGCACCAAAGATGAACTGAAGGTAAGAAATTATGGCAGCATTCACCAACTTAAACAAGAAGACCGTCCATTCAAAAAAGAGATTCCGAAGTCGTCTGGAGGCTGTGTTTGAAGCTAATAGCGATTTTCTTGAAGAAAATTAGTCTTTGGTATTTCAAATGATTTTTTTTGCCATTTTGGTAAATATATCTGTTAAAATAAGATGGCAGTGATGTTTTCATTTTGCAACGTTTAGACGACAATTTATCCATCGTACTTTGTATATAATCCAGTCGTTAACTTTCCACACGACCGAAAACAAAGAGGTTGCAAGGAAACTCATTAATATTAGAAAGAACTATAACATATGAACTTGAGAAGACTAATTTCCTGAAAAGCTGTCTCAAGATTTTTATTTTTTTTATTTTTTATAAAATTCAATCGATAGCAATGTGAACTATTCGGTTAATGTTTACTGCATGGAAAGGATATAATCATTTCCGGTAGATGCTCCATGCTTTAACGAATTCATTCATTCATTCTTTCTTTCTTTCTTTCATTCTTTCTTTCTTTCTTTCTTTCTTTCTATTGTT
Organism: Acanthosepion esculentum; assembly: GCA_964036315.1. NCBI lineage: Eukaryota > Metazoa > Mollusca > Cephalopoda > Sepiida > Sepiidae > Acanthosepion > Acanthosepion esculentum. Next base: position 83,712,064 of record OZ038497.1, on the reverse strand, counting down.
TTCTTTGCTTAGTTCTATTCCCTTTCTCTCTTTCGTTATATTTTATTTACTTTTTCTTTCGACTTTACTTTCATTCTTTGCATTGTTCGATGTATTCTTTATTTCCTTTTACTTTCTTGGTTCATTGCATTTTTCTATCTTTTGTTTCTTTTTCCGATTTTTTTTCATTCTTCTGTTTGTTCTTTATTCTTCCTTCTCTCTTTCTTCATTCTTTACTTTTTCTATTTCCTCTTTCTTTTCATTGTTCTTTTTGTTCTTTATTTCTTCCTTCTCTCTTTCTTCATTCTTTACTTTTTTCTATTTCCTCTTTCTTTTCATTGTTCTTTTTGTTCTTTATTTCTTCCTTCTCTCTTTCTTCATTCTTTACTTTTTTCTATTTCCTCTTTCTTTTCATTGTTCTTTTTGTTCTTTATTTCTTCCTTCTCTCTTTCTTCATTCTTTACTTTTTTCTATTTCCTCTTTCTTTTTTTTCTTTTCATTGTTCTTTTTGTTCTTTATTTCTTCCTTCTCTCTTTCTTCATTCTTTACTTTTTTCTATTTCCTCTTTCTTTTCATTGTTCTTTTTGTTCTTTATTTCTTCCTTCTCTCTTTCTTCATTCTTTACTTTTTTCTATTTCCTCTTTCTTTTTTTTCTTTTCATTGTTCTTTTTGTTCTTTATTTCTTCCTTCTCTCTTTCTTCATTCTTTACTTTTTTCTATTTCCTCTTTCTTTTCATTGTTCTTTTTGTTCTTTATTTCTTCCTTCTCTCTTTCTTCATTCTTTACTTTTTTCTATTTCCTCTTTCTTTTTTTTCTTTTCATTGTTCTTTTTGTTCTTTATTTCTTCCTTCTCTCTTTCTTCATTCTTTACTTTTTTCTATTTCCTCTTTCTTTTCATTGTTCTTTTTGTTCTTTATTTCTTCCTTCTCTCTTTCTTCATTCTTTACTTTTTTCTATTTCCTCTTTCTTTTTTTTCTTTTCATTGTTCTTTTTGTTCTTTATTTCTTCCTTCTCTCTTTCTTCATTCTTTACATTTTTCTACTTCGTCTTTCTTTCTTCCTTTTCTCTTTTCATTTTTCTATTTATTTACATTTTTCTATTTCGTTTTTGTTCTTCTTTTGTTTTAATCGGCATCAACCCATGAAAGGCATTAAATTCACTAAGACACAAGGTGTTTAATGTGGTGGAAGAATTAGGAAAAAAAAACAAACCTTCATAATACGATGGACGAGGAAAGAGTAATCAGGAGGACAGTAGATAGCGATTGACATTGCATATATATTTTTGTATGTTAAAGTTGGCTGAAAAACATGGAGACGGAAGAGAGTTCCACAAACGAGAATTGCTATAAAAGAAACTGTTAGCATAGAAATTAGTTACATCTAGCCAGCTCAACTATAAATTGATGAGATCTTTTCACCGGTCTAGTACTGGCCTTAAATTCGTTCTTTTGCAACTGTCCTCTCCAATCTTTCTTTCTTTTTACCGGTGTTGCATTTACACGTTCGTTTTTTACGTTGTTCTATTTTCTTTTTTAACTCAAAATTTCTCTTTTCTTCTTTTATTCATTCGTCGTTTTTTCCATTCATTGCTCATTCTTTTCATTTCATTTTGCTTTTAATTGACTGAAAGTGGAATGATATTGGTTTCTGGAGGTCAATCAATAAATTGTCTCTTCGCACTGTTCACCATTGTTTTTGCACTGAACGCTATATACACACAAACGACTCCAATCTGTCACTAAATACTTACATATTCTTTTACCCATATATACAAGTTCATACAGGAACACACACAAAAAACACATTCATATGTATATATATATATATATATATATATATATATATATATATATATATATATGTCATGTGCGGGTGTATAATGACATTTCCGAAATTTGACACGTGTCATCATTGATAAGTCGTTTTTATTTCTTGAAAATGAATGAGATGAGAGGAGAAACTGAAGTCAATGGTATGCCGAAATAAAGATGGCAAACAAACAAACAAACAAAAAATGAGACAGGAAGTTCAATATTTTACAGTTATGTTTTCTCATCTCTTGTGTTAACACAGGATGAATAGATTTATCTATCTATTTATCTATCTATCTGAACAGACACTATATATATATATATATATATATATATATATATATATATATATATATATATATATATATACATATATATATATATATGAACAGATTTAATCTATCTATCTATCTATCTATCTATCTATCTATCTATCTATCTATCTATCTATCTATCTATCTATCCTAAACTATTCATTATCTATCTATCTATCTATCTATCTATCTATCTATCTATCTATCTATCTTAAACAGACACTATATATATATATATATATATATATATATATATATATGATCTATGAACAGATTTAATCTATCTATCTATCTATCTATCTATCTATCTGAACATACACTATATATCTATATCTATATCTATGATCTATGAACAGTTTTAATATCTCTCTCTCTCTCTCTCTCTCTCTCTCTATATATATATATATATATATATATATATTTGTGAACAGACACTATCTATCTATGCAAGCCAGTTGATATATCTCTCTGTGTATATATCTCTGCCTGTTTCGGTCTATTCATCTATGAACAGATTTAATCTATCTATCTATCTAAACAATTTTGGTGGTTGAAAGATGAAAATAAACCACCTAAAATGAAATGGAAAATTTTAAAACTGGCAATAACATTTAGATCCTTATATGAATCTAGTTTTCTGTGTGTACAGGAAAAAGTATAGGTTATCAAGTTCTTGCTTTTTTTAAATCAAAGATTTGAATTAACGTTTAATTGCAAACATAGTATATCTTTGACTCTACATTCTTGCTAAATTTTGAAATGTGACAATTGCTTCTTAGATTTTAGTTAAACTTTCTTGCATCATATAAAGCTTATCTTTCTGCCAGTAAGATCAATTTCGACGTAGTATGAATTTTACATTAATCTTCTAGTAGTGTTGGTAATATTTAGTATAGATGTATTGGCGTTCGGCAGACATTTTGATATTTTACATTGATTGGTTTTATTAACACCCTATATAAAGACTCTTCAGTTACCAGTTACATTCTATTTTATTTTGTATGATCTATATATGTAAATTTTGTTAGAACTATATGTTTAAATAATTTTGTTGGATCTATTTGTTTAAATTTTCCATCTGTTTCTTAAAAGGCTGGTTTATTTACCAACTATAAAAATGACATTTTTTTTAACTCACAGGGAATGTAGTTTGTCGAGTATCTTGTTAAATTACCTTTCATCTTTCATAGGAAATGACATCGTTTAATGTATAACACCGTAGCCATTTTACATCCGAACTGTATATGACGTCTGGTTATTGTCTACGATTCGAAAGCTGCGGGTCATGACTCCTTACGTATGATTGCTCCTTAACGTTCATTTTTATCCCTTAATTTGAACATAGCGTAGGCCATTCCGATTGGTTGATCTGAATAAAAACAAAACAAACCCTGCAACTATCTCTCTTTTCTTTCTTAATCTTTTTCTTATTCTTCTTTTTCTCGTGAAAAAAGGGTATATCTTGTGTCTTCTCTTCTTACACTTTTTCGTTTCTTCCTTTTCTCGTGAAAATAGTGTGTATCTTGTTTGTAATTCTCAATAAATTGTCTACTGTCCAATTATTTTCTAACACCTGATGAGATGTGTTAATACGCATCGAAACATGATTGCATTTGTGTCTTTTTTTTTTTACATGTTTTTGATGTAGTATCCTAAAATAAAGAATATTGCTCTATTTTTTCTAATATATATATATATATATATATATATATATATATATATATATATATATATATATATATACATACACATATACTTACATATTTTTACTAGGCTATTATTTAGATTTTTAATTTGCTTTGGTGGTATCATAAATATACGTTCGCGCCCATATGCACATATAAGCGAGCGTACACAGGCACACACACACATATAAACAGATATTATTAATATATATATATATATATATATATATATATATATATATATATATATATATATATATATATATATATGAATGAACAGGCACTATCAAGAGATCTATTTATCTATCTAAGCCTTTAGATATATGTCTCCCTCTGTGTATAAGTTCCTACGTGTTTCTATCTATCTATCTATCTATCTATCTATCTATCTATCTATCTATCTATCTATCTATCTATCAGTAAATGTATTCATATATGCGTATATATTATTTAAATATGAGTGACATGTAGTCTCTTAACAGAGATAAATAATTTAAGAAATTTCCTAAGGAAATGGAGTAAATCGATAGAAGTGAATTTCTGAATATACAGATATCCGTATATAGCTAGGGAGGGAGGGAGGGAGAGAGAGAGAGAAAGAGAGAAAGAGAGAGAGAGAGAAAGAGAGAGAGAGAGAAAGAAAGAGAGAGAGCGTAATTTGTCCTTACTCTAGCCCGTTGATAAACACGTTAGCATTTCGTATTGGAGAGAGAGAGAGAGAATGTGTGTGAGTGAGAGAGAGAGAGAAAGAGAGAGAGAGAAAGAGAGTGAGTGAATGAGAGAGAGCGTAATTTGTCCTTACTCTAGCACGTTAGCATTTTGTATTGGAGAGAGAGAGAGAGACAGAGAGAGAGAGTCAGAGAGAGAGAATTTGTCCTTACTCTCGCCCGTTGATAAACACGTTAGCATTTCGTATTGGGGTGGGGGGAGAGAGAGAGAGGGGGGAGAGATTTTTTGTCCTTACCGTAGCCCGTTGGTAAACACTTTAGCCTTTCCCATTTTTTTCTATGCCCTGATTTCGATTCCCTCCTAGTGGCTGAAGTGTAAAATACGCTTGTTAAACATCTCATCTTAATCGTTGCCAAGATTGTTGCATTTATCCAGCCACAGTCAGCAATTCGTTTTCAAACCCATGCAAACACCTGGAGTTTAATAATGATTTTCAAGGCACGCCGTCTTCGTCAGGAAGATCGGCGCAAAACAGTTTCACCTTCCACCGTTTGGGACTTTGAGCCATATTGAAACCGACCGATTTATTAAAACCTTTTAAAGACCCTATTCCAGAGTGAGGCGGGTGGGTGGTAGAAGCTGCGTATTACTCCCTGGGTCTGCAACGCAGGGTTTGAACCGAAAATAAAGTTCAGTTTTCACATACAGATTTCTGAAGGATTCGTTCGTGGAGGGTGGAACTACGAAATACAAATTCTGATCCCCACCCAACTCGCATGTCGTCAAGATTTCTTCTGCAGATTATTCATTTTCGTAGTGTACACTGTTTGGACTTGTTTTGAAGGTTCCTTAATAATCCCCACCCCGAATAAAAGACTAGATAAATACGTCATTCATGGATATCTACCTTCTTGTATATCATCATCAGCAGCAGCAGTAGTCACATGACTGATCTATATACAGTTTATATTATATATAACATAATATATATATACACAGTAGAAGTCCCATATCCGAACGTTCTCATATCCGTTTGATTACTCCTAGTATTATACAGGGTGTCCATAAAGTTCGTGTGCACTTAAAAAAAATTATAACTTTATTTGTATTTGCGATTGAAATAATCTGTAAAAAATGTTATAAAGTTTACTGTACCTAGTTTTAAGTATAGCTAAAATAACTAATGTGATTTCAGGCATTACTGTAAATCAGTTGGCAAATGTTTTCCGTGAACTGCAAAATCGTATTACCCTTTGTATTGCTAATGATGGAGGACATGTGGAAACTTAAATAAAATTTCAATAAAACCTTAAAAAATATAGATTTACTTCTTTCTAATCCTTTTTACAAATTATTTCTATCGCAAATACAAATAAAGTTATAAATTTTATAATGGTTACACGAACTTTATGGACACCCTGTATAAATCGCATTTTACTTAACATCTTTTAATATTAAAAATTGTATGTATTTAATATAACAGTGAAGAAAAAGGTTAGCAACAAAACGACAAAGACAGCGATAGCAAAGCCTGTCTGAAGACCTATTTTGCGCAAGACGATTACTTAATAGACAAAGGTGCCTCACATGAAAAGCTTGAACAAATAAGGCTGCAATCTAAGAAACATAGGGGTAAATGAACTAATTAATTAAACAGTTCATTTTGCCCAGGAAATAGTTTTGTCTAAATGCAGATAAATATTTTTTATTTGCATAGATTATTAAAACAGCTAAGGGAAGTAATCATTCATAAATTTAGTAGCTTAAGTATGATTTATATATAAATAAACACGTATTGATAATTATTATATGATTTGATTATTGTTAATGTTAAAAGGTAAATAAATCACGAAAAAGGGTACAGTTGTCTGCCCAGGTGTGTGTGGGGGGAGAACAGTGTAACATGGCGACCAAATAAATCTATTCTTATTTCTACATGTGTCTTCGTTTTTATTTCTGTCAATCCTTGTTTTCCTTGTTTTCCTTGTTTCATGTTATACAGTAAAAGCATGTCATTAGAACAGGCGATACAGCAGATTTGGCGGAGAGGATTATTATTTTTTTTATTAGACCTGTCTTGGTGAGTGAAATTTTAATCTGATTTTTTTTTCACTTATATATATATATATATATATATATATATATATATATATATATATATATATATGGTATCCATTGGTAGTGGATGCGCACTGCTGATGAGTCCCAAATATAGGACGAAACGGCCGTCCAGTGCTTTCTGCATTCTTTTGAAGTTACTTAATTATGATTATCTCAAATCCTCCTAATAATTTCTTGTATATCCTTGCTTGAACAGGCTTCTAATGCTCTGGATGGAGCGGTTTGGTGATAGTAGTCGTGGCTCTCGGGGACACAATCCTTGGTTAAAGGAACTTGGATGAGTTCCACCACGGAATATGTGAATGAGCGGCGCTATGTCGAGTTTAATTCGTTACCTCTTCGTCACCGTGGTACAGTTGGTATGACGTTTGCTTAATAACGTAACAGTCCGGGTTTCAATTCCTGGTAGTGGATGCGCACTGCTGATGAGTCCCAAATATAGGACGAAACGGCCGTCTAGGGCTTTTTGCATTCTGTTGAGGTTCCTTCTAAAACTCGATGAATTACTTAATTATGATTATCTCAAATCCTCCTAATAATTTCATATATATATATATATATATATATATATATATATATATATATATATATAAACATGGCTGTTTCGTCAGTCGAGCTAAAAGAGATTTTTGCGTCAGTAACAACAGCATTTTGAGAAATCTCAAGTGAATTTAACAACAGCCCTGACACAGCAATTTCAAATTTAACTGGCTGCCCAGACCTCAGCAAATTTGATCGAAAAGAGTTCTGTCGATTTTCTGGAAAACTATTTCGTCGTTCGAGTACAATCCTTGTAATAACGTCATTTTTCTTCGTGGTTTCAACTTTGGAGGGACACCTTTCAACGCGATTTTACACACAAAAATGGCATGTGGAAATCAAGATCCAAAATTAAATAAAAGAAAAGAAAAAATCAGAAACATTATCGGCATGAACTCTTGTATCACGTTTAATTTCTCTAGAGGAATTATGAAATACCCAAAATCTTTGGAAACTTAGGTTTTTAAAGAATTTTTTTATTAACACAGATATATCAATTAACGCTATTGTGAGGGCATACGAGTTAATAAACGCTGTCGATTCGTTAATGTGTACGAATCCTAATTGTCAATTCTCGTACTATCAAACATAACAATACTTGAGCGATTAAATAATGCCATATACAGTGTAAGAAACGCTGGAAAATGAACCATTTCGCTGTAACCTGCATAACCAAAAATAATAGGGGTACAGACAGTAAATGAAGAAAAGGAATATTTCCTAGGAGAGCTCACAAAAACAGATCTAAACGATACGTGGTACAAAAAAAATTAAATATTTGTAAAACAGCGGTGAGGCTTAAAATCGACACAGGTACCGACATTAACATTATCTCAATCGAAACATACAACCACAGACATGCATAATAAAACCTGATATAGTGTTAATATAACCAGAAATTTTATTTCAAATTAATATACCTTTGAATGAATGTGTGACTACATTGTCTTCGCCTATATGAGAGGCGTTACTGAATTAAGTTCGGGATAAAAGCTTGAAAACAATGAATGCATTTATGCGTAAATACTGCTTCATTTTGCACCTACAATTGTCACACACATAAGCACACGCACACGCACAGATATGTAAAAGTTCTTTCTTTTTCCATTCTTATTCTAATTGTGTTCACTTTCGGCATAGTTTATCTGAGAACAGTGTAAAAATATTCATGATTTGACGTCGAGAAATCTGTGTAATGAGGCCAATGTTTTTCTGACTAATAACTTATTTGAAAATCACACCGGACAATAATACACAGATCAGGAACAATCAAACTGTTCTTTCTTTCTTATTCTGTTTTCTTTCTTTCTTTCTTTCTTTCTTTCTTTCTTTCTTTCTTTCTTTCTTTCTTTTACTCTTCCATCTTTTTCGTCTTCCTTTCTTTCTTTCGTTTTCTTTTACTTTCTTCCATTATTTCTTTTCGTCTTTCTTTCGTTCTTTTCTTTTTCTTTCTTCTATTTCTTACGTTTTATTTCTTTCATTTTCATTTCCACTCATTACTTCTTTCTTTCTTTCTTTCTTTCTTTCTTCTCTTGTTCTTCCATCTTTTTCGTCTTCCTTTCTTTATTTCGTTTCCTTTAACTTTCTTCCATTATATCTTTTCGTCTTTCTTTCTTTCGTTCTTTTCCTTTTCTTTTTTCTCTTTCTTTCGTTTTCTTTCTTTCGTTGTACTTCTCTCCTTTCTTTCTTTCTTTCTTTTACTCTTCCATCATTTTCGTCTTCCTTTCTTACGTTTACTTTTACTTTCTTCCATTATTTCTTTTCGTCTTTCTTTTTCTTTTCTTTTTTCTGTTTTTCGTTTTATTTCTTTCATTTTAATTTCCATTCATTAATTCTTTCTTTCTTTCTTTTTCTTCCATCTTTTTCGTCTTCCTTTCTTTCTTTTTCTTCCATCTTTTTCGTCTTCCTTTCTTTCTTTCGTTTTCTTTTACTTTCTTCCATTATTTCTTTACACACACACACACACACACACACACACACACACACACACACACACACACACACACACACATATATATATATGGTATAAAATGACAATTGGAAAAATCTGAGATTTTCCGACGCGTTTCGTCTTCCGACTTTTTCAAGGCAAAAATGAAATAGAAATATCTTTGTTGTTATAGTTACATTAAAAATCCAAATTTAAAAAGATAGACGCTTCTGTCCAAGCCTTTTTTTCTGGTTCATGTAAATTACCTTTATAGTAAGAGATTGTTTTTCCATGTCGACAATACAATTAAAATCCCAGATCAATTCTGTGGACAAGACAGATTGCTATAAAATTACAATATATATATATATATATATATATATATATATATATATATATATATATATATATATATATATATATTTTAATGGGCATTACCCCAAGCAAGGCAGTAATGCCACTAAAACACAAGAGGTTACAGGGTGTGGAGGAATTAGGAACAGAAACATTAATGACGAGCAGAAAGAGAAAGAAGTCATCAGGAGAACAGTAGATAATGATTGACAGTGCACATAAATTTTTGCTACCGATTAAAGTTGATTGGAAAGCATAGAGCCAGGTGGGAGTTCCACAAGCGAGAAGTGCGAGAGAAGAAACTTTCAGCATAGTTAAGATTATTGATAATGCCGTTGTAATATACTACATATATACATATATATACATATATATATATATATATATACTACATATATACATATATATACATATATATTTTACATACCTACTTACGTAGGTATGTAAAATTCATATCTATCTATCTATCTATCTATCTATCTGTCAAGATGAAAATAGATTCAATTTAAAAAAAAAAAGTTTGTCTGGTGACCGCAAAAGCGTGAAACCCCGGATCACAAACTCATATCCATACAATTGAATTATGTTCGCTCGATCACTGATATTGAGCACTTTCCAATAAGTACCGAGCATATAAATAATATCTATCTATCTATCTATCTATCTATCTATCTATCTATCTATCTATCTATCACTCTCTCTCTATCTATCTCTCTCTCTCTATATATATATATATATAAATATATAAAGAGTTGCCTGACGATTGCACTAGCATAAAACAGACTGTCGCCTCTAAGTGTTGACTTCTATGTTCACTTTTATATTTACACACGCTCTATCTCTGATATTGAGCACTTTATCCCATAAATATAGTACACTTTAAGACTATATTTCTTCATATATATATATATATATATATATATATATATATATATATATATATATATATATATATAAACCTAAAGATCAGGTAAACCTAGGTAGGTTTACCTAGCTCTTTAGGTTTGCTCTACTTAGTGTATTGAGCACTTTACGTAGTTATTTTTACTCGTTTTGGAGGATTTTTTCTTGGCTTGAACTCTGGACGATTGTTTTCGCCTCAAATTCATGTTCTTAGTTCTTTCTTTTTTATCCCTAATTTTTCCTTGTGCATTGGTTTGTTCAATCACAAGCCGAAATACCTAAGGTCTTTTTCAAACGGGTACCACTATATATATATATATATATATATATATATATATATATATATATATATATATATATATATGTATGTATGTATGTATTTTTTAGCATAAATGTATGTATGTATATATGTATGTGTTTCCTTTGAGGGTGCTTGTGTGTACGTTTTCGCGTGTGTGTGTGTATGCATATATGAGCAGGTGTTTGTTTCCAGTCAATGTTGCCATACCACTCTTTGTGACTCTGTCTTTCTCTCTCTCTCCCACTCTCTCTCTCTCACTCTCGCTCACGCACACACACACACACACATTCTTTACAATTTGTTTGATTTATGTCTGATTAATAGTGCAAAAGAACTTGATATCGAGGTTACAATGTTTGCAAGTAAAAACAGTGTCTTCACACAAATCAACACCGCATACCTTAAATGATCAACGATATATATATATATATATATATATATATATATATATATATATATATATATATATATATATATGTCTGTGTGTGTGTAGTAAAGTAATAAATCCGTTGGTATATAATCCAAGTGGATTCTAGTAATATAAAATATTAAAACTGATCCCAAAAAAGACCTCAATGTATAAAAAAGAGCAATATATATATATATATATATATATATATATATATATATATATATATATATATATATATATATATGTACAGTTGCGGCCAAAATGTTCAGAACGGCATGGTTTTTGCAGTAAATCACTAAATCATCCATAACTTTTGTATTATCCTCTCAAATTACAAAATCTCAGGCAATAACAAATAATATCGTATTTATTTTGTGTGAAAATTATAGAATCTAAAACAACTTAAAAAATTATACCTACTTTTCTGAAGAAAACAATGCCGTTCTGAACATTATGGCCGCAACTGTACATATATATATATATATATATATATATATATATATATATATATATATATATATATATATATATATATATATATATATATATATATATTTGTGTATTTAGGCAGCAATCCTTCTTTCAAGCACATTTCATTAAAAACGACTGACAAGGTGCTTTTATTTAGTTTTTTATATATAAAAAACTAAATAAATAAAAGCACCTTGTCAGTCGTTTTTAATGAAATATATATATATATATATATATATATATATATATATATATATATATATATATATATATATGGGAGAATACAATATATCAATTTCTATATGAACAAAAATAAAGACAATAACAATAAGTACTTCACCTCTTTACATCTGGCCACCTAACTTCCCAGACTGCAATCCCCTGGATTATTAGGGGGGGGGGGCACAGTTAAACGCGAGACCAAAAAAAAAACGCCTTGTAACGCTAAAGATTATGGCAGGTGATTCCAAAGTCGTCTTGAGGCCGTAGTTGAAGTATTTAGTATTTCAATATAGTAATTTTGATGAATATATCTTTTAAGATGACATTTAGACGACAATTTATCTATCACAGATCTATATATATATATATATATATATATATATATATATATATATATTATATAAATAGCCAAGATATATATAGCCGTATATATAAATAGCCAAGAAAAATATCAGCACTCGTGGCCTGACGATTGCATCTAGCATGAAACAGACTATCGCCTCTAAGTGTTGACTTCTATGTTCACTTATATATATATATATATATATATATATATATATATATATATATATATATATATAGCTGGCCTATTGTATTCGAGGATACTCGTCTACTTAGGCGGCTAGCCAATCCCTAGTGCAGACGCTTGCTCAGGCGCATTTGTGTTTATTCAAGACCCACAGAGCCTTCCGGTGGTTTATACTGCAACTATGCAACTTTAATTACAATTTCTGGGAAAGAACGTGTCACCTAGGGCGATCAACATTTGTACCTTCGTGCTAGCACAGCTATTGACGGCCCCCAAGATATCCGTCTAACCAATTTCACCTATAAGTCTTGGGTCAACCCATGTGGGTTTTTTTCGTCACTTTCCAAAGATGCCGCACGCTGGGATCGACTCCTTCAGCTCAATAACATCAGGATGTCTCCTTCCTGACAAATCGGCCATAATAAGATTCGCCGCGAGTCTCTTGGTCGGAATGCGAACTTACTAACCACCCGGCCATTACATTACATATAATTATTTATTCGAAAATTGTAACATAATTATGTTATAAAATCACTACAAAAATAGCCATCTTGTTTCAACACTTCTGGTGTTTTATTAAGTGATGGTGTTGAATGCAAAATAAAGCAATATATATATATATATATATATATATATATATATATATATATATATATTTGCGCACAAACAAAAGAACACACATAGATGTGTGTATGTGCACATGCGAGCAAAATATATGAATTACACCCAGGTGTTATGCAAACAGTACTCAATGTTATATAAATAACTATAAAGTATATATATTATGAAGTGCAAGCGGTGTGGGATATGTATATATATACATATATACATACATACATATATACTTACATACATATATATATGTATTAGGTCATCCCATAAGTTCTGTGCAAATTTTAACTTTTTGTTAAAATGAACGAAATTTAAAGAGTATTTTATAATGTCTAATGGAGCTGAACATTATTTTTATGTTTAGATGTATTTAAACTGATCAAAGTTTATTTCAGAGAACAATAAAATAAAATTTTGTTTGATTATAGCCCAGCTAACATGGAAGTACCCAAGAATCATTTGAGGCACATAATGCTTTATGAGTTCAAGAAAGGAAACTCAGCAGCCGAAGCGGCGAGAAACATTCACTCAGTTTATGGAGAGGAATGTGTGAATGAAAGAACTTGCAGAAGATGGTTTGCAAAATTCAGAGGTGGAGATTTCACCCCTGAAGATGAAGATCGAACCGGACGTCCAGTTGAGTTTGATGAAAAGCTTCTTGAAGCAGCCCTTGAAGAAAATCCTGCTTTATCAGTTGAGGAATTGGCAGTGGTTCTCAGTTCAAACCGGACAACTGTTCATCGTCATCTTCAACAACTTGGAAAAGTTCCTAAACTTGGAAAATGTGTGCCTCATGAATTGTCTGAAAACAACCTCAAATCCCGAGTTAACATCTGCTCTTTTCTCCATTCCCGCCAACTTGTTTCACCTTTTTTGGATAGACTTGTGACTGGCGACGAAAAATGGATCTTTTATCGAAATGTTAAGCGTCGTAGACAGTGGCTTGGTAAAGGGGAAGGACCCCAGCCACATCCGAGAAGGGAACTTCATGGGCAAAAGTTTCTTTTTTCAATCTGGTGGGATTGCCAAGGAATAATCCACTTTGAATTCTTACCACCTAATGCAACAATTAATGCTCAAATATACTGTCAGCAATTAGAGCGTTTGAACCAAGCATTGAGGAAAAAAAGACCTGCTCTAGTGAATCGAAAACGGGTGATGTTTCATCAGAACAATGCGCGACCACACACAGCAAGAATCACGTCACAAAAGATCGAAGAACTTGGTTTGGAGAAAATTCCTCATCCACCTTATTCTCCCGACCTTGCTCCTTCAGACTGCCATTTGTTTCGTAGCTTACAGAATCATTTGGAAGAAACAGCTTTTGTAACACAGGAAGAGGTTAAAACTGACATTTGTGAGTTCTTCGAATCAAAGCCAAAAGAATTTTACAGTAAGCTTGTTAATAGATGGAAGGAAGTCATAGATAATCAGGGAAAATACATTGTTTATTGAATCTGTAATTAAATGTAACATTTGGTCACTTGTTTTCTTTATTCAAAATTCGGACAGAACTTATGGGATGACCTGATATATATATATATATGCATACATATATTATTATTATTATTATTATTATTATTATTATTATTATTATTATTATTACTTCAAACATTTTTAGTGAATATATACAAGTATGTGTGTTTGAGAGCGTGTATGTATGTATGTGCGTTTGTACGAGCGTATGTATGTATGTGTGCGTATACATACAACAGTAATAATAAAATGTGAGAAAGATTCGTTATGTATTATCCCACGCACACATGCAGCTACAAACACTACTTACGACACTAAACAATATATAAACCGACTCACGCACACACCCCCACACACACACGCACATACTAACCCCCACACTCACACTCACCCCATATATACATATATATATATATATATATATATATACACACACACACACACACGTATATATATATGCATATATGCTTGTGTGTATGATATATATATATATATATATATATATATATATATATATATATAGTTGTATATTTAAGCAGCAATTCTTTCGTTTATGCATGTTTCATTAAAAAAGACACACGCTCTATCTCTGATATTTTATTATCCCATAAATATAGCACAGCTTAAGACTATATTTCTTCATATATATATATAAATTGTGTGTAAGAACTGTCCAAATCTTTTATGTTTTCGAGCGCTTTCGGCTATACCCTTAGCCATTATCAAGGATGATTCGATTTTTCAGCTTAATTGAGTGTGTGCATTATGTGCATGTCTTAGTGTGTAGTAGGGATGTTTTTAATTTCCGAATACAATTGTACAGTCCTTACACACCCTTTGTCCTGTAAAGAAAGCTCTTGTTCGAACACAAGAAAAATTAAATAAATAAGCTCAATCGTAGTACCTTGTCTGTCGTTTTTATTGAAACATGCATATATATATATATATATATATATGAAGAAATATAGTCTATATTTATGGGATAAAGTGCTCAATTACAGAGATAGAGCGCATGTAAATATAAAAGTAAACATAGAAGTCAACACTTAGAGGCGACAGTCTGTTTCATGCTAGATGCAATCGTCAGGCCACGAGTGCTGTTTTTTTGTCGGCTATTTATATATACGGGTCAGTGATGCATTGTGGGTAGTCTATTTTGGCGGTTATTTTACTGGAAGTCGTTTATTTGTTTATTTATTTGTGTTAAATTATTTTGCTTGTTTTTATTTATTTTTATTATTATTTCTATTATTTTTTTTATTTCTTATCTCATATATTTATTTATTTTTATTTTAATCGGTGTTTTTATTAACGTAGTAAAAATTTGTTTTTATAGCTTATTTAATAGTTTTGTTTTTGTTTAGGAAGATAATTAAAGCTGTTTGTTCAATTTTGGGGTTGATTGTTGTAGTTTGTTCTAACTATTATTTTGGCGGGAACAGTTTTTAATTTGTTTATTACTTCATGTATTTATTTGGATTGATTATCTTTATTTGTTTTTTTCTAGTTTATCGGTATCGGTTGTTAGTTTATTTATATATTTGGATGTATTTAGATCTATTTATTTTACTTGTCGTTATTTATTTGTTACACTGTATATTTTCTCTTTTTGGTTTTCGATTTAGACTACCCACAATGCACCACTGACCCGTATATATAAATAGCCAAGAAAAATATCAGCACTCGTGGCCTGACGATTGCATCTAGCATGAAACAGACTGTCGCCTCTAAGTGTTGACTTCTATGTTCACTTTTATATATATATATATATATATATATATATATATATATATATATATATATATATATATATATATATATATGTATATATATTCTAAATAAAAACAGATTACTTTAAGGTTCCATACATTTAGCTCTCTGGATTTTATCCTCCTTGGGTCTACCCATACGGATTACCTAGTTTTTCGTAAACTATATATATATATATATATATATATATATATATATATATATATATATATATATATATATATATATATATATATATATAAATATATATATATATATATATAAAAATACATATATATATATACATACATATACACACACAGATACACACATATATATAAATAGAGCATCAGCTCGAATATTAGTATTCATTAAAAGTAACGTTTAAACAAATAAATTGTATATATATATATATATATATATATATATATATATATATATATATATATATATCAATACATATACAATACAGACACAGATACACACACACACATATATCAATTGAGCATCTGCTCAAATATCAGTATTCATTAAAAATAACGTTTAAACAAATAAATTGTATATATATATATATATATATATATATATATATATATATATATATATATATATATATATATATATATATATATAAATACAAAGCTAATATATGTGTGTGTGCATATGTGCTTCCATGTAAATATGTTTGTGTTTCAGCCTGTGTGTTTTGTATATGTCTCTTCGTGTATTGTTTTGAATTGATTTACTCACAAATGTTACGATATTCTGTACTTACTAAAATGACTTTATTTGCGCATGTGGCATTCGCCCCAAACCAGTCGACCGTCCACTGTTGGCTCGTCTTTGCCATCTTTGCGACACCAGTTCCAGCACATAGTATCTGCTACTTACCGGCGAGTAAAGAGAAAAAAATTCTGTAAAAGAAACGAGAAAAAAAAAAAAAAAATCGAGTCAATCCTAAAGAAGAAGAAAAAGAAAAAAAAAAAACGTTAAAGATTTTTTCTTTGCTGGGTGCGGGGGGAAAAGATTTTCGAGGAATGCAGCGTATATCTCCTCGTTCGGTAATAAATTACATTTCACAAGCCTATATAAGGAAACCATTATCTGCTTATGGCACATCGCATAAGTGTAACGGTTAACAAGCGACTCTTGCCGACTGTTCGGACTTCACAAAGAACGTCAACACACTTATTATTATAAGCCTTGTGCCATCTTTGAGTCAAGTGGAATTTAATATCTATGCAACAAAACGGACATTTATTGATCAAATATTTAAGCTAGTTATTCATTCAGATAAATAGGTCTGTCTATATAGTAAATTCAGTCTTACATGATGACTCTCACTTGTGTCCTTGTGCCAGACTTAGTTTCTTTAGTATTTATAAAGCGTCTAAGAAACTATATGCTTAACGAATATTATTAGGAGAATGGAATTGACCAACCCAGTTCAAATTTCGGCTAGTCTGTTGGTATTTTTATAGAAGCCTCGAGCACCACTCAAGGTAGAGTGCTACTATATGGCGTTATATTAGCGTAAGAAAGGGCACGAGTAGAAAATCTTGGGGCTATGCAGGAAATATAGCTAATTTTAGACATGATGTGGTCAAGATTTAATGAATGATTATAACATCAGAGTCCGGGCAGAGTCGATAGAAATATAAAGTTGAAGTAGGCATAAGAAGGAACCGGAAACTAAATCTTAAAAAGGAAACCCGGGATAAACCACTACTCCTGTTCAAAAGACCGAGGATGCGTATGAAACAGACGATAGGCGTACGAAACAGACGATAGGCGTACATAACTCTACTTATTGGGGGCGGAGAAAAATAAAATAGTGAAGAAATTTCACTGTTCAATATAACAGTTAATATAGATTTCAGAAGGAACCGGAACACATATACTGTGTATGTACAGATATAAGTATATCTCGTGAAAGCTATTGTTAATTTTAGATCGATTTTACATTGCTCTGTTCTCTTAAGTATACTATATACTTATATCGGGCTTAAGTTCTAAAGCTTTTTTATGTACCAATATATATATATATATATATATATATATATATATATATATATATATATATATATATATATATATATATATATATGTATATACATATATATATATATATATATATAGAGAGAGAGAGAGAGAGAGAGAGAGCATTTGCTCAAATATCAGTATTGATAAAAAATTACGTTTAAATATACATATATATATATATACACACACACACAAACACACACACACACACATATATATATATATATATATATATATATATATATATATATATATATATATATATATAACACAGCTTGTCTATGTGTGTGTGCATATGTGCTTTCATGTAAATATGTTTGTGTTTCAGCCTGTGTGTTTTGTATGTCTTCGCATGTATTGTTTTGAATTGATTTACTCACAAATTGTACGATAATCTGTACTTACTAAAATGACTTTATTTGCATATATATATATATATATATATATATATATATATATATATATATATATATATATATATATATATATATATATATATATAATTATTATTATTATAATTATAACGTTCTGTAGTCTACATTGAGCTCTCCCTGGATTAATATTCTCTTTGGAATTATCCCTACCAGGCACAAACTAGTAATACTTATATATATATATATATATATATATATATATTTCATTTTTCGTTTCACCTTTTGAAAGTGATGTCTGATGATGCAGGGTACTTTAAAAGGTCTCTGGTGAAATAAACTATTACAATGGTGCCTTAAAGTGGTCTGTTTTCTTTAAATTATTAGCTTTATTATTATTTACATTGAGCTCTCAGGATTTCTTCCTCTTTGGGACTAGCCAAACGGATTACCAAGTTTTTTGTATCTCACGTGAGCCATCCTCAGAGTGGATATACAAACATGAAACAAAGATATCCACCGTTGAAGATTATATTTTGTTGTTTTGATATAGAAGATTTCTTTGCGACGATAACGGTTGTGGAATAGCAGATGCAGATCGTTAGTTCAAGATGCGTTTTTATGACGTCATACCATTTATTTTTTAATAATATAATTTATGTTGAAATAAATCTTTTTTTCTTTCAATAATTTATCATCCATTGACTGTTCGAAAAATCGTGTAAATTTAATTTTGCAAGGTGAAAATGATCATTTACATAATGGTATCTTAATTTCGATTGTATGATATATATATATATATATATATATATATATATATATATATATATATATATATATATATATTTATAAACGAATCTGCTAAGAAGCCGGAAAAATACCGTACCACAAAAAGGACGTATAACAAAAAGTATACACACACACACACACACACACACACACACACACACACACACACACACACACACACACACACACACACACACACATATATATATATATATATATATGATAGATTAAGTAACAAATAGTCAACGTACCTTTCTCATTCGAGGCTTACGATCATATCCCATTGAAGCACAGGCGAGCCTGGTCAGTACCAAGATGGTTAACTGCTTGTGAATACCAGGTGCTGTAAGTGTGAATATGCGGGTTGTGTAATGAATAATGGATCGAAATTGTTAGTCAGAGAGCCGAGTTCTAAGTCCCGTTGGGTTCATTATATTCAGATGCGACCTAATACCCTTGGGAAAGGTATGAATGCACACGGCTTGTATCACTAAACTATTATTATCTTAAGAAATTCAATTGCGCAAAAATATTATTTCAACCCAAATTTTAAACTTAAAACTCCCTCAATTTACAAGCAATCTAATACAAACTTCACTCAATTGTAGCCAACAATAAGTTGATTGTTTAACAGTCATTTAACTTGATAATTGAGTCTACCCATATAGTGAAAACTGGTTTCTTTCTTATTTTTCGCTGATCTTTCAACCAATTTTCATCAAACTTAACAATTGCTTTATAAATGTATCCTCTTTTACGTCCCTGGTAGCACACTGACAAATTGGATTTCAAATAATTAAAAATAATTGTGGTCTGAAGTGGGTCTTCATGTTGCCTGTTTTACACCTTCACGTCCTCGGCTAACTTCAATTGAATAAATACAGACTACTTCTTTTATAACAGTAACTGCATTAATTCAAAATGTTTTTAATGAAAGAAATTCAAGAAGAAAGACTCTGTTATATCTAAACATGATTCTGTTTTAGCTCCATTCTAATTTAAATTTTTTTCTGATCGACCAACTGGGTGTAGCTGCTAGCATATATATATATATATATATATATATATATATATATATATATATATATATATATATATATTTACAAGGTAACCAAAAAAGTTCTGTCCGTTTTTCAATTAGTCATTGAATGAAGTTGAAATATATACGAAATGCGTGTAGCAATTGTTTTGAAATTCGGACAGCCGGAAGTAGGAACATCAGACGTTATAAAAAGACCACGCGCACCGTGCCTGGCCATCACTTATAAGCCGGACAGCTGTGAGAAGGATGGAAGTGTCTAGAGATCTCGTTCGGGGCTGTTTGCTTTACGACATCAAAGTGGGCTTATCGGCAGATGCATCAAGTCGCCGCATATGTCAAGCGTTTGGGGATAGTGCTGTGGATGAACGTACTGCAAGGCGTTAGTTTCGAAAATTCAAGTCGGGAGATTTGTCTCTCCATGATGAGCCTCACAGTGGACGACCACAGGACTTGAACGAGTACGGAAGGCGGCTATTGAAGAGGACAGTAGTCTAACGTGTGGTGAACTTGCAAGACAGCTCAACGTTTCCGATGAAACAGTTAGACTTCACCTGCACCGCCTAGGTAAGACGTACAAACTGAGCAAGTGGGTTCCGCAAACGCTGTTGGAGATCCACATGGGACAATGTGTGGCAGCCTGCCTATCGCTGCTTCTCGCCACCGTACCTCATCCTTATTCAATCGAGTGCTTACCAGTGATGATAAGTGGGTTCTGTACGAAACTCCCAAGCCTTCCAGACATTGGTAATCTCCTCAGGACGCTGTCCCTCACACGGCAAGACTGCCTATGCACCCACGCAAGATTATGCTTTGTGTCAGGTGGACAGGTCCTCAAGTGTTCATTATGAACTGCTACCAACGGGCCAAACGGTCACTGGAGACCTATACTCTCAGCAATTGAAACGTGTGCAACAGGCATTGCGCCAGAAGGATCCAGCACCGGTGAATCGCAAAGGTGTGCTTTTCCTCCATGACAACGCCAGGCCGCATGTCGTGCGAGTGGTCAGGGAATCCATACAGCAACTAGGGTGGGAGACTTTGTGCCATCCACCTTATTCACCTGACCTTGCGCCATCCGATTACCACCTCTTCCACTCCCTGGATAATCATCTTCGTGGCAAATCCTTCACCAATGAAGCAGACTTGCGCAAAGCCCTCACGGACTTCTTTGCGTCAACACCCACCCGGAGTTCTACCGCAAGGGCATTGAACAGCTAGAGACACGTTGGCAGAAGGTGCTGGATGCCGATGGCGATTACTTCAAAGACTAAATATAAGTTACACATACTGTGAAGCGTTTTCTTTTTTTCCTTTAAAAACAGAGAGAACTTTTTTGGTTACCTTGTATAAATATATATATATATATATATATATATATATATATATATATATATATTTATACAAGGTAACCAAAAAAGTTCTCTTATATATATATATATATATATATATATATATATATATTACTTACAGATATAAAAGTTATATTCCGTATATAAACCTGTTTGAGGACACATTTTAGACAGTGGTCTGACTTTACGAGACGTTTTAATAAAGTATTATCAATAAAAATCCATGAATTCTTCATTTATATATATATATATATATATATATATATATATATATATATATATATATATATATATATATATATATATTGTATATATATATATATGTATGTATATATATGCAATTTTTTATATATATTATATATGCACGGTACCTATTGAAATATATCAGTACTAGAGCTAACTCACATCAATTCAATATATATATATATATATATATATATATATATATATATATATATAGAGAGAGAGAGAGAGAGAGAGAGAGAGAGAGAGAGAGAGAGAAAGAGACAAAGTCTGTCCACTCGTCAGGAGGTATATATATATATATATATATATATATATATATACATTAAATACGGGAGACAAAGAAGATTTGATCGCTAGGGACAATGAAATATACGGAAATTTTTTGTACTCGACAAAACGGGAAAACGTAAAGATGCTTGAAAAACTTAATGAAAAATTGATTAAAACTTCCAATTCTTCAGCATTTAAGAGGGTTACCAAAAATTTTTTCATCCCCAGTTAAAATTCGATGTCCCAACAAAACTGGCATTCAGCAGTTGTTTGCAAATATTCACACGTTAATAAGAATAAAGGTTCAAACATTTCAAGCAAGGGCTCCTCTTCCACAACAGAACCCCCACTTGTTTTATCTTCGGGGTTGCTGACACCTTCCTTGAAGGTCTGAACAACATTTCTGCCATACGTTGTTGGGTTTTCAACATCATGAATATCTTTATCACTGCCCTTTCACTCAGTCAATTATTTTCACTACAGGTCGCGTGAAATGGTTCTAATTGTAATTTATTCACGACTCATTATCAAACGTATAATATAAAGAATAAATAACTGAGGTATATATTTTAGAAATAAAAATAAAGAATAAAAAATTAAAGTTTATATGTTCGACATGAAAATAAAGAATACACAATTAAGGTTTATATGTTCGAAATTAAAATAGAGAATAAACATTTAAGGTTTATATATTAGAAATGAAAATAAAGAATAAACAATTAAGGTTTATATGTTCGAAATTAAAATAGAGAATAAACATTTAAGGTTTATATATTAGAAATGAAAATAAAGAATACACAATTAAGGTTTATATGTTCGAAATTAAAATAGAGAATAAACATTTAAGGTTTATATATTAGAAATGAAAATAAAGAATAAACAATTAAGGTTTATATGTTCGAAATTAAAATAGAGAATAAACATTTAAGGTTTATATATTAGAAATGAAAATAAAGAATACACAATTAAGGTTTATATGTTCGAAATTAAAATAGAGAATAAACATTTAAGGTTTATATATTAGAAATGAAAATAAAGAATACACAATTAAGGTTTGTATGTTCGAAAGGAAAATAAAGAATAAACAATTAAACTTTATACGTTCAAAATGAAAATAAAGAATAAACAATTATGGTTTATATTTTCGAAATAAAACGAAAGAATAAACAATTAAGGTTTATATGTTCGACATGAAAATAAAGAATACACAATTAAGGTTTATATGTTCGAAATGTAAATAAAGAATAAACAATTAAGGTTTATTTGATAGAAATGAAAATAAATAATAAACAATTAATGTTTATATGTTAGAAATGAAAATAAAGAATACATAATTATGGTTTATATTTTAGAAATGAAAATAAAGAATAAACAATTAAGGTTTATATGTTAGAAATGAAAATAAATAATAAACAATTATGGTTTATATGTTAGAAATGAAAATAAAGAATAAACAATTAAGTTTTATATTTGCGAAATTAAAATAAAAAATAAACTATTAAGGTTTATATGTCCGAAATAAAAATAAAGAATAAACAATTAAGGTTCATATGTTCGAAAGAAAATTAAAGAATAACCAATTATGTTTTGTATGTTAGAAATGAAAATTAAGAATAAACAAGTAAGGTTTATATTTTAGAAATGAACATAAAAAATACAAACGTAATGTTTGTATGTTAGAAATGTAAATAAAAATAAAGAATTATGGTTTATATGTTAGAAATGAAAATAAAGTATAAACAATTAAGGTTTGTATGTTCGAAATGAAAATAAAGAATAAACAATTATTGTTTATATGTTCGAAATGAAAATAAAGAATAAATAATTAAGGTTTATTTGTTAGAAATGAAAATAAAGAACAAACAATTAAGGTTTATGTATTCGAAATGAACATAAAGAATAAACAATTAAGGTTTATATTTGAGAAATGAAAATAAAGAATAAACAATTAAGGTTTATAGGTTCGAAATAAAAATAAAGAATAAAGAATTAAGGTTTATATGTTAGTAATGAAAATAAAGAGTAAATAATTAAATTTCATATGTTAGAAATGAAAATAAAGAATAAACAATTAAGGTTTATGTATTCGAAATGAAAATAAAGATTAAACGATTAAGGTTTATATTTTAGAAATGAAAAGAAAGAAGGAACCTTTAAGGTTTATATGTTCGAAATGAAAATAACGAATAAACAATTAAGGTTTATAGGTTCGAAATAAAAATAAAGAATAAATAATTAAGGCTTATATGTTAGAAATGAAAATAAAGAATAAACAATTAAGGTTTATAGGATCGAAATAAAAATAAATAATAAGCAATTAAGGTTTATGTATTCGAAATAAAAGTAAAGATTAAACAATTAAGGTTTATACTTTAGAAATGAAAATAAAGAAGAAACAATTAAGGTTTATATGTTCGAAATGAAAATAATGAATAAACTTTTAAGGTTTATATGTTAGAAATAAAAATAAAGAATAAGCAGTTCAGCAACTATTGGACAATATGTTTTATGAAATTATTCATATGACATGGATATATAATTTTCCAAAAATCATCATTGAAACCAGAAAAAATAATTTGACTCAACCTGGTATTATCTGAGAATGTTCTTAGTAGATTGTTAATAAAAACAGAACAAGAACTAAATATTCAAATAAATTTTTTGATAAAAGATTTCTTCGTCGGGCTGAGAACTTTTCATGGTCGCTATTTGTATATATATACTGGGTGCGATGGATAAAATGTTGTCTTTATTACGCAAACATGAAAATAACACTGACATCCCCTTATAATAGATACATTTACGAAAATTAAACAAAAATATTTTGAAATATTAAATATAAATAAATTCAATAAAATCGACATTGGTTTCAGCCATGGCTTCCAGGCGACTTTGGAATCTCCTGCTGCTCTTCTGGCTGGTGTTCTTGTTGAAGTTGGTGAATGCCGCCATAATCTTTGTCTTCAGTTCATCTTTCCTGTTACAAGGAGTTTTGTCGCTCAACTTTGACCCACACATAATAATCAAGGGGATTACAGTCTGGGATGTTAGGTGGCCACAGAAATTGTCTGACATACACGACTGGACACTTGCTTGTGTGGCATAGTGCAGATTCCTGTTGTCAGAGGTAGGGTCTTCCAGCAGCCACCCCTTACTCAGGGAAGCACTCAAGACACTTGATGTTGATCTATGGGAAGATGAATTGAGGTATAACGTCGGCATCAGTAGCGATCACTACAAACACCTTCGTTATCACCATATGACTAATCTAACGCCTTTGGGATCCTCTGTACTGTCTTAAGATTGACACCCAAACACTCTGAAATGTTCGTAATGTAGCTTACGGCGCGAATGCCAAGCAGTACAGCATGCCGTTTGCAAATTTCTGTCAGATTAAATTGTGTCATGGTGCTCTTTTTCTCAAAGGCGGTGCCCAACTGACCCTACTACACTGTGCATCTTGACAAAATCCCAAAACAAATATCACACCTGTATCAAATTAAAAATATAAAATTGCGACAATTTACTCATCGCACCCTGTATCAGGTTTAAAAATAACGTTATATATATGTGTGTGTGTGTGTGTGTGTGTGTATGTGTGTGTGCGTATGTGTGAATGTGTGTGTGTGTGTGTGTGTGTGTGAGAGTTCGTATATATGTGTGTATCGGTGTGTGTACATGTGTGTGTATGTGTGTAGAGAAAAAGTACAATTCGGAATTTAAAAACTCGGACAAGGCAACGGTAAAACATTTCATTGTCTTTCCCAAGAATTCATTAAAATTCACAGATAATAAAGAAAAAGAATCCGTGGAGAGCCATAATTAGTCTTCTCCTCAAGTGACATGCATAAGAATAAATACAAAGAAAATCAGTTTAATTTGCATAACATATACGCGCATGCGCGCACTCCAATTGTAAAATTAACGTAAACTTGGTCAGAATTTGAACTCTGTTCAGCCGATTCTATTTTCCATATAATTAACCGACAGGCAACCTCTGAACTTACTAATGAATCTTATTTCCCATGTGTAATAAAAGATTAAATCTGCTTGGGAAAATCGTTAAGGTCTGTTTGTCAATTAAAGCTGTTCTTAAGCCTTGGTTTATAGCCTAGATTTTATTTATTTTAGACGTTTCCTTAAATTAACATCACTAGCATCTGGCACCATATTCTTGAAAGTGGGCGACTATAGGGTCGGCTCTTCAATAGAATTAATACGTTCACAGAAATAATAATAATAATAATAATAAAAACTGGTTGGAGGTGTATCAAGGCCATATTTTCTTACTGACAGGAAGAAGTATAGGCGGGCAACAGACATGGGACACCAAGAAAGAAATCAAATCTCCTTATCCTATGAATGTAGAAAAAGATCGAGGTAATTTACAGGTCATTCGTGGTATTTATTAAGGCCAATGTGGGTTGTTTGGTGGTGCCCTTCTCTGTTCCAACAATGCACATTTAAACTAAAGTTGAAAATATCATCAGATTTCTAATGGAAACGTGTGTTTGTGTGTGTGTGTGTGGGGGAGTGCGTTTTTGTCACTTGCGAATATATATATATATATATATATATATATATATATATATATATTATAAATGAACTTATCTAAAAATATGGTTTCATCGCTACACAGGAATTACCGTGTTTCAAAAACAGAAACCCGAAACTTCAAATTCAATTATATTAAATTAAAAACATTAGTTCTGTTTCATCTTCAAGCGAATTTTGGAAGATGAAACAGAACTAATGCTTTTAATTTAATATAATTGAATTTGAATTATTTGGTTTCTGTTTTTGAAACATGGTAATTCCTGTGTAGCGATGAAACCATATTTTTAAATCAGTTAATTTATAATATTTATGCTCTGTAAATTTACATTGAGCACTGTTTTGTAAAAATAAAAATATCAATTACGGATTACATATCTTACTGTTCTTTTTTTACGATAATATATATATATATATATACTTAAAATACATTTAGGAATAAAATAATAGATAAAATAATTAAAAAGAATTGAAAAATGATTAATTAAAACTTATGATGAATGCAGATGTTTTATTTAAATAACTACCCACCTACAATAATATTAATTATAATTAATACTAATTATACTTCAATAGCAAAAAGAATTTATTAGAAAAATAATTTTTTTTCTCTGTCAACACCGGATCATCGCTGAAACATGGGAAGGAAAACCTTTATCCAAATTGTTTTATATATTCCCCAATCATTCTCAACAAAATTTACTCACGCGCACGCACACACACACACAAATAGGCATACACACAGACACACACACATACATACATACATAAACAGGTTGCATCAAAAATAGTTTTACAAACTTTTGGAGCGGGTTTCTCACAACAAAACAAGGACAAAAATCTATATAAACATATGTCCTTGGTTTTTGAGCTATTAAGTTTAAAGAAAGTTTACAATAGATTGCGCAGTATTGCTATTTAGACTAGGTTACATTTGTTATTTGTGTACATTTCTGGTTAGTCTGTCTTCATTGTTTAACGTGTTTAGTAATGAGTTAACCGAGAACTTTACCGTTTAACGATGGCGGCATATTCATATCGTCATCAGGCAAATATGATTTTTACATACGGCCGCGCGAATGGTAATGGACGCGTGTTGTATTAGATTGCGTTTCAAGACCGAAGGCAGCCGAGTCATTCAATCTTTGATCCTGTTTATCGTCGCGTTGCTCAGTCTTGTTTACGGATGTGGCAACA
The DNA here is from genome assembly GCA_964036315.1 of Acanthosepion esculentum. NCBI lineage: Eukaryota > Metazoa > Mollusca > Cephalopoda > Sepiida > Sepiidae > Acanthosepion > Acanthosepion esculentum. The sequence goes on along the minus strand of OZ038497.1, from coordinate 83,684,123 downwards.
TTTGGAAAAGATGGAAAAACAAATTTTCACAACCAAAATTTGTTGGCGGATCGGAATTCCCATTGAACGATACAGGCTAGACACCAGCATTAGTTTACGATTATGTCCAGGCTGGAGTTGTAGGTGACTGACTGGCAGGTATTTTCTCCCAGCACGCCTTACAGGAGCTGTCTACAGGGACTTTATTTCGAACACACTTCCAGACCTGCTAGAAGATGTACACCTGCTAATACGAAGACACATGTGGTTCATGCATGATGGGGTTCCAGCATATTTTAGCCACATTATTCGCGATGCATTGGCTGACATCTACCATGAAAGATGGATAAGTGAGAGCGGACTGGTTCCATGGCCTGCACGTCCCCCGACCTCAATCCTTTGGATTTTTATCTGCGGGACCACTTAAAATAATTTGTTTATGCAGCAGATATTAATAATGCAGAGACGCTTCATCAACGTGTCATGGGGGTTTGCGAAACTATTCGACAAAGTGTGGGAGTATTTGAAATGGTCCACCAGTCAATGATCCGACGGGTGCATGCATGTGCAGAAGCAAGCGGAGGACATTTTGAACACTTGTTATGAGTTGCTGTGTTGAGGTACAACAATAAGCTTTTGGACATGTGTTTATATGGACATTTTATCTTGTTTTGGTGTCAGGAACCCGCCCCCAAAGTTTGTAAACGTATTTTTGGATTGTATCTTACAGTCTGCATTTAACAGCGTCTACAGTAAACTTTAAACTTAACAACTCAAAAACGAAGGACATGTGTTTATATGGACTTTTGTCCTTATTTTGGTGTGTGGAACCTGCCCCCAAAATTTGTAAAAGTACTTTTGATACACCCTGTGTGTGTATATATATATATATATATATATATATATATATATGTGTGTGTGTGTGTGTGTGTGTGTGTGTGTGTGTGTATATATAAAAATTTCATGTAGAATATATTTGTAAAAGGGCTATATGAATAAAGACAAAAGGAAACTTATCTTAGCCGACACGTTTGGTCTTTTGTGGGACTTTATCATAGCATTTACCTTTATAATGTCCCAAAGAGGAAGAAGCGCGTGTATATATTGTTGTGGCCTTGTTAGGGCCAGAATTAAAGACACAAAGAGAGGAATTGAGTTAAACAAATATATTAACAGAAAACAGTAATACAAACGAGAGTGTTACAGCAAGAATGTTCGCTCCGACTGTCAGAGCTGACTGCTGAAAACTTCACTGTACAAAAGGCTGTACCTGCTCCTATTTATAGCTGGGAGAGTACCATAACACACACACACACACACACACACACACACACACACACACACACACACACACATACATATATATATATATATATATATATATATGAGGGAGGGATTATAGTTGTTCCAACGAGAGAAAAGTACATTTTATGACATCTGTATCTTTTAAAACCTATCTCCATTTGTGTGTAGTGTGTGTGTGTTTTCTAGTATGTTTTTTAGTATGTGTATACATATTCCTTCTCCATACACACACACATACAAACACACACACACACACACACACACACACACACACACACACACATATATATATATATATATATATATATATATATATATATATATATATATATATATATATAGTATGATAAATAGTACGTTTATTTGCAGTCACGTGTTTGCATGATTGTGTATTTGCACACTTTCTGCATCTGTATATGTCTGTTTTTGACATACACAGAGAGAGAGAGACAGAGAGAGAGAGAGAGAGAGAGAGAGACAGACAGACAGACAGACAGACAGAGAGTGAGGGGGAGGGTGGAGACTGAGAGAGAGTGAGTAGATATTTTTATCACATGGATTAGTCTGGTTCAAGGACATAAGATGACGGTACTTCATAACGATCGAACTCACTTCACTCGTTCCACCAAGCAACATTTGGGAATGTGTCTGTGAATTATCACGTGATGTAGTCATTGGCGACAACAATGTCATTTTCAAACCTGTTTATTATCGAATTGGGCAATAAGTTTAGATTCCGTTCTTTTTTCTTCAATCTGTTTGTCTAATTAATAATTCGTCACTCAATCGATCGATCACTCATAAGGCATCGTATTTCACTGGATATTAATATCATATCCACAGGTAAATCAATTCATATATATATATATATATGACCGCCAGATATTTTCTTGAATCTATTAAAAGGATAAGTGACTTGTTTACTACAGTTTATAAGTCGTAAACATCCCTTATTTACGATGCTATTAGTCGCGTTACTATTATTAGTGGCCGAGTGGTTGGAACGTTCGCGTTCTCACCATGGTCAATTTGTCAGGAAGAAGACAGCCTGATGTTATCGGACTCCAGGGGTCGATCCCAGCGTGCGAAAGTGCCTGAAAACCATACCACGTATTGACCCAAGCCTAGTGAGTGAAGTTGGGTAGACGGAAACTGGGGGCCGTCGATAGCTGTGCTAGCACGAAGTAACAAGTCATCGTGGCCGAGGGCTTGAGCGTGCTGGCCTTGTTCAAATTTTTAATCACACTAGATAACACGCTCTTTCCCAGAAACTTTAACTAAGGTCTTCTCAGCATAGTTGCAGTATAAACTACAGGTGGGCTCTGTGGGTGTTGAACAAACACAAATGTGCCAGAGCAAGCGTCTGTAATAGGGATTGGCTAGCCGCCCTAGTAGACGAATACGGATGGCCAGCTATACATTATTATTATTATTATTATTATCATTATTATTATTATTATTATTCCTTTGGTATCTGGCGTTTACACATTTCTTTCCGGGTCCCGCCCAGGGACCTAAGGTTAGAAATGGTATCATGACACTTTCCACTGCAAAAAATAAATAAATAATTACATAGATAAAGCCCTTCGTAAAGTGTGGGCTGTACTTGTCAGAACATTTTTTTGTATCTCTTTGGGGCATGGACTTCCAGGGATCTCTTCAATCAGCCTACTGGAATCTTTTCCAACCAGTCCAAGGGCTCCAACTACAACAGGGATTGTTGATGTTCCCATGTGCCACATTTTTGAGATTTCTATTTCAAGGTCCTTGTATTTTGACAGTTTTTCGAATATCTTCAAAGATACATTGCAGTCTGCAGGGACTGCCATATCAATAAGGAGGCACTTATTTTGTTTGTGGTCTTTAATAACAATGTCTGGGCGGTTGGCTTTGATTGTTCTGTCAGTGTGTATTGTGTAGTCCCATAGAATTGTAACAGGTCCTATCTCCGTATTATTATTATTATTATTATTATTAACAGTTTTGTGAACCCATATCCTGAAGACTTATCTCAGTAGATACCATCTCGAGTTGTTTTGCAAAGCTATAAACATAACAATCGACACTTGTTGCTCTCGCCGAAAATGTGAGTATAGACGGAATTCTCACAAAAATGGCGCGTGCCTGTTTGTAGCTTGCAAGTCCTGGAAACTGGCTTAAGGCATTCAGATTGGTTAACATAACGCCTATATCAAGCGATGGAAATATAGACACAGAAGCACTAAGATACACAAAGACACACACTAATCTATCTCAACGCTGACACGATAAATGTTTCCTTATAAGAAAACATTCGGCATTTATTGACCAAACAGTTAGCGTTACTGTCGGTTGAAATTCATGAAGTGCTTTTCATAAAACAGCTTCTCAGGGAATTAAACTTTATAACAATTTCTGGTGTTGATACGCGTTTTCTTCCAATGCTTTTGTCTTTGTTGGTGTGGAAGGTTAACAGTATGATTATAACATTATTGTTTCTTCTAGTTACATGTGCTACACATTCTGGTGCAGACGAGATAAGAGGGCTTGGAGAATTTGACACTCACATGATATACTGAAGGTAAGAGATGCAAAGGGAAATAACCTGCCTAACGAGCTTGTCTAAATCGATGGCAGTAAATTGTGAGTTGCAGTAAAAAGACAGAGCAACAAAAGATAGGAAGCTGGGGAGAGGCATATTTGCTCATGTTCTGAAGGAATACGGCAAATGAAAGAAGTATAGGCTTAGAATTGTGGCACGCCTGATTAGACAATTTGTTTATGCACGAATTTGGTCTTTTGGTCTTTACGCTAGGTCATATGAGTCATTTTGAAACCTGTAAATAAAGTTGACTGTGTGAGACGTCCCGCTAATATTAAATCAGAAAGTTATGTGCCATGCCTGATACACGTTTAGGCGGTCATGTATCTTTCGACTGACTGACGATGCAGATTTTTTCCCGCAATAGGTTGCCATTTCTTTCTGCGGTAGACCAGTTGCCATCCGTCTGCCCTGGGGAGAAGAAGAGGATTCATACCTTTCCCAAGGGTATTAGCGCGTAAGTGAATGTAATGAATTCGACTGGAATTCGAACTCCGATTCCTCAATTCGGGCCGCTATCCATTACTCCACCGTGCTTCCGTATTACAAACTGAAAAGGATTTATATTCATTGTCTGTTATGCGAGATAAAAAAATTGTTATCATCTGTGTACACTTTGACCTCATCGAAAATTACAGAAAAAGCAAAATTTTAATTTCTTTACCTCCCCTCCCCCCAATAAACGCTGACATGTCCGTGTGATGGATTAGGTGCTAAGATGATACATGATGTTATTTTCGTTGATTATTTATGATTATCACGTTTCTCGCCCTTAATTATTCTGTGCCCAAAGGCTTTCACCTTTTCCGCAAAATACCGGTTTCCATGAACGCAGTGACGCATGCGCATATGTTGTTTTGTTCGTCCGTCCGTCAGCCATCTTGTACTTGAATATATACTTCTGTGGTAAAGCTAAGAACTTAAAATAAAAGCGTAGCAATTAAAAAATAAATAAATGAATAATTCTGAACTTTAGAAATAATTTTTTAACTGGTTTCACTCCATGCAAGGTAGTAAAACCTCTAAAACATAAAGGGTTACTGGGTGTGGGAGAATTAGGAACAGAAACATTATTAATGAGCAGGAAGAGAAAAGAGTAATCAGGAGTACAGTAGTAAGCGACTGAAATTGCATTTAAATTTTTGCAGATTAAAGTTGGCTGGAAATCATGGAGCCAGAAAGGAGAAGTGCTAGAAAAGAAACAGTTAGCATAGAATTTACGGCTACATCAAGCCAGCTCATCTGTAAATTGATAAGATTCCGACGCCAGTCTAGTACTGCGCTTAAATTAAAAAAATGTCTGCATACCATAGAGAAGAGCTCACCTGAACAATCACCATGAAAGTCTCTATATAGAAAAAGCACAGAGTGGCAACCTTACGGCGGTGGGAAAGTGACTGAAGCCAAGCCGCCAGATCAATACTAATAATATTGCTGATTCTTCTTTGGCTTTGCAGCTGATTTTTTTTTTTTTTTAAGCGTATCACCCCAAGCAAGGATGGTGGCCACTATCACGCATGGGGTTACAGAAGGGTTGGAGGAAGAACAGATAGGAGTGGTAAAGGAAGGGATGTGGAGAAAGAGAAGGACGGAGGGTCGATCAAGGCAGGGGGGTTACGGAAGATATAGAGCGAGAGCAGATAGGAATGAAAGATGAAAGGAAGTGGAGAAGGGAAGTGGATAGGTCAAGGCAATTTGAGATGACGATTGACGCTACACTTAAACCGTTGGAGATTGTATTTGTCAGGGAAACAGTAATAGGGAAGGTAGTTCCATAGGCGAGATGTGCGAGACATGAAGCTATTGGAGTAGAAAAGACGTCTACATCTAACAGTTTCAACGGTGAAGGGGTGGGAACGGGATTCCAGCCTCGTAGGACGCTTAAATTCACGAGGCTTAGGGACAAGCGAAAGCAACTCCTCGGAGAAATTACCGTGGAAGTACTTGTAGAAAAGGCAGAACGATACAACATCGCGTCTGTGAGAGAGCGACTGCAGACGAGATGACAGATCAGGGCCAATCACATTGCATATCCGTCTCTGGATCTTATCAAGAACCCTGAGGCAACACGCAGGGGCCCCAGACCACAAATGGCAGCAATACTCCATGTAAGGTTGAATGGTAGACTTATAGACTTGGAGGATCGATTCCGGGGAGAAGAATTTCCTGGCTCGGCACAGGGAACCAACTTTTCTTGCGGTGGATGATGCAACTGACTCGATGTATTTGTTCCATCTCAGATCAGCGGACAGCGTGAGACCGAGCAGCCGCAGAGAGGAGCTCTCGAGAAGTTGGTCCTCAGACATTCTGATGTGATGCAGGGATGGGTCCTTGTGGTGGTTAATGGAGAGCAGTTTTGTTTTAGAGGCGTTAAAGTTGACCATCCATTTCTCTCCCCAGTACAGAGGTCCTTTTCAATTTGAGCTGCCAGATGGCAATGGATTCAATATAGTCTTTCCTCTTCATGTCAGCTGTGAACGTTAGCTCGAGAAGGCGCAACGAGTCACTTTCCTGAAGGTTACCATCAGCCATGTTGATGGAAGGCAGATAAAGGTCTCTGAGATGATTAATGTCGAAAAATTTTAGTTTTGAAGACGTTAAATTTAAGAAGCCATCTTTTGCCCCATTTAACTACGCACTTGAAGTTGTTCATTTTTTTTATCTCGAAAATGATTATATTATATTATATTATATTAATGTGTTTATAGCTAGTGAAGATGTAATACTAAAAAAACTAAAAAAAAATAACCCAACAACAAAAGGATACGATACATATTTCCAGGACTCGAATGAAATGTAGGGGTGGAATAAACGAGGGTGGATGGGGAAATCCTTTTCAAAATGTAATATTCGTGGAGGGTTTGGGATGAGCAGAGTGCAGAAGAATCTGTGGAGAGGGTGGCGTTCGTCTTGAATTTAATTTCTTTGAAAGAATTTAATAAGCGTGGGAGTAAGAACGAGGTTTGGAATTTTTTAAAAATTAATAAGCGTGTTGGGGGAGCATTATTATAGATCCAAGAGCATCTACAGACACACTCTTATAAGTCTGTAAAAAGCTCTTTGATAATGGATAATGAAAGCCAGGAACGGCCAGAAAACATTAAACACAAAGTCATGGTCTTTTGACCAAAAAAATTGAAACCTCTCATTGTAACGCATATAAAAGTTATAAGGACAATATTAAAGCAAAATTTATGTTCCATGTTCTTTTAGAAGAGGTTCATCTCTTGATTTTGCGATCTGTTGTATTTCTTTATCCATAACTGACTGCATAGCATCCAGAATGGTATCCGAAATTGGATAAATTTCCCTTCACCAATCTAAACCTTCCTTTCCAGAAGGGTACACAACTTTTCAATGGGGTTAAAGTCGAGTGAACAAGCCAGGTAATTTCTGAAATGTTTGTAAACCTAACTTGTTCGACAGTTTATGTTAGGTCGAATGTGATGAAACACTTTTGTGCATAAAAACTGCCTTTCTGAAAGCATATTGCTTCTCGAACTATACTTTTTATGGGCGTCTTCAAAAAATCACTGTTTGAGATGTCAGTGCAACACCATCTTGGACACCTATAATCTGGCCCCAAAGCATCAAACAACCTCTGTTTTGTTTTTCGGTGAGAAGGTTTTCCCACGGTATTAACTCCACCTTTGTCTCGTGCGTTTGGGATATTGAGTGAAATTTGCCTCATTCGTCAGTGAAAAGTAGAGTAAAAGAAACTAAAAACTTAATTTATTCCATTGCCATTTAATTTTTCTTACAGATTTAATTTTAAGGAAGCCTTGTCATTTGTCTCACATGTTTTGCCACTTGATTAATACGCAATCGTTAAGTAATTGTTGTAATGGAATGTCCCACGCACCCTATCGCCCGTGTCGACTGGCTAGATATATAGAGTGAGCACAGGCTATACCTGGGGGGGGGTCTTCCTTCGGAAATCAGTTGGAGATTCGTCGAACTCACTGCGGGCAGAGAGGAAACCAGACGATGGCAGAGTCTCGTCTGGGGTGGTAGACAGTTAACCGACCCCGTTTTTTACGGGGTCTACGGGGAATTTTTGCCCGAGCCTACTGGCTCGGATACCTCACATTAAATTCGGCCTTGTACCACATCTGACCCCGTGTGGCGGTTGGCAAATATCCTTGCTTCGACAATTTGTTGGAGATTCGTCTCCAGCTAAGCTAGTCAAACTCTTCCTTCGGGCAGAGAGGAACCCAGACGAGGCCATTGCCAAAGGACAAAGTCTCGTCTGGGGTGGTGGACAGCTACCCGATCCCGTTTTTTTACGGTGTTTAGGGAGAATTTTTGCCCGATCCCACGAGCTCGGTGTTGACCCTGGATAAAAAAGGCCTTTGGCCACATCGTGCCTCGCGGGGAGGTAAGGTAAATATCCTTACTTCGGGAATTACTTGCCCGCTACCCTACTCCTGTCTTTCAGTAGTGTATTCTCTTTTACAATGAACCTCATCTATGCGCGTGTTGCTGTTCCTTCACTCGAGTACCACCTTTGTCTGTTTGTCACCTTCTTTAACGATACAACAATAATTAGGATTATTATGTAGTAAGTAAAGAGCATCTGTATATCTTTTCAAACTGTTAAGTTATATAGAGGGGACTTTTATTTATCAACTACAAAATTTTATGTAGGAAGCTGACCGAACATATAACTAGTGAGCGTTTTGTTAAATTACCTCCCCTTCCTCTTTCGCTTTTACTTCTTAGGAAAGTTGAACGCCAAACTTCTAGCAGTTCAGTTAAGTGCTATGCGTGATACACGCTCAGGCGATCATGTATCTTTCGAAACATGACTGATAGGTTATCATTTCTTTCTGTTATTTACCCATGAAGAAGAGGATCCATACCTTTCCCAAGCACGTACGTGAATGTAATGGATTCGACTAGAATTCGAACTCGGTTCTCCGTTTCCTCAATCTGAGCCGCTATCAATTACTCCACCGTTCAAACTTCTGTACATCTTACGAAATGATATAACCATTTGTATCTGTCCATAATGAAATTGTTTAGGATTTATATGCTGACAACTTCGTGTCATGACCGATATTAAATTTTTTTTTGAATTTAGCGTAGGTTACATTCGATTAGTTAATCACGGGAAAGCGCAGAAGCCTATTTTTAATTGTTTTTTTTTTCTCGAAAAAAGAACTATTTTACTTTTAAAAATAAATTAATCGTTCACTCGCGCGAGGAGACAGATTTGTAGTGTCGGAACATAATTGCCATTGTGTAACGATTTTTAACATGTTTTTGTTTTAATATCCAAATATATATATATAGTCATCACATACAAAACTGTTTCGCTGTATCACAGCTCCTCAGTGTGGCTAGGCGTCCGGTTCCTTCAAGCCGGAACCGAAACTCGACCGATTTGACATCAGTCAGAGAACTTACCCCTAAGGTATCGGCGCACGTCATAGAAAGGGATTTTTTTTAACGTATTGTATTTGAAATGTATACAAACGCCAGTGGCCAAAAGGGCTCATTTCTTAATTGAAGAGAAACTTACCTTGGGCATTTCGGTAGTGTAATATTTACAAAGCTTGTCTCACTAGATCAGTTACTATTTAGTAGTGAGTTCTATATTTCACTGGATATTTCATTCTTGCAGTCTTGTACCACATCTAAGCTATGGTTAGCTAATCATTATATATATACTTATGCTTCTCCCGTCGAACTCGACGTATGAGGGTCAGACAGATCAGCTCCCAGAAACCGAAAGCCCGACAGCCACACAGGACTTGATTATAGTGGTGAAGGCCTTGTGCAGGGCCATCCACACTTTTTGGAGGGACGAATACAGGGACCTAGTGCAACGGATGCCACAAGGTCCCCAAACGACCCTCCGCAGGTTTTGAATTCAGAGTTGACCTTCTCCTAGACCAGTTGCCATCCAAGGCTATTGAACCCAGTCTGTCCTGCTATTTACCCATAATTATATATATATATATATATATATATATATATATATATATATATATATATATATATATATATATATATATATACTAAACCTACATCATTGTAGTTCTATATCACCATATTAGCCAACTAATTTGTATGACGCATGTGTGGGAAGTGAAATGGATATAGACATGAAATTTGAAATCGGAGTTCAAATTCCGGGTTAGTCTGTTGCATTTCCTTTCACACAAATTCTATTGGGAAAGGCATGAATACATTTTTTTTATTCCTGGAGCTAAATGATAGGGTAGACTGGTCTTGAGTGGCAGCCAGTCTAATAGAAGGAACACTCTGAATTCCAAAGCGTTTAGAAGGCAACCGGAAGTCACCCCCACTATCTTTTCCAACAATGTATGGCAATTCGCATATAATGCAGAATCTATGGAAATCGATGAGACAATTTACAGAAAAAAAACAAAAAAAACAGAAAAAAAGAATCTATGAAGTGCCACACGTGGTACGCCATGCAATTTCCAATGGCAAGTAGCCGCAATTGACATCACGAAGTCCAAACCAATAACTACTACAACGCAAAGATATTTAGCTGTTTTAATTTTAATATATACTAAAGTATGAAATAGACAAAGTGCGACAATTATTTTAAGATATTTTTTATGTTTATACATTGTTTTTATGCATACAAATATTAAGTAAATGCTCTGTTTATAATAAACAGTAAATGTTTTTAAGGCCGGTAAATGTTGTTAATACTGTTTATTATAAACAGAGCATTTACTTAAATATTTGTATCTATAAAAAGAACGTATAAATATAAAAAAATATCTTAAAATACTAAAGTATATATACTATATATTACTATATACAATATATTATAGAACAGATATATTGACCTTGACTTGTATAAAAATGCGTATGCTGTTGGTACAGTGAATGATTTTAAAACCTTAAGTCTGCACATAGTTAGCAAAAGGTTGCCGACTCCTGACCTAGGTCATGGCATTAAAAAAAAAAAGAATTCAATGCGACTTCTTTAAACACTGGGTCACGGTAAGCGTTAACTATATATGTATAATGTGCGTTGAAAAGTTCGCAGCCCGACTAATAAGGCCGGCACAAAATATCTGAAAATTTAAACATTTGGCCAGATTTGGAATGTGGGTCGGGCTGATAACATTTTAGTGCCCCCCATATATATATATATATATATATATATATATATATATATATATATATATATATATATATATATATATATACAGCGACAGTGACTATTAAGGCTGATATAGCAAGACTCTTCGGTAAAGCGAATTGAGTCCTGTCGGTCACTGTGTGTTTATATAAAAATAAATACGCTAAAATTCACCTTCATCCCTGCCGTGCGCCGACGGCTTAGTGCTAGAATTTCTGACTGACGCCAATTCAGTCGGGTTTCGATCCTAGCTAGAGGTAACCGGACGTCTAGACACACTGAAGAGCTGCGAGACTGTCTGTGGATGACAATAATATATGTATATGTGGTCGTTTTTCTTTGTTGTCTTTAGTTTTATTATTCGTCCTTTTCATTTTGGTATAGCCTCTTAAAATATTTAGTTTTCAATTTACTACTTCTTTCTTTCTTTTTCTTTTCTCTTCTTTCTTTCTATTCCTTTCTTTTCTCGTTTTTATTTCTTTATTTCTTTTTTTCTTTTCTCTTCTTTCTTTCTTTTCCTTTCTTTTCTTTCTTTCTTTCTTTCTTTCTTTCTTTCTTTCTTTCTTTCTTTCTTTCTTTCCACCCACTAGACGAAACATTATGGCATATTTCTTTGCCATTTGATGTCCACCCCCTTTTGATCCACCCGAATTTCCACCGTACTCTCACCTGCAGCCTCTACCCCAACAGAAACACCTGCATTTGCATGCAAGCCAAAAGTTTTCATGTCAGCAGTTTATGCAAAACACTGAAAAAAATTGTGATTTTCTGTCCCTTTCATCTTCCTTTTCTTTTTAGTTCATTCAAACAGCAGCCAGACAAAGGAAGCCTGACGCTTGCAGGTAGGGCTTAACTGCTAGAGCGTTGGTCGCTTACCTGGGAGGTATTGAATTTAAGGGTCGTGATCATATTTACTTGACCAGGTTTAATTATCATATAATTTAAAAGTTTTGGCCAACGTTATTTGGTTAATAGAATCTTATCGTGAAAACATCGACTTGCACAAAAAATTCTAGCTTTTTTAAAATCGTTTCACCCCAAGCAAGGTGATAATGCCATAATGGAGTTAAATTGAATAAGAGACTTTAGCGATGAGGAGTGACGAAAACACAATAAAGGAACAGGGTTCAGGAAGACATAAGATGGCGACTGACATGGAATCTAATTTTTTGAAGATTGTAGTTATCGGGGAAGCAAGAAATCAGAAGGGACATCCACAGTTGAAAATCGCGAGAAAAGAAACTGTTATAGTAGAATTGGCGGTTGGTTCTAGATACTTCAATAGTAAAATGGCGAGACCTAATTGCCAATCTAGTAGTACGCTTAAATTTATATAGTGAAGACATTGATGGAATAGTCCATACCTACCTTTCACCCCTCCGGGATAATGCACTTTACACCAATAATCACCTATTAACCAATCAGCATCTTAGTTTCAGCAGACTAGACTTTTCATTGTGTCAGACCTCTAAAACTGTAGCAAGTTTAAGCGAAAATATCTTTTCGTGCCTAACGTTTTGAGCCGATTTTTTAGACCCAAAACTCAATAAATAGAACCGTCCAAATTGATTCAAACCAGTCAGAACTCCACCCTGGACTGGAATGCCGTCCTGGACCCCAAGTTAGACAGGGGGTGGGGTGCTAGCGGGTGTAGGAGTGATCGTAGCTTGGTTGATCTGATCAACGATTTTGGTCTCGTTGATAGATACCGGGTCGATCATCGCGGGGGAAAATGTGGACGTGATCTAATAGTTGGCCTCCTGACAAGGTAGTTAGCTACATTGACAGGATGTTAGTCAGAGGAACCGACATAGATCTGTTAGATTGTCCCACGTTCCACTGGGTAGGCTATACGGATCACAAACTCGTTTGTGCCCCTGTGGCGTTAGACCATAGGCCTAGAATGGCTGGTTACTGGAAGTTCAATCTGTCTTAACTGGACAGGCGGGACTTCCAGAAGCAGCAAACTAGCTTAGTGCAGAGGGGGCTAGTGGGGGCGGTCATCGGGAATAAGTGGTGGGATTGTCTTAAGTGTAAGATTAGGTCTTTCACCACAGATTTCAGCAAACGGCTCGCACTAGATAGAACTGAAAATGTGAAGACGCTGAAAGCTAGTCTTTCCCGGGCGGTGGCTGAGGGGGATCCCCTAGAGATAGCCTTAGCTAGGGAGGCCGTGGAGCGTTCGAATAGCGAGCGCTACATAAGCCAGGTAATTAGACATAGGTTAAGCAAGAAAGTCTTCCGAAGCCGAACATGGGCACAGATCTGCGCAAGGAAGAGATTCCCGGAGAGACGCACTCTTCGGGCCACTGACGACATGTGCGAGGCGTTTAGGCGGCATTTCGATAGCCGGTTTTCCAAGGTGCCTGGTTTTCGTGACGACGAGTTTCGCAGCAATTTGGCTGACTTTCATCGGCTTCCGCTGACTGAAGCGGCTAGGTGCGAGGGAGAGATCACGGAAGGCGAGGTCTACGCGGCATTGAAGAAGGTCGGCAGAGGCAAGTCGCCCGGTCTGGATGGTTTGCCCTATGAATTGTACTTGAGGCTGTCGCACATATTTGTCTCGATCTTGACTGTGGTGTTCAACAACTGGTTCCGGCAGGGGTCCCTCCCCGACCGGTTTTCCAGGGGTGTGATCACGCTGTTGAAAAAGGGCAAGGATGTTGGGGGGGAATCTAGATGATTACAGGCTCATAACTCTGCTAAACACAGAGTTAAAGATTTTGGCCAAGATCCTGCAGGAGCGTTTGCAGTCAGTTGCCGAGTCTCTGTTGGGTCCGGAGCAGACTTGTTCTGTGAGGGGTCGAACAATTCAGAGCAACCTGAATCTGATCCACACGATCATAGAGGGTGTAAAAGACGATGATGGGGCGGGCTGATCAATTTGGATCAGTCCAAGGCATTTGATAGGGTTGACCATCGCTACCTTGCTGCTGTCCTGCAGACCGCCGGATTCGCACCCGACTTCTGCCGCTGGATTAGCCTCCTGTATCGCACCCCCACTGCTGTGGTACAGTTGAACGGGAAGCTGTCGAGCGCTTTTGCTCTAGGTCGGTTCGTCAGGGTTGTCCACTGTCGCCCCTACTTTATGCTTGACGTTGAAGCCTCTCCTTCGATGACTGAGAGACGAGGTGAGCAGTCCGGCCCTACTTGGAATCGCCGTTCCTGAAGGGGCTCGATCCAGGGTTTCTGTGTACACCGATGACATATCTGCTTTCGTGTCGTCCCGCAGCGACATTGAGGCGGTACTGAAGGCGCTTGACCGGTACGAGAAAGTGACTGGGGCCAAGTCGTCCGGCTTGCGGTTAGGTGCCTAGAAGGAGGTCGATCTTCCGGGGCCCTTTGGTTGGACGGACGGCCCTGTCCGCATTCTTGGAGTGTGGTTTGGACCCGACCTTCAGCTGGAGAAAAATTGGTCTGAAGTACGTGCAAAGGTCGACGCTGCCGGTCAGACTTGGCAGGGTGGAGGTGTGTGCTACATACATTTTCCCTCTTGTCCTTTATCGATTGTCCGTACTTCCTCTCTGTAAAGACCATCGGAAGCCGCTCGAGCGCTCGCTATCCTACATTTTATGGAGGGGACGCGGTAATCGGGCTGACAGACGAGTCTGTGCACAACGATCGTGTCATTTGCTGGCAATGCCGCACTTGGTGAGCCACAAACTCGCCTCGAGTTAACACGAGATTCGATTTATGGCGTGGGTTGTTAGGGACGCGTTCCCTTTCCTTACTATCAGTCCCCCCATCTCGCGGGTTGAGCGGCATAGTAACCCTCGGGATCAATCGGATTTCGTTCGTGAGTGTCGGTCGGTCTTGTTGGCTGTTTCTCGGGACAGTGACCTTTCTTGGCTTAGGAAGGTCTTCTATCGTCTTTTAGTGGAGGGGGTCGCGAAGGATTCCCTACGTGATCAGCTCTGCTTGTCGGAGGACGAATTTCGCTCTTACTGGTCTTGGGCACCAGCGGCGGATTACCTCAGTAACCCTGAGTTTTCGCTTACCTGGCGATTGGCTCTGAATTGGCTGCCTCTCAATGACAAGGCCTTCATATGGGCTTGGCGGTTTTGACAGACTGTGAACGGTGTGTCCTTTGTTTAGATGAAACGGCTTCGCACCCCTTCTACCATTGCCCCCGTGTTCGCCCTTTATGGGACCATGTCGGCGAGCTGACGGCTCATCTCGCTCCCGAAAAGCTTGTGCCCATTGATCGCGCATACGCGTGTGACAATGTGTCTCCCCCGTATTCCGGAGTGAAACGAATGGTGTTTCTGACGCTGCTAGCCACGGCTCGAATGGTGATTTTGGCGATGCGAATGGAGGAAGTCTTGTGAGGCAACCGTTTTTCTCATTAGGATCTGATCCGATTCTTTGAGCGTCAGCTCAAGATGAAGATTAAAACTGATAGAATACGCTTGCATTCGACAGTCTTCAGTGAAAGGTGGGTGACTGAGGCGAGCTTGGTTCGTTTGAACGGGGCTAGCCTTGATTTCCTCTTCTAGGTGAACCTATGTCACATCGGTGTGGTTTCCTGTAGAGCTTTTGTATACCTAGTTAATGTGAGTAAATGTTGTTCCTGGCCTGTTCCCGGCTACTTTTTTGGTTATGATACAAGTTGAGATTCCCAACCTCCCCAATTTATTATTGGTCCCCTTTTTTATCTCGACTGGGTCAGCTTTATATTTTCCCATGGCCGTATGGTTTTTTTATCCTTTTCCTACTCTCTTGATTTTGTCCCATGGGCAGAATACAGCGGCCTCTCTGTTTTGAGGGTTGGCGAGCCCTACTAACATCAGTTATGTTTAATTTGATTTATATTAATATTTTTAGTTTATTATTGGGTTCATCTCCCTCCCCTCTCATTTTTTATCATAGAATTTTAAGTATTTATTATCATTAAATTTTTATGACATGAGCCGCGTTTTGTAGGTCCCCCTTGAGAGGATGCGGTATTATGGTGTATGGAGGATTGATTGGTGATGGACGAGTTTTTGTGGTGAATGGGCAAATTGTAAGGAGTGAATGGGTCGCAAATTGGATTAGCTAGGTATAGGATAGTTAGCGATGACCAGCCTTAACCCCTCCCTATTTTTGGTCTTGTGCCGTAATTGTGTATTTTGCACAGTAAATAGTGTCAGAAATTCACCCTGGAGAGATGCTAAACTAATCCACGCTAGTCAAAACTTTGACCAACTACACTTTTCCCGCGCAAACTACTCTGACTCAACAAGCAGCATTTTGCTCTCCCAGGAACAATTACTTACGATACTTAAAAAAGTGAAATAACACACTACTAAACTATTCCGCTAACGCAGGTGTTCCTCAAGGCTCCATCCTAGGCCCTACTCTGTTCCTCAAATTTATAAACGACCTTCCTGGCGCCATAGACTCCCAAGTCGGCATCTACGCTGATGACACCACTATTTACTCCTGCCTCAAACACAAATCTAGTGAGGCGGTCAAAGCTAACCTGGCAGCTCAAATCGAAAAGGACCTCCAATCGGTTGTGATCTGGGGTGAGAAATGGATGGTTAACTTTAACGCCTCTAAAACAAAACTGCTCTCTATCAACCACCACAAGGATCCATCCCTGCATCCCATTAGTATGTCTGATGACCAACTTCTCGAGAGCTCCTCCCTGCGGCTGCTCGGTCTCACGCTGTCTACGGGATCTGAGATGGAACAAATACATCGAGTCAGTTGCATCAGCCACCGCTAGGAAAGTTGATTCTCTGTGCCGAGCCAGGAAATTTTTCTCCCCGGAATCGATCCTTCAAGTTTATAAATCGACCATTTGCCCTTGCATGGAGTATTTTTTTTGCTGTTTGCCTCGGGGTTCTTGATAAGATCCAGAGACGGATAGGCAACGTGATTGGCCCTGATCTGTCATCTCGTCTGCAGTCGCTCTCTCACAGACGCGATGTTGCCTCGCTCTGCCTTTTTTACAAGTACTTCCACGGTAATTGCTCTGAGGAGCTGCGTTCACTTGTCCCCAGGCCTCGTGAATTTAAACGCCCCACCAGGCTGGCATCCCGCTCCCACCCCTACACCGTGGAAATTGTTAGATGTAGACGTCTCTTCTACTCCAATAGCTTTATGTCTCGCACATCTCGCCTATGGAACTCCCTTCCCTATTACTGTTTCCCTGACAAATACAATCTTCAACGGTTTAAGTGTAGCGTCAATCGACATCTCCAGTTGCCTTGATCTATACACTTCTCTTCTCCACATCCTTTCATCTCTCATTCCTATCTTCTCTCGCTCCGGATCTTTTGTGGCCCCCTTGCCTTGATCGACCCACTGTCTTTCTCTTTCTCCACATCCCCTCCCTTGCCACTCCTATCTGCTCTTCCTCCAACCACCTCTTTAACCCCTTGCGTGATAGTGGCCTCCGGCCTTGCATGGGGTGATACGATTAAAAAAAAAAAGAAAAAAAAAAGTATTCGTAAACATTCAATCAAACACCAAAACAACTAAAGGTACGCAACTCTTACCAACTTTAGACATTAATTTAAACAAACATACGCATACACACTATTGACTGAACTCTCACAAAAGACATTTTTGCACACGACCAGACACTGTTTAATTTCACACACAAACCTTAGTAACAGTTTCACACTCACTGAAACTTGGCATAAATACACTACATAATTCAACCATTCACACTTGTCCAACAATATCTGACTTAATTGTGCATGTTAATTTTATATAAATCAATGTTATTGTTAAACTTTTAATTATGTTGTTTTCACTTTGATTTCTCTTGAATGATTTCTCTTCAATATTCCTGTTTCTTAATTTGTTGTGGATGAATGTCTAAGAACACCAACATCACTAACCCGTCTGATAACCTAACCTTCTGATATCTTAAAATGCATTCGCCAGTCTGCAACAACATCGTGGCTTTTTTTTGCTCATTAGATCAGTTGCCATGGAAATATTTGGAGAAAAGGCAGAGGGAAGCCACGCCACGTCGGTGAGAAACAGACTGAAGTCTAGACGCTTGGTCAGGACCGATTATATTACAGATCCTTCTTTGGATTTTGCCAAGAACCTCGAGATGAATAGCAGGAACACCAGGCCAGATATGGTAGCATTATCCAATGCTCGGAGAAACTAATCTGAATGCGAATCAATTTTAGCGAAGGATGGTTTTTAGAAACTAAAAAAAGATCGAAAGCTTTACATGAGAAACGCAGAAAATAGTGTTCGATTGCTAATGTCTTTTTTTTATCGTTTCACCCCAAGAAAGGCGATAATGCCACTCGAACGCAGAGGGCGTCATGGAATTAAAGAGAATGGGAAGAGACTTAAAGTGATGAGGAGTGAAGAAAGGACAATAAAAGAACAGGGTTCAGGAAGAGAGAAGATGGCGACTGACACTGAATTTAATATTTTGAAGATTGTAGCTGGCAGTAAAGCATGAAAGGAAGTTTCACAGGTGAGAAGTGCGAGAAAAGAAACTCTTAGAATAAAAGTGACGATTGCATCTAGTTATTTCAACAGTAAAACAGTGAGACCAAGTTTTCAGATGTCAACGAACACTAGTTGCCACTTTTGTAATGTCAACGAACACTATTTGTCACTTTTGTAATGCTCTTTGTAGTAGAGACTTTGTAATCGCAGATACAACTATAGTAACGCCGTTGAACAATACCGGTGTCAGATGCCTTCGAATATCACTCGCACTAATAGTACTTGCTCGATAATACTCGCTTGAATAGTAACCACCGAATAGTGATCCGAATAGAGAAATAGTATAGTGGATAGAGTAGAGAATATATATTAATAAAATAAATATTTTGTATAAAAAATATACAATTGTGGCACAAAGCCGAAGAGGAAGTGGGGAAAATATTCCTAGTTAACCACAATCACGACCCATTCATTCAATACAATATAATCAATCACCAAAAGAACTTGTCTATCACCTCCTAATCTTACATGTACCACAACACATATTCACAAGGGATCTATAAAGCAACCCATGTGTATAGAGTAGAGAATACCTCCCCTATGTGCGTTTCCTCTATAGTTACGTGATCTACTTAATTCAATGATGGGATCACCTGTGTTTGCTCACTGGCAGTCTAGGTTCAAACTCAAGCGTCGGCAGCGACATTTTATTCCGGTATAACACCTAGTTGCCAATTTAGTAGCGTCTTTAAATTCATGCAGTCGATGCACAAAGGGAAAAAGCTCAAGTGTAATGAAGTAACAGCGATAATTTAAAGTATAATTTTTGATTTAATATTTTTTGAACTCATAACCTCCTGATGTCAGAATAAATAGGCACCCTCTCTTTTATAAATATATTGTGAACCTTTTGCTGAGAGTCCGGATTTTCTTCGATTCAGATGAAAACGAAGAAAAAATTCAACATATTCCAGTGAAAATGTTACTTCCGAAAATAATAGTTTATAGTTATATTTGTCTGAATTTCTGCGATGAGGACATCGTTATTTACACGATTTGTATTCAGACTATAGTCCTCATCTTTGTTGTTATTATCCCCGTATCGCCTTCTGTCTGAATTTCTGAGATAAGAAGTTATCATTATTTACACTATTTACGTTCAGACTATTATCCTCATCTAGTTGTTGTTATATTAACTTTTATGACGTTGTGTCTTTCGCCTTCACATCAGCTGTATGTCGATCCGCGCAACCTACAGCAATTTCCAAACATTTTTTTATCATATCACGCCATTCAAGGCAGTAAAGCCACTAAAACACAAGGGGTTACTGAGTGTGAATAAGAATAAGAATAAGAAAAAAAAAGCGAAACATTATTAAGGAGCGGGAACAATAGAAGAGTCATCAAGAAGACAGTAGATAACGATTGGCATTGACTTAAATTTCTTTTCTAGTCATTTCACCCCATGCAAGGCAGTAAAGCCACTAAGACACAAGGCGGTTACTGAGTGTAAAAGAACAAGAAAAGAAAAAAAAAACATTATTAAGGAGCGAGAACAATAGAAGAGTAACCAAGAAGACAGTAGATAACGTTTGACATTGCATTTAAATTTCTGAAGATCAAAGTTGACTGGAAAGTATGGAACCGGAAGAAGATTCCACAAGAGAGTTCGGTTTGATCTGACTTTTGTAATGATACTGCATTGCAAGGAGAGTCATCTACTTTCTGGTATGGTACAAGGCACCGACTTGACGCTCAAAGCTAGAGGTACGAACAATTCATTGTAACAGGTGAGAATTCAGGGTCAGCTCGGTGACAATGAAACGTTACTAGCTTTGTTTCGGAGATATTTAAAGTTGTATGCCAGTTTTTTTACGCACTAGGTTCTCTAGAGCAAGTTCAGAAGAATTATGATCAGCTACCAGGACCGGGTCATCTAGACTTTTGGGAGGTACATAAGTCTTCGTCTCTCATATTTTCTGTTCATCGTGTTTTTACCTTTTTGTCGGTTGAACCATATCTCTGTAGTGGCTTACGGTCACATCACGTTGAAACACCGGTTCCTGTACGATCACTGAAGTTAAGCAACGTCGACCCTGGTCAGTACCTTGATGGGTGACCGCTTACAGATACCAGGGTCTATAAGCTTGGATGTATGGGTGGTGGTTTAATGGACAGTGGCTGGGAATTGTTAGTCGGAGAGCCCAATTCCAGTTTCAGTTGGGTTAGTTATATGCTCTTACGTGCAAACACCTTTGGGAAAGTTATGAATCCACCTATTCTCCTACAACTATCGGTTAATTAGTAAGACTCATCTCGGCAAAACCATTATTATCTAAAAAAAAATCTTAAAATCTAAAAATATTTTCTGGCTTTAAACAAACTGCAAAGGGTTGATAAGCCGTAAAAAACGAATCAATATATCTCTAATTTGAAGTCTCTTTCATCTATGAAGTGATTTCCCAACATTTACTGTCATGGAAGAGATTAGGATAAAACATAAAATCTAAGCAGGTAATTCACTAAGTGTATTGGTATCGTTGTACAAACTGATAAATGTACGAAACTAAATCTCTCATTGCTAAAATCATTGCTTATTCAGCTCCGGACCGTGCTGATTAATATCGGTAAATAGGTGTGCGGCATTTGGTACTTTCTTCAAACGTGGATTTTTCTTCTCGCGCGAATGTAAAATACTCCTTTCTCCTCTAACTTTCCAGTTGAGCTCTTATACCTCCCTATCATCCAGGTATACCACATAGGCACATCCTAACCGCAGTTGGGTAGACCACCTGTCAGGGTTAGCTACCGACAACCAGTGAAGATGTGAATCAACACCCGGTAGCTAGGAGGCCACCTTCCAGATCAACGCGCTGGTGTTCTTGGCTTCTCTGATGTACTAAGCTCATTCCAAATGATATAAAAATAAACTTTGCACTTATTTTTGTATCGCTTGGAGTTAACTTAGTACATACTGCGGTCATCGAAAATCAACTTTTATACGGAGGAATGTTTTATATTTTCATTAAATTTGATTCAAGCCATCTGTTATTTCATGCCGTGAAACACACTGCATCAACTCAGCCAGCTTAAGTAAAAATAAATGACAATTTCTTTTATTTTCGACGATATCTTTATTGAAAACATATTCCTCGTGTTAGGCCGCCATCTTTTACCAAAATTTATGCAATTTCATAATACAAATTTCTCATAATTTTGTCTCTTTCCAAGCAAAATCTAATCTTGTCTTTCTTTGGGAATTTCAATCTTTTTTTTTTCATTAAAAGACTTCTGTAAAGCCTGAACTAAGTGGCAATCCGAATGCTTAATAGATTTTATGAATACAGCGAATGTTTGAAAACTTCTCAACCATTTTACAAAAATCTTTGCTTTATCACGAAAGAAACATTCCGTCCAGCCTTTTTCTCTTCATTTTGACTAATTCCAAGATTTTTTCTCGTCGATTGCTGCCTTCAGTTGATCCATTGAGAAGATACAGTTACTTGAATGACTTGGTTGTTTTTATGCAGCTTCATCCAGTTTAAATAATGATTAGCCCTTTATTTGGTTGGCTTATTTTAACAAAATTAAAAAACGCAAATCATTTTTGACATGTTCTTTTCTTATAAATTCCACAAATCCTTATTCTGCCTTTCGGTACGTTTTTTAAAACAAGTATAATATGCTGAAAATGTTGGTGCTTTTCTTCGGTTGCCAATGTTAAAATCAATGCAAAACCCGTTAAAATTGCCAAAACTTCTCCTTGAGAAGATGCCCAATGATTTGATGTTTTTGAATTTGATTTAATCAAATTAAGTTACTTATCCTTATGGAATATTCCATACGGACAACAGTTGAAAATTAAGAATCTATAAAGTTTGCAAAAGGATTCAAAGAAAGATATTTTAATCAATTCTGATCAAGTAATTATCAGTTTTTTTCTTTAAAACTTCAGTAGTAGATAAAAGTAAATAAGGGCTTTTAACTGAACCCCTAAAATCAGAATGCAAGAGATGAAAACTTTAAGTAGTTACCACAACATATTAGACTGTTTAAAAATAAACGGAACGTCTACTCAAATATGGATATCCCCTAAAAATAACATTCTAAAGTGATAAAATCTTTTGCATTAATAAAAGAATCCATCACTTATATATTGTACTCTCCCGTCGTATTCGACATATGAGTGCCAAGCAGCTAGAAACCGACAGAAGCAGCACATATGATTTGATTATAGTGGTGAAGGTTTTGTGCAGAACCAGCCACACTTTTTGAAGGGCCGAATACAGAGATCTGGTGCACTACGTGCCACAAGGTCCCCAAATGACCCTCTCCAGGTTTTGATTTCTGAATTGATCTAGACCAGTTGCCATAAAACCCGGTCTGCATGATATTTACCCATAGCTGGAGAGAGAAGAGGATTAATATCTTTCCCCTTTAGCACGTAATGGATTCGAACACGGTTCTCCGATTCCTCAATCCAGTACCCCACCGTGCGTGTATATATATATATATATATATATATATATATATATATATATATATATATATATATATATATATATATATATATATATATATATATATATATATATATATATATATATATAATGTTTATACACTCTTTTTATCAATACAAATATTTAAGTAAATGCTCTGTTTTTTATTTTTAATAATAAACAGTATTAATAACATTTACCGGTCTGAATGACCGAGAAATTTTCAGACAAGATATTCGTCCTCCGACAGGAATCGAACCTGTATCCTATACGGGACCGTCATATAGTCTGACGTGACTTAACCAATTGAGACACCTACGATCGTTGGGTTAGCAAGGTCGATTTTACTCCCATGATTCTTTAACGTACATTCATATCTGCTCAAAGCGTATCCAAATGTAAACAAATGACGTCACACATTATGAAATGAACAAAGTTTCACAATTATTTTAAGACATTTTTATGTTTATACATTCTTATTTATAGATACAAATATTTAAATAAAAGCTCTGTTTATAATAAACAGTATTAAACAACATTTACCGGCCTTAATGTCCGAGAAATTTTCATAATTGTTGGACTTTGTCCATTTCATAATATATATCTAAATTCTTTTTCGTAAAATCACGTACTTACCTTTGTCTGGAATTCGGTTTCCTATCGACCGCATGTTGTCATATTTCAGGAATGAGTTGATATTGTTTACTTTTTATTTCTTACTACTTATTTTATATATATATATATATATATATATATATATATATATATATATATATATATATATATATATGTGTGTGTGTGTGTGTGTGTGTGTGTGTGTGTGTGTGTGTACAAATGACTTTGACACGTAAATTTCGTTCTTGTTTCTCAAGGATAAAGTGGACCCGAGTTACGTAGCGGAGGTAAGCTTGAATGCGCAAATCGGTCGAGGGGTGGACACAGAAATGGATAGACAGATTTAATAGTGCATATACTTAGTAGAGTAATGATGGATTTTACAAGAACGCAGTGCATTAAATGGAAACACTGTATTGAAACCATTGCCATGTACACTGCTAAGAAGGTCGGTTCACTGTATCGTGCGAGACAATTTTTCTCTCCAGAATCTATCTTACATATATATAAGTCTACCATTCCTCCATGCTTAGAAGATTGCTGTCATATATGGCCCAATACTCCTTCTATTTACTTTGAGCTCCTTGATAAGATCCAAAGAAGAATCTGCAATATCCTGGTCCTGATCTAGTGGCTCGGCTTCAATTACTTACCCACCGCCGTAAGGTTGCCTCTCTGTGCCTTATTTTATAAATCCTTTCATGGTAATTGTTCGGATGAGCTCTTCGCTATGGTACCTAGGCTTCAATTTAAGCGCAGTATCAGACTGACGTCGAGATCTCATCTGTTTACAAATGAACGAGCTAGATGTAGCTGTGAATTCCATGCTAATCAGTTTCTTTTCTCGCACTTCTCGCTTGTGGAACTCCTTTCTGGCTCCATGCATTTCAGCCAACTTTAATCCGCAAAAATTTAATGCAATGTCAATCGCTGTATACTGTCCTCCTGATTACACTTTTCTCTCCTTGCTTGCGGCGATAACGATAAAAAAATACTGCAGAGGCACACGATCGTAATGTGCCAAGTGGAAAAATCGACATTCTTGATGGAAACCGTTAAATGGATTCGAGCATAGATAGTTAGCATAACAGAGAAGGTCGTATCCCTTTCAGCTTTAGATTCGACACACACACACACACACACACACACACACACACACACACACACACACACTTTTACGTAGATTTCTAATCAGCCAATGTACGCATTTTAAACTGCTCATGGATATCGACATACACATATGGAGGCACGGTGGACTAATTGTTAGCGAAAATCAGGGTGCCGAATTCGAATTCTAGTTGAGTTCATTACATTCACTAACATGCTAATACATTTGGGAAAGATATGAATCCATCTTCCACCTCCCTCACGAGCTATGGGCAGCCAGCCCAGGAGAAGGAACCTCAGAATTCAAACTAGATCGCACTATACTAAAAGTGTGTATACATGCAGCTGGAGAACCCTTGTGAATCCAATTCTCCACTGAAACCCATTATTGATGAAGGAGGTCAGAGTAGAATGGCCAGATTGGTCCAAGCGAACCCTGAAGCAGATAAGCTACAGCAGCAGAAACACACACTTTTTATTTGAAAATTATATCGAAATAAATATTGTCCGTAAGATAACCGAGTACTTTCGAACATCATTGTTCATCTTCAGGGTCAAAATTTTTAACAATGTCTTATATATATGTAGAGTCAAAATTAAAAAAAAAACATTTGCAAATTGTCTTGTAGCGGAATCATGTTGCTACATTTTATTTTTTTACAAACTAAATAAACGTTACAAAATCATTTCATTTTCAAAAGAGGCAATGATGTTATCACGTGCATGGCGAAGGTTTTTAATCATGTGAATATATTACAATGAATCATCCATACAAAAAAAAAATCCTAGCTTAGTAAAGTTAATGATATAAAATGTCGAAATCCCTTCGCTAACAAATTAACCTACAAATCACTCGATGAATGTTATGATCCTTGTTTAAAAAAAATATAAGCTGTATAAGGTCTTTTTTTTAAAGAAAGATTGCATAGATACTTGCAAAATGAATAAAAAAGATTAACTATTTCTTACCTAGTATATTTAATTACACAAACACGCATAAACACACATACACACATACATACATACATACATATATATATATATATATATATATATATATATATATATATATATATATATATATATATATATATATATATATCATCATAATAATAATCCCCTGACCTTAATTATAGTGGGGATCCGAAGCCACACTGAATCTCCTCCACAACGGTCTATCAACGGCAGCCATCAGCAATTCTGTATAGTCATACTTGTCCATTGTTTAACACTGTCCAACCAGTTTTTGCGTTGACGTCCTCTCCTACGTCCATCTTCAAAGGTCCGCTTATCATGCCTTGTAATGTATCCAACCGACGCCATTTTTCTCTGTTTGACAATGGCGAGAAGAGGTTGTTGGTGGCTCACACAACTTTCAACCCTTTTCCGCACAAACTCATCGGTTTTATGTTTCCAATAGAAGATGTCAAAGAGTTTTTTTCATGTATTTGTTCTCAAACGGTTGGATCTTTCTCTCTGCTTCTGCCAACAGTGTCTACGTTTCACATCCATATAGGAGAATGGAGATTACCAGCGATTTGTGCAGTTTGTACTTTGTTTGAAAGCTGATTTTGCTCCTCCATATTCTTGCCAATTTGCCCATCACTGCGATGGCTGTGGCTATCCGTGTGTGTGTGGATTTCCGAGGTGCAGGTATCATCTTTAGACAAAATTGCTCCTAAGTATTTAAAACTGGAAACTCTCTAGTGAATTCCCGTTCATGGTAATTTTGACACACCGGTGTTACTACTTATGCTATTGACCATTACTTTGCAAATGCTCGGAGCTGTCCTCCATTCCATATGCTCTTGCTCTTTCAAAAAGTTTGTTTGTCAAGTCCTGGAGCTCACTCTTATCCTCGTCTTCACAACGTTTCGGCCTCTATATCTCAGAGATGAGATATTATGATTACTTGTATTATTTACATTATTCGGACTGTTATCCTCATCTTCATTGTCATATTCACAACGTTTCGGCCTCTATATCACTGAGATGAGGTATTATGATTACTTGCAATAATTTTAATTATTCGGACTGTTATCCTCATCTTCATTGACATATTCACAACATTTCGGCCTCTATATCTTTGAGAAGTGGTATTATTGATTACTTGCATTATTTACATTATTCGGCCTGTTATCCTCATCTTCATTGCCATATTCACAACGTTTCGGCCGTTGTATGCCCCGGCCTTCTTTAGTTGATTGGAATTTCGAACCGAACCCTCAAGGGCACATGGCCCAGTGGATAATGACGTCGGTTAGATCCATTGTCTGGATCCAAAGAATTGTAATTCCAAAACCAGCGGTGAACGAAAACTTGGAGAAAAGTTAATTTTTATAACGTGTATATCTGGAAGAGGCATGGCACGTGGAACTAGAACAATCTACCCCCCCCCCGGTGGCAAGTGAAAAAATAATGTTTTAATGTAGCACTCAATCTATAATGAAAGTTGGGTGTGGGGTTGGAAACGATTGGTAATGACACTCAGGCCCAAAGGAAAATGTCTGGAGTTGTCATCAGGGACAGTTTACAGACCTTTCTTTATTGATGGGAACGTTACAGGTGAAAATGCCTTGAACATGAAAATGGACTTAAAAACGTCTTTCTTTGACAACTCTCCAGAAAGACTTTGCCAGAAATCTGATGTTTCAGCCGGACGGTGCACCTGCAAAACAATTACGTTTTGTCGGAGAGTTTTTTGATTGAAAATTAACAATTTGATGGCTTGTGACTGCTGATCTGAGTAGAATGGTCACCTGATATGACACATCTTGATATCTTTGTTTTTTTTTTTTTATTTGCGGCCATATTAAGAATTGGGTTTAGAACATAAAACCTGAAACACTGCAGAATTTAAAGAATTTCATTAACGGCAGGCTCGGTGACACCTGAAATGTGTCAAGAGACATTTCAAGATTTTCATTAAAGACTGTAAAATTGCGTTAACGACTGTGGCCCATGTGTTGATAAATATTAATTTGATTTGCTGGGTTTGGGAAGAAAAATGTTCCTTTATATTTTACTTTTCTCTATTTTTGGTTTCAGATTGTGCGACTACTTGATTTACTTACAGCATATATATATATATATATATATATATATATATATATATATATATATATATATATATATATTTATATTTTTCGGACCAGTGTCCTCATCTTTCTTGCCATTTTTATTACAACGTTTCGGTCGTTGTACGCTCCGGCCTTCTTCAGGTGGTTGGAATGTCCTCAAGGACACATGGCACAGTGGATAAAGGCACTAGTTAGATCCAGTGATAGGACCCAGTTTGAATAATGTAAATAATGTTACTGTTCAATATCTGTAAAAAAAATAAAGCCTTTACTATGAAATAGAACTCAATAAATCTTAAAAATTTAATGAGAGGTAAAATTTATCTTCCAACTCAGCAATTCGTAACTAACATTAGTAGAATCGGTTGGATGAACTAACACAGCGATAGAAATGTATGAAGAGCAAAAATGAGTCCGTGTTACGTGTACAAATACTGCATTCATATACAAATATAGGAACTTGAGTCAAAATGTTAGTAGAATTTACTAAAGAATAAGTTGTCCATGTTGTCACGTATGTTATCACACATCGGGAAAAATAATCAATGAAACACGTTCGCAAAGGATAGAAAAGCCTCTTGTGACATTGTCCTAACAGAGATAGTTAGATGGAATCGTTATCTCACGCGCTGAAACACAAGGGAAATTATTCAGCTATGCAAAAGCCACATCTAATTGTGTTTATACTGTAAAATCCAGCTCGGAACAGTTATAGAGTAGATATGGTCAAACCGGTGGCAGATCTACATTATTGGGGCCTTGAAGCTTGAACAAATCTGGGGACCC
Source organism: Acanthosepion esculentum (assembly GCA_964036315.1). Taxonomy (NCBI): domain Eukaryota; kingdom Metazoa; phylum Mollusca; class Cephalopoda; order Sepiida; family Sepiidae; genus Acanthosepion; species Acanthosepion esculentum. Next base: position 83,655,629 of record OZ038497.1, on the reverse strand, counting down.
CTTCACAATAAAGCAGTAACAATAGATCCAGTGGTCCAGCTGCCAAAATGTAGACTATGAATAGATTCTGGCAAGCTCACACTGGTCCATGCAGCTGGGGGTTCAGGCGCTGCAAGTCTCCAAGAAAACTTTGAAATCTGACCAATTACAGGGTAAGTTTGAAGCCATAGGAAATTTTGCTACTTCAACCCATTGGATTATGCGTCTTTCGCTAAAATGGCCTTATTTTAATAACACTTAAAAAAACATCGATTTTATTGAAAAATTCAGCCATTAAAAAAAAGATGCTTCATGGCCTCCTCAGGGATTAGAAGCTTTGAAGTTTAAGCTGAATTAGTTTCACAGTAGATCCGCTATTGATTAAGAAGCGACCAATGACAATTCAAAACATAATTCTTCTTTTATGTGACGTTTCGCTTAATGGCGATCATGGTTCTCCGCAACTACCTATCCTTTGTATGTAATACTTGTGCCATTACTGTGCCATCTCTGTTCTGCCATCCACTTGCACAAACCCGCACTTACTTACGTTATTCCGATGTTATCCTCATCTTCATGTTTCGATCGTTGTACGTCCGGCTTTCTTGATTGGAATTTCGAGCCGAACCGTTTATTTCGTCATTTTATTTTGTGGTTTCTGTAATATGATTTTTTATTTTATTTTATGATTTTGTAGCGCCAGACTATGAAATTCGAAAATCTTCATTCGCACGAAGTCATGTCTAATTCCACAACCCGGGTATCTTAGTTATTTCCCTTTAACTCAACTCTCCAAGTTTGGTTCTGTAGCCTGGTATAGAACGCGCAGCTCTTTGTGTCTAGTCACCGGATCTAACCAACACCTTCATCCACTGGGCCATGTGTCATTTATGCACACATGTCCTTGAGGACATATGTGTATGAATTTTTGGGATTTAAAAACCTAATGTCTCAGCAGTAGTATTTTACCAGTGCTCATATTGCAATTTTTCTGTTATTACTACTGCATTTTAACCAGATCTTATATTGCAATTTTCTGTTGTTATTCATTGCTTTTCTCTAGCACTCCTGGTTCCAATATTGTATTGATTTCTATGCTTGGTCGGCTCAGGAGATTTTTGTGGCCTAGCATATGTGCTGATTCCTTCAGTTTTCGTATTTTCCAGTGATGTTCTGTGTCACTTATTTCAGCCTCATCCCACAGGGGGCGGCGATCTCCCTTTTCCCTCCGTATGTGGTCAGCTACGCCTGATTTTTATATTTCCCCTTGTGTTACCGCTTTACGATGTTCTTGCAGTCTTACCTTAAGCGGACGGCCAGTTTCTCCTTTGTTTTTTCTACCCCGTTAGGTAGGTTATTCAATATGTTTTGTCAATGTTAAATTCTCCAACTCCTCTTTCCTCAATATGTGTCCCAGAAATTTCAAATAGGAACAAAAGTACATTTGTGCCCTTCTCAGATCAAAGGTTAAAACTGACTTCGTGCGAATGAAGCCCGTAGGTATTAGCGAGGACCAACCATTTTCGAATTTTGTAGTCTGGCGCTACATAATCTTAAACAAAAACTGTACCATATTACAGAAACCTAATTACTCGATGACTTTCAGCAGCCTCAACAACTAAAATGGATATCACACGTTACTTGATGAGAAAATACTGACATAATATGTTGCTTTCCACACTACTTCAAACAAAAAGTTAGGGAGGAAATCATCCACAATATTGGGAAGAACAATAACAGTTCAGTCAGTTATGTACCATGCGTGATACACGCTTAGGCGATCATGTGTCTTTCGATACATGACTGACGAGGCAGATTTTTTTCCACAGTAGGCTGCCATTTTTTTCTGCGGTAGACCAGTTGACATCCAAGGCTATAGAACCCGGTCTGTCCTGCTATTTATCCATAGCTGGGGGGAGAAGAAGAGGATTCATACCTTTCCCAACGGTATTAGCACGTAAGTGAATTTCAGTCAGTTATGTGCTATGCGTGATATACGCTTAGGCGATCATGTATCTTTCGATACATGACTGACGAGGCAGATTTTTTTTTCTCGCAGTAGGCTGCCATTTCTTTCTGCGGTAGACCAGTCGCCATCCAAGGCTATAGAAAACGGTCTGTCCTGCTATTTATCCATAGCTGGGGGGAGAAGAAGAGGATTCATACATTTACCAAGGGTATTAGCACGTAAGTGAATGTAATGGATTCGACTGAAATTCAAACTCGGCTCTCCGTTTCCTCTAACAGTTACTGGACTTGAAAAATCTATTTTCCGGGAAATTGTTTTAAGAGAAAGGTTTTATAAATTTCAACCGAAAGCAGAGTACTGGCTGCTCGGCGGTCAATGTATGCCGAATGTTTCCTTATCAGGAAACAATTACCATTAACTTTATAATCATCGAAGTTAAGCAGCGTTGGGCGTGGTCAGTGACAACTTGGGAATACCAGGGGCTGTAAACTTGGATGTGTGGGTGGTGTGATGGATAATAGCTCGGAATTGTTAATTGGCGAGCCGAGTTCTAATTTCACTCGGTTTAGTTATATTCAATTAGGCGGAAATACCCTTGGGAAAGGTATGCATTCATCTCTTCTTCCCCCAGCTATGGGTTAATTAGTAAGACTTGTATCAGTAAAATTATCATCTCCCCTATAAATTCTTACAAACTAAACATATTTCCGGCTGTAAATAACCAGCACAGGGTTGATAAACCGTAAAAAAGCCGAATCAATAAAATCAGCAATTCATATTACCGTTATCATATAAGTACATTCTTTTTTTCTCTTACAAAATTAATAAAAAAAAAAAACACCTGCGTATAATGTCACTTTTCCAAATTAGCTGAAGGGATATCATGGACTGAGTGTGTGAGCAAAGATGAGGTTTTGGAGAGGATGTAAACAAGGAAGAAGCTTATACTTAACATCAGGAAGAGGCAGTTGAAATTTCTGGGACACGTAATGAGAAAGGAGAGCTTGGAGAATCTGATACTCACAGGTGGAATAGAGGGAAAGAGAGACAAGGGAAAGCAACGGGCTTAAGACAGAACATGGCTTGTGGGAACTAACAAAAATTATTGAGAGGTACAAGAGATAGGGGGAAGTGGAGAGCCATCATCGCCTACGTCCTGAAGGGACAAAGCGTATAAAAAGAAAAAAAAACTTTCTGAGAACCGGTTAACCATCTTGTAAACCGGGTAGAACTTGGCGTATACATTAACGGTATTTAATTAGTTACTGTTTTGTACGTCAACCAGTTTCCTGTTGTCGACATTAAGAAGAGAAACAGGCGATTTGAGTTGAGTTTTATCAGATTCAACAAATGGTCTTTGATTAATCATAAGTTTTTTTTATCCAAATGTCTTTTAAAATATCAGTTAAGTTTTAAATTAATTCATTCGTGCGTATTTTAAGTACACGAGACACTTTATCAAGTCGTAGATGAATGAAAAACACATGCAAATTAGCACATTACAAAGAACGCCCATATATGATTATAACATGCAAATCGAGTTGACTCAAAATGACGATGGATATAAAACTTTTTTTCTTACTGTTATTTCTGCTTCTCGCGTGTAAAACTTTAAATTATAATGTTTTCTAATTATTATATTAATATGCATTCATTTAGGGGGATCAATTTATCACTTGAAAAGTAATACAATATAGACTCCCAGTTTATGTTCAGTAGACTTATATATCATTGATCGTCCTGGTTATGACGATAAACTATATCCGGAAGCAAACCCGCTGATTGGGAGGTTTTGAGGAGTGTGGAACCACCTTTTAATTACCATTGTTCGTCATGACCTGGGGTTGTAGCACCTGTTAGAGTCACAACTATGGGCAAATAGTGAGCCCCTAAACTGGTGTCAAAACACAATGAAAGTGTAGAAATAATTTTTTTTATAGTGAAGATATATACAGATATTGAAAATAATATATATATATATATATATATATATATATATGCACATTGCTGCCTAAATACACACACATACACACACACACACACACACACACACACACACACACACACACACATATATATATATATATATACAAATGATACTTTTAGGGTTACTTCGTACTTCTTCGGCGAAGATTTGTTGATCTTCGCCGGAAGAAGTACGATCATAGTACTGAGACATGAAAGCTTTTGCGTATCTATGTAAAATGTTTTTATTGTAATTTCTTATGATAAAAATATTATAATAATTGTATGTGTATATATATATATGCACACACACACACACACACACACACACACACACACACACACACACACACACACACACACAGACACACACACATATATATATATTCATTAGACATGGCACGTGGAAATAGAACAGTCTACCCCAGCGAGAAAAATAAAGGGTTCAGTTCGACATTCCAACCACCTGTACAACGGCCGAAACGTGATAAAGATGAGGACGGTAGTATATATGTATATATATATATATATATATTGATGCATGTTTCATTAAATAATATAGACAAGTTTTGTCGATTTATTTTATGTAAATTCTTTTCATATCGTCTGATAAGCTTAATAACATTATCATTAAAAGAAGAAAGAAAATCACAATATTGACACATATTTTTCAATCCTATCTAAGCTTTTGGCTTACATAAGCCATTATCAAGCCGAAAGTTTAGATAGGGTTAAAAATATGTATCAATATTGTGATTTTCTTTCTTCTTTTAATGATAATGTTATTAAGTTTATCAAACGACATGAAAAGAATTTACAAAAAAATAAATCGACAAAACTTGTCTATATTATTTAAAGAAACATGCATCAATATATATATATATATATATATATATATATACTATTGATATTGTTCGGAAACATGCATCAATGAAAAAATGCTGCCTAAATACACACACACAATATATATATATATATATATATATATATATATATATATATATGTTTCAAGTTTATATATATATATATATATATATATATATATGCACACACACACATGCACACACTTGGCCTATTATATAGTAACATTATATACGTATTCATGCACTCTATATACTCTGTACATATTTTTCAAATATACATGTTGACTTAAGTAAGAAGATTGTGTTTTGACAGTCAAGACATGCAGAACCTGTTTAGAAAATGAAAAGTCAGCGTCTATTTTAACCGGAGCGAAAACGTAATTTCTTTCGGATAACAAGCCGGCTCAAGCTATGACATGAAATGAAGTTCCAGCCGAGCGGCTTCTTCCCACAAATCGCTGTTTTGTGGAACCGACGCCGAAGAGGATGCTTCCTCGATCACTAAAATTTGGTCTATTCAAATCTAGGGTCAACCTTTATCTTGCACACATATCAACATAAACTGTGCCTCTTACTCTGTAACTCTCTACATTGGGTGATTCTTGGGCCATGTGTAGTGGGGAACATCGCTGTAAAAGAAATATGAAATGTCTGAGCCACTTTTTGTTAGCGTCAAAGTACGGTATATTTTACAAGTTTACAGTTGTAGTAACCGCTATGAGTATGGCAATCTCCAACTAGTCAGACGTCGATAATTTTGATAGTTTGGGTGTATGGGTGAGCAAGAAGAAAAGAGTGATATGAGCATGGGAGGTTTTTCTTTGGAGCTACAGTTATTCAGCTGGGATGGTAAGATGGAAACGATTTTAAAAAAATAAATATCGGATTCTAGTTTATCGAGATCTGTGGGTCGGGTAACGGTTATTGGTACGAAATGTGGACTCAGCGAAATAAGTTCGAATTCCAGGCTGTGTTCAATTTCGCGCTGATATTTCTTTGCAAAAGCAGAAATTCCTTTCCATTCTATAGTTCCACCATTTCAGAAATTTACAGCTAGGACACACCTTGTCTCACTCACATGGTCAAATCAGCCTCATTCCCCACCCCGTATTCCAAATGTATGGAGAAATTCTACTCGGACACCTTTTTCTACCCAAGAACTGCAGCTTTGTGGCACAGACTCGGAAGTGTCTCGTCGCCAAAGTATCACCCTTCTTTCTTTCTTTCTTTCTTTCTTTCTTTCTTTCTTTCTTTCTTTCTTTCTTTCTTAATATATCACCAATATTTCTTTCTTTCTTTCTTTTTTCTTTCTTTCTTTCTTCCTTTCTTTCTTTCTTAATGTATCACATTCTTTCTTTCTTTCATTCTTAATATGTCATTATTCCCTTTTCTTTCTTAATATATGACCTTTCTTTCTTTTTCCTTTCTTTCTTAATATATCATCTTTCTTTTTCTTTTTCTTTCTTTCTTTCTTTCTCATTCCAATTTCCGCTCACTAACATCCATTCTCCTTCCCTTCTATTCCGACAAGTTCCGCAAATTCTATGACGGAAATCCGATATTCCTGGCACATGTGTTTAATTGCCAGAAATGCGTTGAATGGCACCAGTTGACGCAAATCATTCACTCTCTCTCTCTCGCTCTCTCTCGTCCTCTTTTTCTCTCATACCGCAGATGGATAATTAGGGCATCTTCTACGATCATACAAGAAGGTTCATGGGAGTTTGCCTTTCGGTGGAGTTTGGTGCGTGTCAAAAGACATTAAACATTAGTAAAAGAGAGAAATTTCCGGAGCGAATAATGAGGAAAGGAGGCTCGGAGAATTTGAGTAGCGGATGAAATATTTCGCTGACATATCATCCGGGTCCCCAAGGGATCAAGAATATAGGTTAACATTTGAAGGAAGACAAATAGAAAAGAAGGAAAGGAAATATGAAGAGGGAAGGGGGTAAAAAGAAGAAAGTACGAAAGACAAACGAATAAATGCAAGATGAAAGTAAGAAAGAGAGAAAGAAGGAAAACATGCATGAAGAAAGTAAGAAAGAAATAAGAAAAGCAAGGAAGAAAGAAGGAAAGAAAGATAGACAGAAAGAAAGAAGAAATGACCAGTGAAAGAAATAAAATAAGAAAGAAAGAAAAAGAAAGAAAAATAAATGCACGAAGAAAGAAAGGGAGAAAGAAAGAAGAAATACGAAACGGAGAAAATGTGGCAGACGGAAGAGAGAGACGGGAGAGGCCACGATCGGTTGGCACGTCGTCGTCGCCTGCATGCCGTCACGTGCATGGGCAGCCGCGTCGACCGTTACGGGTCGCGGTGCTACAGGAAAGACGGAAGAGGCAGACGGAAGAGGCAGACGGAATAGACAAACGGAAGAGGCAGACGCGTAGTAGTTTTTGGCCCGCCTGTCTTCGAGGGCAGTCGAGCTCGGTGGAGAGATGTCGGAGATTGAAAGTGAGCAGAGTTGAATTGAAGGCTCGAAGAAGTACGAAAGTGACGTCAGAGTTTGGAACAGAACGCCCGCTAACATGTGCTGTTGATATAAAAAACGAAGAAGCGAATTACTCCTCCAACATCTAAGACTACTACTGCTACTATTATTACTACCACTGGGAACGGAAACGTCGAACAAGCCACCCCTCTTTTGTTTTGTTGATCATCGTTCATATACGAGAGACTGGAGATCATTCTTGAAGAGAGAAGAGAGAATTTGGCTCGAGCAAGACGAATTATTCTCTCCATCTCCTTGCAGACGGAAGAGAGAGACAGTGGAGAGTCGAGTTGAAGACTCGAGGGGGAGTGGAAGTGACGTCAGAGATTGGAACGAAGCGTCCGCTAACATGTACTGTTGATATAAGTACCGCTGCTTCTGCTACCACGAAGATTACTACTACTGTTACTACTGCCGAAGAGGAACGCAACTATAAACTTTAAGCCGCGCACAGAAATCTTTATCTCTTCATCGCAAGAGTCGTATATCGTTCTGAGACGATTTCACAACAAGCTAATCACAACCCACTGTCTAGAATCCAGTGTATGAGTTTTTACGTCAATTACTTTTCTTTTCTGTAACCTGTTTCTTTTCTATACTATTCTTTTCTTCTATATAAAAGACATTAACACTTCAACCATTGAATAGTTGTTTGTCCGGCTTTCTGCAGATATTAACTTTTTTTGTTTTGCTGCATTTTAATTTTCTTAGCGCAGATTCCCCAGCCGTGTCTACATCTTCAGTCGACCGTCAATGGATGAACATCACTTCTGCTTTCTGGATCAAACACAACATGGACAGGAAGCTGAATAAAACCAGTGGATCGGTCGGATGATCTACGGATGCTCAGGGGAGCTACGGTCACTCCCTTAAGTTCGGTTAAGACCGAGTAGACACCTCAACCCAGAGAGTAAGACGTCGGAGGTTGAGGGGCTGGGGCGAAAGTGTTAGAAAAATACACGAAACAGAAAGAAAGAAAGAAAGAACGAAAGAAAGAAAGAAAGAAAAAAGATAAAGTTTCAAAAGAAAGAAGGAAAGAAAAAATTAAATTCACAAAGAAAGAAAGATAGAAGGAAAAACGGAAAGAAAAAGGAATACATAAAGAAAGAAAAAGAAAGAAAAAAAGGAGAAATGCACGAAGAAAGAAAGAAGGAAAGAAAAAGAAAGAAAAAAAGGAGAAATGCACGAAGAAAGAAAGAAGGAAAGAAAAAGAAAGAAAAAAAGGAGAAATGCACGAAGAAAGAAAGAAGGAAAGAAAAAGAAAGAAAAAAAGGAGAAATGCACGAAGAAAGAAAGAAGGAAAGAAAAAGAAAGAAAAAAAGGAGAAATGCACGAAGAAAGAAAGAAGGAAAGAAAAAGAAAGAAAAAAAGGAGAAATGCATGAAGAAAGAAAGAAGGAAAGAAAAAGAAAGAAAAAAAGGAGAAATGCATGAAGAAAGAAAGAAGGAAAGAAAAAGAAAGAAAAAAAGGAGAAATGCACGAAGAAAGAAAGAAGGAAAGAAAAAGAAAGAAAAAAAGGAGAAATGCACGAAGAAAGAAAGAAGGAAAGAAAAAGAAAGAAAAAAAGGAGAAATGCACGAAGAAAGAAAGAAGGAAAGAAAAAGAAAGAAAAAAAGGAGAAATGCATGAAGAAAGAAAGAAGGAAAGAAAAAGAAAGAAAAAAAGGAGAAATGCACGAAGAAAGAAAGAAGGAAAGAAAAAGAAAGAAAAAAAGGAGAAATGCATGAAGAAAGAAAAATAGAAAGAAAAACGGAGAGAAATACACGAAGAAAGAAAAAAGAAGAAAGAAAGAAGAAAGAAGGAAAGAAAAAAGAAATACTAGAAGAAAGAAAAAGAAAGAAAAATGTATGAAGAAAGAAAGAGAGAAATAGAAACGGAAAGAAAAAGAAATACATGAAAAAAGAAAAAAGAAAGGAAAAAAAGAAAGAAAGAAGAAAGAAAAAAGAAATACTAGAAGAAAGAAAAAGAAAGAAAAATGTATGAAGAAAGAAAGAGAGAAATAGAAACGGAAAGAAAAAGAAATACATGAAAAAAGAAAAACGAAAGAAAAAAAAGAAAGAAAGAAGAAAGAAAAAAGAAATACTAGAGGAAAGAAAAAGAAAGAAAAATGAATGAAGAAAGAAAGAGAGAAAGAAAAAATGAAAGAAAAAGAAATACATGAAGAAAGAAAAAAGAAAGAAAAAAGAAAGAAAAAAAAGAAGAAATTGACGAAGCAAGAAAGACAGAAAAGAAGAATCTGTGCGGCTGAGAATGCTACATATTTTCTAAGCGTCACTGGACTTGAATCAGGCCAAGCAATTTTCAGGAACACTAAATAAACCCGAACTTGAGATATAGGGTTATATATTTCTCCCAAAGTCCGCAGTGTATATGATCCAAGACCCCCCAGCAAATACCGGAAACCATATATATATATATTTTTATCCCTATGCATAGATATCTAGAAAAAAGTTGGAATACGCCGACTGCGAATCCCGCACAAGAGTAAGATCTACCTCAAAACCAATATCCAAGTGATTAGTCATCTAAATTCTTGAGTTTGGTGTAAACCGGACCAGTGCTTATCTTTTTGACTCTAGTGCAAACCGGAGTTGTGTCATGCAGGTTCGTTGAAATTTGATATGAAAGGTTCAGTGTTTAATATATATATATATATATATATATATATATATAAAAAGAAAGAACAGTAAGATATATACTCCGGTGTTATTGATATATATATATTTTTATTTTTTATTTTTACAAAACAGTGCTCAATGTAAATTTACAGAGCATAAATATTATAAATTAACTAAATTAAAATATGGGTTCTTCGCTACACAGTAATAACCATGTTTCAAAAACAGAAGCTAACCTCTTTTTCGAACGTAACTCATAATTGTTACAACAACAGTTAATAAAACTGAACAAGCTACCGCCCCTTGTCTAAATGATTGAAATTCTCTGCATCCTTGGAAACAGGAAATTATGAATTTATATGTGCGTTTAAAACTCAGTAAATTTAAAAATAAATTATTCCAAAATTCGCTTGAAGATGAAACAGAACTAATGTTTTTAACTTCAGTTTTTGAAACATGGTTATTACTGTGTAGCGAAAAAAACATATTTTAAACCAGTTAATATATATATATATATATATATATATATATATATATATATATATATATATATATATTTTATAATTTTATCATCTAGAGAAAAACAGTTTACTCACTACAAAGATGCAACTTCGTTTCGGTGCATTTCAATTGCACTTCGACTGGTGAGAACCAAAAATGGTTATGAACTATTCTGCTTCTGTAGTGAGTAAACTGTTTTTGTCTATATGATAAAATTATAATAAATAATTATCGCTCTACTATCGGTATCGAGCCCTCTTTTGCATTAATGCTGTGGTCGTTAGAATTTATATATTACTTTCGTTCTCATTATATATATATAATCGTTGTCAATCCTCTTCAAGGAATGCAGATCATTGACGACGAAGGAGAATACGTTAAAAAACAATGTTTTTAAAATATGTTTATAGGTTAAAGTGTTCAATATCAGGGATAGAGCGTATATAATTATAAAAGTGGACATGCCTGACGACGATTGTTTGGCATGAAACTGACTGGCTCCTCTGGGTGCTGACTTCAAGGTCCACTTATATATGCTGGACTCTCCCGTCGTTTTTCAGGCGTACGAGGGTCAGGCTACTCGGTTCCTAGGAACCGACAGCCAGACAACCCGCCCATATGATTTGATTATAGTGGTGAAGGGTTTGTGCAGAAACTACACTTTTTGAAGGGCCGAATACAGAGACCTGGTTTTGAATTCAGAGTTGTCCTTCTAGGCCAGTTGCCAGCCAAGAACCATCTATAGAACCCAGTTTGCCCTGCTATTTACCCATAGATGGGGAGAAGAAGAGGATTCATACATTTCCCAAAGGCGCGTAAGTGAATGTAATGAATTCGACTGGAATTCTGGTTTCCTCAATACGAGCCGCCATTATTGCACCATGACTCGTTTCTTATTCATTTTATTCGTACATAATTGCCATGACTTAAATAACATGATCCAATAGAGGAAAGAAATAGATATTCACCAATAACACTGGTTTATTTATTACTGAATTTGATCCGTCTTAATGAAACAGTTTCATATATAATACGTCTTAATCAGGCTATATGAGTGTTCCGTATAGAATACAGGTTCGATTCCTGTCGAGGGACGCATATTTGCTATGACAATTTCTCGGACATTCAGGCCGGTAAATGTTGGTTAATACTGTTTATTAGCAATTTAGAGCATTTACTTAAATATTTTTATCTATAAAAAGAATGTATAAATATAAAAAAATGCCTTAAAAATAATTGTCCATTTCATAATATATGTATATATATATTTAAGAGTACTCAATTTTAAATACTTTTTAATAAACTTATGAGTGAATCATAATTAAATGTGTGACTAAATAAAACATGGTATATATATATATATATATATACATATATATATATATATATATATATATATATATATATATATATATATATATATATATATATATATGTGTGTGTGTGTGTGTGTGTGTGTGTGTGTAGATATCTCTCTCTATTTCTCTGTGTATAAAATAAAATAAATATGCTTTAGAAATCTGTTGATTGGGTTCCTCTTTAAGAAAGCAATTGCTTCTGATGGGACACCGCTTTGAAGAATTCCAATTTCGCAGTAGTAGGCCAAGTTGTTACTCTTTAGTGCAAATGCCAAAAAGGGTCACCACAAAAGCTGATTGGAGTTCAACGGGTTAAAAGCAGTCATTAACTTATGGACTTCGGATGGTTTACAGGAAGTAAATAAAAGTGTCGGCAGCAAAGCCATCTGGACAGTTTGTATGTAAATGGTAGATTAAAAAGTTACCTTCTTATTTCCGACACGTATTTACTGGGTGGTCCATTGATACCAATCTATATAGCCCAGCATCCATCTATCTATCTATCTATCTATCTATCTATCTATCTATCTGTCTATCTATCTATCTATCTATCTATCTATCTATCTATCTATCTATCTATCTATCTATCTTAATTCGTATCTAACTGAATGTGTCCCTATCTATCTATCTATCTATCTATCTATCTATCTATCTATCTATCTATCTTAATTCGTATCTAACTTAATGTGTTCCTATCTATCTATCTATCTATCTATCTATCTATCTATCTATCTATCTATCTATCTATCTATCTATCTATCTTAATTTGTATCTAACTTAATGTGTTCCTATCTATCTATCTATCTATCTATCTATCTTAATTCGTATCTAACTTAATGTGTTCCAATCTATCTATCCATCTATCTATCTATCTATCTATCTATCTATCTATCTATCTATCTATCTATCTATCTATCTTAATTCGTATCTAACTCAATGTGTTCCTATCTATCTATCTATCTATCTATCTATATATATATATGTATAAAAGTTAATGACGTTCCGTTTATTTTAAAGAGTATTTATTTCGTCTACTGGCCTGCATACACCACAAAACTTTTCAAACAAAATAGTTCCTCCTACAAAAAGTAACGCAGATTCGTATCCTGCTAGAGGGAAAATTTTCTTTAAAAAGTTTACTTGAGTGTTAAAGAAATTCTGCTTATTTATTCGAAAATTATAACATAAATTTGTTATAAAACCATTACAAAAATAGCTATTTTGTTTCAACACTTCTGGTGTCTTATCAAGTGATGGTGTTGAATGTAGAATCTACATTCAACATCAACGTGATTTTATAACATATTTATGTTATAATTTTCGAATATATATATATATATATATATATATATATATATATATATATATATATATATATATATATACATATATATATATATATATATATATATGAGTAATTGATTTGGGGATTTAGGCTAATTTCATAGTAATTCGTCGAATATATATATATATATATATATATATATATATATATATATATATATATATATATATATATATATATATATATATATGGGGATTTAGGCTAATTTCATAGTAATTCGTCGAGCTTAGAATCCTCAACAGAATGCAGAAAGCACTGGACGGCTGTTTCGTCCTATCTGGGACTCATCAACAGTGCGCACCCACTACCGAGAATCGAACCCGGAGTGAGTAACGGCGCTATATCAAGTCTAGTTTATGTCTTCTTCACCACCGAGTCCCGTGGTACAGTTGGTATGATGTTTGCGTTGTATCGAAGCGATCCGGGTTCGATTCTCGGTAGAGAGAGCGCACTGCTGATGAGTCCCAGATAGGACGAAACGGCCGTCCAGTGCTTTCTGCATTCTGTTGAGGATTCTAAGCTCGACGAATTACTATGATATGCGTATATATATATATATGTGTGTGTAAAGTGGACACCGAGGTTGATATTGTTTTCTGAGTGACAATATTGAGGAGAAGCATGAAACAGGCTGTCTCTGCTCGGTGTTGATCTCTGTTTCCATTTTTATATTTTCATGCGCTCAATCTCTATATATCTATATATCTTTTACTCACAAATATATAGGACACCTTTAATATATATTTTTAGGCATGGGCTATTTTGCCGGTCCCTGTTTGAAAGACAGACATGCTTTTAAACATATTTTTGCCAGTAAATATTTTTATTATTACGAAGGCAGGTAATGTTAAAAATAACAACACACAGATTTAACAGAGATCTTTATTTATTTCCTTGTTAAGACAATTTAAAATCATTTCCACCATCAATTGTTAAAACACAAGTTAAAATCATTTATTCATCATTAATTATTAAATGAAATATAAAAGTCTCTGAATATTTTAAGCATTTCAGCTATAACAGTTGCTGGAAGCCCAAAACGTGCCCTTGGGCATGATTCTCTTCCTAATACAATTCAGGTGCACCCAACTGAAGACAACAGTGACAGACCACCGAATCCATGTTGTTCAAGTCCTGCCTAAACAGCTCACACAACCACTGCCCTGACAATCTCAAATATAATAAAAAGCTACTTATATTTATAAAATCATTTATTCATCATCAATTATTAAAAGAAATATAGAAGTCTCTGAATATTTTAAGCAGTTCAGGTATAACAGTTGCTGTAAATTCAGAACTTGCTCTTTGACATGATTCTCTTGCCAATACAATTCAGGTGCACCCACTGAAGACAACAGTAACAGACCACAGAATCCATCACTAGATGGGTAACCTTTTGGGAATAAGAGGTGCCGTAAGCTTCATTATGCGGTTGGTGTAATAGGGTGGGCCTGGGAAAAAAATCAGGCTCGTGCAGTAACAGACGGTTGTAAATGGGACAAAACCGAACGCTCAAAGGAATAGCGAAAAATGTCTTTCAGAAATGAAGCATTATCGTTATTTCCATGGCAAATGTTCAAACGAGCTCCATTCTTTATTCCCACCAGTTCAGACTTTCAAAGCCAGGACCCGCCATTCCACATTCCCTTCGTATTTCATTGATAAGAATTAAGTTTCTCACAGACTTTTTCTTCCCCAGAACTGTTATTTTGTGGAACAGACTCCCGAGAGAATGCTTCCCAGATCAGAAAGATCAGAAGGTGATGCACAACGTCCATCACCTACCAGTGAAAGCAGTAATCAACATCAGCCAATATCAACCTAGTGCCTCTGAGGAATCAGTGTTAAATAAGGGTATCAACTTCGCCACAACCATCAGGCGAGTGCCATACTTGGACATCATTGCCAGAATCGAGAAGGTGGCCTTGAACTTCCCTCAGGCTCAGGTTGATGAAGGTGAGACAGACTTTGGAGAAGGCCAAGCCACCCAAGTCAAGCATCACGAAACTGGAAAGGCTAGCGATCGGATCCCGGCAGTGGAACGAAAACATCATCATACTACCGGCTGACAAAGGCAATGCAACTGTAGTGATGGACAAATCAGATTATAAGGAAAGCCGGATGACCTCATTAGAAATGGTAGCTACAGCAAAGTAAAAAAGGATCCTACAATGAAAACGGAACGCAAACTGTCCCAGATACTAATCAAGAACAAGGATCACTTCGCACCTAAGACGTATAGGCAGTTATCGCAACGTTACACCAAGCTACCTCACATATACGGTCTCCCTAAGATTCACAAAGACGGTATTCCGCTCAGGCCTAGTGTTAGTCGATAAGGCTCTGTGTGCAACCCTCTGAGTCGCTTCCTTGTAGATATAATTGACCCATTGATCGGAAAGTCACCTTCATATGTCCGAAACTCCGCCCACATCGTGGAAATAATGCTCCCATCCTATCCAAACACATAGTTAGCTTGGACGTGGTGAGTTTGTTCACCAAGGTACCCACGGAGTAGTCAGAGTCAGATTGGCCTCTGACTCATCTCTAGAAGAACGGACCAGTATTCCAATAGATAATCTGATGGATATGTTGACTTTCTGTACACAAACAACACACTTCGGAATGGGATCACACATATATAGACAGGATGAGGGCTTAGCAATGGGATCACCATTATCACCAGCAATGGCGAATATATACATGGAATACTTTGAGGAAATGGCATTAGAATCTATATCTCTAAAGCCAACTCTATGGTTAAGGTATGTAGATGACACCTTCATACTCTGGCCACACCAGGAAGATGTTCAAGTTCTACTGAACCATGTGAACTCAATAAGACCTTCGATACAGTTCACAATGGAGAAAGAGAGTAACAACACACTCCCATTCCTGGATATTCTAATATCTCGAACAGAGCATGGCTTCAAGACATCCGTATACCGTAAGCCGACATTCACCGGACAGTACCTCAATTTCAACTCCCGCCATCCATAC